>OX155895.1:10972190-11587816 GCA_944588485.1 Phosphuga atrata | reverse complement strand
TTGACTGCCTTGATAGGCAGTCGTAGGTCGACTGGAAAAAGCTCCGAAATAACGCAAGCCGCCTCTGTCGATACCGTGCGGTAAGCTCTAGCTGCTTTTAAGGTGTATATACGTTGTACCCCGAGGAGTTTTTCCCGGACCCCGCAGGCTTTGTGCCTTTGAGCGCCAAATAGGAGACCAGGTTCAAAATCTCCACAATAAATTGGTGCTATAGTGGCTTTCCCCAACCCCCAATTTCCTCTATCCGAGCAGCAGTCTTTGGAAGTAATACAGGATTGTTTAATGTGTAGTTTGAAGTTAAGACACGTGTCGATAATGCTCCCTAAATATTTAATATGGTCCTGACATTTGATTTTAAGCTAAATATTGGTCGTCTTTGCCTTGGTGATCTTCCAAAGTGCTTCTGTTTTCAATGCATTGAAATTTAGTTTGCAGTCGGCTGCCCAAGATTGCAAAGCCTTCAATGCTTGATTCGCCTTTTGCTTCAGCACGCATATATGGCATAGATAGACAATTCTAGAAAGACCGTATAGATAATTCTATATAGATAAGACTATATGGACAAAACAAGATGGACAAGACTAGATAAACGGGATAGATGGATAAGACTAAACTTAGAACAATAGTAAAATAAGACAAGTTTAATCAAACCAAAAAAAGCATTTATATTTTCTTTATCGGTTTTTGAAGTTTTTTTTTTTTAAATATGTTGTGTTTTCTGTTTTCTAACTACTTCTGTGAAGTACGTGACTAATCGTAAATGCGAGCCTAATTATCAGAATTAATTTCTAAAAATGCGGAAAGTGTTGGCGAAACAGCATTGTTATATAAATTGTACCGAAAAAAAGATGTAATTTAGTATTTAGTCGGCTTGTTATTTATTTTAATGCATGTTTGAATTAACACCAATTGAGTCTATTTTTAATCAACAAAACAACATGCATATAATGAGAATTGTTAATTAGTTACTATTGTATGCAATTGAGCAATATTTAAATAAAAAAATAAGATTTTTCAACAGTATTGTGGATTTTAGTTTGGAAATATTAATAGTATAATATTACGGAAAAAACAGAAGCTACATTAATGTGTTTCATTAAATTAAATTTAATGAGCGTAATTGATCACATTAAATTTATTAAAACAGATCAAGTTTATATTTTAAAACAGTTAAATTTAAAAAATTGTGTATTTTAAAATAATTTCAAAAAATTCACATTTATAGTTTATATATTATTTTTCGATAAATAAATTAGTAAAATGAAATTGCTATGCAGAGGTAGTCGAACGACATTTACCAGGGTATTATAAGTTGCCTAGTTAAGAAAAATGTAATTGATTTCAAACTATCTTTTGTAACCTTTGAATAATTCCATTTTATTTACATTTCTTTAGTTTATGTTTTTTATCATTTTTTTTTTTCAAATTAAATTCCAGCTATTATCTGAGAAAATATGTTGCTATAAATCGTTTGTTTTATTGGGAATGGGATATTTGTTGCAATTAATTTATAACGTCACAAGAATGTTGGATAATTTCCATTTTTTTGTAAAATAATTTAGAATTTTGAGATTGAACAGTTGTTTGAATAAAAATCAATATTGAATAAATTAATAATTTATTATCAAGATATTGATGTAGATAAGATAACATTTCGTGTTTTCTGAAAAATGTAAATGTTAAATTTAAATTTGAATGCAACGTAGATAAATACCATAAATACCAGTAGGTATTTTGAGTTTTAAAAATGTTTTCATTTTAAATAAAATGTTTTATTTTATGAGTGCAAGGCAATCGCCAAACAAGTTGACGTGCAAAAATTTGCTCGTAGAAATTGTGTATTTCGAGTGGTGTAAAGTTCATAGGGAGAGAAGTTTATAGTGAAAAACAAATAGTTAACATTGGATTGGCGTTGGTGCAAAAAAATTGTGTAAAAATTAAGTCAATTGGTGATTTCTATTCTGAAAAGAACTTCTAAATTTGACGTTTAATTAATTTGGCATTTTATAAAAGAAACCTAGAAATTAACTAGAATAAACAGAAAGAAAATCTAAAACAGATCTGGACCTGGATCCGGAGTAATATATAAATAAAAATACCACAATATAAAAATATAACAATAAAATGTACCCCTTGAACATCTTTGGTAAACAATGGCACGGAGCCTAGCACCTGGGAAGAGTGGAAAGAAGGCGACCTGACTAGGAGTGACAACTCCGAATAATAAGCCTCCCAAGCTAACAACTTGGGCAGTATCTTGAACGGTGGCTCGCCACTGTCCCACGAAGAATATTCTTCAACTGAGCACTAAGGAAAATTTCGCTAAATGCACTACCCCAGATGGTAACCAATCCACCGTCACCTATGGTGACGGTGGATTGGTTACCATCTAGGATTCTGGGGAGTCCGCACCAACATGCTTTAAGGATGAGTCGGAGCATCCTGAAATCACCGGACGTAAACTCAGACCAAGACGGCAAAGCTTTTTCACAACATTTAATGCAAACTCACTGCTAAAAGTGGGTAAACTGAAACATTTGACTGATTCACTAACACGACACAACATAATACTGACAACAGTACAGGAAACCAAATTTACGGACGAACATGCCCTCAGGGCTACAGAATCCTCAAAGGAAAAGTGGAACAGTGGGTAATGAAGAACGTACCCAACTTAGGTATAGGATTTATAATCAGTCACAGGATACTGGATCCACCGAGTTTACCTCCCCGAGCAGTCGTGTATCCATCCTCTCTCAAGTGCGCAAACAAGGGCTACAGTATAGTCAACGTACATGCCCAAATCAACCAGGACAACAGACGCAATCTAGACAGAACTGATAAATTCTGGAAAGACTTAGAAGATATTTTCTCTAAACTTCCAGAGAGGCACACCGTCATACTGCTTGGTGACTTCAATGCTCAATTGGGAAGAGAGAAAGAATATAGAAACAGTGGGCAATTATCCGGCGCATAAGCGAACCAACCGCAACGGAGAACGATTGGTGGATCTGTGTAGGACTTTTGGGTTGCTCATGAAGTCTACAGCCTTCAAACAGTTGCCAAGGAAGTCAGAGATTGAACAATACATATCTAAACAGCTGGGACCAACTGAAGGAGACTCTTGTCAAGGCGGCCAATGAACTCGCCCCTCTCGCTAGAAGAAGGAAGTATCCGTGGTGGACTGAAGACTGTGACAATGCAATAGCCCAAAGACATGCAGCTTGGGTGAAGTGGAATTCTAAAAAGACCAAAGAAAATACATTTTGGGAACAAAGAAAGGTTAGAGCCAAGATAATGCGAAGAACCCAACGAACCTTCACACAAAACCAACTAACTAACTAACTAACCAAATTGAAGAGAGCTTTGCTAAGAATAACTCCAGAGATTTATTGGAACCTTCAAGCAGACACTCAGAAAATACGCCCAACGAAGACTTCGACTATAAACAAACCACACCAAACCCGGACTCGCTGCCCATTCATGGGAAGAAGTTGGCCAGATCATTTAACTTCTTAAGAATAACAAGGCAGCTGGCGAGCACTCTATCGTTGCTGAACTGTGGAAAGGTGCTGGAAACAATGCCGTGCGTAAACTAACCGAGATCATCCAGGACATCTGGGAAGCAGAGAAATTACCACCCGATTGGAAATCCATCCGCTTCACAAAAAGGGAGACTTTACTGATCTAAACAACTACCGTGGAATTTCTCGTCACGGTAAAATAAAAGATTCTCTCCAAGGCATTACAAACAAGGGCAGAAAATCAGCTGGATAGTCAACTGGGAGAATACCAGGGGGGCTTCAGGAAGACCCATCCTGTGTTGAACAGATCATTAATCTTAAAACTGTACTTGCATGCTCGATGATACATACAAGATGCGAAACCGCAAGGTGGTCGTCACCTTTGTTGATTTTAGGAAAGCCTACGATTCCATTGATAGAGCTTACTATTACGCTTAAGGCGGAGTGCCCACTACCTCATCAGTTTTTTCTAAATTCTGACTTTACTTTTTAAAATATTTAAACTTGTCTTTATTCCCTGTATTAGTATTAGATGCGTATTTTTTTCCGATTTCGCTCCACTATAAGTAGCATAATTATAATCATATATCAATCATCACATATCGCATTTCAGTTCGTCCACAGAATCATTACATTTTGAAAATCAGAATCCACTAGATGAGAGTTTCGACGAAAGAAACAATGAATTGTCAGGTAGAAGATTATGTAATGTCGAGTATTTTTTTCAAGAATTACAAAAAGCAAATAATCATTGTCCATTTTCTTGTAACATATCAGATATAACTCTATTATCTGAAAAACGAAACGGTCTAATTAGTAATTATATTCTCAAGTGCAAAATGTGTGGCAGCGTAAAAGAAGTTTCTACAGATAGCGTAAATGAAAATAGTGATGATCTAAACGTAAATACTGCAGCAGTTTTTGCTATGATTTCTACCGGCTGCGGTGATTCTCAATTGACCCAACAACATGGTATCATGAATATTCCTCAAATGTCAAGAAGGAAATATATGAAAAATTATGATAAAGTTGCAAGATCCATTTTTGAATCTTCTCAGAAAACATTTGAGGAAGCAGCAGCTGAAGAAGCCAGATTGGCACGAGAAGCAGGAGATGTTGACGATGATGGCATCCCTTTAATTACTGTGATAACCGATGGAGCTTGGTGCAAGAGATCGTACAAGACCAATTATGACGCATCGTCAGGAGTGGTAAACAGGGTCAATAAATGCATTATAATTTTTGCAGGCTTGTATTGTTGGAGCTAAATCTGGAAAGTTACTTTTTGTCGCTGTGAGAAACAAGTACTGTCCTATTTGCGAACGTACTGAAGTAAAGCAATTAGAACCAAGGGAACACAAATGTTTTAAAAATTGGTCTGGCTCGTCAACAGGTATGGAAGCGGATATAATTCTGGAAGGATTCAAATGTAGTGAAGAAATGCTTGGACTTAAATACGTGAGGATAGTTGGTGATGGTGATAGCAGTGTATTCCGAAAAATTTGTCAGGAAAAACCATATGGAAACAAAAGTTTGGTTAAAAAAGTTGAATGCACCAATCACCTACTAAGAAATTTTTGTTGTAAAGTTAATGATCTTACTACCAAACGTGTTAGCTCATCCAAAAGGAAAATTGTTAGTCCGCGATTGAGGCAGTTATTAAAATCGATCTTATTAAGACTTAGAACAGGAATTAAAAAAGCAGTCGATCAAAGAAAAAAAGAAGCAGGAACAATGACAGAACTAATAGTCCGTTTAAGTAGAGATATTAAAAACTGTCCAAAACATGTTTTTGGTGATCACTTAGAATGTGATAAATACTTTTGCAGTGGCTCAAAAGCTAATGAAGTTAATTTTGTACCTCTGCTGAAAGAGTGTGGATTATTTGAAGATATTTCAACATGCTGTAACAGATTAGTTCAAAATGTTTACAGTTTACTTTTAAATATGAATAATAGTGCAGCGGAGGCATATAATTCCATAGTTTCAAAATTTGTAGGAGGAAAAAGAATTAATTTTGCAATGAATGGTGGTTACGAAGTTAGATGTAAAGCTGCAAGCATATCTTATAATGAAAGCGAGCAATATTACCGGATAATTCATAAAAATATTACCAATAAAAGTCCTGGAAGACACACCCAGTTATTTATAGAAAAATTAAAAAAAAAGCGAATAAGTAGGAATGCACGAAAAGTACTCTTCCCATCAAAATTTTCCCGCAAAAGAACATGTAATAACGGTCCCGATAAGGATTATGGACATGTGAGTGATGATGAAGAAATCCCCTTAGAACATGTTGAGGAAAGTAAGTCCAAAATTTTAAGTGCAAATTTAAGAAATTGCAAAAATAACAATCGGACAAGATGGAAATCCTTTGTGGCACAAAGAGAGACATTTTCGACTTACTGCATCAAATTTCGGAGAAGTATGCAAACAAAGATCGACGACAGACCCCAAAAAGTTGGGAAAAAGAATTGTTGATTCAGCATTTTTTAGAAATGCGTCTACAAAATGGGGAAAAGATCATGAACCAATAGCTAAAGAAGCTTTCGAAGAGACGTATTAAAAAAAAATTAAAGATTGCGGTTTATATATTTCAGAAACATCCATTCTTGGCCGCTAGTCCAGATGGAATTATTGAATCGGAAGATGCCATCATTGAAATAAAATGTCCACACAAAGTAGCAGTGTTGGGGTTAACTCCTGCGGAAGCCGTCGGAAACAAAAAAATTGATTATTTATTAAGAGATGGAGAAAACATAAAACTAAAAAGGACTCATAACTATTACTACCAGGTACAGGGTCAGCTGGCAATTACAAGTAAGTCACACTGCTATTTTGTCGTGTGGACTCCAAATGGGATAGCATATGAGAAGGTAATTAAAAAAAAAAATACTGAGGGGTTCGCTATGACAGCGAGTTACACTCAGCTGTTGGCCAGTTATTAATATTTTTCTTTCAGATCGTTAGGGACGATGAGTTTTGGTCATCAAAAATTTTACCGAAAGTCACAAAAATGTTTATGGAAGTAATGCTTCCAATACTTGCCAGAAACGAAGTAAAGTAATAATAAAAAAACCGGGATTGAAATAGTGAAGATTGTGGAAAAGAGTGCAAATATGCTGAATATGACTTTTCCAATTTTTTAAAACGGTGAAAATTTTTGAAAACTCTTTCGGTGACAGACCGTGACGGTCTAAATTCTATGTTCTGTATTAGGACTAAGTTGTGCTATATATTACCTAAATAAATATGTAATATGGTAAATTTATATTCATTTATAAATATATTTGTTAATTTTGTATATGAGTTGCTTATTTCCAAAACACGACCTGAAAGTTTTGAATCGTCTGTTAGAACACGCGAAAAGCTATATTTTCTGTCTCAGATGTTTTCAGGTCGAGTTTTGGATATAAGCAACTCATATAATAAATGTCGGTTCGTCGGCAGCCAATCGTGTCATTGAAGATATGACTCAATGCTAACCCGCGATCCGATGTACAGTTTCTCTCTTTCTAAAGTACTGTAACTCATATTCTCTTTTTCGGAACATATTTCTATACTCGGTATAATACGGTTAAAACAGTGCCTCGCCCACTTCGCGAGACAGATTGCCCGGACTGAGAATTCCCCCTTAACAAAATACTCCAGCAATTAGGGCTAGACAACAAAACCCGCAGACTCATCCTAGAAACTTTGACCAACACCCATTCCAAGGTTAAATTTAGAGGCGAGATTTCAGAAAGCTTCGAAATAAAAACTGGAGTGAGACAAGGAGATGGACTTTCCCCACTTCTCAACTGTGTCCTTGAAAAGGTAATGAGAGAATGGCGCAAGGAACTGATCAATTTGGGTGCTCAGAGTGGTATCTACCTGGGACGTAAGAATGATGGACTGGTTGTAGATTGCCTGGCCTTTGCAGATGACATGGCACTGTTTGCTGATTCTTTTGAGATGGCAACCGTGTATGTAAATTGCCTTAGAAAACAGGCTGACAAAGTGGGTCTTCAAGTATCGTTGGAGAAAACAGAATTCTTCACCAACATCAGGGAAGCAAACAGAGAGATGTTACTAGGGCAGGGAAACATCAAGAGGACTGAGAAATTTAAGTATCTTGGCGAATGGATTGAACCCAACTTATTAGAAAGAGCATCATTATCCAAGAGAGTCAACAAGTTAGAACTAGCCTATCGATTGACTCGGAACACTCAAAACAAGAAATGCCTGTCACGCAACCTGAAACTTAAGCACTGGAGTGTCTTTCCATGAACCGAAGAGGTCTGGTAGAGAAATTGGAAATCAGAGAGAGGAAAATCCTCAGGAATATCCTAGGCCCGGTAAAGGAAGACGGGGAATTCCGAAGGCGGCATAACTCTGAGCTCTACGAACATATTGAGATGCTCTCTGACTGTGCAAGGAAAAGAAGGGTAGCTTTCTATGGCCACGTTGCAAGACTGCCTCCAAACCGACTAACCAACCGTCTGTTCACCTTCTGGCAAAACAAGAAGCTTCGTACCACTTGGTTGACAGAGACCGAGAAGGATATTAAAGAACTGGGAATAAGAGATCTCCAAAACAGACAGTCTGCCAGACGCACCCTGCAGGAAGTGCGTGGATTTTAGGGAAAACCCCGAAGGAAAGGTACCCCCAAAACGAACAGAGAAAGGAGTTACACCGGCAGAAGATGTGACAATACTGGGCAAAGATCAAAGCCCAACAGTTGAACAAGCGTGATCTAAAGTAGGCCTATTCGAAATAAGAAGAAGAAAATGTTTTTTTTTATGATTTATCATAAAAATTTTAGGTATAGATTGGCGGCATTTAAAAATATAGCGGTGGTGGCGTTAATACTTGTCGTACCAAACACGGTAAACAGCGAAATATTTATAGAACAAAATTTATTGAAATTTATCCTTCGAAACACTTGTGATTTACACCAGCCACAGTTTTATTTTCTTGAGTTTCCTCTGTTAATATAAGATGGAATAAAAATATATGAAATGAGTTAAATACTGTTCTATAGGTGGTATACTATTACAATTGTAACAAGTTTGATTACGAGTTTAGGATGTATTTGTTTCAGAAGACAAATGTGTAATTAATTAACGCCAATAAACTTTACAGAACATGTATGATGAGGAATAAATAAACTCTCATCCGTCTTCTCTGAAGATATAGCACGGAAAAACTTGTGTCATTAGTTAAAGCCTGTCCTTAGATTTTGTATTGACGAGGAAGAAATAGATTCTGAAATGCATCTTCTGCTGAGAAATTGCCTTACATATGCAGTGGCGGATTTAGGTCAGTTGGGGCCCCGGGCGCAGAAGAAATATTGGGCCCCCCAATAAAACGAGAGAAACAAGGAAAATAAAAATACGTGTTAACCATATTTATAAATAAATAAAAAATATTAAGTACTACTAATGTTTTATTTCCAATAATATTTGAATATAATTTATGTGTATTAATAGCATAATAATATTCAAGTTTTGAACTGATAGTTTTTGAATTTCTTAGATAATTTTTAACTCTTTTTATTTCAACATTTGGGAAAGTTGCTTTCATATCTAATACCTTATGATATATTGTCAATTTATTGTTTGTGTTCTTCATCTAGAAATATTAAAAACTATTCCAACTCTTCTTTAAAATTACTTGAATCAATGTCATCTTTATTTACATTTTATTACTTTACATATTTTATTAATTTACATATTTTATTAATTTACATATCAATTTACATTTTCATATACTATTAAATGATCGCATATGACGTAGAGTAAATACTTAAAAAAAATCTTTTCTTGGGACTTCTTCAAATGATTTATCTGTAAGTTCTTTAACTTCCGATTCTAATTCGATAAAATGATTTTTTCATTAATAAAAATTTATAGACTTTTTAATAATGACGCAGCTTTAACAATTGTGCAGTATAGATTGTAAAGATTTACTTGTTGCATTGAACATAATAGTAGTTTCGTAGTCATTCATTTTTTTAAGTAAAGATTTTGCTTCATTAACAACCATTTTTTTTTCTTTTGGTTGCAAAAAAGTTGCAAAAAATTGATTTTGTGGAGTTGCATATTTCATCTAATGCCTCTTCAATATTTTTGTAGCCACATTTAAACGCTGAAACTGCATCAGCCCTGGCAGACCGTCTTGTATCTGACACTTTCTTTAATGTATAAGACACTTTATCTAATTTATTGCATAACATTTTCCATCGAATCGCTGATGCAGAGAAAAAACAAATTTTGCACGAATAAAAAATATCTGGACGCTTTACTACAACTCTCTGCAGCAACATTACCAACTAAATAACGTAAATGACTAGAGCACGGAATAAACGTTGCTGATGGTGGGCTGTCTTATTCTTGTTTGCAGACCATTATACTTGCCCGACTTATTTGCTGCATTATCGTACGATTGTGCACAACAATATTTTATAGCTACCCAGTCAGCGTTGAATGTTGCAGGAATGATGCAGCAATGTTACTTTCACAGCGTTAAATATTGCTGCAACATTCCTGCAACATTCCTACAACATTCCTATGTCCGCCCCTCTCTGCAACGTTCAGAAATGTTGTGGGAACGTTGCACGGAACATTACAGGAACGTTGCGGGAATGTTGCGAACATTGCAAGAACGTTGCGGGAACATTACGAACGTTGCGGGAACATTACGAACATTGCAGGGACGTTGCGGCAACATTACGAACATTGCAGGAACGTTGCGGGAACATTAGGAACATTGCAGGAACGTTTCGGGAACATTACGAACGTTGCGGGAACATTACGAACATTGCAGGAACGTTGCGGGAACATCGTTTCTTATTCGAACGACCTTGTCAACTGAATTTTAAGGTAACGTGTTTGTTGTACAAGTAGGTTAGGGACCGTACCCATACTACGTGACCCATTTTTTAAATTTTTTTACCCCCCTCCCCCCCCGTCGGTGACCACCCGTAGTATATGCCAGCCCCACCCCACCCCTAGTTTTCACGTAGTAATTCATAAATATGGTTTTAAATATATTTTTACAAACAAAAGCTAGAAAAAATATATTTATTTTTGTCTTTATTACTACGGCGCTTGCAGCGTGACAACAAGAGTGCGCGCATATCCCATGTAGAAACATATTGCAACAGGAATTATACAAAAACAACAGAACAACAGAATTATACAAAAACAAAAGTCTTTTTTTCTTTTATTCACATTTATTTTTCATCTTCAACGAACACGTTCCCAGCATCAATCCACTCGGATACATCGTAGATCACGGGGGCGGTAGCATCAGGAGTTTCCCCAGACGTGATTACATTCTCCTCATCAACGGCCTCGACGTCTATCCACTCCACGCTTTCCTCCACGACACACAAGACCTCCTGTGGTCTCCTGGAGAGAATCCGTAGAGGTCTCACGCGAGACACGTCCACTGCACGACCATGCACGTTTTTGCGATGGTTGTTCATGGAAGTTTTTGAGGCAAAATAAATTCCACAAATTGAGCACGTCCTTCCGGTGATGTCATTTTTAATAGATGGACAATATGAATCGTAGGGTATTTCTCTACCCTGTGAGAGATCCGGACGTAGTGTTATACACTGTCGCACAAACAATGATGGAAATTTTTCCTTTCCGACTTCATCTGGGTTTGGTATACGGAAAGGGTTTTGGGACATTGGAAAAGGTGCCGGCAAAAATCCTTGGTAAAGAATATTTCTAAGTGCACTGCGGCGTAGAGCGCAACAGGAATCATCGGCGCACTTCGTAATTTGACGAAAATATTGACTTTCACGAACGTGATTTGCATACCAAGTGTCACAAACTTCTGCGGTTTCCGGAAAGACTTCCCCAGGAGGCACATATTCTGCTATCACGTTGTGGCCGTCAATAACCACCTGGGAACAAATCTCAGCCAATGTTTCGCCTGATAATAATTTAGAATATATATATATATATATATATATATATATATATATATATATATATATATATATATGTTGTATTTGAGGTTTTCGCGGATAGATACCTGTGTTGTAATGTTTACTCGGGGATTCCGCGTTAATGCTATCTCTTGAGAATGGTGAATGAATAGTTCGCCGAAACGTCGAGAATCCGGTTCTTTTCAGAGCTAACCCTCAACATCAACGCGGAATCCCCGAGAAAACAATATAACACACACACACATATATATATATATATATATATATATATATATATATATATATATATATATATATTATATTTATATATAAATGGTAAATGGTATCAATTTTACCTGCATGCTGAAAGTTTTTCAATTCTAGCTCGTTATCGATGGTTTTTCCTTGAGAATCGAGATGGGATCCGTAGTGTTCATATGGAAGGACTACCGTGGCTAGTTCACGGCTCAAGTGTGCCATTCTTCGCTCAACTCGGTTGTAAGCCGATCGACCGGGTGCATTCGTTAACACGAACAGCATCCAAATCGAAAAACCATCCAAATCAAACTTTTTAAAGTGGGATATACAGTTAGATATCACCTTTTTGTAACGTGGATTTTCATCCGGTCCTGCATCCACGGATAAAATCATCACAGGCTTGACTTTTCCATCTTTTCCTAAGGTCAGATTTTTAAAATCATCTAATGTTAGAAGTTTGATGAGGTCTTGGCGTGAGTTGTTGCTGTCGAACTGCTATGTTTTCCACTGCGGATTGCGATATAGGTTGGACCAGAGTATGTAACAGCTTCTTTCCTACCAATGCAGTTCTCTTTGATTATGATACCAGCATATACCGAAGGAATCAGTTGATGGCGTTCTCCAACAGCAAAATCGTGGTCATCGAGGCGCACTTTATAATTCAGATGCATTAAAACAGGAGCCTGTACTTTTACAGCCGTTTTTCCAATTGGTACTTTTGCTTTATCATCTTGAGAAATAAACACTACCTGTTCAGGTCCAAGTAAAGATGAAAGTTCCTCAAGGCCGTTAACAGTAGCCTTACAGAAATGTTGATCGACGTGATCTCGGTGTCTATCTGTTTGGGCTCGACACAGTCTCACAGGTACAGTTGTGACATGGCGCTTGCCCTCTAAGGATTCAGAATACTTTGGCATCAGCCTACGGTATGTAGAGGTTCGTGAGATCAAATATCCATCTTCAACAAGCCGTGCATGCAATTCATCAAGAGTCTTACAAGTTGCTATCCATGCGTTGCTATATCGCAAATTACTTGAAGAAGGCCTGACTGATTTTCTTCAAGTGAAGGGCGTCCTGGCTGTGTCCTTATAAACGAGGATTGCACGTTGGGATGAGCGGATTTCAGTCTCAAAATTTCAGCTTTTTGTTTTGCTCTAAATTTTCGCATGTTCTTTGCACGGACTATTTTGTTCTTTAACTCCTTATTCTTCACATCAGTATCATGCCTTATTTTTTTTATTTTCTTCTCAATTCTGTCTTTTCCAAGTCCAGCATCTCGCTTTTCTAAGTACTGAAATTTCAGATTTCAAAGCGTCCTGTTTTGGTGTCGGAGCTGTTGTAGATACAGAAGATTTATTATTATTATCACTGATACCTTCGGTGTTGGGAAGCACTTTGAGATGAGCTTCATGTGTGGCTGGAGGTTGTCGTGCAGGTAGCTACATTCACCAAATACAAAAAATAGTTCAATTTTCATTACCAATGTTCATACATGCGAAAGCAGAAACCATACTTTAAAAACATGCAAATAAGACCATACTTAAAATACAAGCAAATAATATAAAACCATTTTAAGCATTCAACAAAATACGCTCAGAATACACACCTTCACGAAGAAATTAAGGAGACGAGCGCTTTTCTTAGTCCCAAGCTGACAAAGTTCCTCGATTTTTAACAGTGTGAGACGTTCCAGCTCTTTTGGATTCTTTTTGTGCTCATTCCTTAAAGGCACCCAAAATTCATTTGTCTTTTTTTGTATTGTCTGCATTGACAAGGAATCCTTGTGACATTTAATAAATGCATTGTATAGCCGATCATACAACGACATTATTGTATCGACACGAACAACACTATAATAATATTTATTATTAGATTTTTACAAATGTTTAGAAACGCTATATTTCTAAATTCCTTCTGATCTCTTTTCTCACCTCCACGCGCTCACCCCACCATAAGAGGAAGCAAGGCGGCCAATAAGAGGGTTACATTTTAAAAAACGCCATAACACTTCGCCGGCATTTTTCAAAGTGCCCTACCATGCCGCTTGTCTCTTTGAAAGGCAATAACTTGCCGCCGCCGATACGACTTTGAAAGGCCCTAGCATACCGACGCCGCTGCGTCTTTGAACGGGCCTTAAACGCTAGGTGAATTCCATGGTTGCGACCGTTACTACGTGTAATCTATACTTACACTGAATTGAAAAAATCAATATTCGGCTAGAAAGCCTGCAGAATATTCGGTATTCGGCGTGTGGTCGAATACACTATTCGTTGCAAGTCTAAAAACAACCGAAATTAGGAAATTGGAATCTTCTATAATTAATACCTGGAAGAATGTATTATCAGCGGCGCGTAGCCGATGCAATAGAAATAAATCCCTGTTGTAAAAGAACTAAAATAGAAATAAAGACTGAATAGGAATAACGAGTGTTACATGAATATAGCTCGAAAAAGCACATTTCCCTGGACGGCTTAGAGGAGATTTACTACGTGACCAAAACCTAAGACCTTGGCGCAGTCTTACTGGAATGTTGCAGGTATGTTTCTACAACATTCACATTGCAATATTGCAACTGGAATGTTGTAGGAATGAACATTCACATTGTAATATTGCAACTGGAATGTTGCAGGAATGTTTCTGCAACATTCACATTGGAACGTTGCCACTGGAATGTTCAGGAATGTTGCTGCAACATTAGGAATGCTGTGCAGCCTTCGGAACATTGTTGCAACATTCCTGCAACATTTGACGCTGGCTGGGTACTGGCAAGTTTTGCAAGGTAAATAAAACTGTCTCTTCTAGATACTCCCTATCATGTCTTTCTATAGGCAAGAGCTTTAAAAATCTTTCCTTAATATCCCCATTTTCTGATAAATAGCGCACTACGAAGGTAAGTTGATCCGCATGCACAACACCGGGTGTAGAATCTAAAATGATACCATAATATTTTGCGCATTTTATTTCCTCCACAATGTGTGACATGAAAGAATCAGCAATTATTTTCAAAAGTTCATCACACGTCTGATGCGATATGTAAAGTGCATGTCTGTTACCTTGATTACCATACTTTTGTAAGTGCAACTTAAAAAAATCGTCATATTCGCTCAAATACTCTAAAGTATTCAAATAATTGCCTTTTTTCGAAGATGTTGCACTCTCATTATGGCCTTTAAAAGCAATTTAGCGAGGAATTTTATTGAGGATATAATTCTTCGCAGAACCTCTTTCAAATAATTTTCTTTTTGTAATGTAATTTGCAGATTTTCAACATCGATGCGATTTAATGAAGAAGAGCGCTTGTATAATGTACACATTGAAGTGACGTGCTCTTTTGACATGCTCGGACAAAGTTATTCCAATATGTGTCCAATTTTGGACAAATTCGACCCTGTAATTATCCCAGACTAGTAGGGAAAGATCCTATGTTCTGGAGCCTCCTCACTCCTCGCCCCCCACCACTACCCCCACTACTACCTCACCACTACCCCCATCCCTAGACCCCGCCCCAGACCACCCCCCACCACTAGCTCCATCCCTAGACCCCGCCCCAGACCACACCCCTAGACCCCGCCCCCGAGCCCCCCACTTCTAACCCCCAGACCCCAATTCCAACCCCCAGACCCCGCCCATTAGTTCACACTTCCAACCCCACACCACGTCCCTAGCCTCCACTTCCAACCCCAAGACCCCTGCCCCTAGTCCCCACTTCCAACCCCAAGACCCAGCCCCCACTTCCAACCGCTAGACCCCACCCCCAACGCCCCAGACCATGACCCGCAATTCCACCCCCCAAACTCCACCCCACCCTAACAAACTATAATCTAATAATAAATAATAGTTTCCAAGAGAATGAAAGGTTGTAAAATAAAGAAAACTACACATCAAATTTATGGTTTTATTAAATTCTAATAATAATACATTAATTTTCGAACTATTCCCGACAATGGGGTGTATTCAACGGCAGCTTCACACAAAATAAGGCAATAGGCTCGAGTGTTTGGCTTGAATGCTTACGTAGCTTCAAATTCAATTTTTAAATCAACAGTTGACGATTTAATACTCTCATTTTGTTTAGATACATCAAACACAAAAAGAATATGATCCTTGAATTTAATCATATCTAATATCGGTTCATTTCCGCGATCAAAGTAACTGCTTTGGAAAGTGGCATACATGTAATAGAGTTGTGCATAATCACCACTATCCATATTAAGATTTAAGTTTTCATATGGATATGAATCCGAGTTTAGGTCAATTTTCATATTCCGCAGCGATGCATTATCAAATTCGGATGCGTTTTTTGCATGGGTGTCCCTTGTCTTGCAGTGCAATTATAACATATCGAGGCTTCTCCAGAGCTGTAGATCTTTTTACAGTCCAGATAACTCTATCGGTATTTTTTAAAGCAGGTAGTTCATGCAACTCCCACCTACGAAACGGTATTAATATCGGCTTATCTTCTTCGAGTGTGTCCAATACATTCAATCGAGCTTCGTCGTTGAGTTGGATATGGGGAATTCGCCAGTAAATTTGATCAATATTGAATCTTATATTTGCATCTCCTTTGTAGCAGTTCACATCAGTTCTAGCTCGTAGTAGAATTAATTCCTGCTTTACATTAATTAACATTTTTGTATATTCCTCAGCAAAACCCAATAAATATTTCAATGGAATTAAAGCATAGAACTTTCTGTTATTATCAAAGTATGTAACATTTGTAGCATTTTCAGCCCAGCCGCAAAGGTCGAGTATATGCTGATCTCGCTTGGTATTGGAGAGTAATCCTTTCATCGTGCTTGTAATTCCGACATCTCGATTCTTATCTACTTCAACTCCATTCAATTCATAGCGAATTTCTTCAAACAAAAACGCATATCCATTTTTCACAAGTTCAAAGTTGTGTGTAGTTGCAGGTGGAATGAGTTTCGGAAAATTAACGGTTCCGCTTACATAAATATAACTTTCGCTAGGATAAGTGTAAATATCCTGGTGTTGAATCCTAATACGAATCTCATCATTGTTTCTATAATTTTGAGCTATAGGATAATACGTGTGAAATTCACTCTTTGTGATAGTATCCTCATAGTCAACTTTGGAGAATATATCTATTTTATCCATACTGTCGCTTTAACTTATATCCTAGAGATAATAGTTTATTTTTTAATATAGGTGTTAAATTTCTGCGATGTAAATGTCGATTGGTAGAATTGTCCGAAACAACCGCTCTTATACGATTTCCGTGAAAATTAATTCCCATATCTCTCTCTCTCCCTCTCACCCTCTCTCTCTCTCACTTAATACTCTTCAGCTCTAAACGACTATCTCATACGAGCCAGTTGGTATTTTTATTTGTATCCTATCCGCGTACTCTAGCAGATTGTTACGATCTTCTTAAATATTTGGAATAGTACTGTATGTGTGAAATCCAATAAGTCCTAAGCAATATAATGTGTCGAGGTCTAATTCTGTCGGTAGTTAATAATTCACAGAGAGCACTTTTGTAGTACTTTACAGTGTGAAGGTCTGGGACATGAATGATGGATTTATATAGTTAGTATTCTTTTAAGGCCCGATTAAAAGCTGATTAAAGTGGATTAAACTGATTAGCTTTAGTCGAAAGCTGTTTAAAGCTGATTGAAAGCTGTTTAAAAATGGATTAAAATCTGTTCAAAAGCTGATTAAAAAGCTGTTTAAAAGCTGATCAAAAAGCTGTTTCAAAGATTATTAAAAAGCTGTTTAAAATATGATTAAAAAGCTGATTAAAAGCTGTTAAAAAGCTGTTTAAAAGCTGATTAAAGTGGATGGAAAGTGGACGGAAGAAGTGTACGGTGGACGGAAAAAGTGGACGGTGGACGGAAATGTGGACGGAAAGTGGACGGTGGACGGAAAAAGTGGACAGAAAGTGGACAGTGGACTGAAAAAGTGGACGGTGGACGGAAAAAGTGGACGGTGGACGGAAAGTGGACGGAAAGTGGACGGAAAGTGGATGAAAAGTGGACGGAAAGTGGACGGAAAGTGGACGGAAAGTGGACGGAATGTACGGAAAGTGGACGGTGGACGAAAAAAGTGGACGGTGGACGGAAAAGTGGACGTAAAGTGTATGGATAGAATGCGGCTTCTCGTACAACGGCTGTTCAATTTACTAATAAAGCTATCTACATCAATCCCTGAACCATCAATTCTATAGCTGACACAAGCTTGGATGATGTTCTGCTGGACCGGCTTCACCGGCTTCAGGTTTAGGGTGAATATTCAGGATCTAGACTCCTCTTCTTCCCACCATTATTATGTTTTCTCATATGTCGCTATCTTTTCTTGTGAAAATTGAATTGCAAACGGTGTATTTGTAGTACATTTTTTTATTGTCATCACATACTTCCTTATGGCTTCCAAGATTATCCTTGCTGCGAAAACCTTTACAGATTGATCGCAGGGATACAGTTTTAATTGTTGATATGACTATGAATTTAGAGCATAGGTTTAAATATCAATCGCGTTCCGAATATAAATAATTATCAATGCTAAACAACCGACCGCGCTCGAGGTGTATGGGGTGTAAATTTATTGTAAACAAAACGCCCGAACATCCGAATGTATACAAGTTGAAATACGAAAATGCTGACTCGGTGAGACACAAGGTCAACGGTAATTATTTGTTCATTAATCAACCAATCAGAAGCGAGATAATTAGTTTAGCATCTACTGAAGGTGAGGCGGTCGGGCGGCATCTCCCTTAGGGTACATGCTAGAGCCGTTCTGACACCAGATTTCATTTTTCTCATCAAAGTGGAGTTTTAGGGTGAAAGTGGGGGTTGGGGGCGTTTTCTCGGGCGGGGTCTAGGGGTGTGGTTTGGGGCGGGTTCTAGGGGTGGGGGTAGTGGTGGGGTAGTAGTGGGGGGTAGTAGTGGGGGTAGTGGTTGGGGGGGGGGGCGAGGAGTGAGGAGGCTCCAGAACATAGGATCTTTCCCTACTCAGACTTTTCCGTTCGAAAACATTTTGCATGAGTAACACAATGTAATGTATACACAATAATTGATCTGGATGTTTCAGAAAAAAATAGCCACTTCTTTTCTCCTTTTTCACCATTCAAAATTTTTCTGTAAAAATGGTCTTTACAAAAGCCTCTGTAGTAAAAGCGATCACCGTGTTTGTGGACCGATTTAAGTGTAGTTACCTCGATTATAATCATTATCGATAAAACGTTAGGCCAGACAGCAATCTGGTAATCTTTTAATGTAACTTCGAATGGTATATTTTCTGTTTGCGTTTCAATGTTTTCTAAGTTTTCTCTTGGTTGACTATTGACTGGCTCTTCATTTTGGTCATCATTGTTGCTTTCTATACCTTGGTTTTCAACTTCAACTAACTCTTTTCGTTGACTAATGGAGGCTCCTTGTTCTTCATTTTAATTGTTGCTCGAATTATGATGGCCTAAGTGACCAGGGCCAGTTATAAATTTGTCCAATGCTCCTTTCTGTTGGTTGCCAGTTGGGTGGCTCCTGATAGATTTCGTTTCATTTTCCAAACAACAATGAAAAGCAAATATTAAATTTAGGCCCCCTTTTAATTTATATTAATTCAAATATCAAGTAGGTAATTAAAATTGCCGTACGCAGAGAGCATTATAGGACAGTATCAGACAGGTTTCCGGAAAGGAAAGTCGACGACTGACCAAATGTTTACACTCAGACAAATACTAGAAAAGACATGGGAAATGAACATCAGCACATACCAGGTCTTCGTAGACTTTAAACAAGCGTATGATACTATCGATAGAAGAACTCTCATGAAGACAATGGAAGAATTCGAGATACCACAAAAGATCATTAAATTGGTAAATTGTACGTTAAAAAAGACTTGGAACCAAGTCGGTATCCAAAAAACGACATCGCACAAGTTTGAAACCATTACAGGTCTGAGACAAGGAGACAGTCTATCACCCATATTATTTAACATCGCGCTCGAAAAAGCTATAAGGAAAGCTCAGATAGAATGCAACGGTACCATCTACAATAAATCCACGCAACTTTTGGGCTATGCTGACGACCTAAACATCATCGGTAGATCGCTAACGGCAATGAAAGATGCTTACGGTAAAATGGAGAAGAGAGCCAAGGAGATAGGTCTGTCAATAAACAAGGATAAAACAAAAGTAATGATGGTAAGACCGGGAGCGCCAGTACACGCAGTAAATAATCTGGATATGGGAGAGTACACTGTAGAAGTCGTCAACAACTTTAAATATCTGGGATCAACCGTCACGGATCAGAACGACGAAGGGGTGGAAGTACAACATAGAATCATGCAAGCCAACAGGGCATACTTCACTCTTAAATCCATCCTTAACTCGGAGCTAGCTAGCAGACAAACGAAGTGTAATATATATAAAGCAATCATACGACCCATCCTCACATATGGAAGCGAGGCATGGACGCTGACCCAGAAATCGGAAAAGATGCTGGAGATTTTTGAGCGAAAGATCCTGAGGAAAATTTATGGGGCAATTAACAGCGAAGAGGGCTGGAGAATTAGGATGAACTTCGAACTATATCAGTTATACAAAAGCACAGATGTGGTATCCCACATAAAACTAAGCAGGCTAAGATGGGCGGGACATGTGTGCCGGATGGCTCCAACAGCAGTGCCGAGACAAATACTCAGAGTGCCGGGAGGTAGAAGGAAAGCGGGCAGGCCAAGGGCGAGATGGGAGGAAAGTGTGAAAAGGGATGCGAGAGAGATGCTGGGGGTGCGGAACTGGCGGGCGGCGGCAGAGGAAAGGGAACGCTGGAGACAACGTTTGGTGGAGGCCAGGGCTCGATTCGGGCTGTAGCGCCATTGGAGAGAGAGAGAATTAAAATTGCACATATGAAACCTAAATTGTTGTCATTAAAAAAAATTGTAAAGTTCTTGCGGGGCCCCTCGTAGGGGGCCCCGGGCGCGCGTCCGCTGCGCCCGCCCTTAAATCCGCCTCTGTACATATGTGTAAATTAAGACATTCTTCACAGATTAAGCAATGACGAGGAAAATATAGTCATACACTTCCTCTGTGAAGTACTTGCACGACAAATCTATAAGAAATTTAATGCTTTCTCCACAGACTGATGAGGATGAAATAGACTCTCGTACACTTCCTCTGTGAGGAAGTTACACAGAAAAATAAGTTTGTTTAAAAAACAAAATACATTATTTTTTACACACATTTAACTGAGGGTTGACAATTGTGTTTCTAAGATAAGTCGACCAAATGACCTATTAGACACAAATGCTTCTAGCATCTTTAATTTTAGTTTTCATAACATTTTCACACAGTTGTTCGACTGCAAGACTAGACAAAACCAAATAAACCTAGACAAATAAAAAGTTAAAAGTAAATTGTACTTACTTTTTTTTAGTAAAATATCCTTTATATCTATTAGTAACTAATGTCTGTTGACTTTATGAATATAAAATTCCATAAATACGACACACCGCAGATATCACTACTAAATCACATCCGCACTGCGCGGCTTATCAGTAACGACTGAGCTGCCTCGGCGCTTAACAAACGTTGAATAATAGGTCAGTTTTTTTTTTGGCTGATAACAAATCGCCTTTGTTCTTGGCATTCAGTCTTGTTTATTTGAAAAAAAAATGAATACAATTTTTAAAAAAGTTTCAATGAAAGTCTTAATTGTTAAAGATTAAAAATACTTTCAGTTAGAAGTAGAGTTGTTGATTATTTCCGTATTATTTCATATATGTATGAAATATAGTATGTAGATAGAGTAAAAATAGTTGGATTTTTATTTAGTTTAATGAGATGGTGAAAATATTTTGGTAAATAACGAAAAGGTGTCAGAGAAATGTAAACCTCGCGAAAATTCAGCTTGAATAAATAAATATATTTTTTAAGAGTATTATTTAGAATTTGTTTAGCAAAAATCTCATAAATAATATATTTTCATAAAGGAGAATTATATTTTTGTGAAGTTGAGTCAACCTGATATTTATTATTTTAAATGTATAAAATCTAAGAATATTCTCATGTCGCAGTAAATATTCTAAAATACTGGCAAATGTTTGTTTAAATATCACAATTAAAAACAAACTTGAATAAAACTCGATTATCTTATGCGAAAATTCATGCTAAATTATTACGGATGTGATTTAAATAATAAATAAATAAATTAATTTAAGAAAATATTATTAGTCACTTTGTTTTAAATTTATGAATACGTTATGACTTAACATGTTTGTCTGGAATGCATATTAATGTTTATTCATAGCCAGACAATTAGATGATTCTATTTTTTTTAAAATCCTTGCATTTATTCAATTATTTCTTTTGCAGTCACCACTACTGCGGCGTCATCTGCGAACCCAACTATTATTGCTGTTCTAGGTAAGTCTAGGTTTAGCAAACCATCGTACATGATGTTCCACAAGAATGGTGCCAGGACCGATCCTTGTGGGACACCCGCCGTTACCTCAAACTCAACTCCCCCTTCGTCCGTGTGGTATATCAACCTTCGGTCGCTCAAGTAGCTGCCTATCATCTTTCTCATTTTTTTTTTCTTTCTCTTCTGATCGAGTTCTTCGTGGCCAGCATACCCACTAAAATCTCTCCTCTGTCTCTTCACTACACTCCACCTGGAACTGCGTGAGCATTACTTCAGGTGGGTGGTGGTATTTGTTTTAATTGATTCCTTTTCATTCATGTTGTCCTTTCTTCGTCTCGATTTCGTCCTTCGTCTTCTATCGCAGAGGTTCTCAAACTTCTCGAAGTCGAGGAACACTAAACTCTGATATATTTTTAAGCGGAACATCTACAATCTACAATATAACATAAACGTTAAGACAGGGGGCGCGGGTAGCTTACCTTCTTTAAAATCAAAAGAGTAATAGCAAACAACATATTGTTCGCAAAAACACTGTTATTATAGAACAAAAAAAAACGTATGCGGTCATGGGACCCCCGATAGGAACGTTCCTCGCGCATCCTAAAAATCGGGAGGAGGGGTAAAATACATTTACGTACGGCCCCCAGTGCTCCAAAGTGCTCTGGGGAGTGTGGGACTACTCGCCTCAGTGGCTTGACTACCCACTAAAAAACCCACTCCTCAATTCTGACCCCTTGCGGGACTGCCTTCTCAGCTTTACTTCGCTCGGGGTTTGCCTTCTGTTTATCTTATTCCTCTTTTTTTGCGATCCGTTTCGTCCTTCTCTTTTCCTATTATGACAGATGCGGCTAGCTTCTCCACTGCGTCCCAGCATTCTCTGCTTTGTAGCATTGTCTCCTGTAGGTTTTCTGGCGTCAGCTTTCCTCCCACCGTTATTTCCATTTCCATACGTTGTTTCGCCCATCTGGGGCAGTAGAAAAATGTATGGAGGCTATCATCCACCAGGTCCGGGCAGTACACACAATTTTCGGTCTCCCTCAGATGTCTGCGATAGAGGTATGCCTTGAAGCTACCATGTCCGAGCAGCAGCTGCGAGAGAAAGTAATTTACTTCTCCGTATCCTCGTGTCACCCATGGTTCTATGAGTGGGATGATTCGTTTTGTCCAGACCGCACATCCGGTTTCCTGGTTCCATCTTGTCTGCCATTCGTGCATAGCGTCTTCTCTAATCCGACCACTGCTCTCCTTCCCTTCAAGGTACCTTCTTAGCCTTTCTTTTGCCATCAGGTCTATTGGCATCAGCCTGGCAACTACCGACAGCGCTTCCGCCGAGGCCGTCCTGTAGGAACTACATATCCGTATTGCCAGCTGTCTGTGTATTCTTTCATATATTCTTCTATATTTTTTAGTTCTTATCCACGATTCATACCACGTAGGAGCACCGTACAGCATTTTTGACAGTGCCACTGTGCAGAGTGTGCGTCTGCGGCTCGCCCTTGGTCCCTTAACATTTGTCATAAGCCTTCTCAGCTGTTCTACCGTTTGGCTTACGTTTTTTGCTGTTTCCTGCAAGTGCGTATACATTTTTAGGTCTCTATCCAGTCGTATGCCCAAATATTTTATACTTTTTTTTGTTTTGTCGTATTTTTAAAACCTATGCTCATCTCAGATAGGGTCCTTCTCCCCACCAGTACCAATGCTTCGGATTTTTCTGGCGCAATTTCAAGACCCATTTCTTCCAGCTCCTGGTCTATGATATTAAGCGACCATTCCACTTTTCGTTTCAGGTATTCCGCATTGCCATCTATCACCACCACTGCCAAATCGTCCGCGTTTGCCACGAGGTGAGTTCCCTCCGAGAGGACCAGCCTGAGTATTCT
Source organism: Phosphuga atrata (assembly GCA_944588485.1). Taxonomy (NCBI): domain Eukaryota; kingdom Metazoa; phylum Arthropoda; class Insecta; order Coleoptera; family Silphidae; genus Phosphuga; species Phosphuga atrata. Next base: position 11,563,851 of record OX155895.1, on the reverse strand, counting down.
GTCGTAATATGCAATCCATAAAGTGGGACCCAAGACAGAGCCTTGTGGCACCCCGCTGCTTACGTCGATTTTTTTGCTTTTCCCTATTTCTATTTTCCTATCTCTAAAATAGTTTCCAATCAGACGTACTAAGTATGCCGATATCTTTTGTTCTTTCAGCGTTTTCAAAATCTCAGACCATGGTGCACTGTTAAAAGCATTTCGTATGTCTAGTGCCACCATTATCGCTAATTTCTTATGTCGGTAGGAAGGGGCGGAGGCAACCCTTGCTAGCTCTTGTATTTTCCTGACAGCATCGACAGTTTCTTTCCTTTTTCGGAAGCCATATTGTTGTTCTGACAGGGCGCCTTTTTCCTTCAAGCTCTTGTTGCAGTCTGTTTCTTATGATGCTCTCCCATAATTTCCCTGGTACATTTAGTAAGCATAGAGGTCGATAGCTGTCCTCCGAGTCTTTGTGTTTTTTCGGTTTTTCTATTAGCACTAAGGGAGCAGTTTTCCAGATTTGCGGGAATCTCTCCTCTCTCAGTAGTCTATACAGGCATGCTCTACAGGTCTCTTCGTGATTTTCTAGCACTATTCTAAATATTTCCGGAGTTATCCCGTCCGGCCCTTTTGTTACTTTTTAATTTGTAACGCTGCTTCCAGCCTCCTCTCATCTACTTCCTTGGCCTTGTAATGACAAGTAATGACGTCATTATGCTTCTTAGCATCTCCGCGGTTTCGTCCCAATTATCTTTGCTTTCTAACATGGTTTCGGTCATGGCCTTGTCCGGCCATACACCAATTTTCTTTGCCATCCCTAGTCTCAGCTTGTCCCATCTTTCGCAATAGAATATTGGGTAACACGCGTCATGCCTTTCGCCGCAGTACCAGTACCGATCGCTTCGCCTTTTGCCTATTCTGTGGAGAAAGGCATTAAAGCACCCATGTCCCGTTAGCGCCTGGGTCACATGGTAGTCGACATTTCCGTGCTTACGTTCAGCCCAGATTTGCACATCCGGTATCAATTTTCGCGTCCATGCGCCGTTTTTTGCCTCCTCCCAGGCATTTTTCCTACTCGCCATGGTGCGCTGCCGCACTTCTTTCTTGGATAGGCCGTGGCATTTTCTGAGAGTCATCCTTTCGTGTGTAACAAGGAGTGTTATTGGTGGGGATCCAGCCACCACTTGTACAGCCTCTGCCGAGACTGTCCGGTATGCAGAGACTACCCTGATCAAGGTCCTCCTTTGTGCTCCTATCATAACTGTTCTGTTTTTATCCAGTTCCAAGCCAGTTCCCCAGATCTTCGCTCAGTACAGCATGATTGAAGTTACCACCGAGGACAGCAAACGACTCGTCAGGCTGAGAGCACCACAAATGTTCCGCATGAGTCTCCCCAGCATTGCGGCCGTCCTTTCAGCTTTGGCCGACACATCATGAATGTGAGGCGTGAAGCTTACACGCTGGTCCATTACTAACCCCAAGTATTTAATACTCTTCTCTGGTTGAATTATTGTCCCACCTAGCTGAAACTGCCCGGAGCACCTTCCGTCTTGTGCATTGCTACGGTAAGTTTCACGTTACCCATCCACTGCATTATCTTGGCTAGAGACTAGTTTGTTAGGCTTATTAAGTCGTTCTCCTTGTGACCCATTGTCAGAAGAGCCAAGTCGTCTGCAAAGGCCAATGTCCGGGCGCCGACAGGCAACTCCAGTTCCAGGACCGCGTCATAGAGTACGTTCCTTAAGGCGGGTCCCAAAACCGAGCCCTGCGGAACCACACAGGTCAGCTTGACTGCTGTATCGTATTCGATTATTAACCATCTGTCGCTTAGATAGCTCATAGTTATGGCAACAATTTCTGGGACATCTCTTTCTTCTTTAAGCCTTCCACTATTTTGCACCAGGAGGCCGTATTAAACGCATTCTCCACATCAATAGTCGTGACAGCACACCGATCTCTACTTCTCCATGATCCACTATTTGCTAACTTTGCAAAATTAATTACTTCCTCCATAGCACCAATAGTTGAGCGTCCTGCCTAAACCCTTCTGCCTTTCTGAACGTTTCCTCTTTCCCCAATTTATTTGTATAGCCTTGCTCTGACTAGGTGTTCGTATAGCTTCCCCATAGTGCATAGCAGGCATATCGGCCCTACGTTGGGTGTTCCATCTTCCTTCGTGCATTGCTTCGGTATTAGTACTAATCTGGCCACCTACCATAGTTTCCAGAAACACACTGACTGCAAAGAGATCGTTCACCATCGAGAGCACCGTTTGAGGAACCACTGCAACCACCAGACAAATCTCTTCGGCCGGGATACCATCTGGGCCAGCTGCCTTTCCCATCCGCAATTTTGATGCAGCCGCATTCAATTCATCCAGAGTAAAATGATTTCGACTTCCTACCTACGCGGGAGCCCAACGAGGCTCCGGTCGTTCAGGAAACAACTTTGATACCGCCTGGAGAGTATCTTTTTTCGTCCATACAGCGCGTGTCCTTAACTTTCTCATAACTATTTTATATGCTTTCCCCAGGGGTCCTTACTCACTTCGTCGATTAATTTTTCCCATTGCCTACTTCGCCTGCCGCTTGAATAGTCTCCTAGCGGATTGGTACTCTTCGCTGAGCCCTTGAATTACCTGGTATTGTTGTCTTTGGGTTCTGCTGCGGTTTGCTATCGTCAGCTTCTTCCTTGCCTCCTTGCAGGTAGTTAGACAGGTAGCCACTTCGGGCGTCCACCAGTATACAGGTCTGTTGGAGCTATAGAGAATATTCTTCGGGGTTAGCGTCTCTTCGCATGACTGCGTTATCGCCTCCATAAGTATATCTACCGTGCAACGGAACAGGTACTTGGATACAGGTCAATATACCAGGTGCGATGGGCAAGGTCGCAAAATAAAAACAACTCAAAATCAAGTTCGATTTTTACTGATTTTGAGTATTCGCAATAGTTTCTACGGCGAAAGGCCACTGTATCAGACCAGACAATTAGGAATAGGCTAAGGGAATAAAATTTGAGGGCAAAACTACCCGTCCGAAAACTCTCCGACACGTCACAGAATAACAAGGATGAATTTTGCTTGTGAACATGTCGCATGGCAACTTCGACAATGGAAGTCTTTGCTCTTCACGGATGAATCAAGGTTCCGTATTACTCGTTGCGATGACAGAGTACGTGTTTACCGACACCCAGGAGAACGCTATGCAGCTGATACTGTCCAGGAAGTCAAAAGATTTGGAGGTGGTTCAGTTAAGGTTTGGTGTGGGATTAGTATCGACAATAGAACCGACTTTGTTGTAATTCCAAGAAATCTTAAAGCTAATCTCTGTGTTGACATTGTGTTAGAAAAACATGTCCCTATGGCATATGGAATAGGTCCAAAGTTTTTGTTAATGCAGGATAACGCCAGACCATATACTGTGCGAATCACTTTAGACTTCCTAAAAGAACTGGAAATTCAAACATTGGCGAGGCCTGCGTTAAGTCCTGATATAAATCCCATAGAGCATGTTTGGGATATGTTCGACAGACGTGTTCGTAGTCATCCGCATACTTCTCAGTCTTTGCAGTAGCTAACGGCGGCTCTAATTGAAGAATGGGACGCTATACCACAAGAAGACCTTCGAAGACTTCTGCGAAGCATGCCAAGACAGTGTAACATAGTTTCGTGCTATTGTAGCACATATTCGTTACCACTATATGTACACAAGTTTACATTAACAATTAATTCGTTTTGCACTTTGGTTTTAGTAGTTGTTATTACGAGTTCTTTAAAAGTAAGTAAGTTCTTTAAGTGCCAATTAAAACAATTAAATAGAGCTTCTTTCAGATGTTCTTAATTTTATTTGCATGTAATTTCCCACTTGAATTTTATGGAGGCACAAATTACTGACCCGCTAATTTGGTTTGAGCAGTGTATGTATGAAGTCTTAATATTCTTAAAACACTCGCCTTGAAAATTCCGGCGCTCAATTTGCCAACTATATAATTGCGAATCTTGAACCACTGCATCCAGAAAGGCAATCTCTGCTTCTTCGTTTTTTAATCTTGTTTCCTTTTGAGTGGATTGATTCACTCAATAAATCAATAATTTGATCGAAACATCGACGGGAAGGATGATTTCTGACAGGATTACGTTGTGCATCAGGTTCCTGCGTTTGCACATAGTTTCTGCTGGTCTGACTATAAATCAGAATCATTTCCACTATATCTGCTTGACTGTACAATGCCATTTTCGATACGGATATTAAATGTAACTTTGGACGGTTACGCTTGTCAAATCATTTCAAGTTCATGATATCATAGGTCGTTGGATTCGTCTGAATATTAGCTTATAACATCTTAATAAAAAAAAAGAACATAACAAACCTTGATGCCCTTGAGAACGCAAAATCTCTGACCTTGACAAACATTAATTGTTTACTATTCCATCACCTCTTCGAAATCAATGAAATTACACTTGATATTTTTCTCGTCACTTTAGAGCAGTGGTTTCCAACCTGTGGGGCGCGCCCCCCTAGGGGGGCGCCAGACCATTACAAGGGAGGCGCGCAGATGTTACCATAATATAATTTTTGAAGCTGTCGTAGAAGTAAAAGTAATGCAAATAGCGGGAATACAACTGCGCAAAATAGTAATTCTAGATGTAGGAAAAATGATCCAAAATATTTATTATTAGGATTTACTTTTAAGGTTATTAATGGTCAAGAAGGATCAATATATTTGCTCTGTATGAATATTTTGGCCGCAGATAGCATGAAACCCAATGAATTAAAACGACATCTTGAAAATGTGTATACCAACTTGGTCCACGTTGGAAAGAAAAGAGAATTTTTCCAAAGCAAATTAGAGGTTTTTAATAAACACAAAACATGTTTTATAACATCATGTCTGGTCTAACATCAAAAGCACTGCATGTATCGTATAAGGTTTCTTATAGAAGAAACCACATTCAATCGGAGAAACGTTGGTGCTACATTGACATGATAGCTACGATGTTCGGCGAATCGTATGCTGATCAACTTATTTGCAGAATGTTTCCACATGCAGATAATTCGGTGGGAAGAAAAATTTACGATATATGTAAAGATCTTTGCGAACAATTAATAGAAAAAATAAAACCATTTTCTTACGCATTGCAAGTTGATGATTTAACATAATCGAACATACGGAGTAACACTGACACAACTGCAAATTTATAAATTTTACACAGGGCAAGTTGGACGAAAAAATTGTATCTGTAAATATTGTAATTGTATTGTATATTGTAATTTAATGAAAATTGTATTTGGAGAACTGGGAGAAATGTCAGGAAAAATCTCTGGTCTACAGGCACTAGTTCGAAAGATGGCTCGTCGTGTAATTTGGACACATTGCATGTTTCATAAATAATCACTTGTTTCAAAAGATATCGGTGAAGATCTACTAACAGTATTTGAAGTTATTATAAGAGAAATTTTATTAAAAATAGCCTATTACCAGGAAGGCTCTTCCCAAAATGTGCAAAATATAGAGCTACATCTATATTATTGCACGTTGGCTTTCTCGTTCCAAAGTACTTTAAAGGGTGTTTGAGCTAAAAGAAGAGATCGTCATGTTTCTTAGCAAACTTGTTTAATGACACAAAATTATACTTTTACGATACTTTTCAAAAACTCAGTACTTAAAATAAATCAACGCAAGGGCCTCAAATACATGCTCTAATACAGAAGAACAAGATTATTGCATTTGTGAAATAAATAAAAAGTAAACATTTTTTTCGTTTTACTTTCGTCTTGACATGTCGAAATACGAATGGATAAGAAATCCATTTATGATGATGATGACGATTGATGATATGACAATTTTGGCAACTTATGATAATTGATAATTGATGATCTTGTATCTTGTGACGGCACATTAAAGCAGATGTTTTAACAAAAAAATAGTAATGTTACGTTTTGGCTACAAGTACAAGATTTTGGTACTTAATATAATAAATGAAATAAAGCTTTAGAAATTTTATTGCCATTTATACGAAACTGGTTTTTCCGCAGTGGTTATTTTAAAGACAAAATTTCGATTAGTGATTGTAAAGGAACTGAGATATGAACACCGATATCTTCAATGACACCACGGTGTGCGAAAATTTTAATGATAATGATAACTGTTATTACGTATTAATTGTGACAATTATGAATTCTGATATTTGTATTTTTGTAAGATTTGTTTTTAAAAAATAATTGCGTATATTTACACATAATATGGAATATTATTTTCTAGCCCATTAAATAAATTAAGATAAACAATATTAGCTGATTTATGAAATTATAGTGTTACGAACATTAAGGGGGGCGCAAGAATTAGTTTATTAAAACGGGGGGCGCTGGTACAGGAAGGTTGGAAACCATTGCTTTAGAGGCATTTGTGGTAATCACGTTATATGGTCCACCCTGTATATATTGTTTTAGAAATAATAATTAAGTTTTTTTTTTATTTGTCATTTATTTAATTACGAAAAATATCCTACTAATCTTTTTGTTTATTATTTTTTATTTAACATCGAGAGAAAATGAATCAAAAGCCATAAGTTCTTCTTAAAATCACTTGTGCCTTTTTTACACCTACTTCACACTCAGTTTAACAAAGGAATAGAGTAAACAAACATTCCAGCTAGAAAAAACAAACATAATGCCATAAAAAATACAAAAATAAAATAATATGCGATTGTATATAAATTACAAAGAAAATATAATGAAATAAAACATAATAGAAAATGAATATTAACGACATTTGTTCACTCCATTTTTTTTAAATGTAAATCATATATTTTTTTCATTATTAGTTTACTTTTTCAAGCGCAACAAAGAAATTTTATTATTGAAAGTCAACAAAACAAAGGGTAAAAATTAAATAGAAAGTCGTTTGAAATAGTAAACTTTTTTTGTACCTACTAACTATTTTTTCGTTTCCATTTCTTATTTTTTCAATATTTTTTTTTGTAATTACATGGAAATAAAAAAGTGTTACAAAATATTTTAAAGAAGAATTGTGCCTATTAGTTCACTATTTTTTTTTTCATTTAGATCACTTCGTTTTTTTTTGTCATGTAGGTACACTTCAGTTTCTGTTCTTAATAATAATATCCTGGCCCCAACACATTCACTTCTTCATGGATTTTAATAAATAACTTCGTAAACCGTGGCTTTCTTATCACCAGATCCCGTCACTATATATTTATCATCACCAGAGATATCGCAGCTCAACACACTTGACGATTCTTTGGACTAAAAAAAAAAGAAACAAAATATTAGGAAACTTGTTTTGAAAAAGTTTTTTTTTTTTTATACCTGGAATATACTGGCTCCATATGGTGTCCTCCAAGCATTTAACAAATTATCTTTACCTGTAGATACAAACCACTTACCACAAGCAGCAAACCTTAAACTTAAAACGCAACTTTCGTGCAAATGCAGTTGATATTTATCAGGTTTTGAAGCATGTAGTACTTCAACGTGCGAATTCTCCATTCCGACAGCTAACCATTCGCCAGTTGGGCAATAACCCAGCGAAAATATCTGCGAACTGAAATCGTGTTGTTGAAGTTGTTTTCCCTCCCGCAGGTCCCAACTTCGCACTGTGTTATCTAAACCGCCCGTCCATAATTTCGTGCCGTCTGAGGAAATGTCTATGCACGAAGCACCGTCTGTGTGTCCTTGGAACTGTCGTACTAGGCTCTGGTTGTGAAGATCCCACACGGCTATGTTACCATCTGAGCAACAACTGAAGCACACTTTGGAATCTGGACTGATGGCTAACGCGTAACAAGCCGGGGCGCTTGATGTTAACTCTGCTTTTATCCTAGGCGTAGGACTTGCCAAGTCCCAAATTGATAGATTACTAGCTTCACCTCCCACTATCAATGTCCTTCCATCTGGCAATAACTTTACAGATCTTATATAATTATCCCTTTGCTAAAAATAAAATAAGAATCATTAGATAGAATTAGATAGTTTTTTTCAAAACTAAGTTTGAAAATATCTTTGGTTTAGTAAAAAGCAAAAATTAAGAATTCTTAAATTTCCATTTAATATCTCCTCTCCTGGCGCTACAAGATTTTGCAGCCCCCCTCTGCATACACTTGTGCTTGATATCTGGATCTCAGACACAAGAATAGGGAGCCCTACAGTTTTTAAGGTGGGTGGCAAGCCACTTTTTGGGGAGGTTTCTTGGCAGATTTACTGCGATGACTTTGCCAGAGCCACGCACAGGAGCAGGCCCGGACTTAGACAGGGCATTTGACATTGACCAAAATTATTCCATAAATTTATAGAATGAGTGAATAGACCTTTTTACGGTTAGTTAAGCTCATGCGAGTCCGCTATGTTTAGAAGGCGTGAATATGAAAGTTTCGGGCACATTTTGTTATTTTCACTGGTTATACGTCAAAAAAGTGCCCGAAAACATGGCGGAAATTGACGCATGTGCACAAAAAAATTCAACTATGAAAAGGTCTATTCTCTCCTATTTTAGATCTTAAGTAATTCTTTACTCTCTTTAGCGGTGAAAACGCCCGTTCTGCTGAGCAGTTTGAGGCTGATGTACAACAGCATTCGGAGCGTGATTGCTACATTTGGATAAATGTCCAAAAAACCTTTTTGTAAAGTATTTGTATAACTTCAGTGACGTTAACTCCTTGCTTGCAGGTTAAGCTTGCAGGTGCAGACACTTGTTTTCCAAAGTCCTATCCAAATCTCACAGGTAAAAAGAAATAAGGTTTCTAGCTCCTTCACGGATGTCTTTAGATTCCAAACGATGTACTTTCGTAAGAAATTCAAACTTTTTACTTAACTCCTCATAAGCAGATCCACGTCTCCGGATTTCTGTAATTAGTCCATATATAATGACGTTAAAAATGGAAACTCTGATGTGTCCCTGCTAGAGTGTTGGGTCTCGTTTCCATTTACTTCATCGAACTGGACTTTAACGTTTCCTCTGAATGTCATATGCATATCTATTATCAGCTGAATTTTCAATAACTTTCGACTCATAACGATCAAAGGTACAGGTATTGGGTCTCCTTAAGTGTTCTAGGTATGTTACCAAAGATTGATACAGTTTACCGATGGATGTACCCAGGTCGATGTTAACAGATTGAAGAGATTTGTTTACTTTCTTGAACCTTTCCAAGATATCCGGAATGGTCCGGAATTGCCCGGTCTTACCTGGTCTTGGCTGGTCTTGTCTTGTCTGGTCTGGTCTTGTCTGGTCTTGTCTGGTTATTCCAAGGAAGTGATAAAAAGCAAGTTTCCATGGAGTCTAATGAATTTTAGAATACCTGAAGCCTCAAAGCGCGTAGATGGTTTTCAATTGCACCATCGGCAATTATCTGAAGAGGTGCTATGATCTCATCCCAGGAGCAACTTAGACTTCGGCAGGCGTCAACTCGAGCAGACCATCTTTCTAAAAAGGACGCTTCACGACTGTTGAATTTGACTTTTCGACAGAAAAAGAGTTTCGACAGAAAAATTTCCCATCTGTGTGTTGATGCCGAAAAAAAAATATATTTCCGGTAGTATGCTTCGACTGTTAGAAGCGACAAGACACGAGTTGAAGCGACAAGAAACGGGTGTAATCACGAGCCAAAGGGCTGCAGCGACCACAAACGTCTGGAAGACAACAATTTTAAGGGATTCCTTCCACCCATTATCCTTATTTCCTCCCTTGAAATAGGTGCCGGAAAGACAGTCCACACGGGGCGGAGACGCGAGCAACCCTAAAAGGTAAGTGATCAGACCAGCCCGGTTAAAGTTAGCAAAAGTTATTTTCGTGAGACACGGTCCAAACACAATGACTGCAAAATACCGAAAAAAGATATAGCTTGACAAGCCTCGGCCGCAGAGGATTTAACAAGATTCAGTGAGTGAGCCGAACAGGGAACGAAATCTATCAGAGGGTTCACTTATTTTATTCTCGCTTGAAGACTAGAATATACACCCGACACATTGTCGTAAGGCTGCCCCCCGGCAATTGGCTAAGTCGTGATGTCTCTAGGACGACTTTAGCCAGGTCTTTCGATTTATGGCCACAATTTGGAATTAATTTCAAAAATCGTTCGACAGGACATCTGTCTTCAGAGACATATCTCACTATGAAAGAAAGTTGATCTACACGAGAAATCTCCGGACTAGAGTCCACAGAAATAGAGAAATATTTGGCCTGTTTTATCTCAGTCACGATTGTATTTATTACCTTTTCTGCTATGATATTAGTAGATAGGCTAAGACAGTTCGGGCGCAAAATCCCATAAGGATTTACATAGAGGTCTAAATTCACATTTTTTATTTTTTCTTCCTGTCCGGGGGGTTGGTGGGTCGGAGAGACCTCGGTTGGATGTCAACTGGAAGTGAACCAATTAGTATCTACAGGAGGACGGTGGCTTATTTTTACCATGTCTAGGATTTGAACCCGCGACTTGCGGCTCCGAAGTCTGACACCTTGACCACCACCGCCTCCAGACCAGAATATACACCCGACATATTGTCGTAAGGCTGTCCCCGGCAATCGGCGATATCCAAGTCGTGATTTCTCAGTGTCTCTAGGAAGACTTTGGCTAGGTCACTTTCAACAATGATAAAAATAACAAGTAGAGGTAGTTGCGACCTAAATTGGGGAGTTGATGAGAAAAATCAAATCTGGTGTCCGAACGGCTTTAGCATGCACCCTAAGAGAGATACCACCCAGCCGCCACCGTCTCAGTAGATGACGTTATCCGCCGCGGATATTACCAAACTAATTATCTCGATTCCTAACCCACGTAACCTAACCCAACGAATCTAATGCTAACCTACCCTAGCAACCTAGGCTAGGGACCTAGCTAGGAATGACGCTTCAGTCTTAACCTCACGTAACTTAACCCAACGAATCTAATGCTAACCTACCTACCTTAATGCTAATTCAACTAACCTAACCAATGAGATTAAAAGCTGGTTAAAGCTGATTAAACGCCGTTTAAAGCTGCTTAAAAGCTGAGTAAAAGCTATATAAAGCTGCGTAAAAGCTGATTAAAAGCTGATTAAACTGGGTGGAAAGTGGATGGAAAGTAGATGGAATGTGGATGGAACGTGGATGGAAAGTGGATGGAAAGTGGATGGAAAGTGGATTGAAAGCGGATGGAATGTGGATGGAAAGTGGATAGAAAGAGGATTGAAAGTGGATGGAAAGTGGGCGGAAAGTGGACGGAAAATGGACGGAAAGTGGACGAAAAGTGGACGGAAACGGATAGAATGCGGATTCTCGTACAACGGCTGTTTAATTTACTAATAAAGCTATCTACACCAATCCCTGAACCATCAATTCTATAGCTGACACAAGCTTGGATGATGTTTTGCTGGACCGACTTCACTGTTGCTTGGAGGTGTTTCTGTGATCGTAGATCTGCTGCAAACTTTAGTCTTGTTGAGGATTGTTGATTCCATATTTTACAGAAATTATTTGACTGTCTGCGGCTCCAACTTTTTCTTCTTGGGGGTGTATGGTGAATATTCAGTACTTAAACTCCTCTTCTTTCCACCATCATTGTTGATTTTATAATATTTTCTCATATGTCGCTATCTTCTCTTGTGAAGGTTGAATTGCTAACGGTGCATTCGTAGTACATTTCTTGATTATCATCACATACTTCCTTGTGGCTACCAAGATTATCCTTGCTTGCGAAAACTTTTACACATTGATTGCATGGAGATTGATTGCAGTTTTAATTGTTGATATGACGATGAATTTAGAAGCCCTCAAAATGAGTAAGTTTGTGCGTGTTTTACATAAGAAGTAATGTTAATTTTCATAAATCACTGTTTAAGTCACACTTTTCCATAATATTACATATAAATTGAGGCACAAGGTCCACTGTAATTAATTATTCATTAATCAACTATTCAGAATCGAGATACTTAGTTTGTTAATATCAAATAACCTATTACTTCTTAAGTAACTTCTTCTAATGTTAAAATTAACATTACTTCTTATGTAAAACATGCACAAACTTACTCATTTTGAGGGCCCTCAAGCTTCAAACTAATTTTGTGTTTGAACTTGTAAAACTTGTAAAACTTGTGTAAACGCGCGCGAGAATGGAATGTATGAATTGTGAAATAGTTGATAAGAACCGCCGAGTCAGCATTTTCGTATTTCACTTGTATAATTTTAATGCTATATATTCAAATGTTCGGACGTTTTGTTTACAATAAATTTATTAACACATGCATCGAGCGCGTTCAGATGTTTAGCATTGATAATACTGATACTGAGACGGTGGCGGATGGGCGTTATCTCTCTTAGGGTGCATGCTAGAGCCGTTCTGACACCAGATTTGATTTTTCTCTTCAACCCCGCAATTTTGGTGGCAACTACCCCTACTTGCTATTTTTATCATTGCTGAAAGTGACTAAATGGTATACTTCCAGTTGAGATCCAACTGAGGTCTCTCCGACCCACCAACCGCCCGGGCCGGAAGAAAAATTAAATAATGTGAATTTAGACCACTATGTAAATCCTTATGGGATTTTGGGCCCGAACTGTCCTAGCCTATCTACTGATATTGATCATTTCATCGCATATTTTTGACGAAAGCTATGATGTAGTGCCACTTCCTTTGTTACCGTGGCGTTTTATGTGTAAGTTCAGAAAAAGGATCGAACTCGGCCAAAAGTTCTAGGGTCATAACACAGTTCCCACTGTTTTTTGATCCAAATCTCTCATGGGTTTCTAAAGAATCGTATTTTGTAGATGTTACGGGGTTTGCAGAAATAATGCTTGCGCAATTGAAGCTCGACAGTTGGCGCAGAACACGGCTTACAATTACAAACCAACACAAGCAAACGCTGCGCACTTCAGTACTGCGCAGTGTACGGAATGCGAGAGACGCCCACTCGCACGTATTCGCTCCGTGCATAACCGCGCTTAGCGCCACCCGTGGCTAAAAAGACAACTTCAATAAATTCAATAATTTTTTTTACCGCTTAACTGATCTCCGAAATGTCTTTGCTGAATTGTCTAATAAAGTCGGATTATAACTTGGACTTTCTGGATTTTCGGACTTTTTATTGCCAGCAAAATGAAAACCACAAATTCTACTCCGCTTAGGCTTGTCGCATACTGGGTCCGCTCGTCTCCGCTCGGCTCAGCCTTTCAGCCCAGAAAAATATAAACCCGTGTATTTAAATAGAAACGCACATACTGCGTCCGCTCAGCTCAGCTTGGCTCCGTTCCGCTCCTCTCCGCTCCTTATCCTCTGTTTGTGAAGAATACTAGGCCGGAGGTCGGATGCTGGCGGATGGTTCACGCAGGCGCAACACTATCGTTTATATATGCGCTAAGGCATTTTTGCAACCAGGATAGCAGCACATATTTAACTTTCCCGTAGGAGAGGTGGCAGGGGATTGAGTGTGTGGAAAAGTGACGTAGCTGAGCGGATGCAATATGTGGAAAAATTGCGTAGCTGAGAGGAGCGGACCCAATCGGATCTGATGTGAGCTGAGCGGAGCGGATCCAGTGTGCGACAAGCCTTATTCGGAATCCAAAAGCGGCTAGCAAGATGCATTTGTATGTTTACAATCAGCAGGGAAAACACATTCAGACACACTTTGAAATTTTCCAATCACTTGATAAATAATGACTTTCAGGAAATACATTTTCTAGCATTTTCAGAAGATTTCACGATGTCTTAACATTTGAACGGCTTGTCACAGAGACTTCTAGTTGGCACCAATCGATTTAACATCGCAAAATTAGTCGGAAAACCATATCATATTCATAGGAGCCTTTTAATTAAAAAATAAAATCGAACTGGGAAGTCAAGATTGCGGAAACGATAAAATGCAAGAAAATCGATTTTGCTAAAAATGTTATTTTTTGAGTTATAGCAAAATGGAAAAACGTTTCTGAAAGCATTTTTCCTGCTGATTACAAATATGCAAATTGATTACAAATATGCATTATATTTTGCTAGCTCTTTCCATCCACGATGGGTTGCTAAAATTGAGTAAAATTTTAAGAAATTTCGGAGTTCGAGTGAGATCTTGGAAAGTAATGAATTTCCCGTACATAATCTAATTGTGTAAACATGAAAATGACCTTCTGAAAACGTTGCTGCAATCCGTTTTTGATTATCTAGCACCGTTTTTGAAATATCAACTTATCAAATCAACAATCGTAAACTTCCAGTTTGAAATTTCTCAATGAAAAAATGAATCTTTCCGAACAATTTATACATGGATTTGTTCGAGTAGTTTCTGTGTGCCAAAAATGATTTCGTTGCTGTTTACCGTTTTTGAGAAAATTGAAAAAAAAACGAAAAAGAATTTTTTCGACCAAAATGATTTAGACGGATTTTTTTTAAATTTGGTTGTGATTTTTTTTGGTTACCCGAAGGAAATTGAAGTGTTGAAAACGATTTTCGAGTTTATTTCGCTCTAAAGTTACAAATAAACAGGATTTATAGTGTTTCGCTATTATAAGCTGTCTTTTCGTTTTCGCCGTCCAGTTTTTTACAAACCTCTGAAACTACAAAACCCAACGAAACTATGTTAGGCACGCTGAAACTAGACTTCAAGAGGAGCAAAATGATGTGGAATTGTTTGGAAAGATTCAATTTTTTACTGCGAAATTCCGAATTCAAATTTTCGCGAATTTCGACTTCACTGATTGCGGCATCGTTTGCAAGAGATATTTCCCTATGGCTGCACTCAGATATTCTCAAAAATATTGATTAGCTACCCAGTTCTCTGCTCGGGCGACCAAATTTCGCGATATTTCGCTCGATTTTGCCAATTCTATCAAGTCATACCTCGCGAACGGAAGTAATTAGCAAATTGCAAATTATATATTTATAACCAGCAGGGAAAACACTTTCAGACACACCTTGAAACTTTCCATTCACTTGATAAATAATGATTTTCAAGAAATAAATTTCGGTCATGAAGTTCTTAAAAGTGTCTCTTTTGGCGCTAACGCTGTTGCGCTCGGCGCGAATATTTTGAGGAGAGTTTACTCTCCTGTCTCTAGTCTTCTTGGCTCTTGCATCGACATATAGAATGGACTGCCTGCACGTGGCCTGGCAATTCTAATCGTGGATACTGCAGGCGAGAGATGGGGGAGGACGAAGAGGCCTAATTCTAGCTTTGTTGCGCGCAGGGCTGTAAGTTATATTATGAACCCCCTGTTTTGGCAAAATATAGTAAAAATATTATAATACTATTTTCGATAAAGCTTTTTGATAAGGCAAGCCAGGCATTTGAGCTTATGTACAGATTCTGCCATCGGGGCCCCTACGCTTAGGCCGGGGCCTTGTAGGCAGAAATCCGGCACTGCACAGAAGTACGGTGGCTTTTTTCCGTACTTGTGGCCCAGTATTTCAACCCGGGACTTATGGTTTAGTAATAGGGATTGCAATCCGGAAAACCGGATCCGGTACTCCGGCGGCTCCGGCGTCACTAAACGTTTACCGGATCCGGTACCAATATACCGGATCCGGTCACCGGATCCGGTCATGCTATTTTCTGGTAAAATAATCGAGCTGTTGCATGAGTAGGTAGGTACTTTATTTGATAGTATTTTGAGAAATAAGACAGCGACAGGTCAATGAAGATAAGGTTGAAGTTTTACAAAATTAACATTTGAAGAGTCTCACTAGTTTCTTTACTGTGTGACTATTTGGAGGAATATTGGAAATCTAAAAATCACAAATTTCTCGAAAAAGTCCAAATTTTGATAACCTAAAACCGGTTTGTTAATATTTTGAAAAATAAGGCAGCGACAGGTCAATGAAGATAACGTTGAAATTTTACAAAATTGACATTTGTAGACTCTAACTATTTTCCTCACTTTGCGAATATTTGGAGAAATTTTGAAAATCTAAAAACCAAAAATTTCTCCAAAAAGTCCAAATTATGAAAATTTAAAACTAATTTGTTAATATTTTGAAAAATGAGGTAACGACATATCAATGAAGATGAGGTTGAAATTTTACAAAATTAACATTTATAGACTCTCACTATTTTTCTGACTGTGCAACTATTTGAAGGAATTTTGGAAATCTAAGAATCACAAATTACTCCAAAAAGTCCACATTTTGATAACTCAAGACCGTTTTGTTAATATTTTGAAAAATAAGGCAGCCACAGATCAATGAAGATGATGTTGAGATTTTACAAAATTAACATTTGTAGACTCTCAGTATTTTCCTCACTGCGCGACTATTTGGTAGAATTTTGAAAATCTAAAAACCACAATTTTTACCAGAAAGTTCAAATTTTGAAAATCTGAAACCGTTTTGTAAATATTTTGAAAAATAAGGCAGCGACAGATTAATGAAGACGAGGTTAAGATTTGATAAAATTAACATTCATAGCCATGTCTACTCTATCTCTATTGTGAGATCTATTTTCTCTACTGTGAGACTATTTAGAAGAATTTTTAAATTCTAATAACCTCAAATTTCTCCAAAAAGATCAAATTTTGAAAATTTGAAACCGTTTTGTTCCTAATTTTTAAAATAAGACAGGGACGGATTAATGAAGATGAGGTTGAGCTCTAAAACATATGTCCGCGTTATAGGCGCACACAAAGTAGGTTGACTTTTAGGGTGCGCCTTATGCACCCGCAAATACGGTAATTACGGTAGTAAGTTACGGTAGATATTATATTTCATTAGACAGATTCATCATGATCATCATGATATCTGCCATAAATATAAAAATAAGACTTAATAAGCTCAAATACCTAATTGTTGATCTCATTGTCAGTAGATTAAGTAAAGTTTATTATGTTCTATCGATCCGTCCGGATCCGAACGGATCCTGCCGGATCAGTGGAAATTTGGCCGGATCCTGCCGGATCGGTGGAAATTCGGCCAGATCCGCCCGGATTGAAAATGACACCGGATTGCAATCCCTATTTAGTAATCAGACAACTTGCTAACTAGACCACCACCGCACCGCCTCTTCCATTTAATAAAATTATGCCTTAATTATGTATTTGAAATTGAACAATTAGATTTACTTACAAGGCAGTCTAATTGTGAAACAGGACTTTTCGATCCTGGTATGCTGATGTCCCAGACTTTGACGCATCCCTTGCCACCGGTGTACACGTACTTGGTGGGGCTCGAAATGGTGACTGCGCAAACAACTTCTCCATGGCTCAAGGTATTTATTTGTCTTGCATGCCTTGGTATACCTGGACCTACCAAGGCATCTGCCGGAAAGGGAACCGGCTGCAACTGACCCTCCCCGTTCATATGAAACGAATACGCACTAAAACAAATAATGTTAATAGTATAAGATACTCAAGAACTTAAGTCGTAAACTATAACTGATCGTGAGGTGGATTTCTAATTTTTTTATTACTCATGCGTAAAAAGTACTATCCTGGCGAACGTTTTTTAGTGCGAGAAATGCCATTTTTTGGTTGTATTACCACATAACTTGGGTAACGCACGCATTTGCGAATATTTATTCAATATCGCTAAGTTACGTAAAAAAAACAATTACAAAATGAAATAAACACAATCAAGACCTCAATATTTAAAAAGTGACGTGAAGTGACAGAATTTTTTTTTCAGTACAAAATAAAAATAAAAATTGAAGAAAACGTTTTAATATGGTGATACTAAAAAGTGACGTGAAAGTGACGTGAGTGAGTTCATTACAAAATAAAAATAAAAATTAAAGAAAACTTTAACGTTTTAATATGGTGATACCGGAGACTGATGAGAGTTCTTATGACAAATCCGCTCCACCGACCACAATTGAAAAAGAAAATTCTTTTTTATTCTATTTTTGTATGGCCCCCTGGGTCCCAAACTTGTAAGATACGCCCCATGGCATGAGTAATAAAAAATATTATTTGCAACACGAGCGGTATTGCCAATTGCCCTCTCGAGCGAATGTACGCCCAATTTCGCTCTCGTGAACAATTGACAACTTACCGCCCTAGTTGCAAAATATACTATTTTTTTCTGAATTCACTTTTATGACTAATCAGATAGCTAAACAGGTAAACATATAGAATTACTGTCGTAATTTTTTTAATTTTACAACGAAAAACTTTTTGATCTCCTTTCATTAACACTTAGAAGCATCAATGCAAGCAACAATGTAATTACGCAAAACGCCATATATTCAAAATATATGACACATTTTACCCTATCACTATAGTCTTGTTAATAGTCAACCTCTGTGAGGAAAATCGAGCTATTCTCAAAAAATATATTGTATTCAGACGTGACTGAATGAAGACAGAGTGGGGAACATTGCCTTACTTATTGCTCCTTTAAGGTCTATTCCCAAATGCGCGACACTCAGCTACGCGACGTTGTGCGACATCGCCTGTCAAATAATGATTACATTGTTTTAAATGGGCACGTCGCGTAGCTGTCGCGTAGCCATAGTGAGAACGTGCCCATTTAAAACAATGTAATCATTATTTACGCGACGTCACGCGACAGACGATGTCGCGTGACGTCGCGTAGCTGAGTGTCGCGTTTATGAGAATCGGCCTTTAATTGCTTTACTTTACAGGCTTAATCCTTTAAAATCCATTAAAATTACAACAAACATAGAGCTTTTGTAATAAATAAATAAGCTACAATAAATTAAATAAATTCAGCACAACTCAAACAAACGTAGTTCGTCCAAAATATAGATAATATACGATAAAAGACTATATACAAATAATTTGACTTGACTGTCTTATTTAACGTAGTAAATATTGTTTGTTTAGTGGGATATTTGAATAAGCAGTGTTTCAATTTAAGATAATGTTTTTGACACAGTGCAAATATGTACTGCATCAATATAATAATAAAGTATAACAAATATTGACGAAGTAGTTGCGAGGGTATTTTGCTAGAATAAACAGTCTCATAGAAAATGAATGTTGGGGTCTGGCGGTCATCCGCTTTAATAGTTCCGGTTCCCGCTACTCACTCCGTCTTAATTTATTCTCTCGTGTGAATTTAGCGGTTTCACTTACGGTTTTCCGCCTGGTATAGCCCCAAGGCCGTTTGTCGCAATGCCGGGGCCTCTTGTGTGCGGATGCCCGTCATATCCCATCAAAGGCGGTCGCCCGTAAGGGGACTGCGCTACGTTGTTGTAGGGGCTCATGTGGTCGGGGCCGCGGCCGCCGGGCATCGCGTAAGGTGGATACTGGCCCATTGCTCCTACTTTTTGACCGGCTGGACCAGCACCCAGGTTAGGCGTCGTCGAACGGGGTTTCGATCCGGGCGTTAATGGTTTTTCCTAAAAATTACAACACAATAAGAAATTATTTTCTAATAAATATTTTTCATGATTACTAGATGCCCTTCGATTTACAACAGTTACTACAAATTTACACCAACTAATCCACTAAATATAATGTTGATTGAAAATCCATTATTACTAATTTTAAAATTATCAATAATTTTGTATTTTTTCTAAAAAAAAAAACCGGCCAAGTGCGAGTTGTGACTCGCGCACCGAGGGTTCCGTACAAACTTGTAAGTAAGGTATCTTTAGGAGGACCTAACTGTATGCAACCGTATGCTTCTGGTGCCTGACAATACTACGCAACATATTAGTGTATTTTCATAAGTTTCTAATAGTAAATTCGCATTTTTTCTTGTAATTAAACTACATATTTACGATTTTCAGATTTTTCCCTTTACATGTGCTGTAAGACACCGCTTCTTGCCAAATTTCATGATTCTAGGTCAACGGGAAGTACCCTATAGGTTTTGATTCCCCTGTGAAATCGCAAAATATGCGACATAAACGGTCATATCTTTTGATCGCGTTGACTTACAAGTTTGATTTTTTCACAGCTGAAAGAGACCGCAGACCCGAGTATTTGTTACAAATTTCAACTTGTTACCTCTACGCGTTCCTGAGAAAAATGGTCTTGACAGACAGACAAACAGACGGACAACAAAGTGATCCTATAAGGGTTCCGTTTTCGGTACGGAACCCTAAAAAGAAAAAGAAAACTTGTTTACTCTTTGCTAGTCTTGTGAAATTCTCTCAAGTATCGTCTAGTGTTCAAGTCGTGTCTAATGTTTTCAGATTATTTTGTCTTATTTGGTTTCATCTGGTCAAGACAGGGCAGGCCAGAAAAGGTGTGACAGTACAAGACAGGACCAGAGGATCAGTAAGGACCAGACAAGACCTTTTCTGGTCTTGTCTGGTTTTGTAAGGTCTTGCCGATCTTGTCCGGTTTTGCCGGTTCTTGTATGGTCTAATCCGGTCTTGTCCGGACTTTTCTAGCCTAGGCAGGTCTTGCCTGCTCTAATTTGGACTAGTCTGATCTTCTTCGATCTTGACCGGTTTGTGGTTTTGTATGGTCTGGTCTTGTCTGGCCTTGCCTGGTCTTGTTCGATCTTGTGTAATGCTGTCTAGCCTCGTTTAGTGCTCTGGTCGTTTTTCAGATATTATTTGTTCTCGTCTGGTCTTGTCTGCTCTGGTCTCGGTCTTGTCCGGTTTTCTTTGGTCTGATGTTGTCTGGTCTTGACTGGTCTTGTATGTTCTTGTCCAGTCTTGTCCGATATTGTACAGTCTTGTCTGAAATTGCCCGGTCTTGGCTGGTCTGGACTTGCTTATTCTGGTCTTGTCTGGTCTTGTCTGGTTTTGTCTGGTCCTGTCTGGTCCTGTCTGTTCCTGTCTGGTTCTCTCTGGTCCTGTATGGTTCTGTCTGGTCCTTTCTGGTTCTGCCTGGTCCTTTATGACTCTGTCTGGTCATGTCTGGTCATGTCTGGTCATGCCTGGTGCTGTCTGGACCTCTCTGGTCCTGTTTGGTCCTGTCTGTCCTTGTCTGGTCTTACCTAGTCTTGTCTGGTCTTGGCTTGTCTGAATTTGTTTCCTTCATCTGGTCTTATAGGGTCTTGTGTAGGTTCATCCGGTCTTGTTCGGTCTTCTCCGATCTTATCAGACCTTGAAAAGGTGTGACAGTACAAGACAGGACCAGAGGACCAAAAAGGACCAGACAAGACCTTTCCTGGTCTTGTCTGGTTTTGTGAAGTCTTGCCGATCTTGTCCGGTCTTGTCGCGTCTTGTCCGGCCTTTTCTGGACTTATCTGGTCTTGGCTGGTTTTGTCTGGTCTGCTCTTGGGGAGCGTTCAAGTATTACATAAGCAACCTTTTAATAATTTTAGACTCCCACCCTCATGTAAAAGCAAAAATAAGACAATCGTAAACCTCTCCACACCTAAATAATAGGACAACTTTGTTTCTTAAGAATCTTGTCTGAAATTTTCTATCTTACGTAACATTTATAATATCCCAGCGGGCATTTTGTCAGTAAAAGTAGGAAAAACTTCTCATCCCTAAACCAGCTTACGTAATACTTGAACGCCCCATTGCCTTTTCTGGTCTTGTTTGATCTTGTCGTGTCTGGCCTTGTCTGGCCTTGTCTAGTACTGTCTGGTCATGTCTGGTCCTGTCTGGTACTGTCTGGTCCTCCTTGGTCCTGGTTGGTCTTCTCTGGTCCTGTCTGGTCTTGTCTGATCTTGTCTGATCTTGTCTTGACTTGTCTCTCTTGTTTAGTCTTGCCTGGTATTGACCAGAAATCTTGTCCAATCTTGGAATTTGTCTGGTCTAGCCTTGTCTGGATTTGTCTGGTGTTGTCTAGTAACTGATCTTTTCTTCTCTTGTATAGTATTGTCTGGTCTTTTCTGGTCTTGTCTGGTCTCGTCTGCTCTTGTCTGGTCTTGTCTGGTGTTGTCTGGTCTTGCCTGGTCTTGTCTGGTTTTGTCTGGTATTGTCTGGTCTTGTCTGGTATTGCCTGGTCTTGTCTGGTCTTGTCTGGTCTTGGCTGGTCCTGGCTGGTCTTGTCTGGTCTTGTCTGGCCTTGTCTGGTCTTGTCTGGTCTTGTCTGGTCTTGTCTGGTCTTGTGTGGTCTTGTCTGGTCATGTCTGGTCATGTCTGGTTTTGTCTGGTTTTGTCTTGTCTAGGCTGCTCTTGTCTGATGTGGTCTGTGCTTGTCTGATCTTGTCTGATGTAGTCTGCTCTTGTCTGGTCTTGTCATCTCTTGTCTGGCGTTGTCTGGTTTTGTCTGGTCATGTCTGGTCTTGTCTGGTCTTGTCTGGTCTTGTCTGGTCTTGTCTGGTCTTGTCTGGTCTTGTCTGGTCTTGTCTGGTCTTGTCTGGTCTTGTCTGATCTTGTCTGGTCTTGTCTGGTCTTGTCTGGTCTTGTCTGGTCTTGTCTGGTCTTGTCTGGTCTTGTCTGGTCTTGTCTGGTCTTGTCTGGTCTTGTCTGGTCTTGTCTGGTCTTGTCTGGTATTGTCTGGTCTTGTCTGGTCTTGTCTGGTCTTGTCTGGTCTTGTCTGGTCTTGTCTGGTCTTGTCTGGTCTTGTCTGGTCTTGTCTGGTATTGTCTGGTCTTGTCTGGTCTTGTCTGGTCTTGTCTGGTCTTGTCTGGTCTTGTCTGGTCTTGTCTGGTCTTGTCTGGTCTTGTCTGGTCTTGTCTGGTCTTGTCTGGTCTTGTCTGGTCTTGTCTGGTCTTGTCTGGTCTTGTCTGGTCTTTTCTGGTCTTGTCTGGTCTTGTCTGGTCTCGTCGGGTCTTGTCTGGTCTTGTCTGGTCTTGTCTGGTCTTGTCTGGTCTTGTCTGGTCTTCTCTGGTCTTGTCTGGTCTTGTCTGGTCTTGTCTGGTCTTGTCTGGTCTTGTCTGGTCTTGTCTGGTCTTGTCTGGTCTTGTCTGGTCTTGTCTGGTCTTGTCTGGTCTTGTCTGGTCTTGTCTGGTCTTGTCTGGTCTTGTCTGGTCTTGTCTGGTCTTGTATGGTCTTGTCTGATCTTGTATGGTCTTGTCTGGTCTTGTCTGGTCTCGTCTGGTCTTGTCTGGTCTTGTCTGGTCTTGTCTGGTCTTGTCTGGTCTTGTCTGGTCTTATCTGGTCTTGCCTGGTTTTGTCTGGTCTTGTCTAGTCTTGTTTGGTCTTGTTTGGTCTTGTCTGGTCTTGTCTGGTCTTGTCAGCTCTTGTCTGGTCTTGTCTGGTGTTATCTGGTTTTGTCGGGTCATATCTGGCGTTGCCTGGTGTTGTCTGGTCTTGTCTGGCCTTGTCGGGTGTTGTCTGGTCTTGTCAGCTCTTGTCTAGTCTTGTCTGGTGTTATCTGGTGTTGTCTGGTCTTATCTGGTGTTGTCTGGTCTTATCTGGTGTTGCATGGGGTTGTCTAGCCTTGTCTGGTCTAGTCTGGCCTTGTCGGGTGTTGTCTGGTCTTGTCTGGTCCTGTTTGGTCTTGTCTGGTCTTGTCTGCTGTTGTCTGGTCTTGTCTGGTTTTGTCAGGTCTTGTCTGATCTAGTCTGCTCTTGTCTGGTCTTGTATGGTCTTGTCTGACCTTGTCTGGCCTTGTCTGGTCTTGTCTGGTCTTGTCTGCTGTTGCCTTGTCTTGTCTGGTTTTGTCAGGTCTTGTCTGATCTAGTCTGCTCTTGTCTGGTCTTGTATGGTCTTGTCTGATCTTGTCTGGCCTTGTCTGGTCTTGTCTGGTCTTGTCTGGTTTTGTCTGGTCTTGTCTGGTCTTGTCTGGTCTTGTCTGGTCTTGTCTGGTCTTGTCTGGTCTTGTCTGGTCTAGTCTGGTCTTGCCTGGTCCTGTCTAGTCTTGTCTGGTCTTGTCTGGTCTCTGCCTGGTCTTGTCTGGTCTATTATGGTCTTGTCTATTCTATTATGGTCTTGTCCGGATTTGTCCGGTCTTCTCCGGATTTGTCCGGTCTTTTCCGTTCATGTCCGGTCTTATACGGTCTTGTCCGGTTTTGACCGGTCTTGTCCAGTCTTGACCGGTCTTGTCCGGCTTTGTCCGGACTTTTCCGGTCTTGTCAGGTCTTGCCTGTTCTTGTCTTGTTTTGTCTGGTCTTGTGACGACTTGCCTAATGTTGCTACAATTGTCTAAACTTATCTAGTTTTACTAATATTATCTAACTTTGTCTAGTCTGGTCTAACGTGCTCCACAAATATTTACTTTTGTCTAATCATCTTTACATTTATCTACTGTTACCTAACGTTGTATTTAGTCCTTGAATGAAGTCAGAAGAAAAAGAACTTGCAGTAATAACGATGAAAACTTTGATTTGTTTAAATCTTGACTACTTGGAATCAATTTTGGCAACTATAATGACTTTGTCGTAAATAGTCGGTGTTCAAGAAATAAATAAAAAAATAATTTTATTTTAGATTGGTTCAAATGCTCAACACAATTTAGATGGAAAATTGTTTACTTTGAATGTTTTTTTTTATAGATACGGGTATAATTAGAATTTTGAAGAAGTTTTATTATTAGGTCGGCGTGTTTCTGTAATGCACCTGGCGTGTAAATCGAGGGACGGCTGTATATAATTTTATAAGTGTAGTATAAGGAGGTGCTTAGCTTACATCTTTACTTTTCAGAGAAGGGGTGCTTCTGGAGGATGATGATCCACTTCTGCTCGGAGGTCGCTCCATCTTGACTTTATCTCCGTTTGTGCTGCCATTCTCTCTGATCTCGCCAACGCCTAATGCCGGATGCTCACCGTTCGGATGAGGAGATTGAGCTTCCTATTAAATTAAAAGTAGTATGACATTATAAGTATTTTGTTTGTTTCTTCTTCATTTTATATTTTTTACATTTTTTTTACATTTCTTTCACAACGGTTAAGAAATTTATATAATTTAAACGCCGAAAGAATTTACATTGAATGTTTCTGTTATATATCTATTTTATAATATTAACTTGGTGCAAAAATAATTGTGTACGTATGCGAGTATTAAACACAATATATCAGTTAGAAATTATATTTTTTAAATAAAATAAAGTTTTGAATGATAAACTTCAATAACTAAAGTGAATAATAAATATTGACTTCTTTTGAAACTGTCCAGTTGTTGTACATGGGTTGGCGTCAATAATTTTCTGAGTTATTCTTGTTTATATCTGAAGAACGTCCACGACCCGTCTCACACTTCAGACCGTCTTGTGTCTTGGTTAATTTCGACCAAACATTTTAAAGAACCAGTGTTGAGATATACGTTTGCTAATTGATTTTCTGCCAAAAATATATTTTGGTGAAACTGGACAAAGTTGCTTTATATCCCAATTTAAAGAAGTAAAGCAAAATCGTAATTTGAAAGAATTAATGTAAAATGTTCTATCGATAAGGGAATAAATAAGTGATGTATTACATTGATGAATTAAGATGAATTAAAATCAGTGATGCATTACATTGCTAGAAAAATCGGATGTACGACAAAAGGACGTTCGAAAATTGGACGTAGAGGACGCGCGAAAATTGGACGCGGATATTTAAACATGCGGCAATTGGGATTTTTTTTATTTATATTCTAATATATTTTTTTTAATTTAATTTTTATTACTCATGCGGGATAGTACTTATCTTGGCGCCCGTCTTTTATTGCGGCAAAAGGCTGTTTGTCAATTCAATTATTACCACATAACTTAAGCGAAATATTTAATAAAAATCACTGTTATATTAAAAAAAAAAATCGTTTTAAAATGAGTGTAAATTCAATGGTGATACCGGAGACTGATGAGAGTTCTTATAACGAATCCACACCACCGGAGACAATTGAAAAAGAAAATTCTCCATTTTTAATTAAAGTTTTTTTTTGATGGCCCCTGGACCTCAAACTTGTAAGATACGTCCCTTCGGATGAATAATAAAATATACTAAACTGCAACTCTCAACCTCTCGAGTGAATGAGCTTTCCAATTTCGCTCTCGTGGTCAATTGACAACTTACCGCCCTAGTTGCATAATATGCTATTATAAAATTAGTTATTGAAATGTAATTTGATATATTGACTTTTCTGAATTTTCTTCTTAAAAGATTAATTAATTAGGCGAAAAGTAAAAGTACATTCGAAAAAAAGTAATAATCATTGAACAATTCAACAGCTCATTTTATAAAATCAATGAAAATAGAATATTACAATTTAAATCTACATTAGAATAAAACAAATAGAATTAGAATATAAGGACCACGAAATGAGATACCCGGCAGCAGATACGAGTTACTAATGGACATATACTCTGTGACATTAAGAAGGGGTAATAATTTTTGAGCCAAACATGGCAGAAGTGTTTAACTAGTGAAAGGTAGTAATTGATTAAAATTTCATTCAAAATAATCCAGTGGCCATGGCAAATTTAACGTTTTATGTATTTATTTTTTATTTTTTATGTTACAATCGAAATTATCGGGTGTATTTCTTGCGAGATTAAATCGATTTTAATATTGTTTTTGATTGCAATTCTTTTCGTTTTGAGGTTGCGAGTTTGCCTAGAGTACGGCAATGTGAAAATTATCGACAACTGAGTGTAATTCGACAGACAGACAGACATTTGCTTACGTGGAGGTGGATTTCATTCAGAGAAATTGCTAATCGTCCTAACCGCAACCAATTCTCTGTAGTACGGTGTTATCAAGTATGGTCTACAGAAGGTCAAGAACGTCGTAGAAGATGAAGTTGAAGGCCAAGACAAACAAATGTGGTCCAGGACCGCCATATTCGACTAATGGCATTAAGAGATCGATTCTCGAGTTCAAGATCAATAGCCGATCAATGGTTTGGAAACGAAGGACGTCCTGTAACCCTTCCTACAGTTTACCAACGAATTAGAGCTTTTGGCATGCAGTCCTAACGACCACATCTTGTGCTTCCGCTGACGGCTGGTCATCGACAGCAACGTTTGGAGTGGTATACATTGCGACTGGATTGGGACGTGGAATGGTATAGAGTGCTCTTCAGTGACGAATCCCGATTCTGCTTAGAAATGCACGAGGGTCAGACGTAGACGTGGAGAACGTCGGCATGTGCAGTTTTCTGTTGGGCGGCATGTGTATCACACAGTGGGGGTTATGGTATGGGGTGCTATTGTTTGTGGAAGCAGGTCTCAGTTGGTATTCATCCGAGGCAATATGAATGCCC
The DNA here is from genome assembly GCA_944588485.1 of Phosphuga atrata. Classification (NCBI taxonomy): domain Eukaryota; kingdom Metazoa; phylum Arthropoda; class Insecta; order Coleoptera; family Silphidae; genus Phosphuga; species Phosphuga atrata. Next base: position 11,536,954 of record OX155895.1, on the reverse strand, counting down.
ACCGATATGTCGATGAAGTAGTAAAACTCCATATCCTTCCATTCCTCCTGGAAGTGGAGGAGACGACTTTTCAACAGGATAATGCCTGTCACCACATTGCCGTGGCCACCCAGATCTCCCGACCTTTCGCGCATGGAACATGTGTGGGACATGATGGGTAGAAACTCAATAAATTAGCCCATCATCCACAGATTGCCTGGGATGCAATAAGGCTAGGAGAAATCGACAACCTGGTAGAATCCATGCCTAGGAGGGTGCAGGATTGTGAAACTAATAGGGGTGGTCCAACATATTATTAATAAAAACTGCCTTTTCTTTAATCTTTTGTTTAATTTCTTTGAAATTTTAATCAATTACTACCTTTGACTAGTTTGGTCCAAAAATCTCTCTTGGTGTTGCATTTTTTATGTGACAGAGTATATAAGAATATACCGAGGAAGTGGGTGTAATACGCGTTGACTGGATAAAAAGATACCAATCTACAACGGGTCCTTCTATCTCTTATTGCCGCGATTGAGCATTGCAACAGTTTTTAACAATTGCGCATCAACATTAGTTATATGCTCCATGTAACGTACTTATACAATAGCGTATAATACGTGGATGGTTTTTGCATGCTCACGTTTTGTTATTTAAATTATTATGGTTTATTTATTTAAGAAATATTTTTCAAAATGTCAAGAAACTATATGATATGTAAATCTGTATCAAATCTATTTGAGTAAGTCATGCTCAAGGATAGAGGAAGTCATTCTCTTTTTACCCCATTACTAGTTTGGGCTATTCTTATATGTCTAATAGATATATAGAGATATATAGAGACATATATAGAGAATAATATGTCTAATAGACATTGTCTATGGTTACTTCACCTAATCATATAGGGAAAATGATGGGAAAGAGAAGATAGTAGGTCGCCCGACAACGTCCTGGGTGGAAAACCTGAGCAAATGCTTTGGAAAAACTTCAGTCGAATTTTTACGGGCAGCTACTAACAAGATTAAGATATACAAGATTCAACGACCGTCCACGGTTATGACACATGAAGTAAAGGAACAAATTGAAATTAGAATATATGTGTTCATTTGTCAAGCACGACCATTTACCGCACGTCCAAATATCCGCGTCCTTTAGACCACGTCTTTTTGTCTGTCAGAAGTATCACGTAACGAAAGTAATATAATAATAATAATTGCATTACATTTTTTTTTTTTAGAATTACCGAATAATTTTCACTTTTACGGTGTTTTAAATGATTTTATCTACGACCACTATTGTAAATGCCCATTATTGTACAGTTCGTGGACTATGTAAATACATCATAACACACACGTATGTAACAGTCCGCGATTAATGATAAGTTATTATTGATAACACACACACGTGCGTTTGGTTTACGATTCGTTGATTGGTTGAGAGCTGCTACTACGTGCTCATACGTTCAGCGCCCCCTGCCATAATTCAAACTAACGGAAATTGGCATTGCGTACATTGGGTTGCCTATATCTACGAGCACTATTATTCCAGTTTAACCCAAATAAGTACTAAATAATAAGGTATGTAACCATTAAGAATGTATTTCTTTTCATTTCTATCAAGTTAAATAATGTCGAGTAACTGTTATATATGAAAATACAACTCTTCCTTTATTATAATGTTAAATAATGTACCTAATAAGAAATAAATTTGTTACATCAAACATATTTTTCTTATTAAACAGAAATAAATTAGTGTGATCGTAGATAAAGTATAGTACATAACTCGAGTTGTAAGGCAATTAAGTAATCGCGGAATTACGCACTCCCCGCTACGCGGTTACGTGCGAAAACTGTTGTGCTCGTACGTAATATGCTTCTTACAACTCTCGTTACGTAATATACTATTAAAAAACTATGAAAAAAAATCGAAAGATGCCCTGGATAGAGAAGCATATTTAAAGAAGATGACACTTAGCTGTTATAAAACCAATAATAATATAAGAAAAAAATAATTTTGTTAAAATTTGAATTAACACAAACCTCGTTGGCAACATCAACTACCAGATCTTGATCACTCTTCTCCCCGTCACTTTCCTGCAGAAAAAAAAATTAAAAAACATTAATTTCGTAATAAAAATATTTATGTTTAAAGCTTTAGATTTTGATAAGATTTATTAAAATATCCTAAATACAGATAGCCCTTCTGCACTACGGCTGCGATCAAACTCTATAGAAAAATTGGGGAAATCCTTATATAACACGAGAATCTATAACACGACTTCGCTCTAATACGAGCTCTCGTACATATACAATTTGCATTAGCCTTTTGGCTGTAGTGTAGCCGTACGTTTTCTTTTGTGGAACGTCAATCTAGCCGTACGTACAATTTCACCAGGCCAAAATATATACCGCCGCGGCGCGCCGTACTGTGATATCGCCCATCGCTGCAAATATTTCATAGAGCAACTGGTGCTGTACATCACTTATCACAATAAATTCAAAAACAAAAATCATAATCAATTTATTCATCCATAACAAAATATAACTAAATTCTTGAAATAAAAAAAAAACGATAATATTCATAAAAAATAATTTTAATCGATAATTTCAAAAACAATGTGAGGAATTATTAAATTCATGTACATTATAGAAAGAAGTCCGTTCTGCTAGGTATTCTTATATTTTCGATCTAAGAGTTGTTGGTGTGGGTAAACGAGTGCTTGTTATATAGATAAACTCCTGCGTTAAGTGGACTTTTACTGCAGATCGTTAAATTTGTCTTTTTTTTTTCTCTAACCAATGTGGGTCCAGGGGGGTTAGCCCTTAAAACACCACGGCCCATTGGCCTATTGAATTTCCCCACATTGTTTCGTTCATGCAAATAGATCCAGTCCCGCTATTAGGTCCAGGATTCTATGTGCTATGTTTTTCACGGGGACTCCTACAAGCTTGTGTCTCCTACGTGAAATTGCTTCACAGTGGAAGATTATGTGGGCGGCGGTTTCGTCCTCCTCATAGCATAACCTCCATAAAGGTTCATCCTTCCAGATACCTATTTTATGCAGGTGTTCTCGTAGAGGGCAGTGTCCTGTAAGTAGGTCTACCATAATTGCGATCTGCTTTCTTGGCAGTTGCAGGATTTCAGCAGTTCGAGTTGAAATCCTGCAACTGCCAAGGAAGGAGATCTCAATTGTGCCTACTTACAGGACAGTAAGGACTAAGATTTGTCTTATTTGTTGGAAAAGTCGCGTTTCAATATGAAAATTTTTATTTTTTTGTTTTTCTTTTTGGAGGTGTACTAAACATACTACTTACTAGTAAACATACTAGTAAACACAATAGAGTCGGATCAAATGTCGACAGCGCCCTAGACGAGCACCTCAACGGCGCCCCTCAGGTTATCATGAGGTATTATAAATTATACAGTGAAACCTTAGTATAACGAACCTCAATATAACGATTTCCTCGATTTAACAAATTCTTAGAAATCTCCTAGGACTGACCGTAAGAATTAATGGACAGTAGGTAAAGTCAAGGAGACGGGCGCGCTTCGGAAGCTCTATACACAGTATGATTTTTTATTTAATGTAAGTAGTTTTTTTCGTTTAAAAACTTCCGTGCTCGCCTGCGTGCCCCTTTATAAACCAGACACGTGCCTAGTTTGTCTATGGATAATCTGCCACTGATATACAGACATGGAAGTGTCAATATTTTATTGTTGTCGAAGTTTGGCTTGCAGAATTTTGTAATTCCGATACCCTCAATTCTTCGTTGATGGTACATAAATTGGGCATAAGGAGTCATAGCCCATGCAGCAATGCCATACGTTCGCTTTTGTTTCATAATTATGTACCTATCGTTCGAATTAAACATGAAATGCTACCTATTTTTTTTTTATTAAGATTTCTATGGTCCATTTTAGGGTATTTTATAAGTAAACCCCAAGAAAGTTGACCTGGTTGATTCTAGCTAATTCTGTATCGAAGATTTCTAGTTCAATACTTTCTCCTCCTAGAATTTCGAAAAACCATGTATACCTGTGTAATCTTCGTATAAAAGTAAATTGTTAGCGGAGAATCATCTGCGCATTGTAACGAGGAGTTTGTTTACCTGTGTTTCCTTTTCTTCCGACGTTTTGTAAGAGTTGATGAAGCTGGAGTCTTCTGCGTACAAAGTGCAGTGTTCCCTTTCTATGTAATTTGTAATGTCTCCTATATACAGTGCGTTTGAAAAAGAACTCCCTAGTTTTATTGTATCATAGAAACTGTTCAAAGTGATACACACTATTTTAGTTTGTGGTGTTTGATTCATCAACTGTCTAAGTTTTACTCTCTTGCAGCTGGCACGCCTGCTTGACCTTGAGATGGCGACAGGGCTTACTTCGCTTAAACCAGCTCACAGCCCGGCGCGGAAGTTTCGCTACCGCGACCGGTGCGGTATCTCGGCGGACCGATGGACGTGGCGGCTTATGTACATGTTCAGATCAACAGGCGCGATTTCCACCATAGCCGAGGTAGTTGCACTACAAGAACGCTGCATGCGCGGTTAGTTTCGCTGCCGCTGTGGTTTGAAATGGCGACTAGAGAGAAGTTTATTCAAATTTAAAAAAATATCCTATATTGTATGACCTGCATAATGAAAACTACAAAAACATAATGAGAAAGGATAAATTTTTTAAGTAGATAGTATAAGAATTTGAACAAATTTTATTTAAAATAGAGATTTGAAAATGTTGAAAATTAAGTTTGTTGTTTTTATGAACCCTTATTCTTTTTTTTTCATTTCTTAAACGAGTTTTAGGTGTTTTAGAAATTAAAAACGAATAAAAAATAACACTGACCGATTTACAACTGACCGATTTACTTCTTCTGTGGACAATACTAATAATTGCAGAACTTCTTCCTCTTAGGAACTATCTGATAGTGAGAGTTTGTTTGATTAGTTGTTATGATGTATCATCCACCCCTAACTCTTCCAAAATATTCATTAATGACTCTCAATCGATGGAGTCATATGCCTTGTGAAAATCATAAAAGACCACGTAGTTATTTCCTCCAGCTTTCTTATACCTGATGATGTTCTTTGGGTTAAAGAGCTGTACTGGGCAATAGCGGTCCTTTCGAAAACCATATTGATATTACTCAATCAGTTGGTCAAGATAACCTTCTATTCCGTTCTGTATTGCTTTGGAGAGAATCTTATATAGAACAGATACTAATGAGATGTACCTATAGTAATTGAATTTATTTTGTGTAGTCTTGTTTGTGTATATCACCTTGTTTGTGTAGAGGATGGATTAAAGCTGACTGTCATTCAGTTGGTATCATCCGAGTTCTCCAAATCTCCTTAAAAAGCTGGACTATTTTTTTACTATAGTCCTTTTTTTCAAGAATGCAGTACAGGGAAGATAGGGCTTATTTGACCTTGTTCTCTGATTGGCTTAAATCGAGGAGAAGTTCACACTGACAATATTTACTTCTCCATCTCAACCTCTTTTTTCTCTTTCTTTTCACATACATTTGCAGCTGTTAGTTGTCAATGGCTGCCGTGTCAATTCACAATTGTTTGTATCATTTAGATTTTTTGCGTTTTTCTCCATTTATTTGTCTGTATTTTATTACTATTGTGCCATTTGGAGTATTTAATGAATAATAATAAGATATTCAATGAAACCATTCATAAATTACCATTTTATATTCAAGTAATTATATTTGAATTTAGCGCCAAATTTTGTAACTAGATTGAATAATTGTTATACTGTAAATCAGGTTTCTAGTTACTGCATTCTTAAAAAAATGAACTATAGTACATCTAGAGTTTCATTATTTGCCAGCTTCAGTAGTTTCGCCAATATTGAATCCTCTGAAGCTGCCTTATTATTATTAATGTTGTTGACGATCTCTCTGATCTAGTCTTTACCAGGTGGAGATGAGTTTAGTAGTTTGGAGAACGGGGCGCATGCAGGAAGTCTTCCTTTGACTTCATCAAAATTTAGTAGGTTTTCAAAATAACGAGACATGATCGTGCAGTTTTCTTCCCATCAATCCCAGTTTTCCATTTTCGTCAATAAAACAAAGACTTGGGGCTTGGTATCCTGACAAATTGGACTTGAACATCTGGTAGAAGTCTCTGGCGATGTTTTTCCGAAAATCCTGATCGATCTGTTCTAATAGCTGATAAGGCCAGACAAGACCAGACAAGACCAGACAATACCAGACAAGACCAGACAAGACCAAACAAGACCAGACAAGATCCAGACAAGACCAGACAAGAGCAAACATGATCAGGCAAGACCAGACAATGCCAGAGAAGACAATACAATACCACACATACCAGACAAGAGCAGAGATGGTGAAACAAGACTGTTTCCTAATGACTGTATAGGGGTAAACAGTACAGTGATCGGTCATTTTAGAAATGGAACAATGAAAACAATAAATTGCATGCTTGTATAAAATGAATTTACGAATTATTATAGTGCTAGTAATTGTAAAAAACGTCACTTTTCTATTTAAATAATAATTCGAATCAAAAATTTAAAATTTCATAGAAAATAAGAAGATAAATATTTGATTCATCAAGAAACATAGTTATAGATCATAAGAATGTAGTGATTGTCTAGTGGATTTACAGTAATTAGTCAACGCTTTATAATAAATAAAAGTAATTTGAAAATATGAAAAACTATTATGAACTAGTGTTACTATTATGAACACTACAGTGATCTAATAAAAGAAAAATATTTTTAATTATTGTTAAAAAAAAACAATTTAAACTTAAATTTATAATTAATGTTATGATTATTCATTTAATTGCCACCAATATTTTCTTGATCCTCAATCAACTCTATGATTTTTTTCCGCCGTTTTCTGTTTTTCTTTTTGTTTATCTTTTTCTTTTTTTTTTTTCGAATTGGTAAAACCATCCTACGTTATAGATAATCATACAAACTTAAAACAATCGGAACACAGCCTGAATATACAAATATATTCAACCTTTCCGGAGCTATATAACAATTACCGAGTCTTTTTAGGACTAGCAAAACAAATCTCATGTGAAATTTGTCATGTTATTTAATAGCTTTCAGTCCACCTTCGTGACACTCTACAAAAACCATAAATATAACATTGTTTTTAAGATGTCTTTCCATTAAGTTTGAAATTGCCATGATCAATTTCATAAACATTTTGTGCCCCACGAGGGGCTATTATGTTTTTCATTTTTGGACATACCATAAAATAAGTTTCATCACCATCGGATCTTTTAATATGTTTAAATATTTAATTTTTGATAAATAATCATATATTTCACTCAACCATTTTTTAATATTACTCTCACTTACACAAGAGCTTTAGTTGCTCTTTCTGGAAATCTTTCAATAAGAATCGGATTCCTTTCATGAAAGGCTTTATACCACCCATTTCCTAGAACATTGTCACAAAAAGGATTTTTTATTTTACTTGGATCCAAAAACTCTTTGACAATAGCTTGTATTAGATGGTCCTAATCTTTCTTCTAGGAAACCCTCTTCGTTGACAATCAAATATTTAACGTACTAGGTCCTCTTCTGCATTGCATCCTAATACAGGAGACGGACCTGTAGTAGATTTGATGAATGCATCACTAATTCTAAATTGAATTGTTGGTTTGGGAATACCATACTTTTTTGAAGCTGTGCATTGTGACATCCCATTTTAAACTGCATTAATAGCATCTTCAATTTGATTATCCGTATATTTTTTTATAAAACTGGTAAATAACTGGCATATTTCACACGAGATTTGTTTTGGTAGTCCTAAAAAGACTCAGTAATTGTTATAAAGCTCCAGAAAGGTTGGATATATTTATATATTCAGGCTGTGTTCCGATTATTTTAAGATTGTACCTTTTCTTACGTTTGTCATTTTATGTATTAATTTTAACATTTAACACTAGCGTATTTAACCTAGAAATAAATAAATTAGTATTTTCACTAACTACAATAACAAATACATAAATAAATTCAAGTAAAATAGATTTTTCTTTTTTAATTGCCTTAAAATTGTGTACTGAATATTTTTCTTGTCCTCTTATTTGTAGGTTAAACACTCTAGGAATAACTGTCACATAGTTACTCTAAAGTCAAAATACTAATTGGTCGGATGAACTATCACTATAAAAACTGTTTATCGTGCGATATTTATTGTCTTATCATATTTTTCACAGTCAGTACTTTATTTTTATCATAAAACTTTTTATTTCGATAATTTAAACCTGTATTCAATTACAAATGCCAAAAATCAGCACAAAAATCATTATTAAATCATGAAAATATCTAGAAATAGTAGGTTACTTTTTGTACATTTCTGTCTAAAATGACGTAAATCTCGGACTGGTCATTTTATTAATTAAATACACACATGAAACTTTAAGTTATAACAAAGTTATGGGTTGTATCCAATATAGAAAAGAATATAGAATTTTATTCTGTTAATAAACAATTATGTCACCAAAAGATTGTCTTATAGTTATATAGTTTTCAAATTATGACCAATCACTACCTACTGACCAACAACTGTACTATTTACCCCTACCTATAAATCGCGTAAGGTTGAGAACATAACCATTTCGTTGCCGCACCGCTAGCGATTTTTTCGCTGAGGAAATTTCGCCAAGCAAACGCTCCGCCCTGGTTTGAAGGAACCTTTACTCAGTTCAGAAGTGCTGCGCAGTGCAATGGCTACTCCGCTACTAAAAGCGCAGTGTGTCATTCGGCTTGCGCAAACTGAATCTGTTATAACAGTGCAACGTAGGTTTAGACGTCTGTTTGGTGTTGAACTTCCTACAGAAAAAAATAACATTCATTCTTCAAGGAAAAAGCGGAAAGGGAAAGTTTCAAAAGGGAAATCGCCAGGTAGACCGAGAACTGAAGATGTTTTTAAACATGATTGGTGTTTCGTGTGTTCGGAGCCCAAATAAGTCATTGGCAAGACGTTTGCTTCAATTAGGATTGCCTGAAGGTACCGTGTATGATGTTATGCTTGAAAGACTTCATTTGTGTGCCTACAAATTGCAACTGTTACATGAAATAAAACCTACTGATAAAATCAAAAGGTTAGAGTTTGCTATTGACTTTCTAAACAGAATTGATGATGATGACAATTTGTTGAAAAATGTTTTCTTCTCTGATGAGGCTACATTTCATGTTAATGGAACAGTAAATCGTCACAACTGCAGAATTTGGGGGTCAGAGCAACCACATGAATTTATTCACCATCAACGTGACTCTCCCAAAGTTAATGTTTGGTGCAGCTTGATGGAAGATCGTCTGATTAGTCTTTTTTTTATAGAACAAACTATGACAATTATCACGACATGTTAACAGAGTATGTTTTTCCCCAAATGGATGATATTAAGGCGGAAAAAGGGCTTGTGTTTTTCCAACAAGATGACGCCCCACCTCATTACAGTAACCACGTGCTCGCGGCTCTAGACACTCTTTCCGAGAGGGTGCGATAGGCAGAACTGGCCCAATCTAATGGCCACCACGAAGCCTTGACTTAACCCCATGGCACTTTTTCTATTAGCGCCACACAAAAAATGTTGTGCACAGTAAAAAGATCCGACACATCAATCATTTACGCGAAAGAATCGTCGGAGCGGTTGGGCCAGTTGTACCTGATATGTTAGTGAATACGTGGCGCGAAGTGGAATATCGTGGTATAAGTCCATTAATGTTAAAACAAAACTTGAGTATTCTCTTTTATTGTGTATACACGTTGATAAAGTTTTTCATTAATTTAAACATTAAATTTGTAGTTAAAACTAGATAGTTCTTTTTCAAACACACTGTATTGGTAAAATAGAGTTGGGGGTGTTCCACAAGACAATGTACTCTGCCTTGTGGAACACCAATATTTGTAGTTATCAGGGAAGAATGTCCATTCTCTGTTCCATTGTCTATTCCGGAGGTTCTCAAACTGGGTGCCGCGACACCCTGGGGTGCCGCGAACGTATGCTTGGGGTGCCGCAGCAAAAATCAAGATATGTAAAAAAAAGTAAATAGAAAAATGCATGAGGAGATAAACGTATTTTTAGACACAATTGGCTAAAATCTGGGTCGGAAATGGAAAGTCGGAAAAGATGAAATCACTGAAGCTTCTAAAGCGACAATGATAACTAACATCGCCATTCAATGACAACTAGCATCGTCGGAGGAGACGAAATATCCCAGCGAGTATCCCAGACACCTGCGAGTCTAAATCATTCAAGTTCGTCTGCCTCAGTTCGCGAAAACGCAACTCACGACCAAAAGATAATCCGAGGCAAAATAAGGAAATATGATCCTAGCTACCTCACATTGTTTGGCTTTGTTTCTGCTGGGAACGACCAAGCACCGGAAGGAAAATGCCTTACCAGTCATAAAATTGTTGCTAACAGCTCTTTGGTTCTATCTGATTTAGTACATAAAGGTGAAGAAATCTTCAAACGCCGCGCTTTATCTCTTCAGACAGGGTGATCCATGGTGGAGAGAATTTTTTTAAATGAAAATGAAAACGCAACTAAAGCTTCATTTATTGTCAATTCACACATAGCAAAATCTGGAAAGCCTCATACTATTGCCGCTCTCTGGCAATTTTTCTGCCGCTTGGCTGTATGCAACCCAATCTAACAATGGTAATACCTGGAAAATTGAAAGGTGCACGCCATTGGCGCTTTCATCGTCACCTGCTGCCGCATGTGGTAGACTATAGTGAATTGTAAATGTGCTGCCAGATTATGCCAATGAAATCGCTATAGAATGCGTTGCACTTTTTGAAAGAATTTCACATTCAAATCCCGCTCTTTGTCCCGCAATTCTGTGGGAATGAAGAAAGGCGGTAGATTCCTATAATATTTAGATAAAAAATGTATATTGCCACATTGACCTTGCCATTTTTGGATCGGGAGTTCCCGCGTATGTTTTTGATTTATCTGCCGCTTCACGGTGGGTAACCTAATCTAACCTGGGTTAAACCTACGGCCCTTGCCACAGTATCCTATTTGGGATCCTTAGGTTTAGTCACAAACGTAAAAAATACCCCTTCTTTGAATTTCGTTTCGTAATTTACATGGGTTTAACTGGAGAACGCGGTTTGAGGTTTGCAAAAAATTGCAATGTCAATTTCAATAGACAAACGTCTGCGCTATCTAGAACAGAAATATGTTTTAATGTATCTGTAGCAGTTTTCAAAATATAGTTATTTAAATATCTTTCCATCTGGGCGGATTTAAATTTGAGGGGCCGCGAATGCGGCCCGATCAAATATTTTGCAAAATACACAAGGAGATTTGATAGAATGATCCTTTCTTCACAAATGTGTAAAATTTTATTGTTCCACGTAGTGTGAAACTTTTTTTAACAAATCCAGATAAATCAATCACGAATTCCAAACCAAAACTGAACTCGAAAATATCAAAATATTAAAAAAAAGCGAAAAAATGTATTAACCATTTATAGATTTCAATGAAACTTTTGCTGAATATCGGTATCCACCAGAAGTACCCGCTGACCGAATTTGAAAGCCCCACCCCTAATGGGGGCAGCGTGGCGATTTATTTTTGCTTCAAAGGTTTTTTTTGCAAATATCTCGCCAGCGCCTCAAAGTATAAAATTACGACCGCGATCTCCGTATGTAGTTTGTCCGTGTCAACAAATAAGTATTCTTTATAAATTTTGTAAAATCGTTCGATTTAGTCACAAAAGTAAAAAGTATAAAATGCAAAAATTTTTGAAAGGGTCAATTCTCTGAATTTCGATTTACAATTTACATGGGTTTAAATGGAGATATATATTTACATGGGTTTAAACGCGGTAAGAAGTTTGCAAATAAATGTATTATGCAAAAACGGTGCGCTTTGGAAAGATGAACATGACAAACTTTAAAAAGTTGCTAAAAACAACACGTGATTAACGGACGACCCCTCTCGGGTGCCGCGAGATTTTTTCAGCTTACAAAGGCAATAAAACTTTGAGAACCAATTCTCATTAATTGTTTCCGGTTATAAATGAATGAAGTCATTTTGTTACTTTCCCTCTAATCTCATTTCTGTCTAACATGTTTAGCAGCAAATTGTGCGTCTACGTAATCAAAGGCTGTTGTTCCACGCTTTATTTTCCACGATCTACTTCCTCTAGAATTTTGAGCAATTTTAAGGATTTTGATAATGCGTGGCGGACCTCCTTTCGCGGAAATCATGTTGCTCGCTTGGTATCAGTTGGTATTTTATTTATAAATGGCATTAGTCTATTCAGGATGCTATATTCTACAATTTTTTTAGAGAACACTAGGGCTTCTGGCCTATAATTTTCTATGTTTTTCTATGTATTTTCTATGTAGTCTTGTCTCCTTTTTGTGTACTGGTGTAATTATACATGTTTTGAGATTCCACAAAACAAAACAAATTTCAACCAGAAAACAATTTTTTCAAAATTGCGCAAAATAAATGTTATCCCGCAGAATCATATTCTTCTTCTTCCTTTTATAACCACATAGGATCACTTTAGTCAGTAAAAAGAAAAAGGCACCGGGGAGGGACGGTATACAGAATGAATCGTGGATTTATGGAACTGAAAGGGAAGCTGACAGGGTGTTGGAGATAATGAATGGAGTGTGGAAGGGAGAGGGCTTCCCACAGGAGTGGAAAGAGGGGATAATATGCCCCATATATAAGAAAGGAGAAAGGGAAACATCAAGCAATTACAGGGGGATCACCATGCTCAATACGGCATATAAGATATATGCAATGATTGTGGAAGAGAGATTGACGAAGGAATTGAAGGAGCGGGTTGTGATACCAGACGGAAAGGCGGGATTTAGGAAAGGGAGAGGGACCATGGATAATGTATAAATCTTGAATCACATAGTAGGGAATGAGATAAAAAAGAGGGGCGGCAAGATGTATGCATTATTTGTGGACCTGAAGGCGCCCTTTGATAATGTAGCAAGAGAGGCACTGTGGGAATGCCTGATAAAGAAAAGGATAAAGGAGCATCTGAAATCAAAATTAGAAGAGATTTATGAAGAAACAATAAGTAGAGTGAGAGTTGGTGAAAGGGTGAGTGAAGGTTTTAATACGCATAACGGAGTGAGATAAGGCTGCCCACTAAGCCCCAGCCTGTTTGCAGCATTTATTGGAGACATAGAGGAGATATTCAGCAAGGCGCAGACGGGTGGGGTTGTGGTGGGTAAAGAAAAAGTGTGGTCCCTAGCCCACGCGGATGATTTGGTGGTGCTAGCGAGAGACGAGAAAGGAATGAAAGAAATGATAAGAAACATGGAGAAATATACGAGGAGGAAAAATCTGACAGTGAATGGGGAGAAGTCCAAGATGATGGTATTTAGAAAAGGCGGTGGCAGGAGAAGAGTAATTAGTAGAGATGGGAGAAGGAGAAAATTGAAGAAGTAAAAGAATTTAAATACCTAGGGTACGTGTTTAATGAGAGAAATACTGAAACAGCACACGTGAGAGAGTTAGTAAAGAAAGCCAATAAAATACTAGGAGCGGTATGGGGAATATGAGAGAGAAAATTTGGACACGACTATAGAAGGAGAGTGATGATGTTTGATAGCCTGGTGAAAAGTGTGATGATGTATGGAGTGGAAATATGGGGATGGAGAGAGCAAGAAGGGCTGGAAAGGGTGCAAGAAAAATATTTGAAATAGGTGCTTGGACTAGATAGAGAGACCCCGGGGTATATAGTGATGGAGGAAACAAAGAGAGATGGAATAAGAATAGAAGCAGGAAAGAGAGCAATAAGTTTTGAGGAGAGAGTGATAGAGAGAGAGGAGAGTGCAGAATTCTGCAAGAGTGCCTCGAAGAAAAAAGGAAAGAAATAGGAAAGTGGGTGTGGAAAGAGAGGGAGGCATATCTAGAAAGAAACGGGTATGCAGGAGCGGAGATAGAAAGAATGAGAGAGAGAAGTAGAGTAATGACAGAGGAATAAGTCCAGAGAGATAGAGATGTGTAAAGGCAAGAAAGGAGAGCAAGAATTAGGGAGTCAAGGTACAATGGGAAATATGAAAAAATAATAACGGAAGAACTGCCAAAGTACCTAGGAAGAGAAGGTAGAAAAGAGAGAGTGACAATGGCAAGATTCAGATGTGGAAATGAAGAGAGAGATAATAAATTTTGGATGGACGATAGGAATAGAGTATGCAGGATGTGTGGAGAAAACAAGGAGACAATAGAACACTTGCTGAACGAATGTTCAGAAATGAGAGAAAGAGACGAGTGTAGAGAAGAGATTTTAAACGAGGATGGAAGAGGGATAGATTGGATGAAGAAAGTTGAGGAGAGAATCAAATCCTCTCTTATTTCTCTGATCCATCTGCATCCTGTTGTGGTATTTTTGGAGTTGAGACTGTATTGTACCAGTTGTTTGAGAAGCCTCGAATCTGGCATTCTCATTATGTGCCCAAAGAACCCCAGTCTCCTTTTACGCATAGTGTCAGTAATGGGTTCTAGCTCTTTGTAAACGACCTTGTTGGGCACTATCCGCCACTGTCCAATGTCTTTCTTGTATTTTATATTGATGCACGTTCTTCCAATTCTTCTTTCGATCTTCTGAAGTTTGTCGGTCTTTCATTGTTCATTTAAGTGAAACACTGTTTCTGCTGCATATGTGGCTTCTGGTTTTATAACTGTGTTGTAGTGTTTTATTTTTGCATGTATGCAGAATCATATTACTATATTGAATACAATTATACCAATTACAAACAACAGACTAATTACACCTCAATAAAACCCGCCCAGAGAAAATAATAAACTTTAATTGTCACTAATCCGAATGCAATAACACAATAAAACGTAAAGAAATATACATATTCCGTATATGTATATTTCTTTACGGATATTCGACGCAAAAATCCTTCATGCCATTTTAAACACATTTTGACAAGCTCACGAATAGATACGCTCAGAAAAGTTTTAATTAAATGATCTCGTCTATTTGGCTTTTTCTAGTGCTGTCTGCGCAGTCTATATAGCTTTTCATTAGCATTGCGATCTTTAATTTCCAATGTTCATATCAATTTGTTTTTTAAAATCCGTTCGGCTAAAATAAATCCGTAAATCCTTTCAGCCGTCTCTTTAATAAATATCCGTTTACTAGTTAACGCAAATATAAAATACAACCCCCATTAATCCGCCGGACAACAACAACCGGCGAAAAAAATTGTAGGAAAATCAACGGCGATAAAGCATCAGAGCGTTATGTCCATTAAATATATTAAACAAATCGATTTTTCCGCTCGCACCAATCCATCCAATAACGGCGCCACCAGGTATTTTAAGGACGGCATTTTATAAAGGGCAATAAATAAATAATTCAATCAAATAATGTACGTGTACAGTATTTATCATTACTTATGCACGGTCGAGTAAATTGGTTCGATCGATAATTGGATTGTATGTAAGAATTTACCATTGAATTGGTGCAAAAGAAAACGCCCATTTCGACAGATAGCATTTACAGAACAAGATAAAAAAGACTAAACAGATAAATGCAGATAGACAGGATTAAATTGAAAATATATATTTTGTTTTAAGATCATATTTGACCAAAAGTGCATGTTTAGTCTTGTACAAGACTATAGATGTTGTCTGTCGAATTTTGTCGGTCTAGTCTAGTCTTGTCTGTCTGGTCTGTCTAGTCTTGTCTGTCTAGTCTTGTCTGTCTAGTCTTGTCTGTCTAGTCTTGTCTGTCTAGTCTTGTCTGTCTAGTCTTGTCTGTCTAGTCTTGTCTGTCTAGTCTTGTCTGTCTAGTCTTGTCTGTCTAGTCTTGTCTGTCTAGTCTTGTCTGTCTAGTCTTGTCTGTCTAGTCTTGTCTGTCTAGTCTTGTCTGTCTAGTCTTGTCTGTCTAGTCTTGTCTGTCTAGTCTTGTCTGTCTAGTCTTGTCTGTCTAGTCTTGTCTGTCTAGTCTTGTCTGTCTAGTCTTGTCTGTCTAGTCTTGTCTGTCTAGTCTTGTCTGTCTAGTCTTGTCTGTCTAGTCTTGTCTGTCTAGTCTTGTCTGTCTAGTCTTGTCTGTCTAGTCTTGTCTGTCTAGTCTTGTCTGTCTAGTCTTGTCTGTCTAGTCTTGTCTGTCTAGTCTTGTCTGTCTAGTCTTGTCTGTCTAGTCTTGTCTGTCTAGTCTTGTCTGTCTAGTCTTGTCTGTCTAGTCTTGTCTGTCTAGTCTTGTCTGTCTAGTCTTGTCTGTCTAGTCTTGTCTGTCTAGTCTTGTCTGTCTAGTCTTGTCTGTCTAGTCTTGTCTGTCTAGTCTTGTCTGTCTAGTCTTGTCTGTCTAGTCTTGTCTGTCTAGTCTTGTCTGTCTAGTCTTGTCTGTCTAGTCTTGTCTGTCTTGTCTTGTCTGTCTAGTCTTGTCTGTCTAGTCTTGTCTGTCTAGTCTTGTCTGTCTAGTCTTGTCTGTCTAGTCTTGTCTGTCTAGTCTTGTCTGTCTAGTCTTGTCTGTCTAGTCTTGTCTGTCTAGTCTTGTCTGTCTAGTCTGTCTAGTCTTGTCTGTCTAGTCTTGTCTGTCTAGTCTTGTCTGTCTAGTCTTGTCTGTCTAGTCTTGTCTGTCTAGTCTTGTCTGTCTAGTCTTGTCTGTCTAGTCTTGTCTGTCTAGTCTTGTCTGTCTAGTCTTGTCTGTCTAGTCTTGTCTGTCTAGTCTTGTCTGTCTAGTCTTGTCTGTCTAGTCTTGTCTGTTGTCTAAGCTTGCATGTTTAGTCTTTTCTGTCCCGTGTTGTCTGTCTAGTCTTTCCGGTCTAGTCTTGTCTGTTTAGTCTTGTCTGTATAGTCTTGTCTGTCTATTCTAGTCTGTCTAGTCTTGTCTCTTGTCTGAGCATAAACATGTGTATGAACTGACTATAGCATTTATAAAATTAATTTCTTTGATTGTTTCAGTATGAAAATGTGTTGATTACTTGGGTAAGTTAGTTACTTAAACGCGGTAAGTACCGAAGCCAAATATTTTTTACCTGCAAGATGAATTCAAGATATGTTTTCATAATTATAAGCGTAGCTTCACGCTCCGCGAGGCCTCTGTACCAACAATTATCTTTATTAAACACTTTGGCCTTCCGGATACGTCACTACCTCATTCCTTTTGTTCCTTGCTCCGTTAGAACTTCCACATTCATACAAACCAGCCATTGTTTATTATGTCATTAAAGTTATTATTATATACTTCGCGTTGCTTTTTTTCCTTGGGATATATTAATAATGGATTTTGCCTAGATGAGGGAAAACGCTCTGTTTGCTTCTCTCGTGACGAACTTTAATAAGTAATCTACCGGGAAACAAGCACGAAACTGCAATAAACTAAATTTATGTTCAATAAATGGAAACAATTATAAAAACTCTTAATGGAAAAAACATAAATGTTATTTAAATGTTCACGAAAATAAGTTAAATACATTGACAGACAGACAAACAAGCTGGACAAGATTAAGTTGATTTAAATTGTTGAAGAAATAAATTTGATTTATGAATGTTAATTATCTAATTGGTAAGGAATAGCTGATACAAATCACGATTCCGATTGTTAATATCTGAAGGCGATATAAAAAAAATTACACACAACACACGTACGTTCGTAATTATAATGATCTAAAGGAAAAACATAATTTATATGAATACGAAATAAGAGAGCGGAATCAATTTTTTGCTCCTTAAACATTTTTATATGTGTTATTAATAAAACCGCGAGCTGTTATTAAGGCAAGTTTTGTAACGCTCTGGTCTATCGATAAATAGATGACCGGTAATTACGGTTTGCACAATTATCGGATATAGCGTGCAATAATTAATTTGCAGAAAAAAATACGCAGGAAATTATTACGCCGTAATTATATTTAAATTCTTACTCGAATCGCTTACATCACTGTAACATCAAATTTATGAATATTTATGGATTTTCTTCTGTGAAATCAAATTCTTTTGTGAAAATATTTACTTGTTACTTGAAAATTTTAATTTATTGATTCTAAATATACAGGGAGTTAGGTAGACATGCGGCAAAAATTCAACCGGGGATTCCTTGGACAATGCTAAGCATATTTTGTCGTTTGATAATTTCTGAAAAACAGTTTGTTTCGAAGATACAGGGTGAACAAAATTTCTTCTTGAAGTTCCGTACTCTCACAAGAGCGTAGGCAACCTCTCGCGCATACTTGTGGAACGAATCATCCACAAATATACGGGACCTTCAGTTTATCGTCGGTTCCGAACGGCGCTAGTTGAGAGGTTTTTCTTGGCAGAATTACTCGTGGTAGTTTGAAATAGCTTTCCACGAGGTGCCCACAGCATAGCTACGTGAAAAATCTTCACGGCTTGGCCGGGGATTGAACCCGGGATCTCATGAATGGCAAACGGATGCGTTCACCACCACCCCATTGTGACCACAGTGAACAAAATTTGCGACAATAATATTCGATATTTGTTGAAATCATTAATGTAAATAAAAGTATGGCGTACACCAATGAGTTTATCAAGTACAAAAAATTAAGGAGTATATCAAGTAGAACAAATTGTTGACGATAATTTTGAACGGCTGTTTAATCTACAAAGGCACAAGTGGATTTCATTTGATTATATATGTCTCGCCTGTATCGGTCGAAGTTGCCTACATAGAGTGTTTGGCTGTTTGACGTGTATTTAATAGTTAGTGAAGTGTCTACCATGTATACGAACGCCGAGATGACTGACATGCATTTCATGTCTGGACTTGCTGATGGAAATTCATTACAAGCTAGACTAGGGGTCGGCAAACTCTATAAACTGAAGAGCCCAATTTTTTTTATAAATGATTTCAAACTGGTTCAAGAGCCATGGATGATTTTTTTTTTATAAAGTGATATTTTAATATTTTCGTACATTAGTGCTCATCAGTTAATCGGTTTCTAAACTTGTTTTTTATAATCTTCATATTTGAGAAAGAACCTTAGTGCGACTAGAACAAAAATAGGGTATTTTTCTTTGGGGACAATAGGCCAAATATTATCAACGTTTGACAAAACAGATTTCAAAGACATGTCATGTCGGAAATCAATAAGTTCCATCTCCACTGCAGCACATACAGAGATATATTATGTACAGGGATATATTATGATATATTATGTACTGTCTTCCTCAAAATGTTTTTGAACACATGCTTCGAATTTGTCACAATCAATCTCCATGAAAGGAGATTTTACAAACTGTGCTAATATTGCAATTTTTCTGAAGTCCTGGAAGCGTTGGTTGAACTGATTTTTCAATTTTGAAATTATTTCAGCATATTCTTCCCTGTTGTAAAGTTCTATAGAGACATGCTTTCAAACATGGACAATGTTTCACATCACCTTGGGTGAGGTAGTTGCTCCATAGCTCCAACTTTTAGCATCATCTGACATCATCTGATAGCATCCCACTAATATCCTTCCTTTCCTTGAAGCAGCAAGTTAAGGCGAAATTTTGCAGCCAAACAGGGCTTTCTAGTTCAGAGAATTGGGACAGTTCATTTCGTTCTCTTAAGAACTCTACTAAAACAGGGATTAACTATTAAAAACGCTGTAAAACTCTGCCCCTGCTAAGCCAACGAACTTCGGTGTGAAGAAGTAGCTCACCATTTTTTTTTTTAGAAGTTTGGTTCGATGTGATTACCGGGTTTGCCAACCCTTCGAATACTGCGGCCTATTGGATTCTATCACACTCACTTAGGCCCAGAAAACCTGTTGTTATAGTAAATTGCGCTAATTGCCATTTTTCACATTTGTTTTTCTGGAACAAATGCGGCCGGCGCTGGGGATAGAACTCGGACCTCTATACTCGTCAGTTAGCGCTCTAACATGAGGCCACGAGCGTCACCATTACACCACTCGCGCCGGCTACACCATACCAGCTCACCATACTGGCATTCAATTTCATCAGTAAACACTCTGAACAAACTTCTCTGAAGAGCATGTGCTAATTCACAACCTTGTGCTAATAACATTGTTAATGCTTAAAAACTTTCCACATAATGATTTCTGGTAGATTATACAATAGTAAGAAATAAGTTTTCGGAATGAGTTGTCTTTGTGACACAAAGCTACGAATCTATAATATTATTGGTGGTTCTGACTACCAAATCCATAACTTTAAAAATATCTTCCTGGTGAATTATGCAATGGAAAGATAACACGTCACGATCGTTTTTCTTTTAAAATTGTGACAAATCCTTTTTTATTACTCAGAATACAATCTGTCATCTGTTTCTATTTACACAATTTTAATAAGTGATTTTTCTACAGACATTCGGTCACTGCCCTTGTAAAATCTTCTCCTCGTGTTTGGCCCTTGAGTGGCAATAAACCCGGGAGTTCTTCTTTGGGACCATCTGATGAAATATAGTGAGCAAAGAGGACAACTTGCGTTCAGCTCAAGACAAAGAGGCTGATGCTTATTTAATGTTCACGACTTGTTGTTTGCATACATTTAATGACATACAGCTGGCATACATATTTCATTTTCGCAGTGCTTTTATATGTAAGGGATCTATCTAGGGTAACTCCTATACATTTAGAATATGGTGTGTGTTCGATTTTGACACCTTTTGCATGTTATATTTATTGTTTGGTTGGCTAGCCTATTGTGGAGATGGAAAGCGCAGACTTGTGTCTTTGAGGGGATTGGTCTCAGACAATTTGCAGTGCTTTCTCGCCACCTCAAAATTTTCACCTTGGGCTGCCATGGCTGTGTCATCGGCAAAAATAAAGTGTCTGACGCCTAAGGAGGATAGTATAGGCTGGTCGTTAGTGTATATATTGAACAAGGTTGGAGATAAGACACTACCTTGGGGTAGGTTGCAAAATACCATTCCTTTTGGTAGACATTAGTAAGCTTTTGATTTCATTCTTAATATCTGCTTTATTGTTACAATTAGAAAAAGTGTGTAAGATTTATAAACATCTCACATTTATAAAACAATTTTTTATGTACTCACCATCAGTGATTGGTTTACCGTTTTTGACTATTTCGTGACTCACGACAAAGCTTGCAAAGTTAGCATTGTTTGCAGGCTGTATTCAACAGTTAAAAGAGGAACTTGTCTTTCTAATTTTTTTCTGAAGTTCTTCAATTGCTTTCTTTCTTACATCACCGAGGGGATAATTCTTTGCAAATGCGGCATGTTTATTTTCGAAATGTCTCTCAATATTATACTTTTTGTGGTTTGCCAGTTTTTCATGGAAATCAAGACAAGTCGGAAGACCAGCTGCATTAGGTACAAACGAAAACGATTCAGTGCATTCAGCTAGGAATTTCCTCTTTCGATCGGCTATTACTTTTTGTTTCCTCGAAGCCATTTTGAGACGAATTTAGGGTTTCTGAATTATGTCCAAAAAGGCACAATTTTGATCTATGCACTGACTTGACTACATGACACAATAACTAAAAAAAATAACCGAGATCTGAGATAATATGTAGGAGCCGCGTTGTGACTGTAAGTTATGAACTTGGCGCCGGCGGTAGTAAGACTTCCGAAAAGGAACAGTAGTTATGTTTCTTTTTTTGTGATTTTTTTCAATTTATTTCTGAAGAGCCATAAGCTCACACCAAAAGAGCCACATGTGGCTCGCGAGCCATAGTTTGCCTACCTCTGAGCTAGACGATTTTATATTGAACATTTTCCTAGCCGTAATATCCCCGACCAAAAATCATCGAAAGCATTCATCGATGTTTTCGTAAAACAGGCACATTGAAACAAAATGGAGTGCCAGTAAGATTAATGACAGTAAGAACGGTACAACTGGAACAAAATGTGCTGATCATAGATACAGGAAGATCCAAGTACATCAACGCGACAAATTTACTTTGAATGTAAGTCATTAGACCGGAGGTTTTAACTGGGTGACGTGGCACTCTGGGGTGCCGCGAGCGTATACCTGGGGTGCCGCAGCAATAATCAAGATATGCAAAAAAGTATAAATAGAAAAACTGCATGCAGGTATTTGAGTTCGTACTTTTATTGTAGAATTATGCACAATTGACTAAAATCTGGGTCCTTAAAACGAAAAGGTGATGCACGCCACTGGTGACGCTGTAAGAGCCACATGGTTTCATGGCAATCTAAGGATGCTGATCCTAGGAAAATTTAAAGGTGTACGCCATTGGCGCTTTCATCGCCACCTGCTGACGCATGTGGTAGACTATAGTGAATTGTATTGTGCTGCCAGATTAGGCCAATGAAATCGCTATAGAAAGCGTTGCTTAGCAATAGATTT
The DNA here is from genome assembly GCA_944588485.1 of Phosphuga atrata. NCBI lineage: Eukaryota > Metazoa > Arthropoda > Insecta > Coleoptera > Silphidae > Phosphuga > Phosphuga atrata. Next base: position 11,514,738 of record OX155895.1, on the reverse strand, counting down.
TTTGAAAGAATATCACATTCAACTCCCGCTCTTTTTTAATATCACGCAATTCTGTGCGAATTATTTTGTATGGAGCAGAAACGTGGACACTACTTCAATCGGACCTCAACAAACTCGAGGTGTTCCAAATGCGTTGCCTAAGACAGATTATCGGTGTTTCAATTCGTGATCGCCTGCGGAATGAAGAAATTCGAGCTAGATGCGATTAGCAACCACCGATTGTGAAACAAATACAAACACGCCGCCTACGATGGTTCGGTCACATTTTCAGAATGAATGAAAATCGGCTTCCACGCAAACTACTCTGGCGCAAGCGGCCGCCCGACTGGAGGATTCAGCGATCAGCGCCGAAGAAGATATGGATAAAACATGTAGAAGACAACCTCAAGAACCGACAACTGGACCTCAATGATGCCAGGGATATTGCCATTGAACGGAAAGTGTGGAAGCGAATCGTGAATGAAGCGAAAAATCCAGCGGCACCGACAGCAGCGCATTGGTTACGAGAAATACATCCTCGACAATCGCCAGCTACGGATTAAAGAAGAAAGATAATAATCTAGATGGAATACTCTAGTTTTCGTTATTATCTAGATATATTATATCTCCGCATATTTTACAAGTTTTGATAATCTAACTAGTCTATTAGCTAAGGCACACGAGCAAATAATTAACCGAAATTTAATTAAAATAAAACAACGTGCAATGCTCCTTTTCTAAATTTTGGATTATAAGGAAGTGTTTTTAAAAAAATCTTTTTGGTATAATTCTCGACATTAATCATCGAAATGAGAATTTTTGGGGTTGTATGAATGATAAATGATTATAAATATGATTGCTTTATCAAAGTAACAGCAACCATAATTTCGGGGCGAACGATTGAATAATGATTGATGCCCTTAAGCAAAACCGCCCGTCTAGATTAAAAACATTTATTTAGTTTCAAAACATTAACCGCACCTTCGAATTACTAAACATTGTACTTAATGTAATCATCAATAAATTCAACGAATTCTCCTTTTGATTTCTTATTTTTCTGTATATGTAAATTGTTCATAATTGGAGGGTTCTATTGTCCAAATAAATTTGTGGCTTTTTAAAGCGAGATGCGGAGGGAGTAAAAAACGAATTTATAATTCGGACAGGGAAGGAGAAATAACCCGTCGCGACCGCCCACTATGTCATCCAACCCTTGGATATCCGTCACCCTTAATAAATTAGATCCGCACTTCTCGCAACGCTCGTCGAAAAGAAACTCATTAATTTAACCTCATATTAAACACCATTTACGTGCGAAAAAGGAAAGAGAAAATATAAAAAAAAAGAAAAACGAAAACGACGAAAAATAAAAGTTTTAATTAAATTCGAGCTCGTATTTAAAAATAGGCTAAACTAGAAACATTAGGCTTTAGATAAACACAAGATAAACAGGTCTTAACAGGAAAAATTAGGAGAGCCCGATTAGAGAGAGAATATTGGATATACTAGAACGACACCAGACAAACTACAGTGAAAGTCTCTAAAACAAAAAAGACTAGATAGGTGAAACTGCACATTCAAGAGAAAGCTGGAGGGAGAATTTAGACAAAGAATAAGATCCACGGATAAGATTAGATTTTGATCAACTCAACAATTAAGACAAGAATGCACGAGATTGCATGCATAAGATTTAAATAAACCAAAAGACAATCAAGTCAGACAAGTCTTGATCGAAGTGGTGATAGTTTCCATTAGGTCTGCTCAGTTCAGACTGCCAGCCTTTCCTTCCTTTCGTCTTCATCTTTAGTACTGAGGACCATGGCGCACATCTTTGCCACATTTTTCCATTTAACGTATGCGGCCGTAGCTTCCGTGCCCGCTTAGTATCTGTGATAGGTTTTGTCAGATAGTTCACTTCATCGTGGGTGCGGTTGAAGCATGACTCAATTATTGCAATAAGCATTCCTGCCCAACTCCCTTTCTTGGCGTCGTCCCAGCCTTGCTGCCACCTGCTCATGAGTGCTCTTCTGTGGAGAGCCCTCTCCTCTCTGTTTGCGCCCTGGTTGGAGGCCCGTTCCTTTGCTATTAAGTAAATCGGCGGAACTGCCGCTATGACTTGTAGAGTCACATTCGACACCGTGCGGTAGGCGCAGCATATGCTTATTAGCAGTCTGTTTCTGTTGGTGGCTGCTTTCAGCGACTCCACCCATGCCGGTACAAAGTATGGAGGATGGAATTAACCACTTCATTTATTATTCTTCTAGTCTTTGCAGTTGGACCATTCGTTCTTGACATCTGCTTTCGGTGAGCTGTACCTGCGCGTTCGGCTTTAACTGTTACGTTTTGGACATGCTTGGTCCAGGAGAGCCCCTGGTCAATGTGCACACCGAGGTATTTCACAGTCCGTGTCGCTGACACCAGCCTACCCAATATATTAACAGATATGGTTTCGATTCTTTTGCGGCCCGTGAGTGCAATGCCCTCAGACTTTTCTGGGGCTATTTGTAATTCGTTCTTTTCCATCCATGTACGTATCGCTCTTACCGTAGATTCGGCCCTCGCTACTACCGCTTTCTCGTCGGTGTACACCGTCACCGCGATTAGATCGTAGGAGAACGCGACCAGTCTGCACTTCCTCCGTTCGTTCGTTTTTTCCACATTATGCCATCGTATAGGATATTCCACAGCAGAGGCCCGAGGACCGACCCCTGAGAAACACCGCAGGACACCGGTCGGATTGTTTCGTCTATTATGAGAGTCCTGTTCGTAAAATAGCTTTTGTATCATATCAAGTAGATAAGCAGATACGTCCTTGCGTCTGAGTGCGTCTATAATGTGTTGCCAGGGCACTGTGTTGAACGAATTTTTGACATCTAGCGCGACTGCTAGGCATATTTTTCTGCGTCTTCCATTTCTCGAGTTGGTACAACGGGGAATCCTCGTCACCTCCTGGATGGCGTGTGTTGTCGACCTCCCTTCTCGGAAACCGTGTTGAGATGCTGACTATCCCCCGCGCAGGTCGAGTTCCTGGTTAATCCTCGCAGTTATAATGCGTTCGTAAGAGCTTGCCTGTGGTGTTTACTGGATAGATTGGGCGGAGTGATGTACTCGGAGATTTTCCAGCCTTACGCGGCAGGACCAGTCTGATAAGTATTTAATAACTAAACTAGATCATCTACACCAGTGATTCTCAAAGTGGGCAATATCGCCCCCCAGTGGGCGATGACGTCGTTTTGGTAGTCGCTAGGTAACTGGGGGGCTCAGGGGAGGTGTCACTGGTAATTGCCGCCAATAGAGCTGCTAGTCATAGAGAGGCTAAACATACTCACAGATTAAGATAGACTCAGTTGCAGTAGTCAGCAATAAAGAAATAAAAAAGACGGCAAGAAGAGACCTACTCCGGACATGGCAGAAGCACTGGGAAGCAAGCACCAAGGGACAGTGGACCAAACTCCTCATAAACGACGTGGAAAAATGGATCACCAGGAAGCACGGAGAAGTAAATTACCACCTCACTCACGCACTCAGTGGCCATGCGTGTTTCCGGGACTATCTCCACAAAATAGGCAGAGCCTCTGACAGCCTGTGCGAGTACTGCGGGGAGGAAGACAGTCTGGCACACACTATATACTCGTGCTATAGGTGGGACACCGAGAGGAGCACCCTACCAAAAGATATCGAACCGCGAACGACAGTACCCTACATGCTGCAGTGTGAAGACAATTGGGAAAACGTTCAATATATTATATGTAATATAATCACCTATAAGGAGTAAGACGAGAGAACCTGGTATAGAAAAAGAACGACAAAACCCGAACCCCTAATCAGTATGACTGGATGGGGGAAGTAAGGTACGTGCCTAAATATATTAATACACCAGCATCCTGAAGTCAAGCGCGGAGCAGTACCAGGATGCCGGAGTTTCCGGGGGGTCACTTGTCAAGTTAACCCAGCTGTTCTTGCTAAGCCCCCTATAAAAAAAGGTAACCGGGGGGCGATATAGGGGGCGGTAGGTAAAATTGTTATTTCTTCAAAACAATTTGGCTCGGCGTTAATTTTATCAATTCCCAAATCTGATGGAAAATCAGGAAACTCAAGAAATATCTGATGAACATATTTTTATATTTACAAATCATTTGGAATTGTTACATAATGACATGAAAAAGAGATTCAAAGATTTCTTTCATTTGGTAGTTGCAAGACAAACGTTGCAGATTACACTACAACTTGCGTAACATAAGCATAAGTAGTAGTGTAATCTGCAACGTTTTTTCCACGTTATCTTCATTAGTTTCATTACCTTCTTTGTAAGTAATAAAAAATCTTTTACTTTGTCTTTTGTAACTATTGTAACAATTTGTAGGTCAAAAATTAATTAATAAATCGAAACGTCGACATGAGAAGAATTTGACTTAGTTTCTCTTGATCGTATTACCAGAATTCTACCGTTTGTGTAGTAAAAAATCAAAAAATCTTTAACGATTAACAACGAACTAATAACAAATGTAATTATAGATTTGGGGGTATTATTAACTTAAGCATATCATAGGTGGGCGATGAGATAAATAAGTTTGAGAAACACTGATCTACACTATACAAATGAGACTAGAAATACGAGTAGATTAAACACACAACACAGTCTAAATAGACGAGACGACATTTAAAACTCAACACATAGAATTAGAAAGAGAATATAAGAAAATCGAACAAGTCATCTATTTTCTCTATTATCAGTCTACTCTCATTTATTTCAGTCATATCTAGACTTGTTTAGTCTAATCTCGTCTTGTATTGTCTATTCTTGTCTTATCTAGTCTCGTGTAATATGGTTTAGTCCTATTTGGGCCTACGAAGTATTATCTAGGCTTGTTTATTGCCTTGGCTTATCTATTGGCTTTGCTTGTCTAGAAAATGCATTCTATGTATAGTATTACTTATTAAAATTTGTTTATCTAATAGTTAGTGTATGTGGTGCTCACCGGACTTGATGGTAGCGCCGGTCCTACCCACTAAAAACCCCGCCCTGTACTTCAATGCTCTCGCTATTATGGAACCGCCTTTAGGCATTACTTTGTAATAGCTTTGGTCTAATCTGATCTTTCAAGTGCGTTTTATTTTTGTCTCTTCCTCTCATCTCCTGCCTTTTCCTTCATTATATTGTGGAGCATTAGTATTATCACCACCCAGTTTTCTTCCGATTCTAGGAGGCGTTCTGATGCATTATTTTTATCTATTGGTTCGCACACTGCGGCGGATTTACTACGGTGCTCTGTTCATTTTGTACATTGGAAAATTTTATGTTCTGGGGAGTCTATATTTTCGCAGTCCAAACACATTTCGTCGTTCTGTTTTCCAATTTTGTAATGATATGTGCCAAAAAACGCCATGCCCAGACAATGCTTGTGTGGCATGGAATCCTACCTCTCCCCACTTCCTCTTATACCATTTACATTGGGAATACATTTTTTTGTCCATCCCTGGTATGCTTCCCATTGTGTCAGCCACTTATTGAGCGTCTCGCTCCTAGCCTCCGCTTTATGTTCAGCTCCTTTTCTCCGCAACGTTAATCTCTCTTCTACCTGTAGTAGGTTTGGGAGTAGCGCGGCGATTGAAAGTGCCGCCTCCGTGGCTATTGTTCTGTAAACGGAGATAATACGCAATGCCATTTTTCGGTTCATCCTCTCTATCATGCTATGGTATCTTTTATACCTTAGAACAGAAGCGCATACTGGTGCGACATACAATATTATTTCCCGCACTGCTGAGGTTAGAACCCTTTTGTTGCTATTTCGCGGTCCTCCTACGTTGGAGGTGTTGCGCGTGAGGTACATGAAAGCCTTATATGCCTTATTGCATATTTCTCGGATATGTGTAGTCATTCTGAGGTCTTTGGTGGTTTGGTTGGAGTCGATGGTGGTCCCTTCTACTTGGACCTAAAGGCTTGTCAGTTTTCTTCTTGCTGCCATGAGGACGATCGCCGTTTTTGCTGCCGCTATCTTGATCTCCATTTCCTTTAGCTTTGAGATTAATGCGTTTGCAGCATACTGTGCAGCTTCTTAGTGTAGGGGTCCTTACCGTGACCACTATGGCAAGGTTTTCTGCGAAAGCCACAAGCATAACCTTCGCTCCTAAGTCCAGTCGTAGAATCTCATTGTAGTAGACGTTCCACAATATCGTTCCAAGCACAGGGCCCTGTGAGACCCCTCTTGTCACTTCGATTTTTTCCCGCTGGGGTGACACAATGAATCTGTTGCTGAGATACGATTTTATTATCTCTGTTAAGTAATGCTTTTGTTATTTTTGTCCACGGAGTCTTGTCCAGTACTGCTCGTCCTTGTCCGGTCTTATCCCGTCTTGTCTCGTCTTGTCTGGTCCTGTTTGGTCCTGTCTAATCCTCTCTTGTATGGTCTTGTACAGTATTGTCTGATCTTATCTAGTCCTGTCTGGCCTGTCTTGGTCTGTCTAGTGTTGTCTAGACTTGCCTACTTTTGTGTACTAGTTTTGTGTAGTATAGTATAGTCTTCTCTGGTCTTGTCTAGGTAGTAAGATCTTATACGGTCTTGTCCGATCTTGTGTGGTCTTGTCCTCATTTGTCTATTATTTGTCTTGTAGCGTCCTGTCTGATCCTAATTCGTCCTGTCTAGTTCTGTCTAGTCTTGTCTAGTTTGTCAACTTTTGTCTTACTAGTCTAATCTAGTTACTGCAGATTTTTCTATCTAGTCTTCTTTATTAGGTCTAGATTTGTCTGTTTGTCTTTGACCAATAACTCAGTCCAATCGATCTAACTAACTTAGACTTCCATATCTAGTTACGTTTTAAGTTAATAATACTATAATATTAATTGCCAGGTAAATGTCATTATATATTATCCATAAATAGTTTAGCCTAAGCTTGACCAGACGAACAATATTTGACTAGAAGCACTAAACTAGATGGACAATGTATGATGTACTAGTATAATAATTAAACAGTCGTTAACTAGTCTTGTTTTGCACAGTCTTGACTAGTCTAGTTTAGCCTAATTTTGTCTGGTCTTTTCTGATCTTGTATGGTCTTGTCGGGTGTCGTGCGGTCTTGTCCAGACTCGTCCGGTCCTGTCCGGTCTTCTCCGAGCTTGTCCAGTCTTGTCCGGGGTTTTCTTAGGTCCCGTCGGATCTTGTCCGGTCTTGTCCGATCTTGTCCGCTCTTGTCTAGCATTGTCCGGGGTTGTGTCCGATTCTGTCCGGTCTTGTCCGATCTTGTCCAGTCTTGTCCGGGGTTTTGTTCGGTTCTATCCGGTCTAATCCAGTCTTGTTCGGTCTTGTCCCGTTTTGTCTGGTCTGGCCTATACTTGTCTGGTCCTGTTTGGTCCTGTCTAGTCCTCTATTGTATCCCGTCTTGTCTGGTCTTGCCTCTTGTCTCTTCCAGTCTTGTCCGGGGTTTTCTTAGGTCCCGTCGTATCTTGTCCGGTTTTGTCCGATCTTGTCCGCTCTTGTCTAGCATTGTCCGGGGTTGTGTCCGATTCTGTCCGGTCTTGTCCGATCTTGTCCAGTCTTGTCCGGGGTTTTGTTCGGTTCTATCCGGTCTAATCCAGTCTTGTTCGGTCTTGTCCCGTTTTGTCTGGTCTGGCCTATACTTGTCTAGTCCTCTTTGGTCCTGTCTAGTTCTCTTTTGTATCCCCCTGCCTAGTGATACTGGTGAGCAGCTATCTATCGAAGCACTTTATCATATGGGGGGAGGAATGTAAAGCAGTCGAAAGAGAAGTTTACAGTGGTCTTCCGCAGGGCTCAGTGATGGAACCCACCCTGTAGAACATCTTCTATGGCGGTGTTCTAAGGCAGAGGTTACCAGAGGGCGTTGACATAGTAGGCATCGCCGACGATCTAGCTGCCATCGTGACGGGAAAAAACGAAAAACAAGTAATGAACAGAGGGAACCTGGCAATTAAACTAGTGGCAACGTGGATGAACGGGAAAAAATTGAAGCTCGCTCCAGAGAAAACCGAAGCTGTATTACTAACAGGAAGGAGGAAAGTAGGCCCCACATGTTCAAAATAGAACATGAAAAAATCATACCCAAGAAAACTATAAAATACCTGGGAATCAATATAGACCAATTCATCATCATCAATCAGCTTATTGTCCACTGCTGGACGTAAGCCTCCCTCAATAGTTTGCACTGTCCTCGGTCTTGTGCTATCTGCATCCAGTTGGTACTGATGTGTTTTAAGTCGTCGGTCCATCTGCTAGGGGACGCCCTCTATTTCTGCAGGCTTCCGATCTAGGCCTCCATTCAAGGATTCGTCTTGTCCATCTGTCATCAGCAGATCTCGCAATGTGTCCCGCACAGTTCCATTTTAGTACAGTTATTCTCTCTACGGCGTCTGCAACTCGGGATCGTCTGCGGATTCCAGTATTTGGTATTTGATCCCTGAGAGAGATTCGCAGCATTGATCGTTCCATCGCTAGTTGCGTAACTCTTTTCTTTTTTGTCCGTTTAGTCAGTGTTAGGGTTTCGGCTCTATAGACTAAGAGCAATACTATAGACCAATATGTCTCCTTTAATCAACACATTGCGACAACAATGGCAAAGACCTTCAAAATCTGTGCTGCACTTGGAAGGCTCATGCCAAACGTGGGAGGACCAAAGAGCTGCAAACGAAGAGTGTTGTGCACAGTAAACCACACCACTGTGCTGTAGGGTGCCCCAGTATGAAACAAGGTCATGGAAAAATCTACCGTGAGATAAAAGTTGGCATCAATTGACAGGAAGATGGCACTGAGAAATGGCAGTGCATACAGGACGGTGTCAGGACACGCGGCACTTGTAATAGGAGGGATACCACTAATGACTACCAACTACCAACAGCTCGTGCCGAAAGAAACAGTAGTCAGGCTGGAGAAAGAAACCTGAGAAAGAAGACTGCGAGGTCACAACTCTACACCAGCTGGCAACAACTGTGGAACAACTCAAAGAAAGGAGAAAGGACCCGACTGTTATTTATTTATCGTATGGCGTGGCGTGCACATGGTTTAAAATTAAAACAAACATAAATCAATGTAAATATAGATCGGAAATTTAAGAAATATCTCAGTGCTATGTTCAAGCCCTCAATCCAGTCAATTGCATCCGGCGACAATGTCAGCATGTCCCGACTGTTAATCCCCCAAGTAAAACCATGGGCGACAAGGAAACATGGAGAGGTGGGCTACTACCTGACAAAATTACTGTTCGGCCACGGGTGCTTCAGACAGTACCGAGCCTCAGACGGCTCGTGTGTCTACTGTGGGGAAATGGCCAGTGTACAACAACGATTTCCCTAGGTGGACACCAGAAAGAGACAAATGGGCAGACAGAACCCAAGCAACACTGGAAGTGAGAACACTTACGGCCATAATGCTAAGGTCGGAGTAGGACTGGGTATCAACGGTGACCATAGCTACCGACATATTACGAGAAAAAGAAAACGACGAACGGAACGGGCATATAAAAATATGAACCTCTAATCACCCACGGTGGAGGGAGGAAGTAAATAATAGAAAGGATTAAACAGGACGTTGACTATTTATCAGTTTCAGGAATAGAAACTGATAAATAGACAACGTCATCTTGAAGCTAAATGCCATGTGGCGGTACCAAGATGCTCGTGTTCTTTCAGGGGGCCACTTGTCAAGTCAACTGAACGTGCTGGCTACGTCCCATTAAAAAAAGTCCTCTCTCGTATGGTCATTTACAGTCTTGTTTGATCTCGTGTGGTCTCGTGTAGCCTTGTCTGGTCCTATCTGGTCTTCTTTGGTCTAGTCTGGTCTTGTTTGGTCTTGTCTGGTCTTGTCTCGTTTGGTATCGTATTATCTGATCCTGCCTTGTCCTGTCTGGTCCTGTTTAGTCCTGTTTAGTCCTGTCTAGTCCTGTCTAGTCATGTCTAATCTTGCCTACTTTTGTCTACTAGTGTTGTCTAGTATAGCCTTGTCTTCTATGGTCTTGTCTAGTATAGCCTCGTCTTCTCTGGTCTTGTCTAGGTAGTACCATCTTATCTGGTCTTGTCCGGTTTGGTCCAGTCTTGTCCGGTGTTGTTTGGTCTTGTCTGGCCTTGTATCGTCCTGCTAATCCTGTTTTGTCCTGTCTAGCCCTGTCTAGACTTGTCTACTTTTATCTACTAGTCTTGTCTAGTATTGCCTCGTTTAGTCTGAACTTGTCTGGGTTGTAAGGTCTTGCCTGGTCTTGTGTGGTCTTCTCTGGTCTAGTCGGGTCTTGTCTGGTCTTGTCTTGTTTGGTCTCGTATTGTCTGATTCTGTCTGGTCCTCTTTGGTCCTGTCTAGTCCTGTTTAGTCCTGTCTAGTCCTGTCTAGACTTGTCTAGTCCTGCCTACTCATGTCTAATCTTGCCTACTGTTGCCTACTAATGTTGTCTAGTATAGCCTCGTCTTCTCTGGTCTTGTCTAGGTAGTACCATCTTGTCTGGAGTTGTCCGGTTTGGTCCGGTCTTGTCCGATGTTGTCTGGTCTTGTCTGGTCTTGTATTGTCCTGTCTGATCCTGTTTTATACTGTCTAGTCCTGCCTAGTCTTGTCTACTTTTATCTACTAGTTTTGTCTAGTATTGCCTCGTCGTGTCTGGACTTGTCTGGGTTGTAAGGTCTTGTCTGGTCTTCTCTGGTCTAGTCGGGTCTTGTCTGATCTTGTCTGGTTTGGTCTTGTATTGTATGATCCTGTCTGGTCCTCTTTCGTCCTGTCTAGTCCTGTTTAGTCCTGTCTAGACATGACTAGACAAGACATAGACATAACAAGATTAGACATGGCTAGCCAGGAGATAGTGAAGTCTAATCTTGCCTGCTTTTGTCTACTAGTGTTGTCTAGTACAGCCTCGTCTTCACTGGTCTTGTCTAGGCAGTACGATCCAGCCTGGTCTTGTCCGGTTTGGTCCGGTCTTGTCCGGTATTGTCTGGTCTTGTCTGGTCTTGTATCGTCTTGTCTGATCCTGTTTTGTCCTGTCTAGTCCTGTCTGGTCCTGTCTAGTCTTGTCTACTTTTGTCTACTAGTTTTATCTAGCATAGCGTCGTCTTCTCTGGTCTTGTCTGGGTTGTAAGGTCTTGTCTGGTCTTGTTCGGTCTTGTCTGGTTTTGTGTGGTCTTGTACGGTCTTGTGTGGTCGTGTACTGTCTTGTTCGCTCTTGTCCGGTCTTGTGCCATTTTGAGAGGTCTTGTGCGGTCTTGGTCGGACTTGTCCGGCCTTGTCGGGTCTTGTCTGATTTTGCCTGGTCTTGTGTGGTCTTGTCTGATCTTATCTGTTCTTGATTGGTCTTGTCTTGTCTTGTCTTGTCTTGTCTTGTCTAGTCTAGTATAATCTAGTTTAGTATAGTCTAGCTTAGTATAGTCTAGTTTAGTCTAGTATAGTGTATCAGTTGAACTTGAAGTGTATCGATTGAACTGGACTGGACTGGGCCAGTCCAGTTGAATCGAATCTAGTCTACTCTAGCCTTGTCTTGCTTTGCCTTGCCTTGCTTAGTCTTCTCTTGCCTGGCATTTGCCTAGTCTAGTGTAACAAAAAGCATATTTCCTCAGATTTTTTATAAGTTTTATATAATTCTTCCAACAAAATACTTTCTGAAAGAAAAATCGTTCGCTTGTCTATTAAATAATAGTTTAGAACAGTTGATTGAGCATTTCATCCCCAACAACAAAACACATCGCATCCCCTGCTACAATATTTCGCAATTTCTGCTCCCGACCCAAAAAATAAAATAAAAAAACGACAAATATCTAATTTTGTTTCTCTCTCTGCGCTCTCCTGTTCTTTAATTCAATTACTTACATGGCCCAATTTATCTTCTTTCCTCCGTTTAAGATCCACGTCCACATCTGCGGGTGATCGGGATCGGTATTTATCTCTCTCTCCCGGAGATACGGAATTCTGAAACACAATTATCATTCAGTGCACAGATAGGACGAGACGACGGGGGAGCCGACCAAACAAACTTTTAGAGCACTACACAAAGGAGAAGCGATACAGGGTGGTAAAGCGCACAAAAAAAAGGAAAGACTATATATATATATATATATATATATATATATATATATATATATATATATATATATATATATATATATATATATATATATATATATATATAACGACTTAAGGAAAAATAAGGGAAAATAGAGGAAATAAAATATAGAGAAACTGGAGAAATTGTATTAAATGTTTTCTATCAGTGGGATAGAGAAATCAATAGGAATTTGATTGTAGTTTTCTTTTTAACTACTCTTGAAATTCATTTATTTAGTTATTGATTGATACCCTAATTCTTCGACGATACAAAGTGATAGAATAATCTAAATTTTGTTTTAACAATTTACCAGTCTTTCTTCTGTGTTTGCTGATCCGGGTCCAGTTTTCAGGTCCGCAGATTCCCTGGCGTGCAGATCGGTGGGTTTGAGTAGCGGATGGGCGCCGGCGGCGACGGCAGCGGCGTGCGGTCCACCGGGAGCGCCGGGTAGACCGGCGCCGAAGCCTAGGAGTCCTGCGGCCGGACCCATTCCCGGCAGACCCGGATGGGGACCCATCGGCAATCCTCCGGGACCGTGCGCTCCATGAGGCAATTGCTGTGCGTGTATTTGCTGCTACGAACACAGAAACATTTAAATACTTTCATAGGTTTTAGATTGTTGTTTTCTGTTGAATTTTTGTGTTGTTTCTTTTTATTGATTAGCGTAGGCGAAAATAAATATATATTGTGGTATTAGGTATGGTACGAGGAGCTTTTGTTAGTCTAGTTCTACTTGAAATGCCTATCTAAAATGAAATATACTTTTCAGAAAATAAAATCGAATCAAATTATAGTTAGTAATAGTTTTCAAATTGTATCATGCATTGTCTATTATATTAGTCCATTATTCTAGGCAAAACATTTTATATTATCTTGTCTTGTCTAGTTTTGTCTTGTCCACTCTTTTCCTAGTTCTATACAGCCTTGTAAACTATGACTAGTTTGGTCTAGTTTTGCCTAGTCTTGTATAATCTTGTCTAGTCTTTTCAAGTCATGTCTAGTCTTGTCTAGAGACAACTAGCCATGTCTAATCTACTCCAGTCCATTTTAGTATCATCTGGTATTGTCAGATGTTTTTTTTAGTATCATCTGGTATTGTCAGTCCTGTTTAGACATGACTGGTATTGCCTGATCTTGTCCAGCCTTGTCCAGTCCTGTCAAGTCTTGTCCAATTTTATACAGTCTTGTCCAGTTTTGTCCAACCTAGTTGGTCTTGTCGAGCCTATTCAATTCTTGTCTAGGCCTGTCTGATTCTGTCTCGACCTATATGACCTTGTCTGATCTTGTCCAGTCTTGTCCGGTCCTCTCTCGTCGTGTCAGGACCTGTCCGGTCTATTCGGGTTTTGTCCGGTCTTGTCTAGTGTTGTCTCGTCTCGTCTTGTCTGGTCTTGTCAGGTCTGGTCTGCTCTTCTCTGGTTTTGTCTGGTCTTGTCTGGTCATGTCTCGTCATGTCTGGGCTTGTCTAGTCTTGTTTGGTCTTGTTTCGTTTCGTCTGGTTTTGTCTGGTTTGGTCTAGTCTTGTCTAATCTTGTTTGGGCTTGTCTGGTCTTGTTTAGTAATTTCTGGTTTGCCTGGTCTTGTCTGGTCTTGTCGGGTCTTGTCTGGTTTTGTCTGGTGTTGTCTTGTCTGATCTTGTCTAGTCTTGTCTGGTCTTATCTGATCATGTCTGGTTATGTCTGATCATGTGTCTTCTTGTTTGGTTTTGCTTGGTATTTTCGGGTCTTGGCTGGTCCTGTCTGGTCTTGTCTGGTTTTGTCTGGTCTTATCTGTGCTTGTCTGTTCTTGTCTGGTCTTGTCTAGTCTTGTTTGGTTATGTCTAATCATGTGTCTTCTTGTTTGGTTTTGCTTGGTATTTTCGGGTCTTGGCTGGTCTTGTCTGGTCTTGGCTGGTCTTGCCTTGTATTGTCTGGCTTTATCTGGTTTTGTATGGTCTTGTATTATCTTGTCTGTTCTTGTCTGGTCTTGTATGGTCTTGTCTGGTCTTGTCTGGTCTTGTCTGGTCTTGTCTGGTCTTGTCTGGTCTTGTCTGGTCTTGTCTGGTCTTGTCTGGTCTTGTCGGGTATTGTCTGTTCTTGTTTGTTCTTGTCTGTTCTTGTCTGGTCTTGTCTGGTCTTGTCTGGTCTTTTCTGTTCTTGTCTGGTTTTGTCTGGTCTTATGTGGTCTTGTCCGGTCTTGGCTGGTCTTGTCGGGTCTCGTCTGGTTTTGTCTAGTTTTGTCTGGTCCTATCTGGTCTTGTCTGGTCTTGTCTGGTTTTGTCTTGTCTTGTCTGGTCTTGTCTGCTCTTGTCTGGTCATGTCTGGGTATGTCTAGTCATGTCTCATCATGTCCTAGTCCTTCCTGTCCTAGTCTGTCCAACTCTTGTATAGTGTAATGTCCCCTTGTTTAGCCTTTTCTAGTCTTGTCTTGAATAGCCTTGTTAGGTTTTGATTAATCTTTACTAGTCTTACATACACTTTCGTTTTTGTCTAATTTCGTTTAGTTATATCCAATCATGTCTAGTATTGTCTGCTGTTGTCCACTCGCAAGGTTTAGTCTTCAAATTCTCGAATTTGAAATTTATGTTTTAGTTTTCTATGTGTGCCCTTGAATATTGATAATTGTTAGTGTTAATATTGTATGCTATGGCTAAGATGCAAAATTACTTCTAAATTCTAATTAATGTGTAGATTTTTGTTTTGGTTTTGAATTCGATGATAAAAAAAAAATACAAAATGACTGTTGTTATGTTGTGAGATTTTTGTGTGTAAGCACAAAAAAGACATCTAAATCTACTTACAAGCAACTGTTGTAGACCTTGTTGTTGTTGTTGCTGTAAACAACAACACAGATTGTATTAAAATTCTGACGACCATCACCAAAAAAAAAATATCGATAAAAGTAACAGAAAAAAAAACGCAAGATATCAGTGTCACAAAAATAAAAATATTAAAAAAGTAATAAATGGTAATAGAATTCGTGGTGTAGTTTGTTTATAAATAAGTCTACCTCAAAGCGCCAGCATGCTGATAATAGGAACAATAAAAAAACTGGCGGTTTTTTCCCAAAAAAAAAGGAAAATTTTCTACCAAATATATAGAAAAAACAAATAAAGTAAAATACAGTCTACCCAACCGAACAACGATATCAAAAAGGAAACAAAAAATTATATGTATTAAAAAGAGTTACAAAGGGAGAAAATATATATTTAATGTTTCTAATAAGGGTTGAAGTGGGTACTCACCCCAATGATGGCATTTAGTTCTGTCATGGTCACTTGTTTCGCCCTTTCGACTGCAGATGCTACTTGCTGTTGGTGTTCCTGGGCTAAGAACGGGAGCACTTGGGCGATAATTGCATTAAGCCGTTTCGCAATTTCAGTCTGAAATATCGAATCGATTTATTAATATTTATACAAAAAAAAACTTAATTTCACAAAACAGTAAAGATAGCAAATCTCAAAATACATTATAGATATTCGCGTTTTGCATTCTTATGCATACGAACATTTGGAATATTTATTCAAATTTTATTAAAAATACAAAAAAATGATTTACCATAACTCCTTTAAGTACAAAATTTAAATACTGCATTTATAATCAATCAAGAACTCTACACACTTTACACAGTTTTTAACAAATTACGCATTTAAGAGTATATTACGTAATGAGAGTTCTAAGAAGCATATTACGTACGAGCGGAACAGTTACACGCCACCCGCGTAGCAGAGAGCGCGTAATTCCACGAGCACGTAATTTCCTTACAACTCGAATTATGTACTATACTTTATCTACGACAACACTAATTTGTTTCTATTTAATAAGAAAAATATGTTTGATGTAACTGATATAGTGATTCATCGATATAGGCAACACAATGTACGCAATGTCAATGTCAAATGAAATAAAGGACGGATTTGTTATCTATATTAAAGTTAACATGTTCAGAATTTAATCTTAATAATTCATATTTTTTATGTTTAATATCATTAATACCTACTAAATAGATATAAGCCCAAAAGGTCAGAATAAAAAAGACCAAAACGTTGGCAAAACATCGACATCAGTTGTTAAAATAAATTCATTTCCCAAGAATAAACTACAGTATAGTAAACATGATAAGATCTTAAGATATATTTAAAATTGTTTATTTAATTCTTTTGATAATAATTTATAGTAACGGAATAATTGTTAAATATTAATGTTGGATTATTATCGACATCATTTGATATATTAGTTGAATTATGAGTACTTGAAGTCGTATTCCATGATGTACTTGCATTTGTGGAAGTGAAATTATTGTTTATCGCAGTATACATTTTTGTAGCAATACCATTTTGATTTTTCATGGAGTATATATAGCCTTCTGCTACTGCAGGTGAACGCCAGCCACCATGCCTTTTTAGTGACAATAAATCACCACCGGAATCCACAAAAATGGTGGCTGACGAACGTCTCAAACAATGTCCTGTATAAAGATTTGCTTCCGGCAAATGAAGATAATTAGCGATTTGTTTAGGAATAGAGCCTATTTTATTTATTCCAACACATTGCTTAGTACATTTCTCATTTTGATAATTTTGAAAAAAGGCTGATCATTGTCCATTTTTTGTGGGCCTAGGTTTATTTTATATAATATATTTTTTGCAGCTTTGGTAAAATTCTTTAGGTACCACAAAAGATATTTGAGTTTTTGTTTTAGAATCAGGAATTTTAACGATCAGAAATGTTCCGGTGTCTTCTATATGGCAGGGTTTGATATTTCGTAGGTCTTGTTTTCTACAAGCACCACTAATGTCATTGATAAGATATTATATAAAAAAATATGTCGTTATGCCCATTAGAGAGAATTATAAGAAAAAAAATCAATACATCAATATTGTCATCATTGTTTCAATCAAAATTTCCATCATTGTCATCAATATTGTCATCAATATTTGTCATCATTGAATGCATCATTGAATGCATATTTGTTATGCGGCGAATTATTGAGGAAGCTGTTAATTTCTTATATGATAAGATAGAATTGGTAAAACCATCCTACGTTATAGATAATCATACAAACTTAAAAGAATCGGAACACAGCCTGAATATATAAATATATTCAACCTTTCCGGAGCTCTATAACAATTACTGAGTCTTTTTAGGACTACCAAAATAAATCTCATGTGAAACTTCGTGGCACTCAACAAAAACTATAAAAATAACATTGTTTTTAAGATCATGTCTTTCCGATAACTTAAGTAAGTGAGCCATCAGTAGACGCATTTCGAGATCTATCTCTCATCAGTGTTATAGAGCTCCGGAAAGATTAAATATATTTATATATTCAGGCTGTGTTCCGATTGTTTTAAGTTAGTTAATTTCTTGATTGGTGAAAATTATTGATTTCTTGCTTTTAAATCAGTCAGATTTTCTCTTTAGTAAAGCTATTAACTTTGAATGTTTTGAAATATAGATGTCGTGCTTTCTATTAATTGTTGTCCGAACCATTGAATAAATTGCCCAAAGTGAACATGGTTTCATTGTTTGAGATAATTCATCAAAGTATGATAATACAACATTTTCTGAAAGCGTTTTAACTTTATGCTTCATTCTCCAGTCCATAAATTTTCTATATGCATCCTTGTATCTATCCCGAGATTTAATCGGTAGCAAATTATGGTCAGCTTGTTTCGCTTCGCTATGTGCAGCTTGTTTCGCTTTTTCAACAATTTCGGGCGGAGTGCTATTTTCTTTTACACTTTCACTGGACATTATTTTAATTGAAATTGTTTTAATCGAAAAAAATATAGTATTTATGTTAGATTAGTTTGACGTTTAATAATTGTTTGACAAATAACGGCATGCTTTGGGTTGCCTATATTAAACGATAGTCGCAGCTCTCAACCAATCAACGAATCGTAAACCAAACGCACTAGTGTGTTACTGAATTATTAAATAACATTAATCGCGGACTGTTACATACGTGTGTTGTATGATGTATTTACATAATCCACGAACTGTACAATATTGGGCAATTACAATAGTGGTCGTAGATAAATAATATAACAAGATATTTAAATACTATGAAATATATTGCGTGTCCATAAATGTATATTTCATAGTCCATAGCTCCTTTAATCGAAATAAATATAAATACTGAATTTATAACCATTCAAGAACTCTATACTACTCTATAAAAAAAATGATAAAAAACTCAATTATTTCAAAGCATGATTTGTTGAAAACTATATAGGCTAGTTTTCAACAAATCATGCTTTGAAATAATTGAGTTTTTTATCATTTTTTTTCACAAATGGAAAGATCATACAAAAGTTCTATAACCATTTTTTTTTTAGTTTTAATTAAATAGTTACTCCCTCTGTCCCATAATACTTGATAGTTTTCTCCTTTTTTCTTATCCCATATTACTGGATGTTTCTTTAAAAATATTTTTTTTTACAAAAAAGTTAGTATATTTTTTTAAGAGTAGTTTATTTTTCAAAAAATGATAGTTCTAACACATAAATATCACAAGTACATCAATAAAAAAAGTATTTGTAAAAATGAATTTTTTTATTTATTTAAACGTGCCATTGCTTTTTATTTTATTGATTTGACGATACTTGACAATATGTGGTTACTTGTAATTATTTCCTCCATTGCCTTTGATTGTATCAATCATACAATCTTGAAGAGATAAAAAAAGTTTATTTAATGTATCACATGAGACATGCCATTAAAAGATTATGTAACAAATTGGATGTCATTAATAATAGACGGACAGATTAGTTGAATAATATGCACTTTGTATAGCTCGAAAATATTCAAAATTCAAGATATTCATATCGGGGTTATTAGGCGGCTAACAGATCAAGCGAATATCAAATTCATCCTTTGCTTCATGTTGGACAAACTCTGAATCGTTTGGTAAAATAAAAGGTCTAGCGTTGTTTTGTTGAATAAAAATCATTTTACTTCGTTACATGCGACTTCCAGGCAACTTACACTTAATAGCTTGAAGTACTTTTTCAATCACCAGTTTTCGGTACTGATTTTTATCAACAACAACCGGTGTAGAAACGATTTCTGCTATTCCCTTTTGCAGGTTCCATTTTTATGAATTGCCAAATCTCAATTTTTCCATCAACCATTCATTGAGGGTCAATCAAATCGAGGTCTAGCAACGGCTGCAAGAAACATCACTTTTGTTATGAATCTTTTTGATTTCGTTTGGCGATGTGGTTCAACCTCGTCTGGTTCACGGTAATAACGGTTGTGTTCCTCTTGTTGATAGAACCATTTTTCATCAATGTGAACCATACCAAACATATCCGGGAATCGAATATGTTCATCTTCAAAAATTGATTCCTGTGAAGTTAGTAACCGAATTTGCAAAAATATAATATTACATCAGAGTTCCCGGCAGATATGAAATAGTTCTAGAGTACTTTGCGCAAAATTTCAATAGTTCTGCAGAATTTCGCGAAAAAAAATGGAAAATACCAAAATTGAGCAAGCAACTACTTTTGAGAAAAACTGTGAGTTTTTTACATATTCCTGTACCTCGACCATAGTTCTGGAGTACTTGATCAATATTGCCAAATGTTCTGCAAACATTGACATTTTGCAAAAAAGATTGAATTTTGAAACTTGCACAAACAGTTCTATTCGCGGATCTGAATAGCACCCTAAGAGTTCTATCAAAGATCCCTTTGTCATTTTTTGATAAAAATCTTAGTTCAAAAGATATTTGCAATAATAAGGGTACCCATTATTTTGAATGAAAATTTATAAAAATCGCAGAACAGTTCTGTTTGCAGTATCCGATAGAACTCTTAGAGTTCTATCGAAAATCCTTATAACATTTTTCTATAAAATTAAAAATAGAAAATGGATTTTGCCGACGCGATGAAGTGAAGAGAAATACATCGAGCAATAGTTCTGTTTGCAGTTCCTGGTAGAACTTTTAGAATTCTATCGAAAATCTTTATAACATTTTTCTTCAAAGCTAAAAATTCGAAAGATATACGAAAAATTAGACTTCACCGATGCGACGAAGCAAAGAGAAAATAATCGCGTAATAGTTCTGTTTGCAGTTCCTGGTAGAACACTTAGAGTTCTATCGAAAATCCTTATAACATTTTTCTGTAAAGTTAAAAATTGGAAAGATATACGAAAAATACAAGTTCACGATTGAATTTCGAATTCACCATTGAAGTGAAAAATTTTCCCATATCTCTCGAATTTTTAACTTTGGAGAAAAATGTTACAAGGATTTTCGATAGAACTCTAAGAGTTCTACCAGGAACTGCAAATAGTACTGTTGTGCGATTTTTTTCTCTTCATTTCGTTACAGTGTGGAAGTCGAAATTCTCACATTTCTTTCTAATTTTTAATTTTACAGAAAAATCTTGTAAGGTTTCCATAGAACTCTAAGAGTTCTACGGGGATCTGCAAACAGAACTGCTTGGGCGATTTTTTTCTCTTCACTTCGTCGCGTCGGTAAAGTCCAATTTTTCGCAAAATTTTCAATTTTTAATTTTACAGAAAAAAATTATAAGGATTTTCGATAGAACTCTAAAAGTTCTATCGGGAACTGCAAACAGAACTGTACCGCGATTTTTTTTAAATTTCCATTCAAAATAACAGGTCCCTTATTATTGAAAATATCTTTTGAACTAAGGTTTTTTCAAAAAATGACAAAGGGATCTTTGATAGAACTCTTAGGGTGCGCGAATAGAACTGTTTTTGCAAGTTTCAAAATTCAATTTTTTTTGCAAAATGTCAATTTTTGCAGAACTTTTTGCAAAATTGATCAAGTACTCCAGAACTATGGTCGAGGTACAGGAATATGTAAAAAACGCACAGTTTTTCTCAAAAGTGGTTGCTAGCTCAATTTTGGTATTTTCCATTTTTTTTCGCGAAATTCTGCAGAACTATTGAAATTTTGCACAAAGTACTCTAGAACTATTTCATATCTGCCGGGAACTCCGATGTAATATTATATTTTTGCAAATTCGGTTGCTAACTTCACAGGACTCAAAAATTGCAAGTGACGGAATATAAACACAATTCGCTCCTCTTTATTTGCATCCGTCAACAGAGGCTTTCATGTTGCCGTGCTCACTCGCACAGCTCCAGCTTTTATCCGACGATGCAGAATTGTTTTTGGTATATTCAAGGCGATAGCAAGTGATCTGATGGTGTTTATCTTGTTTAATGACCAACTAGACCGCGTTTTCTTAAAGTCATATTCCAAGGACTGATTTCTTTGCCTCGCTTCGAGATTCTGGCTATAGTTTGAGCACTGACATTGTATTTAGCTGCAACTTTTGTGAACCTCTCTTAAGAATGTTATTGCCACTTACACTTAGCAAATCGTCATATATTAGCCTCCTTTGTTGATCGGTAAGTTCACGTTTATGCCATATATTTATATGTTCACGTTTATCTCATATTTATGGGTAGGACGGGCATTTAAATCACCGTGTTGGGATCACAGTCATCGGAACAGCTCTATAGAGCATTTTAACATTTTTGAGTAAACTATCCAGTAATGTGGGACACAAATTTTGGGATTTTTTGACCTTTTATGAAATAATGATGCAATAAAGTAAGAAGATATGGTTTATATTTATGGCAAATGATGTTTTTTATGAGGAAGTGTAATCGATTAAACTCATAAGAAAAAAATATTGAAATTGAGCCGTAAAAGCTCAATATTCTCAGTAAAGCTCAGTATATTTTGATAAGCCGCAGCCACGAAACGAAAAAGTACTAAGGCCGATTCTCATATATGCGACACTCATCTACGCGACGTTGCACAATGAACTATCGCGAATTGTCACGCCGCTGCTAGGTATTCTCATAAATGCGACACCCAGCTACGCGATTATTTGCTGCAAATGTCAAATCTGTAGCTTTTCTACATATCAGGTTAAGTTATATTTTCAAAATGTCAACTTCGTCAAGTTCCGATGATGGTTCTTTCGTCTTAGCCATGTGTTATGAAAATGAGAAATTAAAAGAAAAGGAAAAGAAAATATTGGGTGCATCGGATCTTAAGAACAAGACTAGTAGAAGGAGAATTCCATACTCTCTTCAAACAACCACATGAGTCTGTACTTACGAGTCTCATCTAATTTTAAAGAAATATCTTTTCAAATTAGATCTACTAACCTGTCTTGATTACTGTAATTTTTATTTTATAAGTCATACAGTTCAACATAATCAGCCACAAGAGCGATCAATTCCTCTGCTTTTTCGTCGTTCATTCCATTCATTTTCAAAAACACGCCGTTTTTGACACAATCCGTCATTCGAATCACAAACAAACTTTCCAAACGTCATGCGATGTGCGACAAAACGTAAAAGAATGCTCACGAAATAATCCCAGCGACAATACGCTGAATTCGCGTAGCCATAGTGAGAACGTGCCCATTAAAAACAATCTAATCATTATTTGACAGGCGATTTCGTGTGACGTCGCGTAGCTGCGTCGCGTATATGAGAATCGGCCTTTATAGGACAGAGGGAGTATAAAAAATTGAAAATAAATTTTTGAACCCGATACCGAAAACAGGGTGAAACCGTAGTGTGACGTAACAAGGATAATTTCTACTCTCGCATTTATCAAGCAAATATTAAAAGTTATTGTACAGGTTTCGAACCATCGTGTAGGAGTACTACAAAAAGAACTCCTACACAAATGTTTTTAAATATGTACATTGTACACATTGTTGTATACATTGTACACATTGTTAAACGTCGAAACCAATGGTTTGAAGCAGTGCACCGAATAAATTCTAAACGACGATTATATAAGGAATATTCAGTTTCTTACTTAACACGTTAACGCCGGCCACCGGTGTACCACCGGTGGTTTTAAAACACAAAACCGGGAGCCGGGGTCAACATGTTAATTTATTGATCTTGGGGAAGGGGCAAACTGGGTGGAAATGATAGGTAAGCGATTAGTAGAGGTAGAGTTACAGGAACGCCAAGGCCAAATTGTCAACAGTAGATTTTTCAAAGAATATGCAAAGATTCAGGTGCTTGGTCGTTTACCTACCTATTTATACTCAACTAAAGAGGCAGACACGCAGGTCATACTGGCAAGATTTAGGTGCGGAAGTGAAGAGCGTGGTAGGAAATACAGGATGAGTGAAGAATATCGGAAGTGCACAGTTTGTGGGACTGGAGAGGTTAGATGGAAACATTGGATGGAAGAATGTACAAGGAATGAATGGAAGGAACAGGAGAAAAGGTTAGGACAAGAATGGAAGCAGTGTATGGATGAAAGGGGAAATGGTTGATGAAAAGGAGGATGAAAAAGTGGAAAGAGCAAATAGGCAAAAAGGAAGAACCTATTCCCGTAGGATGTAACTTGTAATATATGTATAGTATGCTAATGTATGTAGTTAGGTAAAATATTTTGTATTTTGTATATATGCCAATAAAAAGTTATAATAATAATAATCATTCAGATTCAACATCGATTTTTGTACATTTCAAGAAATAAAATTCCATTTTGATGAATTTGGTCCATCAAATTTAATTTATTTCATAATTGGCAAATATGATAACTACTTCAATTTAAAAATAAATAATCAAATAAAGTCTCCACTAAGCTCCCGCACTTTTTTCCGTTTCTAACCCCTCGAATGATAAAAATAAATAAATCAATTTAAGAATACAGGATTTTGATATCAATATTTTCATATTTGTAATATTTCATATTTAAATTTGATGGGTTAAATCCATCAAAATGAAGTTTTTATTTCTTGAAATTTACAAAAATCGATGTTGGATCTGAAGGATTAATAGATTAACATGTTGACGCCGGCACTAGGTTTTGTGTTTTAGTTCGACGTGTACCACCGGTGGTACATGCCGGCGTTAACGTGTTAAATCTACAATATGATCAATATTATGTATATAACAATGTTATCAGTAACAAAATCGATGTTAGATCTGAAGGATTAATAGATCAACATGTTGACACCGGCGTTTGGTTTTGTGTTTTAGACCGGGGTGTACCACCGGTGGTACACGCCGGCGTTAACGTGTTAAATTGACAATGTGATCAATATTATGTGAGATGGCCTTTATAAATCCTTTTTCACACATCATTTACTTGATAAAAGTAGTTTTTAGTAAAAATCAATGGAGACAACAATATAGAAACGGTCGACGTACTATTTTGGAATTATTTTACTCCTACAACGCACAATGGTTCTAAAGACCAAATTAGGTCACAATTAGGAAACGACAATTCCACATTTTTTTCCTAATTACTCTTTAATGACAAGCAATACAAATTGTGGGTATATAAGAAAATGAAGAATGGGATATGAGAAACGATTATTTCATTTATTCAGTAACATTTCTGCATCTTACCTTAAATTCAATTGTGTGTTTTCAAAAAAGTTCTGTTCGATTTGTGCATTATGGAGATTGGAGTTGAAGGTAATCAATCACTAGTTTTTAAGCATATTTTTATTCATTGAATGTAATATAATCCATTCTTTTTAACATTGTTTCTCGAAGTACTCAGATTTTGATATATTTTACAGCTTTGCACAAAAAAAGTCACATGTCGCCTCATGTCCCTCCTCTAGAACTAATGATATACTTGCAATTATCTAATTTATATACAGTCGAACTTCCATAACTCGAACTTCTATAACTCCAATTTTTCTATAACTCGAACTTTTTTAGAAATTCATACGTGTAGATAGCATTTTACATATAAATTAACTTCCAGAACTCGAATTTTCCTTAACTCGATTTTTCCGTAACTCGTATTAAAAATGTGTACAATGGTAAAATTTTGCATAGAAAACAATCTCCATAACTCCAATATTTTAATAGCTGCAAACTTTCCAAAATTTATGGTGCCGAAAATTGCCTATCATAAACCGTATCCTATTTGTTATAGTGAAGGTGCTATATATTAATGAAATTTTACAGTTTATTTTTAATTAATTATATAAGAATATATTAATAATGTATATTTCTTTTTTGTTTATAAATATATACATATGTTATATTATACATATGTTATATTAAGTTATATTTACTGAATAAATTGTGTAAAGTGAATTTTACTTTAATTTCGTTGTTTAGTATTTCTCTAACTCAAATTTTCTATAAGTCCATTTTTTTCTCGTGCACTATGGTAATTCGACATTGGAAAGTTCAACTGTATTATATTTGCACAACTATTATTTTAAATTAATATTATATCAATTAATTATTTCTATAATAATTAACTAATTATTTCTATTTTTGCTCCAGATGTAATACTTTACTAGATGTAATAATTTCAAGAATGGCTAAAACATTGTAATGAAACAAAACATGAAGATTTGTTTCGATTTATTAATTCAAGTCAGGATGCCAGGGCTGTAAATAAAGATGCTTTAAGAAACATGAAAGTCATCATTTGCGATTTTCGTCCAAAATTGCGGAAAAGTGGACGAGCTGTGGAAGGAACAAAAAGCGGTTTCTACAGAAGAACTCGAAGTGGCCAATGGGTTCAAATATATCTTTTAAAATGTCTATTGACAACCAATTGCCAACTACTTCTAAAGAACGCTTATCAGAACCTGGGAGGCACATGAAAGAGTTTTCAGAATCAAGCCTTAAAACAAAACGAAGACGGCTTGATGATAACCAGAGTATTCAGAGCAGAAGTGCTAGTGAGTTAATCTACGCTGCTGAGGAGTCAACGCTATTGTTAGGTAGTAGAGACATGGCAAAAGGGATAAAAATTGTGACGAACCTAAAAAAAACAGCCCTTGTTCGCAGTTCAGAAGGTATTGCATCTGCTTTGTTGCCTATAGGCCAGCTTTCCCAGGAAGCTGAAGAAGCTCCAAATAAGGACTGTAGAATGTTTCTTCCTAATAATACTCGCAGGAGTTCACGTATTGCTACGAATAGAGATTTATTTAAGATAGAATTGGTGAAACCATCCTACGTTATAGATAATCATACAAGCTTAAAACAGACGGAACACAGACTCAATAATTGTTATAGAGCTCCGAAAAGGCTGAATATATTTATATATTCAGGCTGTGTTCCGTCTGTTTTAAGCTTGTATGATTATCTATAACGTAGGATGGTTTCACCAATTCTATCTTATCAGTTCAATCAATAACCTGCTGTTCTGTCTTTCTCACAAAATTCATTCAATTCTCTCACAAAGTCCATGTCTCTTTCACAAAATGTCAAAATTATAAACATCTAACCCTAAACACCACATGGGTTTTCAAGTAAGTGGTTTACACATTATTCTTCATGGAAGCAAAGCTGTGCTGATGAGAGATAAATTTCGAAATGCGTCCACAGATGGCTATCCACTTAAGGTATCGAAAAGACATGATCTTAAAAACAATGTTATTTTTATGGTTTTTGTGGAGTGCCACGAAGGTGGACTGAAAGTTGTAAAATAAGTAACAAATTTCATGTGAGATTTGTTTTGGTAGTCCTAAAAAGACTCAATGATTGTTATATAGCTCCAGAAAGGCTGAATATATTTATATATTCAGGCTGTGTTCCATCTGTTTTAAGCTTACAGATTTATTCAATATGTTATTGATAAGATCTGTCACTGTAATAACCAGCTTAAGAGATTTCCTTCGATAAAAGGCTTCCAAATTCTCTTCTGCAGTCCTAGATTTATTAATACCCTCTAATATTACTGGAAAAGACAGTGTAAATCCTTATTCCCGATGACTAATCTGAAGAAAGTGATGAAGAGAACTAATTTGTAACTTAACATATTCACCCAATTGGAAAAAAGGAAGCGTATACCAAAAATGTATTCCGTTTATAACTAGTAAATCGCAACTGAAAAAACACATTGTCTGGTCTTATGTGATCTTGTCTGGTCTTGTCTGGTCTTGTCTTGTCTGGTGCTGTCTGGTATTATCTGGTTTTGTCTGGTCTTGTCTGGTGTTGCTTGGTCTTATCTGGTCTTGTCAGATCTTGCCCGGTCTTGTCTGATCTTGTCTGGCCATGTCTGGTCCTGTCTAATCTAATCTTGTCTGGTCTTGTCTGGTCTTGTCTGGACTTTTCTGGTCTCGTTTGATCTTATCTTGTCTGGTCTAGTCTTCTATGGTCTTCTCTGGTCTTGTCTGGTCTTGTCTGGATTTATCTAGTCTTCTCTGGTATTGTCTGGTCTTCTCTGATCTTGTCTGGTATTGTTTGGTCTTGCCTGGCCTTGTCCGGTCTTGTATGGTCTTGTTAGATCTTATCTGGTCTTGTCTGCTCTTTGGATATATCCAAGGAACGACTCCGATGCAAATTGGAAATAGATGGCAAATCAATCCAAGAAGTTATGGAGGTCAGATACTTAAGTAATGTAATATAAAGTTACGCAAAAATCGAAGAATAAATAGAATGCCAAATCACCGTAGCAAATCAAGTAGCTGGTGCTCCTAATGACACAGTAGGTATAGCGAAATAAATATCTACGAACGGACACCAAAAGTAGGATATACATAGCTGTTAACTGGCCAATCGTTGCATACCGTATATAAGCTAGACCGGGCACAGCAAAAACAACAACAACAGTATCCACTACAGAAATTGAAATTATAACAAGAATCTGCAGGAAAACACTACAGGATCGAAAAGCATACATAACCCGCACTGCATGTTTAAAATCGTTATAATATACGCTTATAACAGATTTTTCTGTAAGAAAAGTAAAATTATATTTTAAAGAAAATTTTTTAATTTCCGCTAGACCATAATTAAATTATCCATGCATCAAATGATATCCAATCTTCTACTTCATCCGTTGGAAACCTTTCTTCCAAATATAATACCTACATAATAAAATAAGCTTATTATACATAAAAGCAAAGCTGTACTGATGAGAGATAAATCTTGAAACGCGTCTATAAGTGGCTATCCACTTAAGGTATCGGAAAGACATGATCTTAAAAAACAATGTTATTTTTTCGGTTTTTGTTTTTAGTAGTCCTAAAAAGACTCATTAGCATTATAGAGCTTCGGAAAGGTTGAATATATTTATATTTTCAGGCTATGTTCCGACTTTATATACATAGCTGTTAACAGGCCAATCGTTGCATACCGTATATAAGCTAGACCGGGCACAGCAAAAACAACAACAACAGTATCCACTACAGAAATTGAAATTATAACAAGAATCTGCAGGAAAACACTACAGGATCGAAAAGCATACATAACTACGATAAAAGCAACCTTTATTTATATGGGGGACGTAGCAAGCAAGCGGTTTACTTGACAAGTGGCCTCCCTGAATAGATAGACCACACCGACACGCTCACGCATCGCACGCTCACGCATTGCTTCCATTTGAAATGGTTAGGTTGCTTTTAAAGCAACCTAACCATTTCAAAAGGCGGACCCAATCGTATCGGCATTCAGATCTACAATCGTATACCTGGGGAAATTAAAAATAAATCCAACGATATATTGTTCAGAAGCCATCTAAAATTGTTCCTAATACATACATGTTCCTATAGCGTTGGCGATTTTTGATAGTTTATTGCTTCTCCTTAATTGTTTTTTTTTTATTGTATTATCTTATGCATTTTTATGTCTATTTTTTTCCTGACTTCTCTCATATGTAATATTCACATGCTTTGAGAAATAAATTGTTTTTGATTTGATTTGATTTAAACTAACATAACTGTTGTAGATAATAAAAACTAAGAAATAAAATTTGAAACAGACTCTATAAACTGAGTAAACACTGAGTTAAAGTAACATTAAATAATTTTGTTTGAATTAACTTGTTGTTAACAATCAAGATAATAGAGCTAGTCTAGACATGCCATTGTTTTTCTTTTTATTATCATGTGCTCTATTAACATAATTTTGGATGTTGGCGATTTCATCTGTTGTGTGTGCTGGTGGGATGTTCTAAAGCAATTTCCAGAATGAAATCGTTAGTCTCGTCGCTGGTTGCCAAAAGATATTTACTCGCAATTATTTTAACATCCGATATAGTTCATGGACTAATACCAAATCGTCAGTTATATTTTTTTGGATTTTGGCTAGTCATCCTAAATGCAAATTTACATAAACTAACTAAGAAATAATATTTGCAAGAATATATGATATTTGTATTTCATGTTTTCGTGTATAAATAAATTATTTGTAAAGGCCGGTCCACACGCTCCGTTTTGCACGACGTTTTGTCTGCGCAGTCTTAAGACGGAATGAATACGTTGCAATTTGTAGAGCGTCCACACGGTGCAGTTATATCTGAATATTTTGCACAGTTTTAGTGACATCGTCATGGAGGAGGTACTACTCTGGTCAATTTTGGCATGCTGTGTTGTTAAGAAACTGTTTAGCATAATGTTATTGTAATTAAGATAATATTATCTACTTTTAAAAACAAAAATTTAAAAATGGTTTTAAGACCAAATAAAATAAAATAAAATTGTTGGGTCTTAATATAATTTATTAGTAATAATATAACTTGCTCTTTAAAGTGATATAATATATTAATAATAATATATTAAATAAACACGTACAAAGAAATTGAGGAACAAAATGATTCGGAAAACGGAGCTACCGTCCACATGCGCCGACTTGTCTGCGCAAGTCTATGCTCTTTAGCTCAGTTATCGCTGCAACTGTAGCGTCTCCGCGTAGTTCTCAAAACTGTGCAGTTTTCCTGTCCAGACGCAACGTTTTATCTGCAACGTTTTGAACTGCGCAAACACAGCGTTGTTCAAAACGGGGCGTCTAGACTGGCCTTAAAAGTCGATGTTTGTACGAACAAAATTAAAATATGTTTTGGTTATAAATTATTGAATGTAATCTAGACAAATGCGAAAAGTAAAACTAGAAAGTGCAGGAACGTGATAAATGTAACATTAAATATTTAATAATTCGTAGGGAATAAAAAGGCGGTTGACTTGGTGAAGTAACATGAAATAACCTAATAAATTTCTTTATCGTCCATGTATATTTGTTTCCTCGTTCGTTCTGAAATAAATTTAGATTAAAAGACAATTTGTTATATTTTCCATTTACTGCCTTAACAACAGCCCGAGCGCATTTTACATTTACAATTTCACTTCGACGCGACTGTAAATTCTCAAGACATAAAACATACCAGATCGTTTTTTAATATATAATATATCCGTAAATATTGATTATCATAAACATAATATTAAACCACACATTTTATTTACTGAAATTGTTGAAAATAAATATTCACTTATTGGGTACAAATAAAAGTCTTCATAACCCAAGTAATCAACATAATATAAACAAAGTAATTAATATTTCGATAGACTTTTCAGATTTATTAGAACTAAACAGACACAACATATTATTTGTTTTAACTAGTTCAACTTGTAATATGTTTATAAAAACAAGTCTATGACAACTGATTTAGACAATTAAATCTAGGTACAGTATAATCTTGATAATCCGGCGGTTGGTTATATCGACATGTTCAGCAATCGGACGCTCTGGGGAAACACGTGTTGTTTCTTTACGCTGCCCCGCGCCTATATAAAACTTGCGCACAGAAGAAATAAAGTCAAAAACAACACCATCCAGTGTTTTAGGAAAAAGGTCTGGCCAACACACCCTGCTTTTAACTCTAAAAACTTGATTGACGATTCTAACTCCACTCTACAATTTTCTTATTATCTGTTCTAAGTTTTTAAATAGTTTTTTGTATGTACCTACACGTTTACCTATATGGATACATATTTTATTCTTTCTAAAATGGAATTGTACATAAAATATGTAAAATTGTTATTGTTTTCGTTGAAGCCTGATAATCCGGAAAATTTTGATAGTCCGGAGGTTGTATGGCCCCATATGTATCGGATTATCAAGATTATATATACATTTAGATTATATAGTCTAGAAGTAGCTCTCAAAAGAAGGAATATCGATAGCATTACCTCAAAGTGGATGGGAGAAATGCTGAGAACTAGAACGGCAGAGGCACAAGTGGGAAAAGACACCATTAAGATCTCGACAACTCGAGGGTGCCCACCAGTGTTCCCTCTAATTTTTATGACCTGTGTGCGCACTTTTTTACGTGTGTGCAGTTTTTTTCAAAATATTTTTTTTGTGCGGCAATTAAAAAGCGCATACTTATAATAAAAAAATACTATACTAATTAATAATAATTTATATTCAGCTAAATTTTGTACCTACATATACGCATTGGCTCGATCTTACAGCATACCGCTTGTACTACATACATTTCAACGAAACACAAAGCAAAAACTACTCAAGTAAAATCATTATTTCGTGAAGACCCTTTCCCTTTCCCTTTTCATTTAAATGAAAGATAAGAAAATTTTTACTCTGTATAGACTTTACTTAAATATATATTGTTTCCGTCATTCATATAAGATTTTATTCTCATCAGTAGTATGGTATTCTTGCAATAGATTTCTTTGTTTCGTCTTAGAAAAGTGTCTCCGATATCTAGTAGTTTGGATAGATCTTTAAATTGTTCACAATTCAAACTAAACATAACCATTTCTTCAAAATCTTTTATTTGCTTAATTTTGATTTTTACCCGCATTGCATGTTTAAAATCGTTATAATATACGCTAATCGTACGCTAATCGTTATAATATCGCTAATCGTTACGCTAATCGTTCGCTAAAATCGTATAGCTCATCGTCATAGCTCACTTTAATAGTACGCTAATCGTTATAATATCCTTATAACAGATTTTTCTGTAAGAAAAGTAAAATTATATTTTAAACAAAATTTTTTAATTTCCGCTAGACCATAATTAAATTATCCATGCATCAAATGATATCCAATCTTCTACTTCATCCGTTGGAAACCTTTCTTCCAAATATAATACCTACATAATAAAATAAGCTTATACATAAAAGCAAAGCTGTACTGATGAGAGATAAATCTTGAAACGCGTCTATAAATGGCTATCCACTTAAGGTATCGGAAAGACATGATCTTAAAAACAATGTTATTTTTTCGGTTTTTGTTTTTAGTAGTCCTAAAAAGACTCATTAGCATTATAGAGCTTCGGAAAGATTGAATATATTTATATTTTCAGGCTATGTTCCGACTTTATTAAGTTTATATTTCTTCCAAATGTTCACTTAATAAATTAATAAATTTTCACATATCATCTGTTTTTATATATCAAATTTTATATTTCAATCATTGGCCTATTTTAAGATCATCCTTATTTTATTGTTAAAGTTTCGAAGGTATTTTACCTTGCTTTTATTAATTTTTGCATGAGGAAATTGTAAAGCACCTATGAGTGTTAATACTCGGCGTTGAAAAAATTGACTCAAAGCACTTCTAAAGAGTTCTAATATTGAAGTCAAAAGTTATTAAATTTAATTTTAAATTCAATGTTGTTTAACTTTTTTAAACAATTTTGGAAATTGAATCATTTGTATCGGAAATACATAAATTTTCTCGGTGTGCAACACAATGTTGTTGTATCAAATGTGATACATTCTGTTTTAATTTAGCTGCTACACCATTTCGTTTTCCAAGCATTACGGATACGCCATCAGATGTAAACATAACCAGCTTTTGCAAATCAAGGTTTCATAAAATTTTTATAAAATTGTAAAATTGCAGAAAAATTTAAGAGGAATCGCATGTTTAATTGGATTATACAACCAAAAACAGTTTTATATTGATCAGATTTTCTAAACTAAAAATATAAAATTAAACATTTGGTTATTGAAATGTCTGTGCTTTCATCAACAATTTAAGGATAAAAATGTGCCGTTTTAGTTCTATTATTATTCCAGTTTATACAACAGTATTCACCACTTCCAAAAATGATAAAGCATAGTTTTTACTACGCCAAATTTCCGGAATATGGGTGTAATTTGGTTATTTATTTCTCGAACCGAAAGTAAAGATATGTTCATTTTAATTGCCAATAATAGATTATCAATTACGATTGTTTTATGGATTTCATATGCAGGTGCAATTTTATTTTCTGCACGAAAAAATAAAATGTGCGCGCGAATATTCTGCATGTGCGCTATGTTTAAAATTTATGTGCGCGCGCACATGCGCACAGCTTAGAGGGAACACTGGTGCCCACAGGGAGGTGTGTTATCACCACTGATGTGGAGCCTGGTAGTTGATGAATTACTGGCTGGGCTGAACAACCTAGACAATAAATGTCAAGGTTACGCCGATGACATAGTCATCATAGCCAGAGGGAATTTTGAGGGAACGCTCTGTGAAAACGTACCGAGATCCCTCAAAGTAACTATAGATGGTGTCAAACAGTGGGACTGAAACTCAACCCGAGCAAAACCACGGTAATATCATTTACTAGAAAAAGAAAACTAAACACCCTATAACCCGTTAGATGGAAGGGCAGTAGAATACAAACCGGAGATAAAGTATCTGGGATCTATGGAACAGACTTGCTGATGAAGTGGTAGAAAAAGTCAAATGAGCTCTAATGGTGTGCAGAAATCTGGCAGCGAAAACGTGGGAGTGTAACCCCACATTCCTGCGATGAATGTACACCATGATAGTGAGACCTGTGATCGTTTACAGAGCAGTGGGGAAGTAGAACCAAGTTGGTCTCTATGAAGAAGCATCTTGAGAAGATTTTCGTGCATCTGGCTGAATGGAACAGCTGCTGGATCTGACTCCGATATACCTTGTGGTGGAGAAGGCAGACAGATCGGCCATTGGGAGGTTGAACAAGGAAGGAATAGTAAAAGTAATAAGTAAAGTATATAACTAAAAAAGTATATAAAAGTATATAACTAAAGTAAAGTAATCGGGAGCAGAGACCGGAACAGCCTCACAGCCAAGATCGCCTGGCTGGAAGTACCAAGTGACGAAATGGTATGCAAATGCCATTTCGAGAAAAACTACACAGCAATGTGTAGTAGTAAAGCTGATTGAAGCGGAGAATCCACAGCATACCACTTAGAGCAAAGTACTATCAAGTGGTATACGGATAATTCGAAGATAAAGGAAGGTACTGGTCCAGGAGTGTTTGGACCTCGTACCAAAAACATCGAATCCATGGGAATCTACCCAAGAATCTTCGAAGCAGAGGTATATGCAATGGAAAGATGTGCACAATTTAACCACGACAGGAACTATCGCAAAAACGAATTGTTATCCTGTCAGATAGCCAAGCAGGCAACAAGGCCATTCGCTCATACCCCATCAGAACCAAACTAGTATCGGACTGTGTGGGAAAGCTAAACAACCTCATCAAAGAAAATAAAGTAACGCCATACAGGGTAGCATAAATTATCTTTTAACTCAATAACCTGATTCATCTCTCTCACGAAATGTCAAATAAAAAATCTAACCCCCAGTCGTCCACGTGAGTTTCAAGTAAGTGGTTTACAAATTATTATTTATAAAAGTAAAGTTGCACTGATGAGAGATAAATCTCGAAATGCGTCTGCAGATCCACTTGTATCACAAGTTATCGGAAAGACATGATTTTAAAAAAACAATGTTATTTTTCTGGTTTTTTCTTGAGTGCCACGAAGGTATAAAGTAACTGACAAATTTCACATGAGATTTGTTTTGGTAGTCCTAAAAAGACTATGATGTTATAGAGCTCCGAAAAGGTTGAATATATTTATATATTCAGGCTGTGTTCCGACTTTATTAAGTTTATTCGCTCCGTGCACAACCGCTCTTAGCGCCGTCCGTGGCCAAAAAGACAACTGCGGGTGCAATAATATTGTTTAAAAACAACAGGCAAAAACAAAAAATTATTTAATAAAATATTTGATATTTGACAGCAAAAAAATTATAGGTTTTATAATACGTCAATTCTGTAATAAGATACTGCCGAGATAATAATTATAAATTAAATTCATAATGGATAAAATTATTAAAACTGCCTTTGAAAAAATTTTCCGCTCAAAAAATTGTGAATGGTGTAAAACTAATTGTAAGTGATGTTAACGTGATTGATGTTGAAGAGTTTAGAATTAAAAATCAAGGAACTACAATAGATCTTTTTACGGTTAGTTAAGAGCATGCGCATACATTAAGTTTGAAAGGCGGGAATATGAAAGTTTCGGGCAAATAATAAGGTTATACGTTAAAAAGTTCTGGCAAAACATGGCGGAAATTGACACATGTGCACGAAAAAATTTCAACTATGAAAAGGTCTAGGGGTAAACAGTACAGTGATTGGTCATTTTAGAAATTGAACAATGAAAACAATAAATTGCATGCTTGTATAAAATGAATTTACGAATTATTATAGTGCTAGTAATTGTAAAAAACGTCACTTTTCTATTTAAATAATAATTCGAATCAAAAATTTAAAATTTTATAGAAAATAAGAAGATAAATATTTGATTCATCAAAAAACATAGTTATAGATCATAAGAATGTAGTGATTGTCTAGTGGATTTACAGTAATTAGTCAACGCTTTTTAATAAATAAAAGTAATTTGAAAATATGAAAAGCTATTATGAACTAGTGATCACTACAGTGATGAACACTCCAGTGATCTAATACAAGAAAAATATTTAATTATTGTTAAAAAAAAAACAATTTAGGCCTATGCCGCACTACGGCTAAACCGCCGCGGTTTTTGATCGCGTGATTTTATGATTCTAGTAAATTAATACAAGCGGCCGCACTTGCGGTTTTTTCCTGCGACTGATTTTAAAACCGCGTATTGTTACAAAATGACTCCCGGGTAAAAACCGCGCTAAAATTTGTACTGCATAGAAAATAGTTGGCGCGCACGCACTTCTGTTTAACCGCGAGCGGTTTTTTGACAGACAGCCGTGAAGAGCTGGTGAAGAGTGGCAATTCTTACGTTTTTTTTGGTTCAGATAATTGTCTCTGATTGAAAACATGTCGTCGACCGAGTCAGACTGTGTATCAAAAGAGCGATATGAAAGTTTGTCGGAAAAAATCATAATGGTACTCATAAAATCATAATCATAAAAGTACAAAAAAGACCAGCTTTATACGACACCACTTTACGTCAGTATAGTGATCGAAACGAGAAAAATAAACAGATAGGCGCTCCTCTGGTGAAATACATTTGCGAAAGGTTGTATTCATGAAAGTAATGTGAGGACGCACAATTTGCTAAATTTTATCGAAGCTATTAGCTGACATGCGATAATAATTAAAAAATTTCTCAGGATGTTTTCTTAAATCTTCATATTTATTATTAAAGAAACCTTTCATAAATCTACGGCTAGTGAGTGGATGAATCCAATATTTGCGAAATTTGCGTTGACGTCTTCTTTTTCTATTTCTTAGTATTAGAGCAACAATACATACTGCTCGTTTGAAATCCATTTTAAACTGTGCAAATTGCGGGCGGTTTCGCGATTTTTAATCGTAGTGTGTGTTTCTCAAGCGGTGTCGCGGTTATAGCGGTTACCGCTCACGGGTAAAAAACCGTAGTGCGGCCTCGGCCTTAAACATAAATTTATAATTAATGTTATGATTATTCATTTAATTGCCACCAATATTTTCTTGATCCTCAATCAACTCTATGATTTTTTCCGCCAGTTTTTTTTTTTTTTTTTCTAAAGTTTTCCGTTTTTCTTTTTTTTATATTTTTTTTTTTCGAATTGGTAAAACTAACACCATCCTACCATCCTACGTACTTCGAATTGGTAAAACTATCACCATCCTACTTTATAGATAATCATACAAACTTAAAACAATCGGAACACAGACTGAATATATAAATATATTCAACCGGTGTGAAACTGGCAATAACTTTCAGCAATAAAAATTTTGCGTAACGTTTTTATGTCAAACGGCTATAACTTTCTTATTGATAGGGATTTTTCAAAATTTTCTTCACAGAACTGTTGCACAGTAAGTCACCTCATAAAATATTCCAACAAAATTTTATTTTCTTTTTACACATAGGCATAATAATCATATTAAAGATCAACAAATTTTCACATTTACTCACTTCTTAAACGCGGAACGTCAAAGTGTATTATTTTCCAAAATGTTCCTACATAATTTCCACCATCTATTAGGCCACAGTATTACCTTCATTTCTCAAGCAGCAATTTTTCAAAAATTCCTAATAATTAAGCGCACAGCGATTATTTAAAAAAGTACATTCCAGGCAGTTGCCATTTAATAGAAAAATCCAAAGAGGTAGTAATTTTCAACATTTCTCAATTTTTCTTACAAATATCACTAGAGAATGAATGTACCTAATAACGAAATAAAACATTTTTCGAAATATAAAAAAAACAATTGAATAACGACCAAACTTAAAATGTTTCATAGCCAGAACGTCAAATTACAGTAAATTTTAGCTTTTCTCAAAATTTCTTCCATACATCACTAGTGAATAAATGTACCTAGACATGTGTAAAAGCTTTTGCAAAAATTCGCAAAAGTAAATGTATTCCACCCCACTTTCGTTCGCCGGGCACTGTTTTATTGCTGGACCGTCAAATTGCTCTAAATTTTAACTTTTCTAACATTTTCTTTCATTACCTACTAGGGTATGAATATATCTACTTAACTGTATAAGCATTTAAAAAAAAATCGCAAAAATAATTGCATTTGACGATGACTTAAAATGCACTCACTCGACCCAGCACTGTTTAATTGCTCGGCCGTCAAATTGCTCTAAATTTTAACTTTTCTCAAATTTTCTTTCGCTTCCGATTAGGGGATGAATATATCTACTTAACTTTATAAGCATTTAAAAAAAATCGCAAGAATAATTGCATTTGACGATGACTTAAAATGCACTCACTCGACGCAGCGCTGTGATATTGCTCGACCGTGAAATTGCTCTAAATTTTAACATTTCTAACATTTTCTTTCATTTCCTACTAGGGGATGAATATATCTACTTAACTGTATAAGTATTTAAAAAAAATCGCAAAAATAATTGCATTTGACGATGACTTAAAATGCACTCACTCGACGCAGCACTGTTTTATTGCTGGGCCGACAAATTGCAGTAAATTTTAATTCTTCTTAAATTTTCTTTCACATGTCACTAGAAAATGTGAAATTAATAAAATTAATAAAATTTAGAGCAATTTGACGGTCAAGCAATAACACAGTGCTGCGTCGAGTAAGTGCATTTTAAGTCATCGTCAAATGCAATTATTCTTGGGAATTTGTTTTAAATGCTTCAATAGTTAAGTAGATATTCATCCCCTAGTAGGAAATGAAAGAAAATGTTAGAAAAGTTAAAATTTAGAGCAATTTCACGGTCGAGCAATAACACAGCGCTGCGTCGAGTGAGTGCATTTTAAGTCATCGTCGAATGCAATTATTCTTGGAAATTATGTTGGAAAATTTTGGAAAATAATACACTTTGACGTTCCGCGTTTAAGAAGTGAGTAAATGTGAATATTTGTTGATCTTTAATATGATTATTATGCCTATGTATAAAAAGAAAGTTAAATTTTGTTGGATTATTTAATGAGGTGACTTACTGTGCAACAGTTCTGTGAAGAAAATTTTGAAAAATCCCTGTCAATAAGAAAGTTATAGCCTTTTTAAATAAAAATTTTACGCAAAATTTTTATTGCTGAAAGTTATTGCCAGTTTCACACCGGTATATATTCAACCTTTCTGGAGCTATATAACAATTACTGAGTCTTTTTAGGACTAGCAAAACAAATCTCATGTGAAATTTGTCAGTTATTTAATAGATTTCAGTCCACCTTCGTGACACTCTACAAAAACCATAAATATAACATTGTTTTTAAGATGTCTTTCCATTAAGTTTGAAATTGCCGTGATTAATTTCATAAACATTTTGTGCCCCCCGAGGGGCAATTATGTTTTTCATTTTTGGACAAACGATAAAATAA
Organism: Phosphuga atrata; assembly: GCA_944588485.1. Lineage (NCBI taxonomy): Eukaryota > Metazoa > Arthropoda > Insecta > Coleoptera > Silphidae > Phosphuga > Phosphuga atrata. The sequence continues at coordinate 11,475,955 of OX155895.1, read as the reverse complement.
GTTTCATCACCATTGGAAACACGAGTCGGATCTTTTAATATGTTTAAATATTTAATTTTTGATAAATAATCATATATTTCACTCAACCATTTGTTAATATTACTCTCACTTACACAAGAGCTGGCTTTAGTTGCTCTTTCTGGAAATCTTTCAATAAGAATCGGATTCCTTTCAAGAAAGGCTTTATACCACCCATTTTCTACAACATTGTCACAACAAGGATTTTTTATTTTACTTTGATCCAAAAACTCTTTGACAATAGCTTGTATATTGATCTTTCTTCTAGGAAATCCTCTTCGTTGACAATCAATTATCCGACGTACTAGGTCCTCTTCTGCATTGCATCCTAATACAGGAGACGGACCTGTAGTAGATTAGATAAATTGAATTGTTGGTTTGGGAATACCATACTTTTTTGAAGCTGTGTATTGTGACATCCCATTTTAAACTGCATTAATAGCATCTTCAATTTGATTATCCGTATATTTTTTTATAAAACTTGTAAATAACTGGCATATTTCACACGAGATTTGTTTTGTTAGTCCTAAAAAGAGTCAGTAATTGTTATAAAGCTCCGGAAATGTTGAATATATTTATATATTCAGGCTGTGTTTAGCGTATTTAACCTAGAAATAAAAAAAAATAGTATTTTCACTAAGTACAATAACAAATACATAAATAAATTCAAGTAAAATAGATTTTTCATTATAAATTGCTTTAAAATTGTGTACTGAATATTTTTCTTGTCCTCTTATTTGTAGGTTAAACACTCTAGGAATAACTGTCACATAGTTACTCTAACGTCAAAATACTAATTGGTCCGATGATCTATCACTATAAAAGCTGTTTATCGTGCGATATTTATTGTCTTATCATATTTTTCACAGTCAGTACTTTATTTTTATCAAAAAACTTTTTATTTCGATAATTTAAACCTGTATTCATTTACAAATGCCAAAAATCAGCACAAAAATCATTTTTAAATCGTGAAAATATCTAGAAATAACAAGGTTACTTTTTGTACATTTCTGTCTAAAATGACGTAAATCTCGGACTGGTCATTTTATTAATTAAATACACACATGAAACTTTAAGTTATAACAAAGTTATGGGTTGTATCCAATACAGAAAAGAATATAGAATTTTCTTCTGTTAATAAACAATTATGTCACCAAAAGATTGTCTTATAGTTATATAGTTTTCAAATTATGACCAATCACTACCTACTGACCAACAACTGTACTATTTACCCCTATTATATGTAAGGTTTTTCGACAAACTAATGTCACTGAAGCTCCATATAAAGTAAAGTTGTAAGAAACTTGAGATTGTATATTAAATAACTAATGTCATAATATATTATGAAACTTTGATTATAATCTTTTATTCTGTTAGTTGAATGATAAACGATACGCTATTCAAAGTGCAAGACATATGCGTTTCTCAAGCATGCGGAAAATATAAAAATATGTTTATGCACTGATTGATTTTATTTATCATGATTGATTGAAAATACATGTCAATATAATTACACATCGAGTTCTTAAAAGTGTCACCTTTGGTGCTAATGTTGTTGCGCTCGGAGCGAATATCTATAACGTAGTATGGTTTTACCAATTCTCTATTGTATTATTGATTCTATTTTGAAAAGTCAACTTGCGCCCCCAGATATTGCATTATGATCACGAAAATGTAGTGATTGGTAATATTTGCCTGAATTTATTTCTGATCAAAAATTTTTGCATAAATTGGTGATTCCATGTGCGTATCATTAGTGCAGTAATCATTCACATTAATTTTCCTGACTTGTCCCATTAATATATTTAAAGCTAAAAATTTCTTGACATCGGTTATCGTTGTATCTTGCCAGTGCTTCGTATTTTTACACATTTAAATTAATGCCTGTTTTGCACATAGTGTCTATTTGTCTCTCTCTCTGCTGAAAAAAATCTTTACCTATGAACAAATCCACAACTTCTGAAATATTTTCTGCATTTCTTGGGAATACTTTAACACCAGAATTACCCAAAAACGAATTTACAGTAATATCGTTATCATTTTGGGACCAATATGATGTTGAATAGTTTTGCTCGTTTTCCAACGCGGTGTCTTCGGAATCGCTACTTTCACTTATAATTGTTAAAACTTATCTTTTTCAGCTACTTAGGAAGTCTGAACTCTTTCACTGCTCTCACTTTGCTCTCACAAGTCTGCTCTCACTTTCTTCATAATTTTCACAGATAACCACAGATATACGGGAATATATCGACATATACCTCATTACATATATTAGTGATATTTTGGTGTTCGTGGACAATTACAAACAAAATTGGTAAAACCTAAGATTTGTGCATGTAAAACTCGCCCATTTTTTTAAAATATAGCGAGCATGCGCAAATGAATGCTTGGAAGTGGCGTAGTTTAAAAATAATAATGAAGGGTCGCAACCTTATACGTTATAAGAATAATATCTTTATTATACAATTTGAATAAAAGACTATCGACCCTAAGTCTTTCGCCCCTGGTAATTACATCAGCGGTTGGAAAAAAAAACAAAAAACATTATAACAAACATAAATATAAGCGCAAACGCTAACGAAAATATAAGCACAAAATAGATAAATCTATCATATTAATCGTAAACAGCTTCCACAAGAGTTAACGATGGATGTTTTTTTGAAGATGTTCTGTTGTTCCTCTTTTTCCATACTTGTTCCATGATGTCTCTGTTTTTACCTCGGTCCTTAAATTATTGTCGAAGCATGTCATGTCTTTTAAGAATTGGTGTTAATTTGGTTCTGACGTATAGCAGTTAGTTAGATGGATTGTGTATAGGGTTGTCTGGGTGTCGCATTTTTGTTATTGTTCTCAGTGCGGTTCTTTCGCCAATTTCTAAAGTATGTCGAGTCGTCCGTCCTGTTTGTGTTTGTCCAAATAATGTGTCCATAGTCCAAGATCGGTCTGCAAATAGTTTTGTAAATAGTGGTCGCTGTCTTCACGGAAATCCCCTGATCACGGAAAGTCAGGGACCGAAAGTGTTTGGCTCTTTTTATGATTTTACATTTGTGTTCTTTTATGTGAATGTTAAATTTTGTTGCTCCATCGAATGTGATGCTCAAATATTTAATAGTAGGTTTTGGGTTAACTGTGGTAAGGCCAACCTTTATGTGTGGAGAGTTATTAGAAATTCGGTGAAAGGGTATAAGAAGCTGACATTTGGAAGGGTTTGGGTCTAATCTCCATTTGTTGAACCAATCAATTGTTTGATTAGTAAGTATTTGTAATGTTTTAATTGCTTTAGGAAGAGATTGTGCATGAGATATGAGGGCTTTGTCGTCAGTGTATTGGAGAATGTAGGGATGGTTTATGAGATTGGGAAATTTGAGGTCTGTATTAAAAATGTCGTGGCAGAAAGTGTTATAAAGTATGGGTGATAATGGTGAACCTTGTGGAACACCTTGGCGAGGGGTAAATAAGTTAGAGTGAACGTCGTTGACTTTAATGCGTAAGTTTCTGTCATAAAAGAAGTCTTTTAACATAAAAAGAAGATAAGAGGGGATGTTTAAATTGTGTAATTAGCAGTCCGTCGTGCCAAACTGTGTCAAAGGCTTTATTTATATTAAAAAGAGCGGCAGAGTGTTGATTAAGAAGGTGGGAGGTTTGTATATTGTTTTTGAGGATGAAAAGTGGATGTATAGTAGAATGTGAAGGTTTAAAACCAAATTGGAAACAGGGGATCTTATTTTCCAAACAGGTCCAAATACCGGCTTTTAGAATTTGTTAAAAAAGTTTTTACCTAAAACGGGAAGTAGGGTGATTGGTCTATAACTTTTTGTAAGTGTCTTGTCCTGGCCTGGTTTTAATAGAGTGATGATTGTGCCGGATTTCCAAGAAGGGGGAAACACGCTGTGTAATAGGCAAAAATTGTATAATTTAATTATATGCTTGTGAATTTGATCGTTCAGCTGTCTGATAAGTAGTTTCGAGATGTTGTCCCTACCAGGAGCGTTGTTTTTACCCAAAGCAATAATTGAAAAGTACTCGTCGTCTGTGATTTCAACAGGGGCCTGAAAATTGTTGTTTTTGAAAAAAGTATTGGACCAGTTGGATACTAAGTTAAAATTTTCGTCATCAAAGTCGGAATTATGAGTGGGCGTGAACGCTTTTTCGAAGTGTTTTGCGAAAAGGGAGGCTTTTTGGAGGTCTGAAGGTTATAATAAATAACTAAATACGTTATATTTAGTTGTAAAAAATGTGTTTTTAATAGAGGGTCTTTCCACATCAACTCAACACAGAGTCTAACCTAACGATCTCATATTTTCCTGAAATCTGGCACAGGTGTACTATTAGTAGAGACTTGGAAAAATATGAAATTTTATTCAGATATGTCAACTCGTTTTTGAATTACAGAGCTGTAATGTTCTCATAAATGGACCAAAAAACTTTTTGAATTGCTGTGAAAACTCCTAATTGAGCTAGAGACCCAAAATTGGTGGCATTTTACAGCATGCGCCCATATGCCTATTTTACAGCCCTTTCATATGGTTTACTAAAATCCAATATCATATCCTCATCTGATACATTGGAAAAAAATTGGACTTCTTCAAAAAAAATAAGATGCCCGCCGCTCGACCGGCTTTATACAATGTGCTCTTGAGTGCTAAAAGGTTGCGGATACCTGGTCTATTGCATCCAATCAGTCACAGTTTTGTCCGTAATATCACCCATATGCTCTATACCAGGGATGGCGAACCTATGACCTGCGGATCAGACACTGACTCACACATGCTTTTTAAGTGACCCAGGTATTGATTTTAGAACTTTTATTATTTTCTTATTAAAGTTTCTCAACCACAAAGGTATGAATATTAAATATATCTAAAAGAAATGTCTTCTCCAATTATTGTATTTTAAACCCTTTTAGTGCCGGAGACCGATATATCGGCCCTCGTTGCATTGGTGAAAAGTGCCAGAGCCGATAAATCGGCTTGCACCTTGTAACGCTTTACTATTCGCTTTGCGAGAGATCTCTATCTCAACATAAATTTATAATACGTTATAAATAGTCTAATTTCATAACGAGAGAATTAAAATAATTTTAACTTTATCTTATATTCTATGCCTGTTGATGTTGATACTGCTTATTTAGACGGTAGAAATTCAACACGGGCCAATTTTGTAATAAATAGTCTTCATAAATTTATAATAAAAATATGTCTTTTCCTATGTGCAATTACTTTTTGAAACAGAGAACTCAATTTTCCTTTTTTTCGTTTGTATCATTTTTTGTATCACTTATGGAAGACCGTTGCGGGTCTTATGACTGATGGAAGGAACTCATCGACAACTACAACTTGGACAAGAAGTACATAAAGAACTCGAAGCAAATCCGGTTGCTGATCAAACCGCTGAAAGAGAAATTGTCGAAGAACTGTCAGGTTTCGGTTAAACGCTTTGAGGCCTACGCCAACTTGATCGAGAAGTTGGAGAACTTTTCCGTGCCATGCATCGAAGACTTTCTTGTGTTTTGCTTCGGGCCGTTGAGTGAGGACTTCAGTGTCGCTGGTAATGGGCACTTGCTGAATCCTGGAAGGACCATAAAAGACGTTTTTCCTCAAAGCACGGAAATATTATTAAAATTATTAGGTAAATATAGTAATTAAGCCTTAATTGCCTATGCCTGTTCAAAGCTGACTTGTTTTCAACTGTATTTTTAATGAACTTAAAAGTACTGTCGGTCGAGACAGGGTTAAGCAGATAAAATCAGGCTAGACGAAGAAGTTTAGTCTAAGCCTGTTTGTCTATTGTAGCATAATATTTGGGTCTAACTTTGTCTAATCTTTACCATCCGTCCAATGGTGCTACAGCCTAAATTGGGTCTTGGCCTCCTCTATTTTCCTCCTCCAGCCATCCCTGTCTTCTGCCGCCTTTCTACAGTTTTTGGAGTTCCAAGCATGGATCGAGCATCCCCCTGGATTTTGTCTGCCTTTTCAACTTGCCCCTGGTCTTCCAACCAGTCTTTTCTTTGCCATTTCTAATCTTTAATCTTTACAATTTTTAAATGCAAGATAATTATATCTCAGAAACAGGAGGTGTTATAGATGTGAAAATTGATTATTTATTTTTAACCCTTTGGGTACATTTGACGGCTGAGGCTCGTCATGCATGTGTTTGACTTGACGTGCATTCTCTAAATAAATCTGTACCCAAAGGGTCAATTCTTTAAAAATGAAAATTATGTCTATTTGTCAAATATTGGCTGTTGTCTAATCTTGACTATTCGTTAATTTGTTTTTAGGTCATAAATAACACCTCCTGTTTCTGAGATATAATTATCTCGCATTTAAAAATTGTAAAGATTAAAGATTAGAAATGGCAAAGAAAAGACTGGTTGGAAGACCAGGGGCAAGTTGAAAAGGCAGACAAAATCCAGGGGGATGCTCGATCCATGCTTGGAACTCCAAAAACTGTAGAAAGGCGGCAGAAGACAGGGATGGCTGGAGGAGGAAAATAGAGGAGGCCAAGACCCAATTTAGGCTGTAGCACCATTGGACGGATGGTAAAGATTAGACAAAGTTAGACCCAAATATTATGCTACAATAGACAAACAGGCTTAGACTAAACTTCTTCGTCTAGCCTGATTTTATCTGCTTAACGCTATTATTCCGACAAAAGACATTGTTAAAGACAGGAGAGGTGGTATGGTCCCGGGGGATATATTAAAATTCCAAAATTACGATAGAAAAATGCGTATACCCTTTGTTGTATACGCAGTCTTTTTTTTAGACTTGTACCTAGGCATGTCTGAAAAAAGCCATTCGACGCAATTTTAGGTAAAAAATTGCAAATAGTAAACAATGAGGGCTATGTGAATAAATAGGTCTTAATGTTGCTTTTGAAGAATGTGCAATAACGTAGAATACACTAAACCAACAAAAATTGCAAAAGAAAACAAATTACGAATCTTGAATCTTGAAATAAATAAATATAATGAAATTTCACATGTGTTGATCTTCAAAATGGGGAACAAAACAAATCTTCCTTGCACGACGTTTCGCTTCTAACTGGGGTAGACACGCTTCACCTATTGGCGATGGCGGGTACTATCTTTCCCCAATGTCTTTCACACGCCAGAAAGCCGAGTTTTCGAGATCTCGGAAACGCGTCATATCCACGACCGCGTCATATCCCCCGGTTTTACCTTATATCCAGCTTTCTAACAGTACTCCTTTTCATCTTATAAATAAAACTTGATACTTCTAATATATATAAAGGCTGATGACGGTTGGTATTTGTAGCCATTCAAAAATGGGCCTGCAAGATGTTTTTGAGGAAATACACATAAGCGAACGGATGACTCTTTTCTGTGCAATTAGAATATTTACATTTTTTGGTGTATGACTGTAATTAACCTTTAACCCCTTAAAAACCTTTGTTATTTTTGTAAATTTCAATGAAAATAATGAAAAAATAAAGCCACTGTTTTATTTACTATTTTGACATTGATACACTGCTTTCTGAATTATGTAAATGTTGCTTTTCGTTTGATTTTTATGAGCCTCATAAATCCTAGAAAAGTCGTAAAATTCGGCCGGTTATCTTCGCATACGCACCTCGGTTTCGCCCGACACTAAAAGGGTAAAATTTGCTTATTTACTCGCACACCAAAATCAATACATTAATAAGTAAATTATTGTATGTGAAGGATGCCAATATTATAATCGTGTATAAAAGTATATAAATCGTGCGTAAAAGTTCAATGTAAATCAAATGGATTTTCATTATTAAACGATATCTGTTTGTTTTTACTATGGCAACAACTCGCGTCACTAAACAAAATACATCAATAAGGCTAAAGTATGCAGGAGATCTACGATCACAGAAACGACTTCAAGCAACAGTAAAGCCGATCCACAGAACATCATCCAAGCTTGTGTCAGTTTAAGAACAGAGTGGTCAGCTATAGAATTAATGGTTCACGTGATTGATGTAGATAGCTTTGTTAGTAAATTGAACACCCGTTGTACGAGAATCCGCACAACCCTTCACACTGAATCTTATGATTCCTGAAATTGTATATTAAATCTACGCCCACGCACGATTCCATACTTGTACGGGTTCAATGACTCCTCAAAACGAGGTTAAACTCTTAAATCTGTCCAGAAAGTTAATGGAAAGTGGATGGAGTCCACTTTCCATCCACTTTCTGTCCACTCCATTCACTTTCCATCAACTTTCCATCCTGTTTCCATCCACACTAGGTAGTGGAGGTGGAGGCGCCAGAAGGAACTATCTTTCCCTACTAAAGGCAATAGATTAATGAAAATGCATCGATAATGGACATAGATAAATGTGGGGTACTGCGGCTTTAAAGAAAAAAGGATGTTGATCAATTTATCACCTTAATATTCACTGGATTAAGAACATTTGTGGGTTTTAAAAAAAATTCGCTTGTTTGATGGATGGGTAAGATATGTTGATGATATTCTAATGTGCTCACAGACACCGAAAGACAATTAAAATCGTTACATATTTATATCAATACCATTCACCGAAACATAATATGCACGATTGAAATATAAATATACAAATCAATTTCCTTGAACTTACTATATCATACAATATTAATAAGAAACATGAATGATCAATTAATCACAAACTCAGACACCACATTACCTGCAAGCTCTTTTCACCCAATACACAAACAAAATAGGCATATCAAGGACGTAGTGAAAATAAATTTTCTGACGTACTTATATTACAATTGAATTAATTTTTCTTTTTTTGAATCAAGAAATCTCTCCAGTCTGGATTTGTCTGGCTCTAACGTAACTTAATCTAACCACAATCTATTCTAGATGAAATCTATGTTTACCTAGATTTCATTCACAACGACCAAATAGTGTTCTAGTCACTGTACGTTTTTACTAGCAATTTTTGCCAAGGAGGCGCTGAATGTTCTAAGAAACATTGGTTTTATTCAATATTTTAAACAGAATATTCCACATCCTCTAATTGGATCTCGTAGTATAATACATCAGGAATTTTTATGGACTTATTCAATGATATACATATTTTAACTTCGACCTTTATTTTTTGCTCTCCACTTCTAAAGTAGAAGTTGCAAAACAAGAGGGAAACTTGAATTTTGTAAAAGCCTTTAAAAGTGAGGAAAAAAAGTAGTCTTTGACCTCCCTCCTCTTCTCCAAATGATGCCACTAGCCTGGTGACCGACGAGCTAGTAGAAAAATATTATGAACAAAATTTGACCCAGTACTCAAAAAGGTTTTGAGGTTTCACCATCCCTGCTCTATCTAAAAACCTTGTGCAGGATTTCGCTCGTCTTTCGCAGGTTTAGTGCTTACGGGATAAGTTCACATCGCAACAATTTCCAGTTTGCTAATTTGAATTCGCAAGGTTTTTCTGACAAGGGGACCCCCCGGACGCGTCATCACCGATTTGGCCCAAATTTACAGAATATGTAGGGCTTGACTATAAATGAAAGTGACGCAAGCGGAAGGGCCAGAAAGCCAAGCGTTAAAAAAATAACTCACTTTGGCTTTGGCCAAATCGGTGATGACGCGTCCGGGGGGTCCCCTTGTGAGCTATAAAATTGAAAGAAGTCGACGAAACCTAGTCTAGTTCACAGCAATGCAATATTAATAATCTGAAGTGACAATCTGCTTTAATCAAACCATGTACCCTTTCTTATACTCCTTGCAACCAAATGTGCATTCACTTTCGCTCCAGCCTTGCCACACCGCCATATATACCCATCATTTCTTTTCACTTTCACCAATATCATTTCATCTCCACAATTAACACAAACATGTCTTTTCACAAGCAAACCTATATCCATGCGCAACGCAACCATTCTGTCATTATGCATGTTAATTATCTAATGTCAATGGCATTTTGAATACTAAAATCTGAGTAAAACGGTTACAGTAAAACCAAAACAAAATCTGTAACGGTTACAGTAAAACAAAATTTAACGGTTACAGTAAAATATAGTAGCCAAATAGTGTTCCCGTCACTGTGCGTGTTTATTAGTTACAAGTTCTGCCACGGATGCGCTGATGTTTACATGCGCAGATCTGCGCTTTAGTCACAAAATTATTTATTAAAGATTCAAATACGACAAAGTAACAACACATAAAAACTACCTGTGGCTTGTATCGCGTCTTAACAACCCCAAATCTCTTTTTATCTTATTTTTGTTTTCCATGGTTACTACCATACCCGGGCAACTATGTCCTATCTCCTACAGGACTTTTGTTTTTTCATGATTACAGCCATGCAACTGTGATGTCGCTACAAATTCAAAGTCGTATTCTTCCATTATAACGTAAGGTAATCAATAAATAAATTAATTAATTAATTCGTTAGTTAATTATTGAAGGATAATTAACTTGTAAAAACCATTGTAACTATTTGTTGAAATGGATGTCTTAAATATTTCTTCTGTTGGCTTATAACATTGGCTTATAACAAATATAACTTATAACATAACCCGCGGTGGGTTTTTGCCTCTACAACAATCTTCTTCCATTTTGTCCTTTCACCGGCTCTCTCTCTTCAATCCCTTACTCCCATCTTTCTAAGACTTTCCTCCACGTCCTCCATCCATCTTTTCCTTGGCCTGCCTCTTTTCCTTCTTCCTACTGGCCGCCAGTTGTACATTTTCTTAGCTGGTCTGTCGTCATGCATTCTGTACAGGTGTCCAAGCCATGCTATTCTTTGAGCTTTTACATATCTCACTATGTCCGCTTCGTTTATTAACCTGCTTAGTTCATGGTTCATTCGTATCCTCCAAATTCGATGCTTATTTAGTCCGTAGGTCCGTAGATCTTTCTGAGGATCTTTCTTTGAAAGATGCGTAGCGCGTCCTCCTCTGCGGTGGTTAGGGTCCAGGCCTCGCATCCGTACGTTACTACTGGTCTTATGAGTGTTCGGTATCTTTGAAGTTTGATTTTGTGGCTCAATAACTTGGACTTCATCAGTTTTTGGTATCCGTAGTAACATCGGTTTCCACTAAGTATTCGCGAGCTTGTTTCTTTAGCTATTACGTTTGTTCTGTTGATTTCTGTTTCCAAGTAGACACAACTTTCAACCTGCTCAAAGCGATGCTCGCCCATGTTAAGGTCATTGTTATCGTGATGTTCTCTTCCAACTTGCATGTATTTAGTTTTTACCTCTTTATTTTCAATCCCTTTTTTGCGTTTCATCGTCCAGCATCAATAGTGATTCCTTTAGCGCGTCTTTGCTTCTACATATCAAACTGACATCATCTGCATATGCAGCAACCTGTGTTGTTGCCAATGTATCCCGTTATATTCAGCTTTCTTATGCATGCCTCTAATGTTAGGTTGAATATCATGGCGCTCAGGGCATCTCCCTGCCTCACACCGATTTCGATTTTGAAGGCAGATGTAAGTTGGTTGTCTACTCTAACCGAGGCTTTCGAACCGGACAATGTAGCTTTTATTAGTTTTACGTATTTACGGGGTATTCCTAGCATCAGTAGATCGTCAAGGATCGTGTTTCTTTTGACGGTATCGAATGCCTGCTTAAAGTCTATGTAGAGGTTGTGCAGCGATATATCAAATATTTACTAGCCTTACTTCTCTAGCCCTGTCCCTCTAGTATTTTAGATTACAATGCAACAAAATAGAAAACGTACTACTACGTCAACGGTGACTGGTTCGTGTACAAAAATAACGTACTACTACGTCGACGGTGCCTAGATTTCAGATAAAAAATGATGTACAACTACTTCAACGGCAACGTAATTTTAAATGAGAAAAAGGTATTAATACGTCAACGGGCAGTAATGTATTAATAGTACCTATAATTGGGCGAGTTAATAGTCAATGAAATATTTGTGTAAGTTAGTCCAAACGAAAGAATTAATAAAATTATTTATATTTTTTATAATTATAATTTATTATATAAATTTAAATATATAAATAATTATAATTATTAAATTATATAATATCAATATTTTTTTATAATTAATAATATAACTGAAAAACTGCAGTTACTTTTTGTTGAATCGAAAATTTTACCAAAGTTGTTAGTATAATTTCTAGATATTTTATTAGTATAAATTCTAGATAATTTAGGTGAAAACATACCTGTTTATGCATTTCGACGTTAAGGCCATAGGACATCTCGTAGTACTGCAACAGAAATAAATCCAATTTCATTAGATAAATTAGTCAAGTACCATTTACAAAAAAAATAACTTAAAGAATGTTCCAAATTGTAATTAAAATGCAATAAATCCTTTAAACGCATTCAATTCACCAAATAATAAATAAAAGTATACTTTTCCACTGGAAAAATGTAACATTTTTTCATGGGAAAAATTTATTGTGGTTATATGGTGAACGCGCCGGGCGAACTCGATAATAATCCTCTGGTTTTGAACCATTTAAACCGAGTATTATTTTATAACGATAATAAAAACAGGAAAAACAGTAAAACAACGAATTGTTTTATCTATAAATTTATAGTGGACGCGACGCGACGGCCATACAAAACTGCTCCAGACAACACAAGATTTACAGATCAAACTAAGAAAATAGACGAAGTAAAGATCACAAATAAAATAGAACAACATCAGTCTTGTATTTCTAGTCGTATTTATCCAGCCCACTGTTTTGTATTTCTAGCCTTTTATGTCTAAACTTGTCCGTTGTCCGTTTGTTAAGACATAGCATTTTCTATATAGCTAGTGTAATCTTGCCTTTTTAGCCTTGTCTTTCTAGTCTAGTCAAATAAAATCAAATAGTTTGTCTTGTGATGTAAAATAATATATTTATAAGGAAATTGAAAACATTCGTATAGGATGTATTACAAAGCGTGTTACTTTTATAGGAAAAATTGCAATGTAAATTTTATAATATCATAGTATTCCCCTAGTCAAACTAAAATGAAATTGAAAACTTAACCATCTATTGGATAAATCTTATAATTTTACCTTTATAGTCCAAAATTAATTACAAATTACATAAACTGCTAACACAAAATACCACTACACTCTAAGATACTACATACTCTACACTAATTTATTCCATAGAGTCAAAAGTTCAAATGCTCGTATAATTACAGGAAACTCTTGTACGACTTAGTCTTTCCTGTCAAGTCTTGTCTGTCTAGTCTTGTATGTCTAGTCTTGTAAGTCTAGTCTTGTCTGTCTAATCATGTCTGTCTAGTCTTGTCTGTCTAGTCTTGTCTGTCTAGTCTTGTCTGTCTAGTCTTGTCTGTCTAGTCTTGTCTGTCTAGTCTTGTCTGTCTAGTCTTGTCTGTCTAGTCTTGTCTGTCTAGTCTTGTCTGTCTAGTCTTGTCTGTCTAGTCTTGTCTGTCTAGTCTTGTCTGTCTAGTCTTGTCTGTCTAGTCTTGTCTGTCTAGTCTTGTCTCTCTAGTCATGCCTGTCTAGTTTTGTCTGTATAGTCTTATTTGTCTTGTCTATCTAGCCTTGTTTGTCCAGTCTTATCTGTCTAGACTTGTCTGTCTCGTCTTGTCTGTCTAGTCTTGTCTGTCGAGTCTTGTCTGCCTAGTCTTGTCTGTCTCATACCCGCCTGGCAAGTAGGACACCCGGGTTCGATTCCGGGTCAGGAAGGCATCAACTAGGGCGGTTTTCACTAACTGTCTGGGCTGCCGACCCTGAATGAATGCAGAATATGCGATACCGCGGTGGCGCATACTAAAAGCCAAAGTGGAATAGGGGGTTTAGTGAGAGTCTTATCTGTCTAGTCTTTTCTTCCTAATCTTATCTAGCCTTGTATGTCTAGCTTTGCATGTCTAGTTTTGTCTGTCTAAGTCTCGTAAGTCTAGATTTGTCTGTTAGGTAGTGTCAATCTAGTTGTATTTGTCTAGTTATATCAATCTAGCTTTGGCTGTCTAGTTCTATCTGTCTGGACCTGTTTCTCTTCCTGGTCGGGGAGACAACAACTAGGACGGTTTTCACTAATCGTCCGGGCTGCCCACCCTGAATGAATGCAGAATATGCGATACCGAAAAGCCAAGGTGGAATAGGGGGTTTAGTGAGGTCCTGTTTCTCTAGCCCTGTCTCTCTATTATCAGTCTAGTCTTGTCTGTCTAGTTTTGTGTATCCAGTCTTGTCTGCTAGTCTTATCCATTTAGTCTTGTCGGTCTAATGTTGTCTGTACAGTTTTGTCGGTCTAATTTTGCCTATCTAGTCGTTTCTATCTAGCTCTGTCTATCCATACTTTACTAACCAGTTGTTGTAGTAATCTCTGCAAAATATATTCTATTTAGATTTTGTGTATTATGTTTATTTGTTCAAATGTGTTAAACCTCAACTACCACTACGTGATATCAATCTATATACGCGCACACAAAGCATAGCGAGGATCAATAAGTCGTGTAGCATTCACGTGAATCCTTTAATTAACCTAATTGATAATGTTTTGGAAAAAAACAAAAAATGAAACATATTTAATGGTGAAATCTACTTAATAAATGAATGGCAAGTTCCGTTTAAATGTCTTATAGAATTATTTTATTTACAAGAAATACTTCCCAGTTTTTTTTTGGATTCCGTTATTACCAACAAGGAACCCTAGTAGTTTCGATGATGTCCGTCCGTCCGTCCGTCTGTCCGCTATTAGAAACTATTAGAACCTACTAGAGACTATTAGAAACATAAAGCTGTAATTTGGCATGGATATACAGATTAGTCCCGCCGACAAAGTGGTAAAATAAAATCTTGAAAAAAAAAATTGTTAGGGTACCTCCTCTACACTTAAAGTGGAGACGTTTTTCTTCTTTCTCGTCTACCCCATGGTGTGGGGTGTCGTTAGATAGGCCTTTAGATAGGCATTTTAGATAGGCCTATTACAGGTTTGTGAAAACAATATTTCGATTAAGAGATCCGTTTGTGAAATATTAGGCTTTAAATTGCTAATCTTGTTCCGTTCCTGACTTTGTCAATTTTGCTATTACTGAGAAAAATAAAGAAATTCTGCAGGCAAGAACATTATGAGTTAATACCCTGTTCATCCAAATGAACGATATATAAAACACAGTCCAGTTTGAATTTTGGCTTTTAAAAACTCAAGAACGGCCGGAACGATTTTTATGATTTTTGATTTGTTGGATTTGTCTCCATCCCTGCTATTATAGTTACTATTAAAATATTGGAAAAATTCACGAAAAAAGATAATAATATTGATAATAATTGAATTTTCTTATCGAGTTCCACTTATATTCGCTATGCTAATAGATGGCGCTATTCATTCCCCATTCATAAAGTCACTGGATATACAAAGTTCCGCAATAAATATTGAGCATGTGCTAGAGAGAGAAAGTAGATTTTGCCCTACAATGGCGGACACGTGACAGTTAGTTGACATTGTCGACATTTATCTCTGATAAGTTGAGTACAGCGTAATACACGTTTACTTCTTCTAGATTTGTTTTTGTAGTGTGTGAAAGTGTTTTAGACAATTTT
Source organism: Phosphuga atrata (assembly GCA_944588485.1). NCBI lineage: Eukaryota > Metazoa > Arthropoda > Insecta > Coleoptera > Silphidae > Phosphuga > Phosphuga atrata. The sequence continues at coordinate 11,460,474 of OX155895.1, read as the reverse complement.
ATTTGTGGATTTGAAACAATGCCAGTTGTTGTGTGGTTAATTGTAAAAATAAAAACCAACTGGGGTTCAGAATTATGAAGAACACTTATTGGAAGAAACGGTCTTACATCGAGTTCTAAAATATGTGAGGTTAGTATTTAGAGAAATGGTGAAGAACTTTTTTGAATCTGTTGTGTAGGTCCATTTTTCAGAGACTCAATTTACGCAGAAGAGAGCCGTGATAAAGCCGTGAATTATTACGTCCTGATGCATTTCCTGATTTATTGTTAGTGAAGTCTGTCGACTTACCAGTTGGTGAAAAAATGATTATAGAGGAAGTTGTGAATCAAGTTAGTGAATCTGAGGAAAGGATTGAGAGCGGTAATGGCAAAAGAATACGTTCGGAATCGGAAAATTGCAAAGAAATGTTCGTGAAACATTTGCAAGTTGAGCCAAATAAAGTCCCAAGTGAAATCCCTTCTTGCCATGGGATATTACAATATCTAGTTAAAATGTTTGTAAATAGCAGATTTTATTTTTCTCTGCGTGAAGTGAATAAGCAGAACAAACAGATTTTAAAATTTTCTTAAGACAGCCCGTAGTCTTGCAATGAGAGAATTTGTTGGTAGAAAAAAAGTAAGAATGATTGTTTGTATTTCTGCTCTATACCTTTGTAAATAAATAAATGTATTTATATTAAATTCGTACTACTTTTTTTAGACACACTTGCATTTTGCACCTTCTTTGAAACATTGACCCGCACATCCTTTTCAGTCCCAGAATGTATGATCTCTGTACTAAGCATAACCAGACAGCAATGTTAATTGGGAATAAACGTTTCAATTTCCCGCTCGCTGGTTGCCCTACAATGGCCGCCCTCATTGCAGTACTTTGTATATCCAGTGACTTTACCCATTTATGAACGTCATCCACATGTTTTACATTTGGCGGTGCATCTAGAAAATGGTCAACGAGTTTGTTTCAACGCATCAAATGTTGCTCAACGTACTACAACATCACCAGCGACAACATTAACAAGTTTCGTTTTTATTTGCCAAAGCGATCCATTTGCACGAACGTTTCTCTACTATCTAATATTCGTGGGCCGACATCCTTTGAATCACTTCGAACTGTCAATGGTGCAGTGTGCCCAACATTTCGTGCTGCATGTCAAAATCATTGGCACATTACAATAGCTAAATCAGATCTATCAGCATCCCCAAATCAGATACGCACATTATTTGCTATCATTATTTCGACATGTATCCGAACTTTTGAATTTTGGGCATTTGAACTTATCGATTTGGGACTTTCGGATTTCTGGGCTTTTATATTTTAAACTTTTGGTTTTTGGCCTTTTTGACTTTTGAATTTTGGACTTTTATATTTTGAACTTTGGATTTTATGGTTTTTGCAATTTTGGATTTTGGTCTTTTGGATTCTGCACTTTTGGGTTTTTACATTTTGCACTTTTGGATTTTGGGCTTGTAAAGTTTTGGATTTTTGACTTTTGTATTTTGGCCTTTTGAACTTTTGGGTTTTGGGCTTTTGGATTTTGAGCTTTTGAATTTCTTATACGTCATACCTTATGCGAGGGAGAGGACAGACAGAATTATATTCCCATCTATTATATAATCGTGTACGATAATATTAACAGATATCGATACGCGAAACATTTGACTGACTTTAATTTAGCTAATAACATATTTTTTAATGATTATAAATTCTGAGGCGATACGAAATTCGCCGGGTAAGCAGTAGTCTATATAAGTAATTGTAAGTTAAAAGGAAAAGTATCACAGCTAAGTAGGTTTTATTATTTTACGAGTAATAGTCGACCAGCTTATAAAATGTAACAAATCAAACGGCAGTCGTATAGCAGCATTATATTATTGGTTATGTTGAACGTCAAACTCGTATTCTGATTAAGTTATTGGTTATGGAATGTTTTAGACATTGATTTGTAGTCTTAAGTCATAAGAGTAAAAATGGCAACTACGGAACCCTATACCTTGCGCGTGGCCCGACACACACTTGGCCGTTTTATTTAAACTTTAGTTTATGGAAATTAGATAAACTTAAAAGTAATACCTTCACATCTTCGGTAGTAAAATAGATCCACTTTTTGTGTTTAGTTTCGAAGAGGTTTTTTTGTAGTGAAAATATTATTGGTCGAAGTATGTTGATAAAAATGCGATGGAAAAGTTAAAACTGTTGCTTCCGCCTTAGGCGAAGTTTCCTGGAACTATATTATCACCACACGAATGGAAACCAAATTTATACTTCGAAATGTACTAAAATTAAAGTAACTTTTAGGTGAGAACTTTGTTTAGTTAATAGCAATTAAGTAATCAGAACTAGCAAATAAGAAAGTAATCAATCACAAGTACTAAGTAAGTATATAATCACAATTAGTAGTCACACCGTATCATAAGTGGTAAGTAGTAAATAAGTGATCACAAATAATACGTAAGTAGTTTAGGTTAGGTTAGATTATAGTTAGGTATGTTTATGCACTTGCAAGTAGAAAGTGCATAAACATACCTAACTATAATCTAACCTAACCAAACATGTAATAATTAGGTAATTGAAAGCAATAAGTAACCAAAACAATCTCGAGTAGTAAATAAGTAACACAATTCAACATGAATTTTGTAATGTAGGCATTCCTACGACATATTTCATAAAAAAAAATGCTTTTGCTTCAAGCGAGAAACAGTTAAAATTTGTACTTTGACTTTGTTTCAAAGTTAATTACTACCATCTCAGAATGGCTCTGATTACGCATCTCACTGGACCAAAGTAAAAAATATACCTATATGTACAGGGTGAGCAAAACTCGATGACTCTATTATAAGAAAACGAAAAACGATAGAAAAAAATCTGAGAAGAGGTTCTTAAATGGTATTGAGTAAAGACCATTTTAAGACAAATTTATATATTTTTTGGCCTACTGAATTGTAAAGCTAGCTTTTACATCGTGCATACGTCCAGCAAAACTAGATTTTTACACACAATGTGGCAAAGTACGGCTACGATGCGGTGAAGTGACGAGTAAATTTTAACCTTTTAGGGACACTTGCAAAATAAATTAAGTATAAGACAAAATAATCTAATTTAGAAAACGCTACTTTACTCCATATTTGTCACGATAATGTAGAAAATAATAGTGATTTTTTTAATTTAACTGTGCGTCTGACATGTGAAAAAATGACATATCATGTACCTAATAAATTTGAATTAGTAAAAATGTCAAAGTTTGTGAGTACCAACTTAAAAAAATTAAATAATTTCCAATATTGTGAATATTCTAAATCTATTTGTTTCTTAAATAATAATTGTCGGCCAAAAAATCTTATACAAATTTCGTGCGGAAATGATTTTACAATTCTCCTGCAAACGAGCTGTTGCATTGTAAAATGAATGTTTCCGCACTCTTCTTCTTCTTCTTCTTATTGTGCCATATCCTCAGTGGACGTTGGCGATCAATATGGCCCATCGGATTCGATCCACAGCCGATCTGAACAAGTCAACCGATGTTCTTCCGGTCCATTGTCGCAGATTCTTCAACCAGGAGATCCGTCGTCTTCCCTGTGACCTCTTCCCCTCGATTTTTCCCTGCATGATGAGTTGAAGTAGCCTATATCTGTTGCTGTTTCTCATGATATGGCCAAAGTATGACAGTTTTCTGTGTTTGACTGTTGTGAGCAGTTCTCTGTCCTTCTGCATGCGTAGGAGTATGGTTTCGTTGCTAACATGGTGGGTCCAGGAAACGCGAAGCATTCGACGATAGCACCATGCTTCGAAGGCCTCCAGTCGCTTACTAGTTGCCTCGGAGAGTGTCCATGCCTCCACTCCATACAAAAGCTTAGAGAAGACGTAGCATCTAAGTATGCGTGTTCGAAGATGGATGTTCAAGCGCATGTTACACAAAACATTCTTCATTTGGTTAAATGTAGAACGTGCCTTCTCTATGTTGATCTTTACTTCACGACTATGATCCCATTGGTCATTGAGGTTTACACCCAAGTACGATATTGATGGTACTCTCTGTAGTTGGGCCCCATTTAGCAGGAATTGGGCATTAGACGCATTTTTGCTGACGATTAGAATTTTTGTCTTTGCCACATTCAATCGCATATTAAGTGGTTCGCATGCCTCTACTACTTTATCAATCAGTCTCTGTAGTCCTTCGGCACTGTCGGCAATTAGTACAGAGTCGTCTGCATACCTTAAGTTATTAATTATTTCCCCGTTTATCTTTATCCCAATCTGTTCTTCTTCGAGTGCATTCTTAAAAAGGTTTTCTGCGGTTCGGTTAAACAGTAGCGTGGATAGTACGCAGCCCTGTCTGACACCTTGTTCTACTGGAAATTCCTTTGACATTATATTTTCCACACGAACACATGCTGTTTGTTGTCTGTACAGATTGTTGATTATTCGTGCATCTCTGTCATCTATTCCTGATTGCTTTATGGTTTCTGTTAGCAAATCATGGTTAACCCTATCGAATGCCTTTTCGAAGTCGATAAAACACGTGAAAACATCGCAATTCACGTCTCTTGCTCTCTGAATCAGAACACTCAGACCAAAAAGGGCATCTCTAGTCCCCAATCCACTCCTAAACCCAAATTGCGTCTCGCTAATGTCTTCTTCTAGTTTTTGATATATTCGTTCGTAAATAATCTTAAGAAAGACCTTCATGAAGTGACTTGTGAGACAGATAGTTCTATAGTCTTCGCATTGTTTAGCTGTAGTTTTTTTAGGAATCGGTATAAACGTAGAGACTAGCCATTTCTCGGGTATATCTCCCGATTCATATATGTTGTTAAATAAGTCCGTGATTAGGTCTAGGTATTCTTCCTCAATGAGCTTTAACATATCGCCAAGAACTTCATCTGGGCCCGGGGACTAGTTGTTTTTGAGTCTTCCTCTACTAACTCTTAAATAACTATTTCTATATTTGGAAACTGGAATAATGACAAATTTTGTAAAGAAAAAAATTTGCTATGTTTTTCCGTTAAAAATATATAAGCAAATTTATATAAAGTATAAAGTAATTAAAGAAGTAAAAAGTAAATAATTAGAAATTATTAATAAGTATTATTTATTAATTTAACATTTCAAAACACATAATATGTTACTACTATTACCAAAAAAAAACAAAGTTATGTAGGCTACTACAATCACTACTACAAATTTTCAAAGTGGCCACCTCCTACTTCTAAACACTTATCCAATCTCCGTCTAACTTCTCTCACTGAAGCCTTATGAAACACATTTCTCTAGATAGTTCATCGCAAGCATGTCTGATTTTTTCTTTTAAATGTTCCAAGTTAACAGATGGTGTTCTGTAAACTTTTTCAAAGTTTCCCACAAGAAGAAGTCTAGTGGGGTTAAGTCCGGTGATTTAGGCGCCCACTGTATCGGTCCATTTATACCTATCCAATTTTCTTTGTATGTTTCATTTAAATATTGTTGGATAATTCTTGCTTTATGCGGTGGAGCTGGAAATGCTGGAAACACATGTTTGGTCGCAGCTGTAATGGCAGTTAGTTGTTCTTGAAGAAATTGCAAATATCGCTCGCTGTAAAACTCTATGTAAAATTCGTAAAAATATGGACCAATCAAAAGCCTATTAATAATACCACACCAAACGTTAATTCCGAAGTGTCCTTGGTTGTCAATCGTATTGACAAAATGCGGATTTACAATAGACCAAAAATGTTCATTTATTTATTGCGCTTACCGTTACTAACAAAATGGCTTTCGTCCGTTCACAACACAGGCTGTAAAAACCGATTTTCGTTCATCTCTAAGTTTACCATCACTTGGGTAACATAATTTATTCTTCGTTGTTGATGATGATCTGACAAGTGGTCTTGGTCAGTTCTATGCGAAATATGCGATACCGGGGTGGCGCATACTAAAAGCCAGAGTAGAATAGGGGGTTTAGTGAGAGTCTTATCTGTCTAGTTTTTTCTGTCTAATCTTATCCAGCCTTGTATGTCTAGCTTTGTATGTCTAGTTTTGTTAAGTTTATAATCGTGATAACCATTTTCTTTCAAAATGTTTCGTACCGAACTATATTTTAAATTCAACTCACGACAGGCTTGCCGAATCGAGCTCCTTGGATGGTCTTCAAAATACTGCAAAATAGTGGCAACAGTATTGTCACAATTGACCCTTTTAACAATTTTCCTTCCCTTTCGAGAAGAAAATGCCTCGTTATTTGCACGTAAATTGCGTTCCAATCTTGCAAATATTTTTAAGCTCGGAATAACACGTTCGGGGTATCTCTGGGTATATAACTGAACTGCTCTTCTAGGTATCTTTTGAGATTTCCCATAAAATAATAACATGTCGACTTTTCGTTGTGCGTGAACATTTTAATAACCTCTCAGTTAGTGCCGTTCGGAACCGGCGATAAACTGCTAGGTCCCGTATATTAGTGGATGACGCGTTCCACAAGTATGCGCGAGAGGTTGTCTAAGCTCTCAGAGAGTACGGTACCTTAAGAAGATAACTAATTTTACAAATAAAAACATAAGATTATATATACTAACGTATATTGATAATCTGTGGTTAAATGCGTTTTTTTATTTTTTTTTAGTTGGGAATACCGATAATTGGAAATGGAAAATGGAATTAGGGATAATAGGGGGTTAATGCGGGAATTTTTGATAATTCTTTATTTTTACAAAATTTCATAATCATTCATTTTTTATAAACGGGAAAAGATAGTAAATTTGTTTCTTTACAAAATTTGTTCAGAAAAATTAGATTTTTTCAAATATGCAGAAATATAGGTATGATTCTGGGAAAACAAAATTCGATGACGTCATTACTCCAGTTTCCAAATATGGAAAAATATGTAAATTTGGCTGAAAATGGTTCTTACTCAATCCCATTTAAGATCCTCTTTTCAGATTTTTTCTATCGTTTTTCGTTTTCTTATAATAGAGCTGTTACATCGAGTTTTGATCACCCTGTACGCTTCAAAATGAAATATATTCCAATGTAATTTATAAGATTACTGAGCGCAATTTCCAATGCAAGAATTGATTTAAAATATTCAAACCTAATCAAGAACTTATATGAAAATGCGACATTTCGTGTCAAGTTAGATGACGATATTAAGACTAACCAAATAAAGATTAAAAGAGGCATTGTGACACGATGTCCCCCAAACTATTCACTCTGGCACTTCAAACTATCTTCAAGGAACTAAATTGGGACGAAAGAGGTATAAACATAGAAGGCAGAATCTTGACACATCTACGTTTCGCAGATGATATTGTCCATATGGGTAATAGCAAATACATATCATACTACAAGAACTTAATCAAGCTTCCAAAAAAGTCGGATTAAATAAGAACCTGAACAAAACAAAAGTTATGAGCAACACTAACCAACAGATATCTATCTATTGATGGTAATATCATAGAAACTGTCAACCAATACATATACTTAGGCCATCAAATTAAACTAGGCAAAGAAAATCAAATCACCGAGATTTTCAAGCGAGTAAGATTATGTTGGGCTGCCTTCTAAAAACTAGCACACAGTAAAAAAAAAACAGGAACTGTCCCATGTCCAAATGTCCTTAAAAACCAAAGTGTTCAATGCATGTATACTGCCTGTAATGACCTACGAGCTAGAAACTACCACCTTGACAGAAAAGAGCTCCGAGAAATTAAGAACAACCCAACGAGTCATGGAACGTTCAATGCTTGGAATATGCTTGAGGGATAAAGTCAAAATGAAGTGGTACGCACTAGAATAGGCGTAAGAGATGTAATGCACTGAGTGGCAAACCTCAAGTGGAGCTGGGTAGGACACGTCGCAAGGCGAGACTCAGATAGTTGGACACATAGAGTTACACAGTGGAGACCACGCAGAACTAAGAGAAGCGCAGGGAGACCTCAGAAAAGATGGCTGGATGATGTAAAAAGACTAGTCGGCAAAAGATGGCACCAAGAAGCCCAAGACTGAAAAAAATGGAATAAATTAGGGGAGGCCTATGTCCAGCAGTGAAAGACTGAAGAAGATGAAGAAGAAGTAGTAAGTAATAGGTACTTAGAAAATTAGTAAACAAAAGTTATAAGTAAATACAAATCGTAAGAAGGTAATTAGACGACACCAGACAAGACTAGACAACCAGTCTGTATGTTCCTAATGCTTTAGATCAGGGGTCTCCAAACTTTCCAGCCTTAGGGCCATACTGATTACTCCAATGAGTTCCGAGGGCCAAAACCATATTATCATTGTTGCCGGTGGTAAAAAGTGAAATAGTCCACTGATGAAAAAAAAAGTCCGAAAAAGTACGCAACGTTTAAAAAAGGCTGCAAATCGGACTAAAGTCCGCAAAACGGCAACACTGCATATTATTAATTTTCCTGTCATTATCTGTAATTTCTAGATTAGTCGTAGAGTACGAGCCATGAGGAGTAACGTGACACGACATCTGGTGGACACAAGCGGAAATAGGTAGTACCTTCCATCGCTAACAGATGGCGCTAATAGCACGTACAGAATAATCTCGTTGGTTCGAGAAAGTTCTGGTGTCTTCCACTAACTTCTAGATGGCAGTAATTGGAATATATAAGAAGGCTAGTGGCGCAACCACAAGTCAGTTCCTATGACACTCTTGTGAAATAAAATAATGCGTACCTCCTTAAAACGTGTTTGTGCGTGTTTAAGTTTAAGACATCTTTGTAACAGTATTTTGATTTGAATTGTTGCTTTTGTGTGTGATTTAGTAGTATGGAAAAGAAGCGAAAAATTAATAGTGAATGCAGAAAATTCAAAGATCAGTGGAACATTCAGTATTTCGTAATTGAGTCCAGTAACAAGGCGCTATGTTTGATTTGCAATGAAAACATAGCCGTTCTCAAGGAATATAACATTAAACGTCATTATGAAACAAAACATTTTCAAAATTACTCAAAATATACAGGAAGTTTGCGGACAGAAAAATTCGAAGCTATGAAGCGCGGATTGAAATCGCAGCAATCTTCATTTCAATCACCATTCACCGATGGAGAAATGATCAAAGAATGCATAATTGCAGCAGCCGAAGAAATGTGCCCTGAAAAGGTAAATTTATTAAAAACTGTCAGTCATGTCAGCAAACACTGTGGCTCGAAGGGTAGAAAACATCGCTGAAAATATATCCTCTCAACTGTTCGACAAAAACGGACATGTTGAGTGGTTTTCTTTGGCCTTGGATGAGTCAACGGATGTGTCAGATACTGCTCAGGTGTTGATTTATATTCGAGGAGTAGATAAAAGCTATGAAGTGCATGAAGAACTTCTTGATATGTATAGTATTCATGGCACAACTACTGGTACAGATATTTTTAAAGGAGTTGAAATGGCCATTAATCAAAAGAACTTTTGATGGAAAAACTTGAAATGTATTACAACTGATGGAGGCAAAAACATGAGTGGGAAAGATAAAGGAGTGGTCGCTCTTGTGTCAAAGGCTGTAGAAAATGACGGTGGTTCAAAACCATTAGTCTTACATTGTATCATTCATCAACAGTCTTTGTGCGGAAAATGTTTGGATATGTGTGAAGTTCTGAAACCAGTCATATCAACTGTTAATTTTATCAGATCTTTTGGGCTGAATCACCGACAATTCCGACAATTTATTGAAGAGATTGGAGAAAATGACTTACCTTATCATACTGCCGAACGTTGGCTTAGTTGTGGGAAAGTCCTTCAGCGCTTTTTTGAACTTCGAGCAGTGATCGAAATTTTTTTGAATGAAAAGCATCGCCCTCTTACTGTATTACAAAACAACGCATGGCTGTGGAAGTTAGCATTCTATGTTGATTTGACAAAACATGTCAACGAACTGAATTTGAGATTGCAAGGAGAAAACCAGCATCTTCCTGATTTATACGCTAATATCAAATCATTCCGGAAGAAATTGATACTGTTTCAATCACAACTACGAAGTAAATGTTTTTCACATTTTAAAACATGTGAAATATTCAGCCACACCACTGAGACTGAGTTTCCTATCGATTTTGCAATCGAAACTTTGAGTGCTTTGAAAATAAATTTTGATACTCGTTTCTCAGACTTTGATGCCATTGCGAATCAAATTAAGATTTTTCAGAATCCTTTTGATACTGACATTGAAACCCTAGCCCCGGAACTTCAAATGGAAATGATTGATCTACAGTGCAGTGATATAATTAAGAACAAATATCAAAACTCATCTTTGTTGGAATTTTATAAGAGTCTTCCACTGACACAATTTGATAATTTGCATAAATTTGCTCGTGGGCTGTTATCTGTTTTTGGTACTACTTATTTGTGTGAGAAGACCTTCTCCAATATGAAGTACACAAAAAATGTTTACAGATCTAAATTAACTGATGAGCATCTTAAATCTCTTTTAATAATTGGTACAAGTAAAATTAGTCCACAACTACAAACTATTGTCAGTGGAAAATCTCAATTACATAAATCTCATTAGTATTTCATATGTCATTATGCTTGTTATAGGTTATGTTTTTATTTAAAATGTATAAAATGTTAGTTGGATTCATTTCAATAATTTGTTAGTTAAGTTAAATTTTCTGCATATTATACATGTCTTTACTCATTACAATTCTGTGTTTCTTTATCCAACTTATCACAAAAACAATAGCAATAAGTCTACAACAATGTTATGAGTAGTTAGCCCATGACCATATCAATGTAGATGTCATATTAATAATTATTCAACATAAAATTAGAATACTTCAGTAAACTAAATTTAATTTGCTATAAAAAATATGTTCTCTAAAAGGAGTTTTCAAGTATGCTAGCTCTCCGCGGGCCGAACAAAATCTGTCCGCGGGCCGGATGTGGCCCTCGGGCCGTAGTTTGGAGACCCCTGCTTTAGATCTTAACGAGATTAATTAAATCGATATCCGTTAATCCCTAAAAAGAATCATAGCAGCCGAAGTAGTAAGTAATAGCTACTTAGAAAATTAGTGAACAAAAGTTATAAATACAAATCGTAAGAAATTAATTAGACAACACCAGACGAGACTAGACAACCAGTCTGTATGTTCTTAATGCTTTACATCTTAACGAGATTAATTAAATCGATATTCGTTAATCCCCTAAAAAGAATCTTAACAACCGAAGTACGTAAAATATCCCAACAATTTGATATCTCTTAAGCAATTATCGCCAAGTCTCTCTCACTTAGATTTTCTGTTTACTCATTTTAGTTATCCTCGTTTGCCTCACTTTCCACCCTCGTTCGCCCGCCTAACCAACGCGTCAAACCCTTAATGCCCTTTATAAATCAACGATAGAATACACCCAGCAGTTTCCAGTATTTATTAACAATGAGCATTTTTAGACACACCACATTTATTAATCTAATACCAATATCGAATTTATCATAATTTTACGTACGATTAGTTAAACTTGTCTATTAAGGATTCAGTCTATTAAGGATCAGATATGTAAATAATTAAATATCTCATCTTTACAGATTTGAATTTGTCTATTTTCTATTTGATTTCTATTTGTCATTAATGCAAATTTGACTATCAAGAATTGAAAAACAATTATTAGGATTGTATAATTTAATATTTGGATTGTATAATAGATAGTATTAGTATTCAAATCGATAATTATTTTGCTATTTTTAAATTAAATTTAATTAAATTGTCTGGCTGTAAATTTAAAAAGGGTTGCAATTAGATGGTTGCGGTGTGTGTGGTAAGACGGAGAACTGGCCCAAGGGGGCAGTTTGTCGTTCGCTGGCCTGGTTTAAATATCTTGGGGTTTGTCGAGAACGTGAGGAGATGCAAATAGCGTAGTTTTCAAGCGAAATTATTCAGAGGTAAGTCCCTTTGGAAAGTTTTAATATTCGACTGGATGTGTAGTTATTTAAGCAAACATTTTTAGAATTATGATTAGATTACTGTTTAAGATTAAAATTTATTTATTTATAAATATTCAAAATTATAATTTATTAGATTACAATTTATTTATAATTTAAAAGTACAGCGTTATCTCGTTAATCCGATACATAATGGGCCAGACAACCGCCGGATTATCAGAAAGAGTAGTGGAAGAGCGCGAGCGGTCTCCAGACAGCCGGATTACTGAACATGTTGTCCGATTAACGGCCGAATTACCGAGATGTTTCAGTACATATTTGCAGTCTAGTCTTGTTTTAATTTCATTGAGCTGTAGCAGAAATTAAATAATTTTCGTATGTCGATTATGTCTAATTTAATCTAGTCTGACACACTAGTTTTATCAAATTTAATAAAGAAGTCTCAGAAGGTTGGGTAAAGGCTTGTTACAACTTTACAAACGAGAGATATTAAATAACTATAACTAGACTAGACTATGAATTAGGCTAAAACAGTCCGATAAACTATTCTTAAATTTGATTCTAATCTTGATATTAAATTCGATACAAATTCGAAACAACATTTTACTTCATTCGTTGTTTATTAACAATAAATTGTTCCGATTAGGCGGACGATTAAATATATTATTAGCCTAATAAATATTGCTACGAAAATCCAGCTTAATTAATCAAGTAATTTTTTAATTGAAACATTGTAAATTGAACTCAACCCCGACCAAAATTGTGGACATTGATGGAAGAGGCTGTCAAATAAAACCTCATTAATGCACCAATTTCACTAATGGCAGTGCAGAATTTATTAAACATTTACTAATCCTCGCCAATGATCTATAAAATTTAAGACTCACTGTTCCTTTAATGGATTCATGTCTTTCATACTTATGGCGTAAATATCAAAGAGAGAAGACTCAGTCGAACACCAGTCATGTCTAGTCTGTCTATAATCGTGCCGGCGAGTGAACGCATCTCGTCTAGACGAGTTTAGCATTGTTATGCGCATACCCCCACATTAATCCGAGCGCGCGGTGTTTAGTTGTCCGTGTTTGAAAAACTGAAGCATATTTCTTAACTCAAACTAACCTGCGCTACCTCGACGAATCCCTCGCCACTCATACCTCAGCGCAATACAGCTGCATTCTCTCGCCGGCCCGAGTATAGTTTTATCTGTCTAGCCTTGTTTGTCTAGTATTGTCTGTCTAGTTTTGTCTGTCCCGCCTTGTCTATCTAATCTTGCCTACCTTGTGTACCACAGTAAAACACCTACTATTGCATAAGTAGAGTAGCTAGGAGAGTTCTAGCTCAAAATCCCATAAGGATTTACATAGGGGTCTAACATTACATTTTATAACCAGATTCCACTTTTTGTAACCAGATTCCATTTTTTGTAACCATATTCCACTTTTTGTAACCAGATTCCACTTTTTGTAACCAGATTCCACTTTTTGTAACCAGATAATCATGGGTCCGTTAGGTTGGTATCACCCTTAATCTACTTTTGTAACCAGATAATCAAGGATCCGTTTAGGTTGGTATTTACGTTTGTAAACCCCTTAATCACACTTGATATCAGACAAGACTAGACAGACAAGACTAGACGGACAAAACTAGATGGACAAGACTAGACGGACTAGACTGAACCATTTGATGAGAAAAATCAAATCTGGTGTCAGAACGGCTCTAAGATGTGCCCTAAAGGAGATACCGCTTGACCGTGTCCCCCTCAGTAGATGACGTCATCAGCCGCGGTAGATATTGCTAAACTAATTATCTCGATGCTGATTGACCGATTAACGAATAAATAATTACGGTTGGCCTTGTGCCTCAATTTATATGTAATGAATATGACTAGATAGACAAGACTAGATAGACAAGACTAGACAGACAAGAATAGAGAGACGAGACTAGACAGACTAGATTAGACAGACAAGCGGGGAAAATTCAAATTGAGTTGCGGGGGTAGCGGGGAAACGAGTATACAAAATGCGCTGCAAACATATTACGGCTTGATTCAATGAGATTATAGGATTTAGACCGGACAGGACTAAACAGACAAGACTGTCTATGTAGACAGACTACATATTTTCTGTGATACTTATCCAAATAATTTCCTAAGTGAAATTTTGTTTGAAATTTTTTTTTAATTTTGTTGGAACTTGTCTGTGATCTAGATCGTATTAATTATTTAAATATTTAATATAAATAACATACAATAATTTTTATTACAACTTCTAGGATAGAAAATGTTTATGTAACAGACGCCTAGATAGGACCGAATGTCTACCGTAGATAACAACCCCTGTTATCTTATCAGCGGTCCGCGAGTGGAGAAATAATAAATTATGAAGCGCGGTCTAATCAATTTCTTAGGATTGTTTTTCGTTTAATTTAATGCTTATAAATTTTTTTCATTTATATAAATACCAAAGAGTTAAATTAATTTTTTTTTCTGGCATCCACTTTTCATCTACTTGCATCCACTTTTCATCTACTTGCATCCAGTTTTGAGTGGATATCGTTCTCAGTTGTCAACTACGCCCTCGCAAAAGAAAGTCTTGTCTGTCTAGTCGTGTGAAGTTGGCCCCCAAATTTGTTTTTAGAGTTCTGGCAAGATTTCGAATAGTTCTAGAGTTCTTGCTTGAAAATTGCAATAGTTCCGGGGAATTTCGGGCAGAAATCGAGAAAAACAATTTGGGGCTCAACTTCACGCAGCCCCCTCTTTTTCACGAAAAAGAGTCCTGATGTAATATTCCAGTTCTTTATATAGAGTTCTAGAGTTCTCAATCGATAATGCATATAGTTCTACTTTTTTTTCAAAATTTTGTAATTTTTGAACAATTAAACAAAAATCTGATAACGGTTTTCGATTGTACTAAGGCAGATAAACAAAAAATGCTTATTAGACATTTTTGTAAAATCAATATTTATAAATTTATTTATAAAAAAACTTTCGACGAAGATAAAAAAAAAATACAAGAGTTCTGAGTAGCCCCCGGAGAGTTCTAAACAAATAACCAATACAATTTCTTTGTCAAACCAATATTAAAGAAGTTATAAGCAAAAACGATGCGGTAATTTTTTGAAAATTACAGAATTCCAAAAAAAATATTTTTCCATAAGTTCTGTTAAGAGTTCTGGGTAGCCCCTCGAGAGTTCTGAACAAATCTCTTTTATAATTACCACGTCCGACCAATATTAAAGAAGTTATAAACAAAATATGCGGCGCTAAGTTTTTTGAACATTAAAAAATTAAAAAAAAAAAATTCACGAGTTTTGATAAGAGTTCTGAGTAGCCCCCGGAGAGTTCTGAACAAATAACCAATACAATTTCTTTGTCAAACCAATATTAAAGAAGTTATAAGCAAAAACGAGGCGCTAAATTTTTTGAAAATTACAGAATTCGAATTTTTTTTTTCCATGAGTTCTGTTAAGAGTTATGGGTAGCCCCTCGAGAGTTCTGAACAAATCTCTTTTATAATTTCCATGTCCGACCAATATTACAGAAGTTATAAGCAAAAACGAGGCGCAAAATTTAAAAAAATTACAGAATTCCAAAAAAAAATGTTTTTCATGAGTTTTGATATGAGTTCTGAGTAGCCCCCGGAGAGTTCTGAACAAATAACCAATACAATTTCTTTGTCAAACCAATATTAAAGAAGTTATAAGCAAAAAGGAGGCGCAAAATTTAGAAAAATTACAGAATTCCAAAAAAAAAATGTTTTTCATGAGTTTTGATATGAGTTCTGAGTAGCCCCCGGAGAGTTCTGAACAAATAACCAATACAATTTCTTTGTCAAACCAATATTAAAGAAGTTATAAGCAAAAACGAGGCGCTAAATTTATTGAAAATTACAGAATTCGAAATTTTTTTTTCCATGAGTTCTGTTAAGAGTTCTGGGTAGCCCTTTGAGAGTTCTGAACAAATCTCTTTTATAATTTCCATATCCGACCAATATTACAGAAGTTATAAGCAAAAACGAGGCGCAAAATTTAAAAAAATTACAGAATTCAAAAAAAAAAAATGTTTTTCATGAATTTTGATATGAGTTCTGAGTAGCCCCCGGAGAGTTCTGAACAAATAACCAATACAATTTCTTTGTCAAACCAATATTAAAGAAGTTATAAGCAAAAACGAGGCGCTAAATTTTTTGAAAATTACAGAATTCGAAATTTTTTTTTCCATGAGTTCTGTTAAGAGTTCTGGGTAGCCCTTTGAGAGTTCTGAACAAATCTCTTTTATAATTTCCATGTCCGACCAATATTACAGAAGTTATAAGCAAAAACGAGTCGCAAAATTAAAAAAAATTACAGAATTCCAAAAAAAAAATGTTTTTCATGAGTTTTGATATGAGTTCTGAGTAGCCCCCGGAGGGTTCTGAACAAATAACCAATACAATTTGTTTGTCAAACCAATATTAAAGAAGTTATAAGCAAAAACGAGGCGCTAAATTTTTTTAAAATTACAGAATTCGAATTTTTTTTTCCATGAGTTCTGTTAAGAGTTCTGGGTAGCCCTTTGAGAGTTCTGAACAAATCTCTTTTATAATTTCCATGTCCGACCAATATTACAGAAGTTATAAGCAAAAACGAGTCGCATAATTAAAAAAAATTACAGAATTCCAAAAAAAAAAAATGTTTTTCATGAGTTTTGATATGAGTTCTGAGTAGCCCCCGGAGAGTTCTGAACAAATAACCAATACAATTTGTTTGTCAAACCAATATTAAAGAAGTTATAAGCAAAAACGAGGCGAAAAATTAAAAAAAATTACAGAATTCAAAAAAAAAAAATGTTTTTCATGAGTTTTGATATGAGTTCTGAGTAGCCCCCGGAGAGTTCTGAACAAATAACCAATACAATTTCTTTGTCAAACCAATATTACAGAAGTTATAAGCAAAAACGAAGCGCTAAATTTTTTGAAAATTACAGAATTCGAAATTTTTTTTTCCATGAGTTCTGTTAAGAGTTCTGAATAGCCCTTTGAGAGTTCTGAACAAATCTCTTTTATAATTTCCATGTCCGACCAATATTACAGAAGTTATAAGCAAAAACGAGGCGCAAAATTTTAAAAAATTACAGAATTCCAAAAAAAAAATGTTTTTCATGAGTTTTGATATGAGTTCTGAGTAGCCCCCGGAGAGTTCTGAACAAATAACCTATACAATTTCTGTGTCAAACCAAAATTAAAGTAGTTATAAGCAAAAGCGAGGCGCAAATTTTTTTAGAAATGCAGAATTCGAAATTTTTTAAAAGAAGTTATAAAAGAGATTTGTTCAGAACTCTCGAGGGGCAACCCAGAACTCTTAACAGAACTCATGGAAAAAACAAATTTTGAAAAAAAATTTGAAAATTCTGAAATTTTCAAAAAATTAGCGCCTCGCTTTTGCTTATAACTACTTTAATATTGGTTTGACACAGAAATTGTATAGGTTATTTGTTCAGAACTCTCCGGGGGTTACTCAGAACTCATATCAAAACTCATGAAAAACATTTTTTTTTTTGGAATTCTGTAACTTTTTAAAATTTTGCGTGTCGGTTTTGCTTTGATATTGGTCGGACATGATAATTATAAAAGAGATTTGTTCAAAATTCTCGAGGGGCTACCCAGAACTCTGGACAGAACTCATGGAATTTTTTTTTTTTCGAATTCTGTAATTTTCAAAAAATTTGCGCCTCGTTTTTGCTTATAACTTCTTTAATATTGGTCGGACATGGAGATTATAAAAAAGATTTGTTCAGAACTCTCGAGGGGCTACCCAGAACTCTGAACAGAACTCATGGAAAAAAATTGTTTCGAATTCTGCAATTTTCAAAAATTTTGCGTCTCGTTTTTTCTTATAACTTCTTTGATATTGGTCGGACATGGTAATTATAAAAGAGATTTGTTCAAAACTCTCGAGGGGCTACCCAGAACTCTTAACAGAACTCATGGAATTTTTTTTTTTCGAATTCTGTAATTTTCAAAAAAATTTGCGCCTCGTTTTTGCTTATAACTTCTTTAATATTGGTTTGACAAAGAAATTGTATTGGTTATTTGTTCAGAACTCTCCGGGGGCTACTCGGAACTCTTATCAAAACTTATTAAATTTTTTTTTTTAATTTTAAAAAAAAATCCGAACCCTACAAGAAAGGCAGATATCAGCCTACCCGGTGAAAGTGATATGTAGCTATTTCGGTAACCAGAGAATACTTGTAGGTTAACACCATAGCCTGGAAATGACATGCGGGGTTCCACAGGGTTCAGTAATAGGTTTCACACTCTGGAACCTGTTCTACGATGACATACTTAGAGGACTAATGCCATACGAAGCCACACTGATAGGTTACACAGATGACCTGGCACTTGTAGTGTGTGGAGACAATAAAGAAAATATGGAAAGAGATATAGAGCTAGCTATAAAAAGATCCAAAGTTGGATGGAAGGTAGGAAACTACAACTGGCACCGCAGAAGACAGAAGCCATAATACTGGCCGATAAGAAAAAATTGAAAACCATCTCCATAAAACTAGGCGAGACAACGATAAGCAATAAATCCATGCTACAATATCTAGGTGTCACCTTTGGAAATAATATGAATATGGGAGCCCACATCACTAGAGTAACGGAGAAGCCAGATAGGACTATAGCCGCACTGGCACGAATAACGCCAAACACAAGAGGTGTAAGACAGGGAGCTAGGAAAGTGGTATACAGCGTGGTAAACTCTATACTCCTCTATGGAACACCGGCGTGGCGTGAGTAAGCCACTAAAACGAAAAATAGAAGAATCCTAGAAAAGACCCAACGAAAGGCAGCCCTTAAGATTGCGTGTGCCTATTGGACGGTATCCACAAAGGCCATACAGGTGATTGCAGGCACGACACCAATCCATCTGCTGGTACTAGAGCATACCTACGATAAAGCAAGAAACAAAAAAGAAGAAAAACTATGGACCAAGGAGGCTACTCTGAATAAGTGGGAAGAAGAATGGTCGCAGGATAGTACTACCGCTAAGTGGAAGAAGGAACTAATTCCCGAACTAAAGCCATAGATTCATAGGCAACACGGAGAAGTGGGATACCTCCTTACCCAGTTCCTTAGCGGACATGGCTGTTTTAATAGCTACCTATTTAGATTTAAATTAGTCCCAAGCGAAGAGAGCAGATATTGCGGTCAACGATATACGCCGGAGCACACGGTTCTGTGATGTTATAGGTGGCACACTGTAAGAGAGGAAGCCGTAGACAAAGTAGGAGAACAACTCACAAAGAACAACATAGTCCTGTTCTGGGCAGCTTGATACCAGTTAATGCCTTCCGTTCGTTTCAGGTCGTTGTTCCATCGCATCTGTGGTCTTCTTACGCTTCTCCTGTTGTTCCATGGTCTCCATCTTATGATTTTTCCGCTCCATTTGTCTTCATTTCTTGCGACATGGCCCGCCCAACTCCATTTCTGCTGTAGTATTTCATTTGTTACATTCCTTACTTTTGTCTTCTCTTTGATACAATCGATTTTCTTGTCTCTCAGTGGTATTTCTAGTATGCGTCTTTCGATTGCTCTTTGATTGATCCTTAGCTTTTCCATGATTGTTTCGGTGATTGCCCAGGTTTGTGCGCCCAAGTGGTCACCGGTAGTATGCACTGATTGCATAGGGCGCTTTTTATGTCGAGGGGGATGTCCAGCGCTAGTATATCTTTTATCTTGCTGTAAGCAAGGGCGGTTTGTCAATAACAAACCTGGGCGATTTGTCTGATCCTCTCTTTTGTCTCTAGTTCTTGATTTGCCTTAACTATTGTTAGTGTTTGCCCAAGATAGTTATATATTTGTACTTTCTCAATTAAGTTGCCTTCGATGGTAATTTGTTCTTCATCTTCTCTATCTGACGTCATCTACCTGGTTTTTCCAAAGTTAATTTACAATCCTTGGCGTTTCGTGGCTGTGTAGATATCGTCGATCAGTGTGATGAGTTCTTCCTTGTTGCTGGCCTATCAGTGCTACATCGACGGCAAACATTAGTCGGCTCCGTTTATCACCCGTTATGTTAATACCTCGGTTACTGAAATCAATTGTTTTTAGTGCATCTTCCAAGACCAAGGTAAATAGTTTCGGCGATAAAGGATCTCTCCTGATTCTCACTTTTTCGGATGGTTCGTGCAGTTGGATTTGTAATGTGGCGTAGTTGAGATTGTTGCTCAAATTTGCGTACCTATGGTCAATTCTGGCATTTTGTAGGGCTTGCTGGAGTGCCCAGCTTTCTACTGTGTCAAAGGTTTTTTGGAAATATATGAACGCTAGTCATAGCGGCACATTGTATTCTGTGGTCTTCCCAATGATTACTCTCATTGTTTGTAGGTGCTCGGTTGTACTGAATCCCTTGCGAAATCCTGCCTGTTCGCCGGGTTGGTAGTAGTCCAGATTCGGGGTAATCCGAGTGGATATTAATTTTGTTAACAGTTTTTAAGTTTGGGACAGTAGACTGATCACTCTGTGGTTCCTTAGGTTTTCTGGGTCTCCCTTTTTGTGAATCTGTACCACTAACGCGTTTGTCCAGTCTTCAGGAATGTTCTCTTCTTCCAAGCCCTCTTCTTCCATTTGTTAAACAGCAATAGCAGTTGTGTGGTTAACGTGACTTGTGTCAGCATCTCCCCTATTATCCCATTTATTTTCGCGCATTCCTTTGGAGATGTCCTCGTAGAATTTATCCTCGTCTTCGGTGTTTGCTTGTAGGAGCATAGGGCTATATTATTTTGATTGTTTTCAGCTTGTTTATTCTTATTGTAATGTAGATTACTCTTTCGGAGATGGCTTTTAATGTTCTTATAACGCTAACCAGTCGCTTCTGGTTAAGAAGTTTTTTTTTTAAATTTTTTAATGTTCAATAAACTTAGCGCCGCATATTTTGTTTATAACTTCTTTAATATTGGTTGAACGTGTAATTATAAAAGAGATTTGTTCAGAACTCTCAAGGGGCTACCCAGAACTTTAAACAAAACTCATTGAAAAAATGTTTTTTCTAATTCTGTAATTTTCAAAAATTTTGTGTCGTTTTTGCTTATCTCGGTTTTGCTTATCGTTTTAACTTCTTTAGTATTGGTCGGCCATGGAAATTATAGAAGAGATTTGTTCAGAACTCTCGAGGGGCTACCCAGAACTCTTAACAGAAATCACGGAAAATTATGTTTTTTAGAATTCTGTAATTTTTAAAAATTTAGCGCCTCGTTTTTGCTTATAACTTCTTTAATATTGGTTTGACAAAGAAAGTGTATATTGGTTATTTGTTTAGAACTCTTCGGGGGCTACTCAGAACTGTTATCAGAACTCTTGTATTTTTTATTTTTTTTATCTTCGTCGAAAGTTTTTTATAAATAAATTTAAATATTGATTTTACAAAAATGTCTAATAACCATTTTTTGTTTATCTGCCTTAGTAGAATCGGAAACCGTTAAAAAACAATTTTTTAATTTTTCAAAAATTACAAAATTTTGAAAAAAATAAAATGTAGAACTATATGCATTATCGATTGAGAACTCTAGAACTCTATAAAAAGAACTGGAATATTACATCAGAACTCTTTTTCCTGAAAAAGAGGGCGCTGCGTGAAGTTGGCCCCCAAATTGTTTTTCTCGATTTCTGCCCGAAATTCCCCGGAACTATTGCAATTTTCAAGCAAGAACTCTAGAACTATTCGAAATCTTGCCAGAACTCTAAAAAAAATTTAATTTTTCAAAAATTTGGGGGCCAACTTCACACGACTTCTGTCTAGTTGAGTTCATTTAGTGTCGTCTGTCTAGTCCTGTCCCTCTAATATCAATCTTCTACTTCTTATTATCAACCTGTTCTAATCCACTCCTGAATATATGCCTCTTCCATATTTTTCCATCCCTGCCTGTCCATAGCAGCCCTCATCCAGGGGCCTCATCTAATATCAATATTGATGTTTATTGCGAAACCTGCGTCATTTAAGTTACTTGAATATAGAATGTAAACCGATTTAAACGATATTAAAGCGGTAAATCGGTACATATTCTTCAATTTATCTGTATAAATGGTCTGTGTAGTTTTATTTAGTCTATCTAGTCGTGTTTGTATAGTCCTGTTGGTTTAGTCCAGTCTGACCCAAACACCAACTTAATTGAAGTCTTCAGAATAATAATGTTAATAAAAGCAGTAAATTTAGGGGTTGTTTAAACGAAGAAATAAAGTCCTGAATGATGAAACTTAACGCGCGCTCAGTTTAACTACAAAATAAACATCAATTAGTCTAATTAAAAAAGGGAGGAGATCTTAATCATACAGCGATTTATATCTCAGACAGTAAGCACTAGCAAAGAAAAAAACTGGATCCAAACTAGCAAAACCGAATCCACTATTACTTTTTGTTCTCTCTCTCTCTCTTTTATTCTATATTTTCAGAAAACAAGCGGTCGCCATTTATCGGGCCGCGCGCACCTAAATCCCTCAACCAAGTACAATTTTTCCGGCGGACGAGCACGGGGGGCCAGGCGGGGGGCCGTCAGGAGAGAGACTGTGTGTATCGATTACCGAGCTCGACAAGGTGCTTGTCACGTCTGATACAAGTGAAATAGCTGTTTATGGATGACGGGCGCGGCCCGGATGTCAACTCCGCCAGTTCCGGGCTACCGAAAACACTTACTCCGGACTCCGCCGCCGCCACCCCCACACACATAGAAATACAAGAACGTTACAACTATTACTATTACCACAACGCCCTACTAAACTTCTCCTTCGGCGAAATTGGAGATAATTTCTACTTAAAGTAACAACCAGTTTATTGAAACAAAGTTACTTGTTACTTTACTTAGACAACCAGACAATACCAATATTAACTCAGTCATCTGGTTTATTTCCATTTATAAAATTTTATCTATTTCTCATTCCTCCTATACATTTTATTTAAAGATATTAAATTTAATTTTAATCATTTGCCTTCGTATAAATACTAGTTTCTTTGATTGATTGTTAATTACTGATCCTGTTTTTGTAACAAAAAAATTAATGAATATTGATTATTCGCTTGAATATATTAATATGGCTCGAATAGAATTTCATGCATAAATTTGGTGTTTTTATATAGTTATTGAACTTATTTATTATTTTTGTTTGAGTCACCACAAATGAATCGGCGACACGGCTATGCTTTTTTACTGTTGATGGATGTTGGCTGGAGACTAATTTATTACAACACAAGTTAAATTTTGTTTTAAGCAGAATTTTCATTCTTATCAAAATTCATTCTTATCAAATTGAAACAGACTAGAATAGTTACTGTATGTCGGTTTTCTGCAATTTGAACATTTGAGTAGTCTGTCTGGAAATTCAAATTTCATTTAAGTTAGTTCATTGTTCATTTAAGTTTGTTAGTTCATAAAAGTACCGTTTATTTTGAAAATGCTGTAAGTCCATTAAAAATGAGATATCACACAATTTGTGATAAATTTAGTGTAAACTTTGAATTCATCTTTCTGTGGTGCTACACTCTTGTAGCTTTGACCTCTTCCCCTTGCCTCCACATGTGCTGGATGTCTAGCTTTTAGATACAAGTATTCGCTATGTGCGAAGTGCATGGTGGGTGGTATAGCAAAGTAATCGCTGATAGTGATAGCGAAAGTGATAGCAAAGTGACGCATGCCATGGCAGAAATCCACAATTTTCAAAAATTTTCAATTTTGCAAAAGGATCAATAAAGACAATGAAATTATCTTTAAATTGCTATAAAATAGTGCGTTGAGGTTTTTCTGTGTCGTCCAGGATCTTGCAAAATGTTTGAACTTCCTGTTCCACAGGATTTTTTTTATGATGGTTTCTGTCGCAGTTCTGTCGCACTTTGCTGAATATCTTAATAACATCCACAATTTTCAAACTTTTTTAATTTTGCAAAAAAATCATTAAATACAACAAAATTATCTTTAAATTGATGTAAAATAGTCCGGTGAGGTCCTTCTCTCTCATCCAGGAACTAGCAAAATGTTTGAACTTACCAAAGTATTTTGTTTTTCATGATTATTTCTGTCGCAGTTCGACTTTGCGGAAAATCTTAATAAAATCCACAATTTTCGAAATATTTCAGTTTTGCAAAAAGATCAATAAAGACAATAAAATTGTCTTTAAATTGCTATAAAATAGTCCGTAGAGGTCTTTCTGTCTCGTCCAGGAACTTGCAAAATGTTTGAACTTTTCACAGTATTTTCTTTTTTATGATTGTTTCTGTCGCAGTACGACTTTACGGAAAATCTTAATAACATCCACAATTTTCAAAAATTTTCAATTTTGCAAAAGAATCAATAAAGACAATAAAATTATCTTTAAATTGCTATAAAATAGTCCGTTGAGGTCTGTCCCTTCCAGGATCTTGCAAAATGTTTGAACTTTCTACAGGATTTTTTTTAAAGATTATTCTTCGTCGTAGTTCAACTTTGAGGAAAATCTTAATGACATCCACAATTTTCAAAATTTTTCAATTTTGTAAAAAAAATCATTAAAGACAACAAAATTATCTTTAAATTGATGTAAAATAGTCCGGTGAGGTCCTTCTCTCTCATCCAGGAACTAGCAAAATGTTTGAACTTACCAAAGTATTTTGTTTTTCATGATTATTTCTGTCGCAGTTCGACTTTGCGGAAAATCTTAATAAAATCCACAATTTTCGAAATATTTCAGTTTTGCAAAAAGATCAATAAAGACAATAAAATTGTCTTTAAATTGCTATAAAATAGTCCGTAGAGGTCTTTCTGTCTCGTCCAGGAACTTGCAAAATGTTTGAACTTTTCACAGTATTTTCTTTTTTATGATTGTTTCTGTCGCAGTACGACTTTACGGAAAATCTTAATAACATCCACAATTTTCAAAAATTTTCAATTTTGCAAAAGAATCAATAAAGACAATAAAATTATCTTTAAATTGCTATAAAATAGTCCGTTGAGGTCTTTCTGTCCCTTCCAGGATCTTGCAAAATGTTTGAACTTTCTACAGGATTTTTTTTAAAGATTATTCTTCGTCGTAGTTCAACTTTGAGGAAAATCTTAATGACATCCACAATTTTCAAAATTTTTCAATTTTGTAAAAAAATCATTAAAGACAACAAAATTATCTTTAAATTGATGTAAAATAGTCCGTTGAGGTCCTTCTGTCTCGTCCAGGAACTTGTATAATGTTTCAATGTTCCACAGTATTTTCTTTTTTATGATTGTTTCTGTCGCAGTTCGACTTTGCGGAAAATATTAATAACATCCAAAATTTTCAAAATTTTTTAAATTTTTCAAAAAAAACATTAAAGGCAACAAAATTATCTGGAAATTGACGTAAAACAGTCCGTTGAGGTCCTTCTGTCTCGTCCAGAAATTTGCAAAATGTTTGAGCTTTCCAAAGTATTTTCTTTTTTATGATTGTTTCTGTCGTTGTTGGACCTTGCGGAAAATCTTAGTAACATTCACAATTTTCAAAATTTTTAAATTTTGGAAAAGTATCAATAAAGACAATAAAATTATCTTTAAATTAGTGCCGCCCAGGATCTTGCAAAATGTTTGAACTTTCCACAGGATTTTTTTTCAAGATTGTTTCTGTCGTAGTTCTACTTTGAGCAAAATCTTCATGAGATCCACAATTTTCAAGATTTATCGATTTTGTAAAAAAATCATTAAAGACAACAGTATTATCTTTAAATTGATTTAAAATAGTCCGTTGAGGTCCTTCTGTATCATCGAGGAACTTGCAAAATGTTTGAACTTTCCACAGTATTTTTATTTCAAAATTGTTTCTGACGCAGTTCGACTTCGAGGAAAATCTTAATAACATCACAATTTTCAAAATTTTTCAATTTTGCAAAAGAATGCATCAAGACAATGAAATTATCTTTAAATTGCTATAAAATAGTCCGTTGCGGTTTTTCTGTCTCGTCCAGGATTTTGCAAAATGTTTGAACTTTCTACAAGATTATTTTTTCAAGATTATTGCTGTAGCAGTTCGACTTTGAGGAAAATCTTAATGACATACACAATTTTTAAAAGTTTTTTAAAAATTTTGTAATAAAACCATTAAAGACAACAAAATTATCTTTAAATTGATGTAAAATAGTCCGTTGAGGTCCTTGTATCTCGTCCAGAATCCTGCAAAATGTTGGAATTTTACACAGGATTTTTTTTCAATATTGTTTCTGACGCAGTTCGACTTTGAGGAAAATCTTAATAACATCGATTTTTTTTTTAATTTAGCAAAGAGATCAATAAAGACAATAAAATTATCTTTAAATTGATGAATTAATGAATTGAGGTGCTTCTGTCTCATCGAGGAACTTGCAAAATGTTTGAACTTTCCACAGTATTTTTTTATTCTTGTTTCGGTCGCAGATCGACTTTGCGGAAAATCTTAATCACATCCACAATTTAAAAAAAATTTCAATTCTGCAAAAAGATCAATAAAGACAATAAAATTATCTATAAATTGATGTAAAATAGCCCGTTCAGCATCTTGTAAAATGTTCAAACTTTCCACAGGATTTGTTTTAAGATTGTTTCTGTCGCAGTTCGAAAATCTTAATAACATCCACAATTTTCAAAATTTTTCAATTTTGCGAAAAAATCTTTAAAGAAAACATAATTATCTTTAAATTGATGTAATATAGTCCGTTGAGGTCCTTCTGTCTCGTCCAGGAACTTGCAAAATGTTTGAACTTTCCACAGTATTTTCTTTTTTATGATTGTTTCTGTCGCAGTACGATTTTGCGGAAAATATTAACATCCAAAATTTTCCATTAATATTATTTCCATTAATATATTTTTCCAAAATAGTCAGTTGAGGTCTTCTGTCTCGTCCAGAATCTTGCAAAATGTTTGAACATTCCACAGGATTTTTTTTTCAAGATTGTTTCTGTCGCAGTTCGACTTTGAGGAAAATCTGAATGACATCCGCAATTTTTAAAATTTTTCAATTTTGCAAAAAGATCAATAAAGACAATACAATTATCTTTAAATTGCTATAAAATAGTCCGTTGAGGTCTTCTGTCTCGTCCACGATCTTGCAAAATGTTTGAACTTTCCACAGGATTTTTTTTTGAAGATTGTTTCGGTCGCAGTTCTACTTTGAGGAAAATCTTGATGACCTCTACAATTTTCAACAATTTTCAGTTTTGTAAAAAAATCATTAAAAACAACAAAATTATCTTTAAATTGATGTAAAATAGTCCGTTGAGCTCCTTCTGTCTCGTCCAAGAACTTGCAAAATGTTTGAACTTTCCACAGGATTTTTTTTTCGAGATTGTTTCTGTGGCAGTTCTACTTTGAGGAAAATCTTAATGACATTCACAATTTTCAAAATTTTTCAATTTTGTAAAAGTATTAATAAAGACAATTATCTTTAATTAATCTTTAAATTGATGTAAAACAGTTCGTTGCGGTCCTTCTGTCTCGTCCAGGAACTTGCAAAATGTTTGAACTTTCCACAGTATTTTCTCTTTTATGATTGTTTCTGTCGCACTCGACTTTGCGGAAAATATTAATAACATCCACAATTTTTTAAATTTTTCAATTTTGCAAAAAAATCATTAAAGAAAACAAAATTATCTTTAAATTGATGTAAAACAGTCCGTTGAGGTCCTTCTGCCTCGTCCAGGAACTTGCAAAATGTTTGAATTTCCGCAGTATTTTGTTTTTAGGGTTCCGTACCGAAAACGGAACCCTTATAGGATCACTTTGTTGTCCGTCTGTCTGTCTGTCTGCCAAGACCATTTTTCTCAGGAACGCGTAGAGTTAACAAGTTGAAATTTGTATCAAATACTCGGGTCTGCGGTATCTTTCAGCTGTGAAAAAAATCACACTTGTAAGTTAACGCGATCAAAAGATATGACCGTCTATGTCGCATATTTTGCGATTTCACAAGGGAATCAAAACCTATAGGGTACTTCCCGTTGACCTAGAATCATGAAATTTGGCAAGAAGCGATGTCTTGCAGCACCTGTAAAGGGAAAAATCTGAAAACCGTAAATATGTAGTTTAATTACAAGAAAAATGCGAATTTACTATTAGAAACTTATGAAAATACACTAATGTGTTGCGTGGTATTGTCAGGCACCAGAAGCATATGGGTTGCATACAGTTAGGTCCTCCTAAAGATACCTTACTTACAAGTTTGTACGGAACCCTAGGTGCGCGAGTCACAACTCGCACTTGGCCGGTTTTTTTATGATTGTTTCTGTCGCAGCTCGACTTTGTGGAAAATCTTAATAACATCCACAATTTTCAAAAATTTTCAATTTCGCAAAAGTATCAATAAAGACAATAAAATTATCTTTAAATTGCTGTAAAATAGTCCGTTGAGGTCTTTCTGTTTCGTCCAGGATCTTGCAAAATGTTCAAACTCTCCACAGGTTTTTTTTTAAGATTGTTTCTGTTGCAGTTCGACTTTGAGGTAAATCTTAAAAACATACAAAATTTTCAAAAATTTTCAATTTTGCAAAAAAATCATTAAAGACAACAAAATTATCTTTAAATTGATGTAAAATAGTTGAGGTCCTTGTATCTCGTCCAGAATCCTGCAAAGTGTTTGAATTTTACACAGGATGTTTTTTTTTTCAATATTGTTTCTGACGCAGTTCGACTTTGAAGAAAATATTAAAACATCCACAATTTTAATTCTTTTTCAATTTTGCAAAGAGATCAATAAAGACAATAAAATTATCTTTAAATTGATATAAAATATTTCGTTAAGGTCCTTCTGTCTCGTATAGGATCTTGCAAAATATTTGAACTTTCCACAGGATAAGGACTGTGATATATGGTAATTCAAATTCGCTTCTGATCATAAAAAAGTTAGATGCAAAACTGTCTTCTCGCTCTAACAGTGATTCAACTTGTCCAACATTTCATATATTGCTTCTGTAATTAAACTTATTTCTTGAGTCTGCACTGCTACCTCTAATACTTGTTTTAAATATGACGATACGAGTTATTTTTCATGTTTGACAACATTCGGTCTTCAATACTGGTCAAAACATGCCTTAAAAGTATCTCCCTTCCGAATATTTACTTTACCGAATATTGACGATTTCTGGGTTTTCCCCATTGTTGTTCATTGCTTGGTTTTGAAAGACTTTGTTAATATAACATATAAAAGCAGCAACTTGTTTGCACTTAGTTATAAACACAGCTTCATTTTACTCTATAAATAAATAAATTAATTAATAATGCAATAAATAAATTATAATGTTAATAGAGCATATGCATGAAATTTAAATTTGATTCAAATATTTTTTTTCCGAATCTTTATTGACCGGACATTTGCACTAAACCATTATTTTTGTAATTAATATCTTTTTAAATACTTAAAATTAATAAATAAAAGTGCAAATTAAGCGAGGGAAATTTAAATTTGTAAAACGCAACATCATTGGTTAAAACGAAAATGACGTAACATCCCATATAAAAAAGTCCGTATTTTTAACATTTGTCTTGCATGCAGTCTTGTGGTTAGAAAATAAACGTCAAAAACGTCAAGTTAAAAATGAAAACAGCTGTAGTAAACAATGGACAGAGATCTATGATTCAGTGAATTATTTAAAATAAAGATTTTACACCCCGTCTCCGAATAATCACAACTTGAACATGCTGAACTTCCTGACTATCCCAATCTCGCTAACATGTTTTTAGACTTGTCATTAAGGGTTAAAAGTTAATTGAAATAAATACTTATAATCTATTTTATGCTTATATCTAAAACTACAGGTAATAATTTATGTGCGTATTTTTAATTGTCTTCAAGACGTTTTAATATTCTGTATTTAAGATTAATTACGGCAATTTCTTTTCCATATTGTCCGTTTACGAAACACATAATCCTGCTTTTAAATGATGAATTTTACTTACTAAATTTACCAAAAACATTCGCGTTTTCCTGACCGTCCCCTTTCCCGACCGTCCCTTCCCGAGAAAGAAGGAAAAAAGAGCAGGAGCTAAAATTAACTCAGATCGTGACAAACACTTGCAAGCTAAGAAGAAAGAAAAAGAAATTTTGACAAAATTGCGATCACCACTTGCTCTATCTAGTAGAGTTTATGCAATAGAAAACTACAAGACCGTTGCCAAACAATGGAATAGTATTATTCATTTGAAACACGTTCCTTTATTTTATACGTGCATTTTATGTTAAGTTTTTTTATCATTTTTTTTCCATGCTAAATAAATATATCTTCAAAAATTAAAAAGATGATTTATAGAAAGATCTGTTTTCTAAACCGTTCCACACTGAACCTGACCTTCCCCTTTCATTCAAGATCGTCCCCAAGTTTTTCACGACCGCCCCCTTGCAAAAAGTATTTTTTTTCTGAGATTTAGCATTACATGACATATTTAATGCAAAGCAACCAAAATAAGTGCCATATACTTACCATATACCATATACTATATAATATTTACTTGCAAGTGTATTCAAATAACTAACTATTCTAAACTCACAAACTATTATAAAAATACATATTTTTATCAATTTACTATGTATTTCACGTTCTAAAAATTTTTAGTTTCAGAACTAAAAATCGAGGACAGACTGTCCAAGAGAATAAACCGGAAGAGATAAAGTGCGGTATTTCGGGCACGTCTCCAGAAGACCGGATGCATTAGAAAAGCTGGTGGTTCAAGGAAAAGTCGACGGACGAAGGTCACGAGGAAGATCTCCAACCCGATGGGTAGACGGAATCAGAAGCCTGACTGGACTCTCTCTGCACGAGGCCACAGAACTAGCCCAGAACAGAGAGGAAGAGAAATACCCATATAAATAGTCTTATAAAGACTACAAAACAAATCCCACGTTTTAAACGGCAACTATGAGTGCTTACTTTAAAAAATGGAGATTACATCCTAACACAAATAAAAATAGTATGTGCCCTCCACCTCAATAATAGTAGTAAGTAGACAAGTAGTTTCAGATATCCTTCGTACTTCTTCCCTAGCATTAGTCTTCTCTGTAGCGGAGTTGTGCGCTAGTATGGTTGACACTCAGTTGTACCACACTATGAGAATGATAACAGCAACAATCAAGCTGATACCTATGTGCCGGCTCCCAGTATTAAGCAATATAACCTCAAGAATAGAGGCTTTGCTAAAAGAGCATCACAAAATTCAAAAGAAAGTACAATAATTTCCCATACACAAAAATATTCCAAATCTCCAACAGAAAAGACTAAAACCTGGAAAACTGCCTTTGATACAAGCTGAGCAAATGGTCCATAACAATATAAACATTGAACAGGAAGGACTTATAGAATAACTACTGCCGATCTCTATCCTCTCACCTGTTCCTGGTAAATTTTCTCACGTTTTATATTCTAACTACTCTAGCCTAGTCCAATACATTTAGTTTATTCGATATTCTATGTAATAATATTAATAGACTAATATTTATATTTATCCGACCATAATCCAGTAGTAATGAAACTAAGAGTAAGACTTAAAGCCAGAAACTCAACAACACCTACTAACAAAAAGAAAGACATCTGCAAGCTACGAGACCCGAAAGTATTACAGAGAGCCACAACTAAAATAAACGAAGGACTTAGTAGGCTAACAATCAATATAGAAGTAAACAGCAGCACAGAGAAAGTAAATAACATGTGGGATAACGTCAAAGACGTCTTCCATGCAACCCAGAACAAAGTTGTTGGAACCAGAGATCATGTAAAAAAGAAGAAATGGATGACAACCGAGATCCTTACATTAATAGAAAAACGACGATTATATAAAACCACAAAAGAAAGGGATTATCGTGACACTCAAAAAGTTATAAAAAAGAAAATACGTCAAGCTAAAGAAGAACAGCTGAGAGAACAGTGTATCGAAATCGAGGATCTACAAAAAAGGTATGACAGCTTCAATGTTCACAAGAAAATTCGAGAGATGGTGGGTACTAATAACAAACGAAGAGCGACTATACTGAAAGACACAAGCGGAAAAATAATATTAGACCTGAAAGAAAAGCTACAACGTTGGAAAGAATACGTCATAGAACTATTCGACGATACCAGGCCCAATAGCTATAATCTAAGCCATCTTGAACAGAATGGCCCTGATATACAAAACAGCGAAGTGAAACATGCCATAAAAAACACAAAAACAGGCAAAGCTGCAGGTCCAGACGGTATATACAGTGAAATGCTCAATCTGGTCGAAGACGATCAAATCAACATCCTCACAGATCTTATGAACACAATATACAAAACTGGCATCATACCACAGGAATGGCTTGCATCTACGTTCATCACCCTATCAAAGAAACCGCATGCGACAGACTGCAATGATTACCGCATGATAAGTTTAATGGGACACACAGCAAAGTTATTCCTAAAGATTATACATACCAGAATATATAGAAAATGTGAGGCGGAAATAACATACACGCAATTTGGATTTCGCAATGGATTTGGAACGAGGGAAGCACTTCATTCATTATGGGTACTGGTTCAACGCTGTCAGGATGTAAACAGGGATGTATATATCTGCTATATTGACTATAGCAAAGCTTTCGACAATGTAAAACACGAAAAACACATAAACATTTTAGAAGGCATGGATATCGACTACCGCGACATAAGAATAGTATCAAACCTTTATTGGGGCCAGACAGCAAAAATAAAGATCGAAAACGAACTGTCAGATGACATTAATATACGAAAGTCTGTCAGACAGGGATGTGTCCTCTCCCCAATGCTATTTAATCTGAAGCAATATTTAAGGAAACACTCACAGAAGACCCCGCAGAAATCGTTGTAAATGGTAGAGCAATAAATAACATCCGCTATGCAGACGACACGGTCGTGTTAGCGGACAATATGATAGATCTCACTCGCATGATGAACAACATAGTGGCGAAATGCAAAGAATACGGTCTCCAAATTAATTTAACGAAAACAAAATTCATGTTAATTACAAAAACCAAACAACAAATTCATTTAGTAGTAAACGGGGAGCGCATTAAACAAGTCTCGAAATATAAATATCTTGGAACCTGGATGAATGACGAATGGACACATCAACAAGAAATTCTAGCGAGCATAGAACAGGCTAGAGCAGCATTCGTCAAAATGAAGAAAATGCTAACTTCTCCAGACCTAAGCCTAGACCTAAGGCTGAGAATGGTTTGTTGTTACATTTTTCCAGTACTACTTTATGGAATGGAAAGCTGGACCTTACAACAGCAAACAACGAAAAGGATAGAGGCTTTCGAGATGTGGGTTTATCGCCGCATGCTGTGCATACCATGGACCGACAAAATCACAAACGTTGAAGTGCTGCGGAGGATGAGCAAAGTACCAGAAACTGTCTTTACTTTAAAGAAGCGAAAACTGGAGTATCTAGGCCACATCTCTAGAAACGAAAAATATGGATTACTACAACTTATAATCCAAGGTAAAATTGAGGGGAAACGAAGTGCAGGGAGACGACGTATATCCTGGCTGTGTAACCTGCGAGAATGGTTTGGAGTATCGTCGACGGACTTGTTTCGTTCGGCTATCTCCAAAGCTAAAATTGCCACGATAATCAGTAACCTCCGGCGGAGAAGCTGAACCAAGATGAAAATTTATATTTAAACCTTGGTAGGAAAACGGTCAATGTCCATCTTTTACAGTTCCATCTTTTACAGTTAATTGAACTCCTAAATCAATTGTGTAACTAGAAAAAGGACCAATGGCTAATGTTATTGCAGGACATTAACCCCTTTTCTGCTTTAGCAGGACATTGGCTCTACTTACCCAACCAATTATAGGTACTAAGTTCAATGGTAGACTTTACTTAAAATCCTAAAAATTTAAATTGGTCCTTTTTCTACTAGATAGAATATTTTAGAGATAGAGAATTCTAATAGATATAATAATGTGTACTCATTATTGTACGCTATTTTATACGAGTATATTAAAGGACGAGTTCAGTAAGCGCGATTTTACAGCATGCGTCCAAGTTTGGAAAACGACGAGCGTAGCGAGGAGTTTTCTAATGGACAAGTGCTGAAAAATGCCTTACGAACGAGTTTTTTATAGTATTTTTTCTATTTTGCGCCCTCTTATGCCATTTCTAACTAAAAAATCGCTGATGCATATTGAGAAAATTGTATCGCAATCGGCGACCAACCATAACCGTACGCATATGAGTGTTGTTATGAGTCCATTATAGACGCCAAATAGAAAAAATCTTAAAACAAACGGAGCTGTATAACAATTATTGAGTCTTTTTAGGACTGCCAAAACAAATCTCACATGAAATTTGCAAGTTATTTTACACCTTTCAGTCCACCTTCGTGGCACTCAACAAAAACTATAAAAATAACATTGTTTTTAGGA
The DNA here is from genome assembly GCA_944588485.1 of Phosphuga atrata. Taxonomy (NCBI): domain Eukaryota; kingdom Metazoa; phylum Arthropoda; class Insecta; order Coleoptera; family Silphidae; genus Phosphuga; species Phosphuga atrata. The sequence continues at coordinate 11,426,285 of OX155895.1, read as the reverse complement.
TCACGAGAAAATATTTATTTTTAATATCAAGAGAAAATGAAATGTTCCCACACTGCTATAGAAAAGCATCTTCATTCGATGGCAAAGGTTTAGAAGTGTGACGGTTTTGCATGGTTTATGTGACAATAACAAAAATCAACGAGCCACAATCTCCGCTGGTTTGCTTCCTCGTCACCGCTCAATTCATGGACAAAAGCAACATTTTTTTTACCAAATCGTTATTGGAGACGAAAAATGGTGCCTATACTTTTTATATAAAGTAACGCAAAGAATGGACTAGCCCCAAGAAACGACACCGCGTGTGAGTAAGTTCTTCATCCGCGTAAAACGATGTTGGGACTGAGAAGGGATTATCCTTTACGAATTGTTGGAACGGAACCAAACACTTTATAAAAAAAATATAGAAAATCGGAATGAATTTAGCCTTTAATAAGTTTATATGATTGTATCTATAATTAGTATGGTTTCATCAATATTAAATTTTCATTTAAATCATTGAAGCGAAGAGATACTGCTCAGCAGTATTTCTAGATATTGCACAAGCGTTTGACAAGGTGTAGCATACTGGACTGTTATACAAGATCAGACAGCAATTTCCACATCACTTGTATGAAATACTTAAATCATACTTAAGTGATCGATATTTTTCAGTCAAATACAAGGACGAGGTAAGCGATCTAAACTTAGTTCAAGCCGGTGCACCACAGGGAAGTGTACTAGGCCCAGTACTCCACCTTTTATAAACCGCAGATCTGCCCACGACAGGTAAACACTCTAACAGCAACATATGCAGATGACACAGCGATAATGGAATCCCATTCAGATCCAGTCGTGGCAGCAAAACGAATCCAACTGAATCTTAATGCACTAGAAAACTGGCTAAAAAGGTGGAAAATCAAAGCATATGAGTTAAAATCGGTCCACGTCACCTTTTCCCTCAGAAAGGAAACCTGTACACCAGTAAAATTGAATGGCCGGCAGATACCTCAATCGGACTCAGCGAAATATCTAGGTATGCACATAGATCAAAAACTCACATGGCGAAATCAACTTAATTAAGTAACTTAATCTTAAACTAAGGAAAATGTATTGGCTACTCGGTAAAAAATCAAAATTCTCATTGCAAAACAAGCTTCTACTATATAACTCTGTTCTGAAACCAGTTTGGAGCTATGGGAGTCAGCTATGGGGTTCAACGTGCAACTCAAATATCCAGATACTAGAAAGATTTCAATCAAAAACCTTAAAAATGACTGTAAATGCACCATGGTTTGTAACAAATAGTATCATTAAGCACGACCTTAACATTAAACTAGTGAAAGAAGTAATTGAAGAACATTCCAGCACATACTCTGATAGACTCAAAGTACACCTCAACCCTCTTGCAAGCCGACTTCTCATTGGACATGGAAATCGTAGATTGAAACGTAGACTCCCGCTTGATATGGTGGTAATATGAGTACCGTAGGATGAAGAGGTATTTACCACTGGGTAAATACTTACAATATTGCACGCAAGTACTATTTCAACGGTGCAGAGATATGAACTGCGACATTTTTGCCTGTTTTGTTGACTACCAGAAGGCTTTCGACAGGGTCAAACACCAAAAAATGATTAACATCTTAAAGGAAACTGGGATGGACGGCAAGGATCTACGAATTATTACGAACCTCTACTGGAACCAAAAAGCCGTAGTGAGAGTAGAGATAGAAAAGACCGAACAAATAGACATAATGAGAGGAGTGAGACAAGGATGTATATTGTCCCCTCTTATTTTTAACATCTATTCTGAATACATATTTAAAGAAGCTCTGGAAGAGTGTGAAGCTTGCATCTCTCTCAATGGCGAAAAAATCAACAACATACGATATGCAGATGACACAGTGATGTTTGCAGATAGTATAGAAGGACTACAACATCTAATAAACAGACTTGTAGAGAAGAGCACAGAATATGGCTTGGATATTAACATCAAGAAGACAAAACTTATGGTCATCAGCAAGTCCTATATTGAAAACTGTGAACTTACTGTCAATCAAGAGCCAATCGAACGGGTGGAGAGGTATACATATCTTGGCACAAATGTTAATGATCGGTGGGATCACTCTCAGGAGATAAAAATTCGCATTGAAAAGGCAAGATCTGTTTTTACCAAAATGCGATCTGTACTAACAAGCCACAACCTAACAATGACTACAAAGCTGGGAATGATGAGATGCTATGTGTTTTCGGTTCTTTTTTACGGAATGGAATCGTGGACACTGACAGAAGCCACCAGCAAAAAATTAGAGGCATTTGAAATGTGGATATATCGCAGAATGCTGAGAGTTTCCTGGAGGGATCGAATAACCAATGATGAGATCCTCCATAGAATGAACAAGGAGAGAGAGGTTCTAAACACAGTCAAGTGCAGAAAGCTAGAATATCTTGGCCACATCATGAGAAACGAAGATAGATTTGCTGCAGAAGATTATCCAGGGAAAGGTGGCAGGAAAAAGTTCAATCGGCGCCAGACGAATATCTTGGTTGAAAAACCTAAGAACCTGGTTCGGCATGACGACAACAGAACTTTTCCGTGCCGCAGTGAATAAAGTCATCATAGCCCAGATGCTTACCAACGTTCGGAACGGACATGGAACTTAAAGAAGAAGAAATACTTACAAGAGTTGACGATGTTACACCACATTTTCTTACTGTCGTTAGACAGATCGTAAATAATCCAGGAGAATTAAAAAAAAATGAAATCAATAATCTGCAATTAAGTTTATGTCTTTTTCCACAAACGACAAATTAAAACCTAAGTTCGCCAGTCATGCACGAGGTGTTGAAATTCATGTAAGTATATTCCAAATTTATAATTCAAAACAACAAAGCTGCACTGATGAAAGATAAATCTGCAGATGGATTTTCACTTAATTTAGATACAAAGAAATGATCTTTAAAACAATGTTATTTATCTATTACTCGTTTAGTGACATGAAAATGTACTGGGACTAGTAATAACATACAAATACCTGTCGTATAATTCAATATCCTGCGTGGCATTGGCCAGGGAAGTAGTTGTTTCAACATGTGATTTGTTTTGTAGTCATACTAAGACTTAATATTATAGAGCTACGAAGAGGTTCAATACATTTATATATTCAGGCTGCATTTCGCTTTTAATAAGTTTATAACTAAAGAATGAACTTAGTTGCCAACCCAATATGTGGAAATGTGAAAACCGATCCAGCAACGTTCAAAAGTAATATTTACGGTTTGTATTAATCACATATTGGGGCAGCAGCGCCGTCGTTAATCGCTTTATATTCGTCCTGACTATACGCCTGTGCAGCCTATTAAAAATTTATTCCCACAGCCCTTCCAGTTTTATCGCGTTTTCATCCCCGACCGGAAAAAAGTTTACCAGCAAAAATACGCTACAGGAAAAATACTGAAATTAAAAATAAATTGTTTTTAATACAAACTATTTACAATCAGCAAAGCAAAAATTGGTCAATAATATAAAATAACTTAATTTATAATTTCATAATAATTTGTTTAAAATTAATATAAAATACGTGATTTTCTTATTCTAAAGCTACATACACACGGTATAGGAAACTAGCGTATAGTCATATTATAGTTTGGCTATATTTTGGCTGTGTCACCGCTTCGTATAGTTCAATTATACGAATAATTTGGACTATACGAAGCGGTGACACAGCTATAGCCAAACTATAGCATGACTATACGCTGGTTTCCTATACCGTGTGTATGTAGCTTTAGAATAAGAAAACACGTAAGCAGTCACACAGCTATAGTCAAACTATAGCAGGACTATACGCTAGTTTTCTATACGGTGTGTACGTAGCTCAAGTGTATTTGCGTCTATTTCAACTATTTTAATTATTGGTTTTAAGCTTACAAGATGTGCGTTGTTATAGAATTTATTTACAACGGTCGTTTTTATTTTTGAAGTAATGCAGATGTATGACCAGATAGAAAATCATCTGCAATGTTTATTCATTGTCCGTTTATCCTCAACCCAGCTATTAGATTAAATACCTCTTATTCAATCATCCAGCGCTAGATTTCACGTAGTAAGCGTCGTATTGCACTTTTTATAAGATGTGAATTCTGCATTTTACCGATCTGGAGTATTCTCTTCAATACTAGGTGTAATAATGAAACCAGCTGTAAAATGCACAACAGCGCGTCTGTTAATGTGAATAAAACTTTTGAAAGGCTAAATTAATGTACAAACCAACTGAACGATAAAATGTAACTAACACCCATGTGGCAGTGACCTTCAATAGTTAGAACTCATGGTATTTTATTGGTCAATTTAATTTGATAAAACTAATCGTTAAGAAAATTAAAAGTAATACACAGTTTAAATAGTTTGAACTTTAAAAATAAAAATGTTATAATTACGTTATACTTATTTACACGATTATTTACATGTTTTCCTTTCGTTAATATGTAATTTCACCAATTTACATTTATAAATTTGTTGCTTTACATTTGCGTTAAAACTTGTTTTATGTATCTCCAATTGGTGATTAATATTTACTTCTTTTTGTCTGACTAAAAAGAGACGGAGGGCGGAGCGAAAGAGTAAACGGATATGCCTTAATTGGTGGGTAAACACGTTGTAGAAGTTTATCTGGTGTCATAAATAGTCTGTAACGGAAACCAGCACGTCTTCGTCTGCGGTGCAAAACTTTGTTTTACTTCTTTATGTATTTACTTTACCGAAAATCAAGTTTTGAACTAAATTTTAGCATTTTTATTAACCCTTCCTTGATTTCCAAAAAGAATTCCCAAAATTTTGATGCTCATCTCACAATCAAACAAGAAAGATTAGATAAAATGTGATAATCCAAATCTATTAAGATTTTCATATAATTTTTATTCTATATATAATATGGATTTATTAGAGCTACTTAACGTATCAATGTATTTAATGTTATAGAAAATATTAATAATATTTAGTAAATGTTATGTGGTGGCCTGTCTAGTTGCAGCGTTGTGCACAAAGTGGCCGGCAATGTTGGCAATCACGAGTAGGTCGGTTGTATTGCGATGTAATGCTGTGTGCACACGCACTCGCAACCACAGCAATCGATCATGCGGTGCGCTGTAAGTAATATCATTGTCAGTAATGCAATCGGTGGATTGCCGGTAATCACGATACAAACCTAATTGTGATTGATGCTGCGGATTGTTGCCTATGCCCTGCCCCCGAATGCGCTCCACATCTTTACAATTATTTATTCAATTACTCAGCAAATTTACGGTTTACTATCAATTTCAATTAACTATCATTAATTATCAATTTAAATTATATATATATATATATTAGATATAATATAAATAGACAAAAAAATTCATATCAAAACCTATTGAAATAAAAAACAACAAAAAACATTTATTTTTCTTCATGAAATGGTTGTATCGTCTATATAGTTCAGTCTGTCTAGTATTTTCTGTCTGGTCTTGTAAAATATAAAAGTATGATTTAAAAAGAAAGACTTTCTTAGTTTGTTGGGATACATTCCACCTATTTATCACGCATATTAGAGACCTAACACAACCACCAATAATGATGTAAATGAGGTTGTAAACGAAAGTTTTGTAATAAGTTTTGGTTTTTTAATAAATCCTAGTCTAGCATTTAAATAAATTTGTTAACGGACTATTCCATCCAAATTTAGAACAAGCCAATTAAAAAGTGAACTAACCCACATCAAAATAATGATTTTCAAAAAATATTCGGGTAACTAGTTCTGTTTCCAATAATAGACATCTTCCATAGAATCAGAAGCTACATAACATGAGCAAATGCAAAAACGGGGTTTAAAATTTGGAATTGGCCGCAATAACACATCCCGGGACTGCTGCTCTTCGCATAACAATCAGGATGGTGGCTACATTATAGTGTTTCCATAATTATATTACCTTACATCCCTCTTCCACAGGGGGTGATTAGGGGTTCAAGAGCTTCTCTTTGTATATCTGAATCATCCATTCGTCCTTTGTTTCCTTTGTTTTTAATATTGCCCTTGTCATTATATCCGTTGCCAACCAGGCTTCTACAGACGCTAGCATTTCTTGCACTCGAGTTTTCGCTTCTAGTTTGTTGTGTGTAGTGCCTGTCCATTTGTCCCACTCTCTCTGGAAGCTTTCTGTCATATTGGAACACCGAGTGCATGACACAGTCCACAAGGCCGCAGTATACGCATAGGTCATCTGGGGCTCTTCCAATGCTATTCAGATAGATAATGAAGCATCCGTGGCCAGTGAGCACTTGGGTGGGGTGGTAGTTAACCTCCACGTGCTTCCGCGTTACCTATGGTTCAAGTTTTGGTATTAACAGCTTTGTCCACTGTCCCTTGTCTATGGCACTCCTGTGACTTTGCCACTTGTGGTACAGCTTTGCACGGACCACCTTCCTTCTCTCATTCTTTGTTTTGTCGTGTTTTTTGTCGCGGGTCCAATATAGTTCAGTCCTTTCGTCAATCATGTACTACTCTATTGGTATTCCTGCGACCACAAGGATAGCGTCTCTAGACACTGTCCTGTAGGCGCTGCACACTCGCCGAGCTATTCTGCTCTGCACCGCGGCTAGCTTGCCCAAACTGGTGCCCCATACAGCATAGTTGAATGGGCAGCAGTGTACACCACCTTCCTTCTCTCTTTGTATATTTTGTCGTGTTTTTTTGTCGCGGGTCCAATAAAGTTCAGTCCTTTCGTCAATCATGTACTCTATTGGTATTCCTGCGACCACAAGGATAGCGTCTCTAGACACTGTCCTGTAGGCGTTGCACACCCGCCGGGCCATTCTGCTCTGCAACGCGGCTAGCTTGCTCAAACTGGTGCCCCATACAGCATAGTTGAATGGGCAACAGTGCACAGCAGTTTTCTTTTGCCACTGCTTGGACCACTAACATTTGGCAGCAACATTTCAAGTGCCACAAGTGGCATTCGTCACGTGCTCTTTGAAGGACAGCCGTCTGTCAATGGTTACCTTAAGGTACTTTATAGAGTCTTTTGGCACAATAGTGGTGACACCCAATATAATACATGTTGTGCCTATTTTTCTTTATCCTGTGAGCAGCACCGTTTCCGTTTTATGTGGAGCCAGGCTCAGCCGCTTTTTCCAATCCACTCATTTACTTGTGCTATAGCCGCATCTAGTCTTGTCTGTCCAGTTTGTCTGCCCAGTCTTGTCTGTCTAGTCTTGTCTGTCTGTCCTCCTTAGTATTGTAGTTGACAACATACCCGCCTTTCAATGCGGGAGACCTGGGTTCGAATCCTGGTCGGAGAAGCAACAACTAGGGCGGCTTTCACTAACCGTCCGGGCTGCCCACCCTGAATGAATGCAAAATATGCGATACCGGGGTGGCGCATACTAAAAGCCAAAGTGGAATAAGGGGTTTAGTAAGAGATTCCCCAAAACCAATTTATTAAATAGTCTTGTCTGATTAGTCTAGTCTTTCTAGTCTTGTCTGTCTAGTCTTGTCCATTCTTATCCAGTCTTGTACAGCCTTGTCCAATCTTGTCCAAACTTGTTTAGTCTTGTCCAGTCGTGTCCAATGTTGTCCAGTCTTGTTCAGTCTTGTCCAGTCTTGTCCAGTATTTTCCAGTCTTCTCCAGCCATGTCCAGGCTTGTCCAGTTTTGTCCAATCTTGTCCAAACATGAAACTTGTCTAAAATCCAAACTTCAGGGCTGAGGAACGTCGCCGTACTTTTGAGAGCCTGTTTCATTCCGCTGCCGTCCATAGATTAGGTAACCTGTCCCTGTCCCTACCCAGTCTAGGAGGCCATTTCTCAGCTACGCCAGGCACTAGCCCTATCTAGACCTCCCCACCCCAACACTCTTCAGCTTGCTGACCTGGTTGCCCGCTAGGATTGGTTACTCAAACCTTCCACCAGGTTGCTCCGCGTAACAGGGGCACCACGTGTAGGCGAGTGTGGAGTTGGGGTGGAGAGGCTATGTGACCGCTGGTGACCATATATTGCGCATCACACCCAAGACCCCCAAAACTAGGCAGGCACGCTTAGACAGACAAGACAAGACTAGACAGACAAAACAAGACTAGGCAGACAAGAATAAACAGACAAGTCTAGATAGACTAGACAAGGCAAGACTAGACAGATAAGACTAGACATACAAGACTAGACAGACAAGACTAGACAGATAAAATAAGATTGACAAGACTAGACGTACACGACTAAACAGACAAGATTGGAGCGACAAGACTAGAAGGACAAGATTAAACAGAGAAGACTAGACAGGCAAGACTAGCCAGGCTAGACAGACAAGACTAGACAAGACTAGACAAGACTAGACAAGACTAGACAAGACTAGACAAGACTAGACAAGACTAGACAAGACTAGACAAGACTAGACAAGACTAGACAAGACTAGACAAGACTAGACAAGACTAGACAAGACTAGACAAGACTAGACAAGACTAGACAAGACTAGACAAGACTAGACAAGACTAGACAAGACTAGACTGGACAAGACTGGACAAGACTGAACAAGACTGAACAAGACTAAACAAGATTGGCCAAGACTGGACAACAGTGGACACGACTGGAGAAGACTGGACAAGTCTTGAAATTTTTGGACAAGTTTGGACACGACTGGACAAGACTGGAAATGGCTGGAGAAGACTATTTATTAAATAGTCTTGTCTGATTAGTCTAGTATTTGTAGTCTTGTCTGTCTAGTCTTGTCCATTCTTATCCAGTCTTGTCCAGTCTTGTCCAATCTTGTCCAAACTCTTTTAGTCTTGTCCAGTCGTGTCCAATGTTGTCCAGTTTTGTTCAGTCTTGTCCAGCCTTGTCCAGTCTTGTCCAGTCTTCTTCAGCCATGTCCAGTCTTGTCCAGTTTTATCCAATCTTGTCCAGTCGTGTCCAATCTTGTCCAAACGTTTCAAGTCTTGTCCAGTCTTGTCCAGTCGTGTTCAATGTTGTCCAGTCTTGGCCAATCTTGTTCAGTCTTGTTCAGTCTTGTTCAGTCTTGTTCAGTCTTGTTCAGTCTTGTCCAGTCTTGTCCAGCCTTGTCCAGGCTTGTCGAGTATAGTCTTGTCTGTCTAGCCTGGCTAGTCTTGCCTGTCTAGTCTTGTATGTCTAGTATTATCTGTCTAGACTTGTTTGTCTAGTATTGTTTGTCTAGTCTTGTCTGTCTAGTCTTGTCCATTCTTATCCAGTCTTGTCCAGTCTTGTACAGCCTTGTCCAATCTTGTCCAGTCGTGTCCAAAGTTGTCCAGTCTTGTTCAGCCTTTTCCAGTCTTGTTCAGTCTTGTCCAGTCTTGTCCAGTCTTGTCCAGTCTTGTCCAGTCTTGTCCAGTCTTGTCCAGTCTAGTCTTGTCTAGTCTTGTCTAGTCTTGTCTAGTCTTGTCCAGTCTTGTCCAGTCTTGTCCAGTCTTGTCCAGTCTTGTCCAGTCTTGTCCAGTCTTGTCCAGTCTTGTCCAGTCTTGTCCAGTCTTGTCCAGTCTTGTCCAGTCTTGTCCAGTCTTGTCCAGTCTTGTCCAGTCTTGTCCAGTCTTGTCCAGTCTTGTCCAGTCTTGTCCAGTCTTGTCCAGTCTTGTCCAGTCTTGTCCAGTCTTGTCCAGTCTTGTCCAGTCTTGTCCAGTCTTGTCCAGTCTTGTCCAGTCTTGTCCAGTCTTGTCCAGTCTTGTCCAGTCTTGTCCAGTCTTGTCCAGTCTTGTCCAGTCTTGTCCAGTCTTGTCCAGTCTTGTCCAGTCTTGTCCAGTCTTGTCCAGTCTTGTCCAGTCTTGTCCAGTCTTGTCCAGTCTTGTCCAGTCTTGTCCAGTCTTGTCCAGTCTTGTCCAGTCTTGTCCAGTCTTGTCCAGTCTTGTCCAGTCTTGTCCAGTCTTGTCCAGTCTTGTCCAGTCTTGTCCAGTCTTGTCCAGTCTTGTCCAGTCTTGTCCAGTCTTGTCCAGTCTTGTCCAGTCTTGTCCAGTCTTGTCCAGTCTTGTCCAGTCTTGTCCAGTCTTGTCCAGTCTTGTCCAGTCTTGTCCAGTCTTGTCCAGTCTTGTCCAGTCTTGTCCAGTCTTGTCCAGTCTTGTCCAGTCTTGTCCAGTCTTGTCCAGTCTTGTCCAGTCTTGTCCAGTCTTGTCCAGTCTTGTCCAGTCTTGTCCAGTCTTGTCCAGTCTTGTCCAGTCTTGTCCAGTCTTGTCCAGTCTTGTCCAGTCTTGTCCAGTCTTGTCCAGTCTTGTCCAGTCTTGTCCAGTCTTGTCCAGTCTTGTCCAGTCTTGTCCAGTCTTGTCCAGTCTTGTCCAGTCTTGTCCAGTCTTGTCCAGTCTTGTCCAGTCTTGTCCAGTCTTGTCCAGTCTTGTCCAGTCTTGTCCAGTCTTGTCCAGTCTTGTCCAGTCTTGTCCAGTCTTGTCCAGTCTTGTCCAGTCTTGTCCAGTCTTGTCTAGTCTTGTCTAGTCTTGTCTAGTCTTGTCTAGTCTTGTCTAGTCTTGTCTAGTCTTGTCTAGTCTTGTCTAGTCTTGTCTAGTCTTGTCTAGTCTTGTCTAGTCTTGTCTAGTCTTGTCTAGTCTTGTCTAGTCTTGTCTAGTCTTGTCTAGTCTTGTCTAGTCTTGTCTAGTCTTGTCTAGTCTTGTCTAGTCTTGTCTAGTCTTGTCTAGTCTTGTCTAGTCTTGTCTAGTCTTGTCTAGTCTTGTCTAGTCTTGTCTAGTCTTGTCTAGTCTTGTCTAGTCTTGTCTAGTCTTGTCTAGTCTTGTCTAGTCTTGTCTAGTCTTGTCTAGTCTTGTCTAGTCTTGTCTAGTCTTGTCTAGTCTTGTCTAGTCTTGTCTAGTCTAGTCTTGTCTAGTCTTGTCTAGTCTTGTCTAGTCTTGTCTAGTCTTGTCTAGTCTTGTCTAGTCTTGTCTAGTCTTGTCTAGTCTTGTCTAGTCTTGTCTAGTCTTGTCTAGTCTTGTCTAGTCTTGTCTAGTCTTGTCTAGTCTTGTCTAGTCTTGTCTAGTCTTGTCTAGTCTTGTCTAGTCTTGTCTAGTCTTGTCTAGTCTTGTCTAGTCTTGTCTAGTCTTGTCTAGTCTTGTCTAGTCTTGTCTAGTCTTGTCTAGTCTTGTCTAGTCTTGTCTAGTCTTGTCTAGTCTTGTCTAGTCTTGTCTAGTCTTGTCTAGTCTTGTCTAGTCTTGTCTAGTCTTGTCTAGTCTTGTCTAGTCTTGTCTAGTCTTGTCTAGTCTTGTCTAGTCTTGTCTAGTCTTGTCTAGTCTTGTCTAGTCTTGTCTAGTCTTGTCTAGTCTTGTCTAGTCTTGTCTAGTCTTGTCTAGTCTTGTCTAGTCTTGTCTAGTCTTGTCTAGTCTTGTCTAGTCTTGTCTAGTCTTGTCTAGTCTTGTCTAGTCTTGTCTAGTCTTGTCTAGTCTTGTCTAGTCTTGTCTAGTCTTGTCTAGTCTTGTCTAGTCTTGTCTAGTCTTGTCTAGTCTTGTCTAGTCTTGTCTAGTCTTGTCTAGTCTTGTCTAGTCTTGTCTAGTCTTGTCTAGTCTTGTCTAGTCTTGTCTAGTCTTGTCTAGTCTTGTCTAGTCTTGTCTAGTCTTGTCTAGTCTTGTCTAGTCTTGTCTAGTCTTGTCTAGTCTTGTCTAGTCTTGTCTAGTCTTGTCTAGTCTTGTCTAGTCTTGTCTAGTCTTGTCTAGTCTTGTCTAGTCTTGTCTAGTCTTGTCTAGTCTTGTCTAGTCTTGTCTAGTCTTGTCTAGTCTTGTCTAGTCTTGTCTAGTCTTGTCTAGTCTTGTCTAGTCTTGTCTAGTCTTGTCTAGTCTTGTCTAGTCTTGTCTAGTCTTGTCTAGTCTTGTCTAGTCTTGTCTAGTCTTGTCTAGTCTTGTCTAGTCTTGTCTAGTCTTGTCTAGTCTTGTCTAGTCTTGTCTAGTCTTGTCTAGTCTTGTCTAGTCTTGTCTAGTCTTGTCTAGTCTTGTCTAGTCTTGTCTAGTCTTGTCTAGTCTTGTCTAGTCTTGTCTAGTCTTGTCTAGTCTTGTCTAGTCTTGTCTAGTCTTGTCTAGTCTTGTCTAGTCTTGTCTAGTCTTGTCTAGTCTTGTCTAGTCTTGTCTAGTCTTGTCTAGTCTTGTCTAGTCTTGTCTAGTCTTGTCTAGTCTTGTCTAGTCTTGTCTAGTCTTGTCTAGTCTTGTCTAGTCTTGTCTAGTCTTGTCTAGTCTTGTCTAGTCTTGTCTAGTCTTGTCTAGTCTTGTCTAGTCTTGTCTAGTCTTGTCTAGTCTTGTCTAGTCTTGTCTAGTCTTGTCTAGTCTTGTCTAGTCTTGTCTAGTCTTGTCTAGTCTTGTCTAGTCTTGTCTAGTCTTGTCTAGTCTTGTCTAGTCTTGTCTAGTCTTGTCTAGTCTTGTCTAGGCTTGTCTAGTCTTGTCTAGTCTTGTCTAGTCTTGTCTAGTCTTGTCTAGTCTTGTCTAGTCTTGTCTAGTCTTGTCTAGTCTTGTCTAGTCTTGTCTAGTCTTGTCTAGTCTTGTCTAGTCTTGTCTAGTCTTGTCTAGTCTTGTCTAGTCTTGTCTAGTCTTGTCTAGTCTTGTCTAGTCTTGTCTAGTCTTGTCTAGTCTTGTCTAGTCTTGTCTAGTCTTGTCTAGTCTTGTCTAGTCTTGTCTAGTCTTGTCTAGTCTTGTCTAGTCTTGTCTAGTCTTGTCTAGTCTTGTCTAGTCTTGTCTAGTCTTGTCTAGTCTTGTCTAGTCTTGTCTAGTCTTGTCTAGTCTTGTCTAGTCTTGTCTAGTCTTGTCTAGTCTTGTCTAGTCTTGTCTAGTCTTGTCTAGTCTTGTCTAGTCTTGTCTAGTCTTGTCTAGTCTTGTCTAGTCTTGTCTAGTCTTGTCTAGTCTTGTCTAGTCTTGTCTAGTCTTGTCTAGTCTTGTCTAGTCTTGTCTAGTCTTGTCTAGTCTTGTCTAGTCTTGTCTAGTCTTGTCTAGTCTTGTCTAGTCTTGTCTAGTCTTGTCTAGTCTTGTCTAGTCTTGTCTAGTCTTGTCTAGTCTTGTCTAGTCTTGTCTAGTCTTGTCTAGTCTTGTCTAGTCTTGTCTAGTCTTGTCTAGTCTTGTCTAGTCTTGTCTAGTCTTGTCTAGTCTTGTCTAGTCTTGTCTAGTCTTGTCTAGTCTTGTCTAGTCTTGTCTGTATAGTCTTCTTGTCTAGTCTTGTCTAGTCTTGTCTAGTCTTGTCTAGTCTTGTCTAGTCTTGTCTAGTCTTGTCTAGTCTTGTCTAGTCTTGTCTAGTCTTGTCTAGTCTTGTCTAGTCTTGTCTAGTCTTGTCTAGTCTTGTCTAGTCTTGTCTAGTCTTGTCTAGTCTTGTCTAGTCTTGTCTAGTCTTGTCTAGTCTTGTCTAGTCTTGTCTAGTCTTGTCTAGTCTTGTCTAGTCTTGTCTAGTCTTGTCTAGTCTTGTCTAGTCTTGTCTAGTCTTGTCTAGTCTTGTCTAGTCTTGTCTAGTCTTGTCTAGTCTAGTCTTGTCTAGTCTTGTCTAGTCTTGTCTAGTCTTGTCTAGTCTTGTCTAGTCTTGTCTAGTCTTGTCTAGTCTTTCTAGTCTTGTCTAGTCTTGGTCTAGTCTTGTCTGTCTAGTCTTGTCTAGTCTTGTCTAGTCTTGTCTAGTCTTGTCTAGTCTTGTCTAGTCTTGTCTAGTCTTGTCTAGTCTTGTCTAGTCTTGTCTAGTCTTGTCTCTAGTCTTGTCTAGTCTTGTCTAGTCTTGTCTAGTCTTGTCTAGTCTTGTCTAGTCTTGTCTAGTCTTGTCTAGTCTTGTCTAGTCTTGTCTAGTCTTGTCGTCTAGTCTTGGTCTAGTCTTGTCTAGTCTTGTCTAGTCTTGTCTAGTCTTGTCTAGTCTTGTCTAGTCTTGTCTAGTCTTGTCTAGTCTTGTCTAGTCTTGTCTAGTCTTGTCTAGTCTTGTCTAGTCTTGTCTAGTCTTGTCTAGTCTTGTCTAGTCTTGTCTAGTCTTGTCTAGTCTTGTCTAGTCTTGTCTAGTCTTGTCTAGTCTTGTCTAGTCTTGTCTAGTCTGTCTAGTCTTGTCTTAGTCTTGTCTAGTCTTGTCTAGTCTTGTCTAGTCTTGTCTAGTCTTGTCTAGTCTTGTCTAGTCTTGTCTAGTCTTGTCTAGTCTTGTCTAGTCTTGTCTAGTCTTGTCTAGTCTTGTCTAGTCTTGTCTAGTCTTGTCTAGTCTTGTCTAGTCTTGTCTAGTCTCGTCTAGTCTAGTCTAGTCTTGTCTAGTCTTGTCTAGTCTTGTTGTCTAGTCTTGTCTAGTCTTGTCTAGTCTTGTCTGTCTAGTCTTGTCTAGTCTTGTCTAGTCTTGTCTAGTCTTGTCTAGTCTTGTGTAGTCTTGTCTAGTCTTGTCTAGTCTTGTCTAGTCTTGTCTAGTCTTGTCTAGTCTTGTCTAGTCTAGTCTTGTCTAGTCTTGTCTAGTCTTGTCTAGTCTTGTCTAGTCTTGTCTAGTCTTGTCTAGTCTTGTCTAGTCTTGTCTAGTCTTGTCTAGTCTTGTCTAGTCTTGTCTAGTCTTGTCTAGTCTTGTCTAGTCTTGTCTAGTCTTGTCTAGTCTTGTCTAGTCTTGTCTAGTCTTGTCTAGTCTTGTCTAGTCTTGTCTAGTCTTGTCTAGTCTTGTCTAGTCTTGTCTAGTCTTGTCTAGTCTTGTCTAGTCTTGTCTAGTCTTGTCTAGTCTTGTCTAGTCTTGTCTAGTCTTGTCTAGTCTTGTCTAGTCTTGTCTAGTCTTGTCTAGTCTTGTCTAGTCTTGTCTAGTCTTGTCTAGTCTTGTCTAGTCTTGTCTAGTCTTGTCTAGTCTTGTCTAGTCTTGTCTAGTCTTGTCTAGTCTTGTCTAGTCTTGTCTAGTCTTGTCTAGTCTTGTCTAGTCTTGTCTAGTCTTGTCTAGTCTTGTCTAGTCTTGTCTAGTCTTGTCTAGTCTTGTCTAGTCTTGTCTAGTCTTGTCTAGTCTTGTCTAGTCTTGTCTAGTCTTGTCTAGTCTTGTCTAGTCTTGTCTAGTCTTGTCTAGTCTTGTCTAGTCTTGTCTAGTCTTGTCTAGTCTTGTCTAGTCTTGTCTAGTCTTGTCTAGTCTTGTCTAGTCTTGTCTAGTCTTGTCTAGTCTTGTCTAGTCTTGTCTAGTCTTGTCTAGTCTTGTCTAGTCCTGTCTAGTCTTGTCTGTCTAGCCAGGCTAGTCTGGTCTGTTTAATCTTGTCCGTCGAGTCTTGTCTCTCCAATCTTGTCTGTCTAGTCGTGTCTGTCTGGTCTTGTCAGTCTAATTTTGTCTGTCTAGTCTTGTATGTCTAGTCTTATCTGTCTAGTCTTGCCTTGTATAGTCTATCTAGTCTTGTCTATTTAGTCTTGTCTGTCTAGTCTTGTTTTGTCTGTCTAGTCTTGTCTGTCTAAGCGTGCCTGCCTAGTATTGGGTGTCTTGGGTGTGATGCGCAATATATGGTCACCAGCGGTCGCATAGCCTCTCCACCCCAACTCCACACTCGCCAACACGTGGTGCCCCTGTTACGCGGAGCAACCTGGTGGAAGGTTTAGGTAACCAATCCCAGCGGGAAACCAGGTCAGCAAGCTGAAGAATGTTGGGGGGGGTCTAGGTAGGGCTAGTGCCTGGCGTAGCTGAGGAATGGCCTCCTAGGCTGGGTAGGGACAAGGACAGGTTACCTAATCTATGGACGGCAGCGGAATGAGACAGGCTCTCAAAAGTACGGCGGCGTTCCTCAGCCCTGAAGATTGGGGCTACTGTCTTTGCTACTTAAGGGAACTCAATATCACTATCTGTGCCACTAGGATCGGAGCCTGTACCTGTAGCAGGAGACGGGGTATTAAGTGCAAACCCCCTGTTACTCTGTGCACAGTCACCCTCATTCACCATCAACCAATCCCACCCCTTCTTCACCAACAAACTATTCCCTACACGAAGCAGCACCATAAGATCAGGCGGCAGCGAGACATCTGAATGTCATCAATGCCAACGTACCATCCGATCCCGCACCGGTCTCTGAAACCACCAATATGCCCATGAGCGGAGGCGGCGATGGCAATGAGTGAAGGATCTTCGGCAACGAAGAAATCCCGACGACCACAACGACGCCTAGTCTTGTCATTATCAAATTTGGTCGGTCTAATTCTGCCTGTTTAGTCTTGTCTGTCTAGTTTTGACTGGCTAGTGTTGTTAGTCTATTCTTCTCTCTTTAGTCCTGTGTATCTAGTCTTGACTGGGTACTGTAGTCCTGTTGGTCAAGGCAGACCTGGGCAAATGGTGGCCCGCGGGCCACTCTAGTGTATCTAGTCTTATCTTCATGTATCTAGTCTTGACTGGCTACTTTTGTTCGTCTAGTATTCTCTAACATTGTCCGTCTAGTATGAAGACGATTAGTCCTGTTGGTCAAGGCAGACCTGGGCAAAGTGTAGCCCGCGGGCCGCGTCGTCATTTTATGCGGCCCCCGAAGCATTATATAAACTACTTTAATTAAATATATATCTATGTATATGTTTATTGAAAAATTTAATCTCCTGTAAAATTAATGTTATAAGAGTTTATATCTGTAAATATCATTCGGTACTTACGTACTAACGCCACCGCAGCTACACAGTTGAACAAAGTGGTTGGTTAGATTAGGTTATAACGGAGCAGATAAATCCTGCCACATATCGCACGGTAGCGCGACCTATAGATGCGGTGGCGTTAATGCGTAAGTACCTATCATTCTTCCAATGTCACGTTTATTTTATTTAAAATGTTTAAATATTTTCTTTTCAATACTTTTTTTAAATGGCACAATAAATACACGAATTGGTATAAGATTATACCCTCATAACTTAAAAATCACTGTTTGTGCAACTCTACGATAAGTGGGTATATCGCGATCGCTACACTCTCCGCTTATACTTTAAATGTCCTAGGCCGCCAAAGTTGTTGTTGTTCCAAAATTTGACAGTTGACTAAAACAAGTTCTAATTAAAATTAATAAATTCTAATTATATGTTTAATAAAAAAAAATATTAACATTATCGTCGCAATGTTAATATTTTTTTTATTGAACAGATAATTAGAATTTATTTTAAAATAAAAAAAAGGCATACAATATTTTGTAAAATAATTAAATAAACTCATTAAAGGTGAAATATAGTCTGAATATATAAATATATTCAAGCTTTCCGTAGCTCTATAATATTATTAAGTCTTATTAAGACTACAAAACAAATCTCATGTTGAAACAACTACTTCCTTTGCTAATACCACGCAGCATATTGAATTATACAACAGATATTTGTATGTAATTTACTAGCCACCAGTCCACTTTCGTGGCACTAAACAAGAACTAGAAACAACAAATATCTGTTGTATAATTCAATATCCTAATATTTGCAACGTAAGTAGTTGTTTCCAAATGAGATTTGTTATGTAGTCTTTAAAAAACTTAATAATATTATAGAGCTACTGAAAGGTTGAATATATTTATATATTCAGGCTATATTTCGCCTTCAATAAGTGTATTTGATTATCTATAATGTAGTATGGTTACACCAATAGACAATAAATTTAAGGTGAACAATAATTGAGGTTGTTTCAATTCCCCAGAAACGCAAACGCTACATTAGACTTACACAACAATATATGTTTTTCACAAAGCAATATTTTTGTAATAACATAATTTTCACGGTTGCAAAAAAAATATTGTGTTTGTCACAATCGTGAAATATTTTAGCTACCGATAAATTATCTTATTTTTATTCTATCTAGACTTGTTTAATCTGAGTAAGCTAATATTACAGAACTAAATTTTTCTAAAATAAAATTTCACGATTGTTTTTCTTGTATTCCCTTTTATTTATTCGTCCAGAAAATCACAAGAACCGCTGGGAAACGCACAAAACAAGAAAAATCCCAAATAAATAAAAAGTTCTCTCCGATTTCTGATTTCAATAACGGTTTAACAATTTGCAATGATTGTGTTCGGCTCGTGAGTATGAAATAATAGTTTCCGTAAATGGTTTCTCCCGTTGCGCCCTTCCGTCTTTCTCCCACGCACCCCGCCGCACCAGTCATTAGTTCGGCAAAGAGATGTATTATTCCCTAATGGGATTTACTCCTTAAGCTCGCGGTTTTATATTTTCCGCTTTAATAACGAATGGATTATGGTGCCATTGTTGCATTAATATTGGAAGCTACGCGCCGGACCGGACTTAATTACTCGCACACAAAAAATAAAATAAACCGACTAATGAGAATTTTCACAAACGAAAGACAATGGAAGACAATCAATGCTGGATTAAAAAAACTCACACACAGGTTTTATGAGAATAAATAATTTCGTGGAAAAGGTTACGTAGTAACAGGGGATGAGAGATGTTTCGACTTACCATTACATAGTGCCGTTGCATTTCAGTCTTCTCGCTAGCTAACTTTTCACATTCTAATTTTAATCTGAAAATAAAGAAATATTTCAATAATTAGTAAACTGGATTATGAATGACAAGACTAAGATTAAAAAGAGAAAATATTTCAATATGTAGAAATTGATATAAAATGTCGAACCCACTATATAAATAGTTTATTAAATAATAAGCAGAGCGCTTTCGATTTGGAACAAGTATTTAGTTTGATACTATATTATTTATAAATTTATCGATATTATTATCTATATAGATTCTAGATATGTAGTTTTATGCGAGGGGAAAGTTGGGTTATTCCGGAATTCGCTATTAATCTCGAGGGGCAGAAGAAGGTTTCGTCTTTACGCTTTCCAACAGGAAACTAGTAACTGCCACATCTACCCCCATCGACCACCCCTATTCCGTCCCGCACACTTAAATCGATAGATAAATGATGAAGTGTCTTCATAAACCAACACTCTTGTATATAAGGAATTTTTAAAACATATAGATGAAACTAGATGGAGAAAAGTTTGCAAGGTATGAATGAATAAATTAGAAGAGATAGATTAGAAAAATAATTATTATATGCTTAGAATATTCTTTTGTATTTATTTATATAATTTATATTTATTAGCCTAGAACGTTTTTTGGTAGAATTAGTTTATTTGTGTGTAATTTAAGTAATTAGTACTAGTAGACAGATGTTTGGAATTTAGTTTAGTATTTACAAAAGCAGTTTGGAGTAATTTACATTCTGGTGGAATTAGTGTTTGTACGGAACGTCATTGTAACAATCCATTGCGTGCGGCGTTACAACTTAATATTTCATAGCTGGTTTAGTTAATTAAGAATAATTTATTTAATATAATTACAGATTAGTGCGGAGGGCGATTTGTGGCCATAAATAAGCGCCGAAAACAAAATATATTAAATTTGTCTGGAACACGCGAAGACTAGTTTTTTCTTTTGAGTAATTGGTTTTCATTTTTCAACTAGCCTCGCAAGTCTCACGCTTATTACCACTAATAAGATAAAATGAAAATTGTTTAATATATAGAAGTAGTTTTTTTTACTGATCTCTTCAAATTGAAAAAACTTATACTGGTCGATATCCCCATGGTCACTAATATTAAGAATTTAATTTAAAAAGGGTCGTGTTTAATAGAACATCAAATTATTGCACGTTTGCAAGTTATAAAAACTAGTGTGTCAACAGAAATGCTGACTGAGCACAAATTGTGTGCAACTAAAAAGTTTAAAATTGCCAACCGGTTTTATTATGTTCAACTATTATACTAATAAAGCATTTATAAAACATTCGATTGAAATTAATAATCTAACAACCAAATCTCAGCAACAAAAAATAGTAAAAGCATACATCTGCATATCATTTTATTGTCCTCTTTTTCTTTGGATATTTTAATATCAGGATATTACAGAGAGACCGCGGGATATCCTATGACATCTTAGGCATATCTTAAGTAGGTGATTTTAAATTAAATCAAAGTTCCAGCATTGCATCTTTAGATATTGTTTTGTGTTCTCGCGAGTTTGTTTCTTTAACAAAAAATCTTGAGTGAAAATTCGAAACACTATTAGTTTATTTATTTTATTTTAATTCTGTGTGCACTCGAGCTTAGGGGTCGTGCCCCGGCAACAAGGGAATATTGTTTGTTTATTTTTATGAATACTAGAAACTTTCTTTTAAAATTAGGCGGGGATCGAACATCAAAACCGATCAAAACCGGAGAAAAAGGGGCAATTTTTGAATTGGTTCTTACGAGCATATACTATGCTATACTTTTGAAATCTCCGAAAAGAATTAACGTTTATTTTTTCGTCTTCGACGTTTCGTAGTTTAAGTGTAGTCTAAGAAGTTAGTAAGCACAAACTCGTTCAAAACAGTCACGGTAACAGTAACGTGTTTCGGGATTTGATCCTGGTCCTTCAGGTTGGGGGTTGTGCTTAAGGTTAACAACCTAATTCCCACTCTGTACGTCTACATCTTTATTCCATCTGGCTGGTATTAAATAGGTGCTGCTTTCTGAATCAGTGTGTAACACCTATCTTTTTTGTCCAATTTTGTCCAAAGATATGCTTTAGCCCAATAACCAAGTTTAGCAGAAGGAGCGATTGCAAAAGAGTCCTCTGTATTTATGTGGAACCATTCGTGGGTCATCTCAGATGCTACAGCCATAAATCGAGATAAAGGAAAGTATTCGCGCAATGTGTTCTATCTGTCTATTTATAATATACTATCTTTTACTACCTTACTATCCTTTATAACATTCTTAAACGATTCCAGTGAGTTATTTAAAGCTGGTGATCCCGGCGCAGCCCGTAAGTACCAGTTGCGATTTTGAGTTAACCACTCTTCTTTAAAATATCTAATAAAACTGGTTTGATCCGGCATCGAAAGCTTCAGAAGAAGTAGCAGACTGCAAAGCGTCAATGTCTCCCAATATACGTTTATGGATTTTCTTGTCTGTGGTTTGTTCCATTTTAGTTTACATGTTCTTTTTTGGCGTGCGTCCATCACATTCTAACAATGGGTTCTGGACCAAACACGTGACCAAAGGCATTCTGGATGCTCATGGCTACATCACAAACTAGCACTGTCGGTTGCAGTGAATGAGAATATATAGAAAAGACGCTCCTCCTTTATCCCATTATACAAAATTTTAAAATCTTCTTGACGCTAAGAAGTAGAGACTCCAAGGTATAACGGATGAAATTGTCTCTCTAATATTGTGGTTGCTACTATTAAAACTGAAAATCTCTGCCAGATTAATTTGTATGTCGTGTCTGCGTGTATGTTTTTGCAGAACAGACAAAGTGCAATAAATGTTTGGGGGACAGTACAGAACGTAAACTCGGTGGTTCACCTTCAAATATATAATAAGAAACTATAAATACTTGAAGTGTGTCTGCAACTTTTGTATGATTTAATATTCGCCTCTCCAGTTCTCCTAAACTAATAGTTCGACGATCTCATAAATAACTGTTCAATTGCGTTATTTAAGGTAATTTAATCTCTTCTATCTTAGACTGAGTGAGCGCAGCAACCATGTCCTCCGATTTTTTCGAATTTTTGTTATTAAAGACTTTCCCCAAGGCGTTTCCGAAGTTTTCCTGGTTTCTCCTCCTCGTAGGTCACCTCATGGTGCATTTGTTTTAATGGGGTGGATTAGGTGGTGTTTGTCCTAAATGATAGTACAGGTAATTGTGGTCACTTAGTGACTCCTTCTCCAGAACTTGTCACTCTTTGATCATTCCCGCGACTTTTTCAGAGGCAAACGTAACGTGCAGCATAGAACAGACCTTACCAAGTTCAAAGGTTGGTTTATCACCCACATTGCATACACGCACGTCGAGTTCGGCTAACTTGTCCATTACCATATCGCCAGGGTTGTCCATTTTTGAGCATCCCCAATAGGAGGGTTTTGCGTTAAAATCTGTCTAGTCTGTCCAGTCTGTCTAGTCCGTCTAGTCTGTATAGTCTATCTAGTCTGTCTCTAGTCTGTCTTGTCTGTCCACGTCTGTTTTGTCTGTATTGTCTGTCCTGTCTGTGCTGTCTGTCTTGTCTGCTTTGTCTGCGTCGTCTGTCTTGTCTGTCTCGTCTGTCTCGTTTGTCTTGTCTGTCTTGTAGTCTTACAAGTCTTTCTGGTCTCAGAGAGGGGAATGATGCTTAGAGCAAATATAGCTATAGATCATGTTGGTAATTGGATGGAAGGAAAGAGACTAGAATGGGCCCCCGAAAAGACAGAGGCAGTGCTACTAACAGGATTCAAAATCGGTCCCATTACTTTCCTGGTAAAGAGAGAAAAGATAGTCCCGAAAGAATCAATGAAATACCTAGGTGTAACGATTGACAAATGTCTACCATTTAAAAACCACGTCATCGCAATCGTAGATAAAGCGCTCAAAACCGCTGCAGCATTAGACAAACTAATGCCCAACGTCGGTGGTCCAAAAATCAGCAAGCGAAGGCTCCTATGCTCGGTGGTACATTCGACCATGCTTCACGCAACTCCGGTATGGGCAATTGCCATGGAGAAGAAATCGGGCACAAGTTATCGCACTGAGAGTGTCCAGTGCATAACGAACAGTCTCAATGGAGGCCGCATTTGTAATCGCTGGCATAGTACCAATAGAGTTTATGGTGCGAGAGAGGAATTGTATCGAGTTAGAACAAGCGACGACTGCACAAAGAGTGATAAAAGGAAAGGCGCAAACGTATAAAGCATGGCAAAAAGAGTGGCAGCTATCGAACAGGGCACAATGGACTAATGGTGTCACGAAAGCACGGTGAACCGAGTTTTCACCTTACACAAGTGCTAAGAGGCCATGATTGTTTTAGGGATTACGTACATAACATGCGCAGGGCAACCGATAGTCTCTGTGAATACTGTGGCCTTGAAGATAGCGCTCGACACACCATCTTCGAAATACCAGAATACCAAGAATATATATAATACCAAAATGCGTGATACCGTGAAAGAGAAACGTGAGAAAAGAAAACTTACCTCAAACTAGAGCCCATAGGCCTAACCGACCATATAATTAGGTCGGATAACATATGGGCAATAACAACCGATATGACAATAAACATTATGACCTTGAAAGAGCAGGACGAGAGAAAACGGCTCCAAGTCGAGAGGAACAAAAAATTCAACCTGTACCCCTGATCACTAGACTAGAAGGGGGATGTAAGGCGAAAGTAATACAACGACATCTTGACGATATGCGTGAAGCGGTTCCAAGATGTTCGAGGAGTTTAGGGAGCCACTTGTGAAGTTAACCAATGGTGCTTGTTACGTCCCGTTAAAAAAAAGTCTTGTCTGTCTAGTCTTGTCTGTCTAGCTTCTTTAACATTTGCAAATTTATTTACGAAAAGCCAGTTTTTATTCTCTCCGCGATTTTCTTGGGTAATAATTCTTCATTCTCAGATTCGCTGCCCGAGCTATACGCAGGAAAAAACTATACATTTTGTACTTGAACATATTCCATATTCCATTTTATTTGGTTTTTAAAGCAATTTTCCATCAATTAATTTAAACGACACCACCACACGACACCACCATAACAACCACCGATAGTTGTAGGATTTGCCACTACCCTCGTGCTCTACGCTCTTTTTCAGGAAATATGGTAGTGAATTCTAAATAAAAATGAGTAAAAAGTTCAAAATGACTATTACGGATGTTACTTGCGAGATGATGGAGAGTTTTTTTTTGTTGAACAAGGTTAGACGTTATAAAAAGAATGGTGCTTAGAATGGAAATTAGATGCTCCGTAAGTATTTTTAACGCTAGAGTATATTGTCAGGTGATGTATGTAGAATTTGAGTTGTGTACTTTTGTTTCTATCTTACAATTATTTTGTTGTTTATATATTGTTTGCCTGAGTATTTTTTTGTCATAACGAATAGAGTGATACCACCAGAAATCATTGAAGATGTAAGGAGCCTGAGCTCAGCAAACGTTAATTCAGACCACAATCTAATACTCTGACCAAAATATATCCTATCAAAAAGAAAGAAGAACCATGTGAACCAAAACATAAATTTAATATCGAATCGCTAGAGAACCACAGAACATAGCAGCTACACCAGAACCGCCTAAAAGAACACATAAGCCGGCAACCAATTACAAGCAATCACTCAGTTGAAGATGCATGGGGAAGAGTCCTAACCAACATACAAAAGGCAGCCGCAGAAGCCGTGGGCGCCAGAATAGTGAAAACAACACATCGTAAACGAGCCAAACCGTGGTTCGCACCAGAAGTCAAAGCAGTAGCTGCCGAAAGGAGGAAGGCGGAGGAAGGAAAGGAGGAGGAAGGACATACAATTTCGAAGCAACCCGTCACCAAAAACGATCCATCACTACATACAACTCAGAAACAAATCTAACAACACAATACGTAATATCAAAGAATTTTGAGAGAAATTCAGTTGCGAAATGTAGAGAGACAAAAACGCATTTGGAACACGATAAAATCAATGAAAAGGGACATTAACGTACTATGACTAACATCAGTGAAAGTAAATGGATGGAACACTTTAAGCAACTATACCGTGAACACGATATCAACGGACAGCCAGCGTCACCTGAAACCAATAACTCACTTAGAAACACACTCACTTAGAACACACTTAGAAATTGACGAAGACCGAATAACACGAGCAGTGAAAAGGCTGAAAAATCGTAAAACAACGGAAGAAGAGGGTATCAGCAATGAACTCATTACAATAACATCTTAACAACATACTTAATAACATCATCAAATACTAAGCTGTCCAAAATACCAGGAAAACAAGCATCACGATCCCTATATATAATAAATAAAGGAAGTAAAGAGGATCCGTCAAACTATAGAGGCATAACTATATTAAACAACATCATGAAAATATTCACCAGCATACTAGCGGAGATCCTGCAAGAAACCATCCCTGTAAATGAAGAAGAGCAAGGCTTTAGGACTAACAGACGCGATCTTCATAATACGACAACTAATTTAAAATGCCCTCAAATTTAATACACCCCTGTTCGTCTGCTTCTTAGATCTGACACAAGCGTTCGACAGGGTAAAGCTAGCCGACGTCATCAACACTCAAGAAAAAAGCGAAAAAACACAAACTGATAAGAGTAATAAAGTTACTAAACACCGGAAACTCTACAAGGATACAACTAAAAAACAAACTCACAAAGTCAATCCAAACGAGCACGGGAATCAGGCAGGGCGATAGCCTTAGCCCAATACTTTTTAACACAATATCAACCACACATGGATCAGATCATCAGTAAGACCAAGGAAATTACAGCTGGATACCGAATATGCAATAACACAATGAAATGTGTCTGGCCCCCAGACGATGCCCCCCCTATTTCGACAGTGAGAAAGGGCTGCAAAAACTAGTTCACGAATTCAACAAAGTAGCGTCGAAGTACAACATGAAAATCTCCATCAAGAAAACAAAAAGCATGACAATAAGCAAAGAACCCACGAGATGCAAGATTGAAACTAACGATGAAATTATTGAACAAGTCATTCGATTTCCTAGGAATTCGACTATCCAGATGGGGAAACCTACAATAAGATTTCAAACACCAAGCAAACAAAGCTGCAAAGATAGCAGGATGCTCGCGCCACGCTATATGGAAGAATAACATGCTATCAGTACCCAGCAAAACTCGGATCTACAAGGCTTGCATACGTCCCATCTTAACGTATGCGGCAGAAATCCGAGCGGACACGTCATTATCATTACCAAACACGCTCTCAGAAGAATAGAGATGCGAACGCTAAGAGCCATCAGTGGACACACATTTCGGAATCAAAGACGAAACACCGAAATCAGAAAGGAATGTGGGGTGGAAGACGTTGTACGCTGGGCTCGGAAAAGAAGAAAAAATTTCGAACGAACATGTCACGAGAATGCATGAGCACAGAATTGCGAAAATCGTCAGAGACGGCAAACCAACAGGCAGAAGAACAACGAGCCGACCTCCCAAAAGGTGGAAAGACAGTTGGACTTCTATGTCACAGGAGCAGCGTCAGGACAATACAGGCTATGCTGCCTAAAATAAGAAGAAGAGGTATTTTTTTGATGTACGTAAGTTTAATTGTTTAAATTAAATTGATGCTTTATATTGATGACTAGAGATCGGATTTTAGGCAAAACACCTATCGTCAGTTTTTCAGGCACCGACTTTCTAATAATACACAAATTTGTTTTAGTAAATTCTGAATCAATAGAGCCCTATTTGATTTTGCCTTTTTTTGCCTTTTTTTGTATTTTTTTTTTATCACCTATTTTACCAGGTATTTTGCCTATTTTCGTTTATTTTTACCTATATTTGCCTATTTCTGTGTCTATTTTGTATTCTAGGCATTTTCTTATGCAATGGTCTATTTATCGTAAATTAGATTTGTGACCAGTCTTTGAGAAGCCATCCCACCTTCACCAGACAAAATTGTTTTTTTTGCTTTTAGCGGTGTCACAGACCGATTTGTTTGATCATCCCCTTTCTTTTGTTAAAATACCGCGAAACTTACGCAACCAACTATTCCCTCCACTCTTTAATTTTCTCAGGCAATCCTTGAAAACCTAGCCCTTCTACAGATCGTGAATAACTAACGTTATATTTCAAATTTCCCTTCTCACTGTAGTCATTGCCTTTATATCAGTTGTTTCTGCTTTGTGTTGTAGTTGAGCAAAAGTGAATTTAAACGTTTTTTTTTTATCAAAATGCCAAAACAAAAGACACCTTAATAGAAAAGTAAAAGAATGGATATCAGGTATATCCGAACTGAAATTGGATGGGGACGGTGTATTTTGCAGCGCCTGCAGTAAAATAGTAAGTTCTACAATTTTTCACCATTAAACACAAACTGAAACATTACTGATGTTAAATGTATAATTGTAGGTGGTATTTAAAAAGTATTTAGGTGTAGGTGTAGTAGGTGGTATTTAAATAATTTTTTACCTAAAATTGCATCTAATGGGTGATATGACGCATTGTGCGGGCGGGCGATATGACGCGCGTCATAATTCATATTGTAATAGTAACTTGTTACTTTCTTTTTATATAGATGCCTAGCTACAAGTCTAAAAACCTAAGGGGCTGCTGGAGGGGCTTTTAAAGATGTAACAGACGGCTCTTCAGTGAGTGGGGCAGTGGTTCATATCAAGAGACTGCAGGATGCCGGATACGCGCCAACAAGAGATTCACTTTGCCGAATGGCTTTCAACCTAGCTAAGAAAATGGGTCGGTTTTCCAGCGAACGTTTCAACGTAGAGAAGCGCAAGGCAGGAAGGGCATGGCTTGAATCATTTTTCAAACGAAGACCATCATTGGCAATTCGAGAAGCCAAAGGAGTGTCTATGGCCTGCGCGGATGGTATGATAAAGGAAGAAGTGAATGATTATTTCACTTTCTTTAAAAAGACGTTAGACTCATTGAACCTCTTAAACAAACCCTCAAATATTTACAATGTAGATGAGTCAGGTCTGCAGCTAAACAACCCTCCGCAAAAAGTCATAGCGGCCAAAGGCAGCAAGGCAGTTCAAGTTCGTCAATCAAAGGAACAAGGAGAAACAGTGACAGTTGTTGCCTGTTGTAATGCAGAGGGAAGTTTTTTACCGCCCTACGTAGTTTTCAAAGGCGTTTACAAGCAGCAAGTCTGGCTTGATAATATGCCTAACGGCCCTGAAGTGGTAATGAGTGGAAAATCAGCCTACATAAATGAAGAATTGGCTGGAAAACCATTTCATCCCAAGGAAGACAGCTGGTCCATGTTTATTACTGCTTGATGGTCACGGATCACATACTAACTCGCCTGACAAATTAGAGATAGCGCTGGAAAATGATGTCCACTTTTTTGCCATTCCAGTCACACAACACATTACTTACAGCCTCTAGACCGATCGTTTTTCAAACCATTGAAGGCCTATTACCGAAATGTAGGTATAGAATGGGGAAATGCAAAACCTCGAATTAAGATAGAGCGCGGGCACTTTGGCCAACTTCTACAAAAAGCATGGTCCCAAGCTGCAACAATGTCTACGAGTCCGGCAGTCTTTCGGGCCTGCGGTGTGTTCCCGTTCGCCCCCTCCTCCATTCCCGATTATGCCCACCTACAAGGAGCCCCGGAGTCCACCTCTAAGGACAATGACGACGAAAGTGGTAGCTCAGGCTTGGATCCTCAACCCAGCACCTCCGGTTTCAGCACACCCAAGAAAAAACTCATTGAGCCCCACACCAATGAAATCACAGAAGCGAGTCCAACAAAACTCCTAGAAATCGTGTCACCAGTGCCAAAAAGTGATGCTCCCGCCGTGGCGAAAACCAAACAGCATGCTCAACTTTTGACAACGCCTGAAAATATAGCAGCTAAAAATGCCAAACGAGCAATGAAAATTGCAAAGCAGGAAAAGACATTCTAGCTTCGAAAACGGGCAAAAAGAAGATCCTAATGGAGGAATTGCCATCATCATCTGAGGGCGAGTGGGATGAAAAATCATCTCCGAGATTGAAACAGTAGAACAGGAGCCTATTCCAAAAATTTCATAAGTATGTCGGCAATGTTTTCCCCGGCTTAACAGTGAAAGTGTTAGATGACGGCCTGGAGGTAAAGGCCGAGAAACAAAACGGGAATTTGTAGAAGGGGCCTGTGCGTGACGGGTGAATATACATTTTAATGAGTGGTCAGCGGTTTTGGGGAAACTTGAACCCCCCAAACAATTTAGTAAGACCAGGGAAATATTCATAGTCCCAGACTTATGTAAATATGTTATTTAAGTTAGGTACTCTTTAAGACTTAACACTTACTGAATTAAATGTTCAAACATTGGGTCATTGGTCATATTCTTTTTAGGTACGCCCACCTTTCATTGTTTTTTTATGAGTTTCAACTTTCTTTTATTTCGGTTTACATGTAATTTCTCATAAGCCATATACCCCACACCGGCTGCGTCATATTAACCCCCTGTCGGGGATAAAGGGCAAAAGTTGACTTTTTATATTTTTATAAATTTTAGTAGTTCTTATTTTAAGATTAAAGCTGCAATTTATGCTATGATTACCTAATAGTCCTAGGTACCACTAACACCAATCATCACGTCATAATAGGTTGAGATTCGGCAAAAACCCGAATTGTGCGTCATTTTCCCCGCGTATACCTTAATACAAGATTTTGATTCTGATGCGGCTAGGGCTAGAAAAGATGCAAAAATGTACTTTGCGAAACCGAACATCAAAAACGATTTAATTTATATCAAGAGTAATTTCAAAATTCTTGTTGATGGTATAAAGATACTTGAAACAAATACATCACCTTTGGTGAAAACAATTGGCATTATCAATATTGTAACGGAGTCCCTGATGTTAACCCCAGGACAAGTGGGTCGAAAAGCATACGAAAAATTGACAAAAGTAATAAATAAAAGTACTGGATTTGCTCTTCTGAATAATATTTCAAAATTATTGGCTGGCGAAAATGCTGAAATGCCAGAAAAATTGACCATATCACACATCCCAAATTATAAATTTGCACCACTAACATCGTGCGATGTGGAGAGGTCATTTTCCATCTACAAGACCATATTATCTGACCGTCGTCAACGGCTGACGGAAGATAATTTAGAAAAACTGATAGTGTGTTACACAGATAACAATTAATGAAAATTAAAATTTATAATGTTTTCAGGTTCTGGTTCCATTTTTTTTAAATCTAGGTCAGTTCTTGGGTATTTGAAACAATGGTTAATACTCTTAGTCTTTTTTCCGACGTTTCGTCCTTTATTTCGGACTTCTTCAAGGAAGCTACAATATTACATATTCACAATAAATAACTTATTTAAATGTCACCGTCATAAAATTCAAAATTTAATAATTTGAATTTTATGACGGTGAATTTAATTTTATAGAAATAATTCGGTAAGTGAAAGATTCTTTGAAGAAGCTTCTTTGGAGAAGTCCGAAAATAATGGAGGAAACCTTGTAAAAAAGACTAAGAGTATTAATGATTGTTCCAAATACCCAAGAACTGACCTAGATTCCAACAAAAATTAAAATTTATAAATAAAATTTTGAGTAAGTAAATGGCCTTTTTAGCGACCTAAAACTGTAAATTTATAGCCTTTTTTCATTAATTTATTTGCCTTTTTGCCTACCTTTTCTGATAGTTTTTGCGACCTTAAAGTCCGACCTCTATTGATGACCATTCATATTTTTGATGCTCGACTAAAAATTCCCCATTTAAAAATGCATTTGGAATAATTGTGTTACAAAGTCGAAAAAAAACTTGAAGTGGTCGTGTCACAAAAGTTTGGAAACTCCTGATTTAAATAAATTAATTTTATGAATAACTACATTCACTTGTGAGTTTCTTTTAGGTAAATTTTGATCATTTTAAGAACGCAATTTGTTGAAAATTCTTCACGCTGTACTACAACGACAGTTATTACTAACTGTCTAAATTTAGTATAAATTAAATATTTAACAATTAACTAAATAATCAAAAATCTAGTAATTATATTTTAAAGTTATTAAAGTTTGAAATATAGAATAGAAATGTATTATATATGTAGAAATGTATAATAGATAATACTTAGATAATAGATTAATACGACCTACAAAAGTATTATTTAAATTTGTAGATATCATAACTTTAATTTTGTAGATATAGTAACTCATATAGTAACTAACCAACCATTCATGAAACTTTTCAGTTTTGCATACATGGAGATTGAGAGGAAAAAATTTAAAAAATCAATTAATAATAAATTAGTAACTTATTTAATAACAGACCAGTCTTCCAGACCCTTCAATTACTATCCATATGGGGCGGGTCGAATGTTGGGGTGGTCCGTCCACTTTCAATTAAAAAAAATCCTTTTTATAATTCACAAAAGCTTTTAAAAAATGAACCCTTTGTCTGGCTATAATGAACAATTTCAGATCATAAATTAGTCAAGTATAGACTAAAGAAGACTTTATTTGATCAAGACTAGATACTTGTAAATATAGCATAAGTATAACAGCAATATTGAAAAATTCACTATGATTTAACCACACTTATAATGTGTAAAAATGTTATATAACTTATTATTCACAGTTATATAAATTTCTACATTTAATGTAGAAATTTATATAACTGTGAATAATAAGTTATATAACATTTTTAACAATGTTATATAACTTACTATTCACAGTTATGTACATTTCTACATTTAATGTAGAAATTTATATAACTGTGAATGATAAGTTATATAACATTTTTACATATTATACGTGTGGTTAAAACATAGTGAATTTTTCAATTTAATGTAAGTTTGAATTACCACGTAGTAACAGTCGCAACCATCCTATTCATATAAGACATAATTCTGTACAATTATGTAAGTCCAGACTAAGACTAAACTAGTCCCTGCAAGATTATAAAATAGCTAGTTAACACCGGACCAGACTATGTGTCAACTAATCAAACTTGTATATACTTGTTAAAGACATAATTACAATAGATAAGACAAAATTAAACATGGTCAAAATTATACAATTGTTTTTTTTTTTTCCCTATCTTTCAGTTCGCCGTATATGCCCTCTCGCCAGCTTCTTCTTGGTCTACCCCGTCTTCTTCTGCCAATAGGTTGCCAGTTCATCATTTGTTTTGGGATTCTCTGTTCAGGCATTCGTTGTACATGGCCGTACCATATAAGTTGTTTATCACTAATATCATCTGTGATTGTGTGTGTAATCCACATTATTATCGCTCGCTCGCTCGTTATTCGTTCCATTCTCGATGTTCCGGCCGCTCTTCTCCAGAAGTTCATTTCCGTCGCTCTCAGTGTCTGTTCTGCTCTGATTTTCAGGGGCCATATTTCCGAGCTGTATGTTGTGATGCTTTTGATTATGGTGTTGTATATTCTTTTTTTGTTTTCCTTTGTGATATTCTTATCCCATATCACGCCATTCAGTAGGGAGATAGCAGTTCTTCACATGTTGTTTATTTCCTTTATTGCTGTGTCCATTGTACCGTCTCGTGAAATAGTTACTCCTAGATATTTGTATTGTTTGCAATGCTTAATGACTTTTCCGTCTTCCACTTCCATATCCTGCTGTTCCCCCCTATACAAATGTATTCGGTCTTTCTTATATTCATTTCTAATCCCCATTTCCTGTATTCTTCGATGAGTTTTCGTGTCATATAATTGAGATCGTCATAGTCCTGGCCTATTACCACCTGGTCATCCGCGAAGCATAGCGTGTAAAGTAGTATATTGTCAGTGATGGGTATCCCCATGTTCCTACATTTGTTTTTCCATGTTCTTAGGGCTTTATGATTTTCCATGTTCATACAATTGCTTGTCTAGTCAAATTTAGGCAAACCAAGGTAATATCATCTAATCGATATTAATAGGACAACTGATTAGGATAACCAGACCTGACCAGACCAGACCAGACCAGACGATACTAGACTAGACTACACTTGGCTAGGTTAGACTAAACTAGACTAGATTGGAGAAGACTAGACTGGACAATGTTAGACAAGGTTAGTCAAGTATAAACTGGACAAGAAGACCGAGATAGACCGAGACAGACAAGATCAGAGAAAATGGTAAACAATACTAGACAAGGTTAGTCAAGAATTTTGATTTCTGTTCTAGTCGTAAAATTATAAAAAAAAACAATTTTGCAATTATTGCAATTAACAAACAACATTTTAATTTCTGTTATCAATTTGCAACGTCTAGTTAGTTTCTAAAAAAAATAAAATTATTCTATAAATAATAAATCGAAAATAGGATTTTATTTATAATTTTTTTATTTATTAGCAGCTGGAGAGGACTCTATCGTTGCTGAACTGTGGAAAGGTGAACTGGAAACAATGCCGTGCGCAAGCTAACCGAGATCATCCAGGACATCTGGGAAACAGAGAAATTACCACCCGATTGGAAATCTGCTCTGATCCATCCGCTTCACAAAAAGGGAGATTTTACGGATCTAAACAACTACCGTTGAATTTCTCTCGTCCCGGTAACATACAAGATTCTCTCGAAGGCGTTACAAACAAGGGCAGAAAATCAGTTGGATAGTCAACTGGGAGAATACCAGGGGGGTTTCAGGAAGACCCGATCCTGTGTTGAACAGATCCTCAACCTTAAAACTGTACCTGCATACTCCAAGATAAGAAACCGCAAGGTGGTCGTCACCTTTGTTGATTTTAGGAAGGCCTACGATTCCATCGATAGAGAAACGCTTAACAAAGTACTCCAGGAACTAGCACTAGACAACAAAACCCACAGACTAATGCTAGAAACTTTGACCAACACCTATTCCATGGTTAAATTTAGAGGCGAGATTTCAGAAAGCTTAAAAAAAAACATGGAGTGAGACAAGAAAATAGACTTTCCCCACTTCTCTTCAACTGTGTCCTTGAAAAGGTTATAAGAGAATGACGCAAGGAACTGAACAATTTGGGTGCTCAGAGTGGTATCTACCTGGGACGTAAGAACGATGGACTGGTTGTAGATTGCCTGGCCTTTGCAGATGACATGGCACTGTTTGCTGATTCTCTTGAGATGGCAACAATGCAGGTAAACTGTCTCAGAAAACAAGCTGCCAAAGTGGGTCTTCATGTGTCGCAGGAGAAAACAGAATTCTTCACCAACATTAGAGAAGCAAACAGAGAGATGTTACTAGAACAGGAAAACATCAAGAGGTCTGAGAAATTTAAGTATCTCGGCGAATGGATTGAACCCAACTTATCAGAAAGAGCATCATTATCCAAGAGAGTCAGCAAGTTAGAACTAGCCTATCGGCTAGAACACTAAGAACACTTACAATAAGAAATGCCTGTCACGCAACCTGAAACATAAGCACTACACATCAGTCTTACGACCAGAAGCCCTATATGCCATTGAGTGTCTTTCCTTGAACCGAAACTTTCGTTATTTTCCCACGAAAAATCATTAAAAAAAATATTTTCATTTAGTAATTTTTCTGTAAATTTTGCTTTAGTAAATTTCCTGAAACTTACTAACCCAGTTGTTGCGAGAGAAACAAGATTTATTGAAACACTCCACACATATTTCCTTTTATAGTTTTATTAATAAATTCTCTTGACATTTCAGGAATGAAACAAAGAGAAAAAACAGGGTCTGTGCTGTGAGTTATCTGTAAGCCACAGGCAAAAACTTCAGCAAGTCTAACAAGACGAAGCATTTGTCAACGTATCGACGTTTAAAGCCTCGTCATTACTTATATTTATCCCTCTTACCCAAGTTATTTCCAATCCATTATTGCACTTTTTGCGCCGATAAAAGTAAGTTTGAATAGTTTCAAGTTTTGTTGCGAAACTGGCTCGCGTTATTAATGAACTGGGCGGGATGCCAAAGCATCCGCGACATAATTGCGAATCGGATATTTATTGTATCAGGAGTCTAATAGAGAAATTGGAAATCTGAGAGAGGAGAATCCTCAGGAAGATCCTAGGCCCGGTAAAGGAAGATGGGGAATTCCGAAGACGGCATAACTCTGAGCTCTACGAACATATTGAGATGCTCTCTGATTGTGCAAGGAAAAGAAGGGTAGCTTTCTATGGCCACATTGCAAGATTGCCTCCAAACCGACTAACCAACCGTCTGTTCACCTTCTGGCAAAACAAGAAGCTTCGTACCACTTGGTTGACAGAGACCGAGAAGGATATTAAAGAACTGGAAATAACAGATCTCAAAAACAGACAGTCTGTGAGACGCACCCTAAAGAAAGTCCGTGGATTTCAGGAAAACCCTTCAAGGAAAGGTACCCCCTGGACAGAAGAGAGAAAGGAGTTACATCGGCAGAAGATGCGACAATACTGGGCAAAGGTCAAAGCCCAACAGTTGAACAAGCGTGGTCCAAAGTAGGCCTATCCGAAAGAAGAAGAAGAAATCGAAAATAATAATTTCCTTTTATGGATTTAAGATGTATTCAATGCAAATAATCAAATAATTTTCCGATTGGAAACGTGTTTGTATCGCATTACACATATTGAAATGCCATTTAAAATATTGAAATAAATGATCGATAAAAAAGTTTGTTTAAAATCAAAAGTGTGTTACTTAACATTCAATTTACAAGTAAATCAAAATTCAGTTGCAAATTGTTCGGCAGCTGATTTCAACAAGCGGACCGACCGAAGAACACACAAAAAATGACAACTTTGCATGCGCGAGTCTCAGGGTCAAGATTCTACACCAAACACCTAACAATAATTTATGACAAACACACTTAAAGGGGATATGTCCATCGCAAAAACAACTAATCGAACTAATTTAAATTTAGAAAAAAACTTAAGGGGGATCGTCAAAACTTGTCTGATTTTGACAAAGATCTTTGACAAGAAAATCTGATTTTGAGACCAGGCAAGACTAGATAAAGCCGAACAGAGCATTTTATTTATTTCTAATCTAAACGAAGGCGTTTATAGGCTATATTAAACACATACAAATTTATAATTGCAAGTAAATTCTAAATTCGTGATATCGATTTATCTCCTTTATGTTTTTTTCGAAATTTTAGTTAGATCGATTAGTTGTTTTCCAGATGGACACATACCCTATAAGTGTGTTTGTCAACAATGATTGTTCGGTGATTGGTGCCATTAAATCCGTGCAGAGTCTTGACTTTGATCTCACGCATGCAAAGCTGGCATTTTTTGTGTGTTCTTCGGCCGGTGCGCTCGTTGAAATCAGCAGCCTAACATTTTGTAAGTGAAATTCTATAATTATTTATTAGTTAAATGAATGTTAAATAACACACTTTGGATTTTAAACAAACTTTTTACCGATAATTTTGTAATATTTTAAATAAAATTTCAATATAAGTAAAGCGATACACGTTTCCAATCGGAAAATTATTTGAATCATCATCATTGGCCATACAACCCTATAGTAGGGTCTCGACCTTCTCCAGCTTCTTTCGCCATTCATTCCTGTCTCAGGTCTGCATCTTGCAGTTCTGTGCATCTATCTTTCGTGCGTCCTCGCTTACACCATCCTTCCAGCGCAGCTTTGCCCTTCCTCGCCCTTTTGTGCCTATGGGTTCTGCTTTAAGGATCTTTTTTTGCAGGATTATTGTCATCATATATGTTCGCATGGCCTGCCCATCGCAATCTGCCGATTTTGATTGTAGTTACTATGTCCTTGTTACCAAGCCGTCTATAGATGTTCTAAATTTCGAAGTTACATCTGCGTCTCCACATACCGTCTTCTTGGATTGCCCAGTATATTTTTCGCAATATATTTCTTTCAACGATCATCATCTCTTTTTGTCAGGGTCCATGTCTCCGATCCATACATTAAGACTGGTATGGTGAGTGTTCTCGGTAAATGTTTCCACACAAGAACATTCACCTAGCAACTTGGAAATCTCCAGATGGGCGCACACTAAACCAAATAGACCATGTCCTAATAAGCGCCAGATTCTACTCAAGCATAGTGGATATCAGAACCATGAGAGGAGCAACAGTAGGCTCAGACCACTTTATGGTCAAAATAAAATTAAGAACGAGAATAAATAAAGCACGTGCCCAAAAGGGAGAAAAAACAAGAAAATATAATCTAGAGAACCTAAAGAACAAAGATGAACGCAAGAGATATATGGAAACACTGGAGAAGAAGATTAAAGAAAATATAAACGAAGAAGAAGAAGGGGAAGAACACGAGGAAACAAATAACACATGGGAAAACCTTAAAAAAAGCATAAGAGAAGCAGCGGAGGATACCATAGGAATAGAACCCAAAGGTCAGCGCAATCGATGGTGGAACGAGACGTGCAGGAGGGCAATAGACGAGAGAAATAAAGCAAGACAACGACTACTGCAAAGGCCAACAAGAACTAAGGAACAAGAATACGCTATCTTGAGAGCGAGAGCAAAGGCAGTATGCAGAAGAGAAAAAAGAAAAGACCTAAATGAACAACTGGACAAATTAGAAGAACTAAGAGAACAGAACGAAATAAGAAAGTTCTTAAAGCCGTGAACAGCACCAAAAAACAATTCCACCCAAGAATAGAAATGTGCAAGAATAAGGACGGGGAAATAATGACCGAGAGAAATAAAATCCTATTACGATGGAAAGAATATTTCACAGAACTACTAAACAAAGAACAAGGAACCAACTACGAAGGACCAAAATCGAGCGTATGCACAGTGCAACCACGAGTATTGAACCCAGAATTACAAGAAATTAAAGATGCCATACAACAACTAAAAAATAACAAAGCCCCGGGTATAGACGGAATACCAGCCGAACTACTCAAACAAGGAGGAGAACTACTAGAAACTAAAATACATGCGCTAATAAAAACTATCTGGAAAACAGAAAAAATACCTGAGGAGTGAAAGATAGCCATAATCTGCCCAATATACAAGAAAGGCGACCGACAAGACTGCAACAACTGTAAAGGCCTCTCACTACTATGTGTCGCATACAAGGTCCTAACATCCATAATACGCCAAAGACTGGAGATATTCGCAGAAGAACTAATAGGGGAGTATCAAGCAGGATTTAGAAGAGGGAGATCCACGACCGACCAAATTTTTACAACACGACAAATTATGGAAAAGGCGTGGGAATTTGACATACCTATCCATCAACTATTCGTAGACTTTCGACAAGCCTACGACAGTATAAGTAGGGAAGCACTATATAACATTCTGAAAGAATTTGAAGTACCACAGAAGCTAATCAAGATACAAGTAACCATGAAAGAGACGCTCAATCAGGTCAGAATACAAAACCAGCTCATAGAAAAATTCCCAACAGACAAAGGACTAAGACTTTAATTATGACTTGAAAGCCATCGAACTTCCGTTTCTATATCTTCTAAAACTCTATATCTTATCTTCATTCTTCCTCATACTATATCTTCCAAAAATAAAACAAATTGACGATTTTTAGGTGCTCGAATATAATTTATAATTTTGGTGACATAGGAATGACTTCCAAAAGTTCGCAGCCGCGAATAAAAACGGCCAGCTGAGCAACAGAGTAGGCTTGAAATGTTGATATTATTAAATTATTATTATATTATTATATAATAATATTAATATTATTATGATGATTTCTCAAATTCTCGGCTATTTCATGAACTGTTTGATACAGTATTTCGACTTACTTACACTTTTAAATTTTTTATTTGTGCTTCCGTTTATGTCTCGGCAGGCCGCAATCTATGTATTATCGGGCCGCATGCGGCCCGCGGGCCGCGTGTTTGACATGCCTGATCTAACCAATATAGGAAATGGATATTTAGTTAAACACTAAGTATATAAAAATAGTTTTTTGTAAAGTTGTAATGGTGAAATTGATTATAAATTCATCGATACAATCCAGTAATCTGAACATTCCAATAATCCGGCACTAGTACATCTACTAGCACATCCGGAAAATGTGTTCTTTTGAACACATCTATACGCATATACGCACATGCGTATACATTTTTGAGTAATTGAAATTTTCTATAGAACGCAGTTAATGCTGACAATGACGGAAATCAAGGAAATTAGTTAAACTTATGGAGCTTTAGAGAACCTTGAGGGACTATTACAGAACCTTGTGGAACTATTACAGACTCATTTGCGACTATTACAGAACCTTGTGGGTCTATTGTGGGTCTTGTAGATGGCCTGGCCCCGATCCTATTTAACCTAGCCCTCGAGAAAGTGATCAGAGGCACAGGAATAAAAACTGACAGCACCGTTATAAACAAGTCATGCCAAGTTATAGGATATGCAGACGATCTGAATATAGTGGGAAGGAATGTACTGACAGTGAAAGAAACATTTATGCAGCTGATAGAAAAGGCAAGACCGATAGGACTGCTGGTGAATGAAGACAAAACGAAATACATGGCCATACAATCAAGGACGCGGCTGGGACAGAACAAAATCATGGATAATATGAGTATTGAAGTGGTACGAGAATTTAAATATCTGGGCTGAACACTGAAAGAACAGAACTTAATACCACAAACAATTCAATAGAGACTGATAGCCGCGAATAAAGCGTACTACGCAGTTCAAAGTGTAATTAAATCGCAAATAGTGGGGGTAAAAACCAAAGTGAAAGTGTAAAAAAGCATCATTAGACCGATAGTGACCTACGGGTGCCAATCGTGGACAATGACGACCAAACATGAGGACCTATTATTAAAATTCGAACGAAAAATATTGAGAAAAATATTTGGACCGACCCAGGAAGAAGACGGGTGGAGGATAAAGTATAATCACGAACTGGTACAACTGTATAAAGAAATAGACCTAGTCACATATATAAAAATACAACGGCTGCAATGGGCAGGACACGTAGAACGCATGGGAGAAGAAAGAATACCACAGAAGATCTACAAAGGAAATATGGAAGGCAACAGGAGACAAAGCAGACCACGACTAAGATGGCATGACAATATACAAAAAGACGCAAGAGAACTAATAGGCATAAGGAACTGGAAAAGAGCAGCAGCGGACAGAAAAGGATGGAAAATAATTCTAAACGAGGCTAAGAAAGGAGGAGGCTAAGGCCCACAGTGGGCTGTAAGGCCACGGATGGATGGATGGTGTGTGTTCTATATAGACTGATTTTTGTAGTTCTTGATAGATTACGATTCCGCCTATTTGCCAACATAATGTGTCTTTTGATTTCTGCACAGTTGTTATTATCTACCGTTATTGTTGCACCCAGATACTCAAACTTCCTCACCTCTTCGAAATTATGATCATTAATTGTGATGTTCTGTCCAATGTCTCGCACTCTTTGGTTTTTTGTTGCCGCCATAAATTTAGTTTTTTGTTCATTTACGTGTAGTCCCATGTTATTTGCTGCGGCTTCAATAGTTGTGAATGTTTCTTTAGCCTGTTGTATGGTTCTAGTAATAATATCTACATCATTTGCATAGGCCAGGATTTGAGTAGATTTGTTGAAGATAGTGCCTCTATTATTCAATTAGGCCTCTCGAACTACTTTATCCAAGGCTATGTTAAATAGTATGCATACTAGCGCATCACCCTGTCTCACGCCAACCTACGTTTCAAACGGGTTCGATATATCATTTTGTATTTTGATACAGCATACTACCCTAGACATTGTCATTTTTGTAAGGTTTATGAGAGATTCTGGTATCTCAAGCTCATTAATGGCTTCATAAAGCTTCGGCCGTAATATACTATCATAAGCTGCCTTGAAATCGATGAAGAAATGGAAGGTATCTATGTTGAATCCATTGATTGGCCTATTCTAAAATTTGATGATGATGATGTAAAATGAAGTGCTGATCCGTTGTAGAGCGGCC
Source organism: Phosphuga atrata (assembly GCA_944588485.1). Classification (NCBI taxonomy): domain Eukaryota; kingdom Metazoa; phylum Arthropoda; class Insecta; order Coleoptera; family Silphidae; genus Phosphuga; species Phosphuga atrata. The sequence continues at coordinate 11,386,150 of OX155895.1, read as the reverse complement.
AGTTCTAAAACCACATTGATATGTTCCAAGGCTGGGTTCCGCCTATGCTTGGATACGTTCCACGATGACGTATGATAGTATTTTATAGACGGTGTTTAGTAGTGTTATGCCCCTGTAGTTACCACACTCAAGTAGATCCCCTTTCTTGTGTATTGGGCAGATTAGTCCAACCTTCCACTTCTATGACTTGTGACTTCTATGACTTCTCTTCTATGACTATGTTCTCGGATTCTCTCTTCTTTCTATGTACCGTTTTTTCTTCTCTTTTCAATCTTCTGCACATTTCTTCAGATTACCTGGTTCTGCGCTGTAGTTTCTTTTTATATGCCCTGTTCTTTCTGTCATTGACTTCATGGCATTGTTCGTCAAACCAATCATTTCTTGGCCTCGATGTCTCAAACCCAAGAATATCCCTGCTGCCTGTTTTATTGTGGTTTCACAGTTATCCCAGAGATCATCAACCGACTGTGTAGATTCATCAATATTTAAATGTGTTGTGATATACTTTTTGTATGAGTCCACTACTGTCTCGATCTTTAATGCAGCTATATTGTATCCTAACTGTTTCTGTCCCTTGTTTTTTTTTTGCGTTGGAAATTCTTGCCCGCAGGCGCGAGAAATTATTTGAATATTTGCATTTAATACAACTTAAAACAAAAAAAGTAAAAGTAGTAAAAAAAGTAGTAAGCAAAAAAAGGAAATTATTATTTTAGATTCTTCTTCTTCTTGTTTCGAATAGGCCTAATTTGGACCGCGCTTGTTCAACTGTTCGGCTTTGATCTTTGCCCAGAATTGTCGCATCTTCTGCCGGTGTAACTCCTTTCTCTGTTCTGTCCAAGAGGGTACCTTTCCTTCCTGAAATCCAGGGTTTTTTCCTGAAATCCACGAACTTCTTCCAGGGTACGTCTCACAGACAGTCTGTGTTGGAGATCTATTATTCCCAGTTCTTTAATATCCTTCTCGGTTTCTGTCAACCAAGTGGTACAAACCTTCCTGTTTTGTCAGAAATTGAACAGACGGTTGGTTAGTCGGTTTGCAGACAATCTTGCAATGTGGCAATAGAAAGCTACCCTTGTTTTCCTTGCACAGTCAGAGAACCCGTCAATATGTACGTAGAGCTCTTAGAGCACGTAGAGTAATGTCGTCTTCGGAATTCCCCATCTTCTTTTACCGGGGCTAGGATCTTCCTGAGTATTCTCCTCTCTCTGAATTACAATTTCTCTACCAAACCTCTTCGGTTCAAGGAAAGACAATCCATGGCATACAGGGCTTCTGGTCGTAAGACTGATGTGTGCAATTTATCTGCTTTGTTGCCATCTTTTGAGAATCAGCAATCAGTGCCATGTCATCTGCAAAGGCCAAGCAATCTACAACCAGTCCATCGTTCTTACGTCCCAGGTAGACACCACTCTGAACACCCAAGTTGATCAGTTCCTTGCGCCATTCTCTCAAAACCTTTTCAAGGACAGAGTTGAATAGAGGTGGGGAAAATCCATCAAAGTTTGACAAGATTAGAATGTTTAAAAGTATGTCACCTATGATTAGGCACTAACAGTTTATACCAGACTATATTAGAGAAAGAAGGTACCTTGAAGGGGAGGAGAGCAGTAGTCGGATTGGGGAAGACACTATGCACGAATGGCAGACAAGATGGAACCAGCGAACTGGATGTGCGCTATGGACAAAACGAATAATCCCACTCAAGAACCTCTAGAACCATAGGTGACACGAGGATACGGAGAAGTGAATTACTTTCTCTCGCAGCTGCTGCTCGGACATGGTAGCTTCATGGCATACCTCTATCGCAGACACCTGAGGGAAACTAAAAATTGTGTGAACTGCTCGGACCTGGTGGATGATTGCCACCATACATTTTTCAACGGCCCCAGATGGGCGAAACAACGGCTAGAAATGGAAATAAAGGTGGGAGGAAAGCTGACCCAGGAAAATCTGCAGAAGACAATGCTACAAAGTAGAGAATGCTAGGACGCAATGAAAAAGCTAGCAACATCTGTCATAACAAATATAACAAAAGAGACATAAGAAAAGAAAGAGACATAAAAAAACAAAAGAGAAGGACGAAACGGACCGTAAAAAAAGAGGAATAAGATGAACAGAAGGCAAACCTCGAGCGAAGTAATGCTGAGAAGGCAGTCCCGCAAGGGGTAAGAATTGAGGATTGGGTTTTTTAGTGGGTAGTCAAGCCACTAAGGCGAGTAGTCCCACACTCCCTAGAGCAACTTCTGGCACAGGGAGCCGTACGTAAAAGTATTTTACACCTTCTCCCGAAAAAAAAAACAAAAAAAGACTATATTAGAGGAGGGTAGATTAGGGTAGTACATGAACCTTGTCTAGTCTAATTTTGTTTAGCCTTTCAAAGTCTTCGCTCGACTTGTTACGCCCTGATCTTCTTTAGTCTTGTCTACTACATAGGACGAGATAGGACTACACAGAAATCGACAAGACCAGAGAAGACCAAGCAAGACCAGTCAAGACCAGACAAGACCAGACAAGACCAGACAAGATCAGACAAGACCAGATAAAAGACCATGCAAGACCAGGCAAGGCCAGACAATACCAAGCAAGACCAGTCAAGACCAGACAAAATCAGACAAGACCAAACAAGACCAGACAATACAATACCAAAAACTAGACTAGACAATAGACTAAACATAATATAGACCAGCTATTCTCAACCGCTGGTCCGGCGGACCACCAGTGGTCCGCGGAGAAATTTTACTGGTCCGCAGACAATCTATTTTTTATCCCCATGGGGGATTTTCTATCCCCGAAAAAATTTACTTATAAAAACTAAATTTTAATTTATAAAATTACGAAATACAAATATCTTAAACTAATTTTAATTCTATGTAATTTATGATTAGTACGGCACTGAAGAAAAAAAAAGAAAAATAATTACATATCTTTACATTTAAATATTATTGTAAGTAAATGATAATAAAAATGTTACAATTAACTTGTAGTAGTTCTACCAACAGGTAGATTTTTGGTGATGGATATATATTTTTCCTTATTTTGGGGGATGATATCAATTTTTTCCTCGTCAGATTCAAATTCTTTAATAAATAAATAAACATCATAATTCGACATGTTATGGAAAAATACCGGGATCATTTTAGGTATTTTATAATTCAAATTACAATTTGAGTGGGCGGCTCCCCGAAATTTACCCGTTAAATGATCGTGATCGGCGACTTTGTCTGTTACTTGTAATAATTAATTACATATGTGACAAGAAGTGGCCGTATCGGAGGAATTTTGCTCATCTGCAGTTAATTTAATCATCGGAAGTATAACGCTTAAATGTTGCCTGTATAATTCCTTAACATATGCATAGAGGTTCTGACAAAACAATTTCGGGCAATCTTCCCCGGAATAAGTGAAAAATTTACTCAATGAGTCATCGAATGAACATTTTATATTATAGGCGAAACTGTATGGTACATGGATATGTGTCTGATTAGTATAGCTATTATCAGGGTTCGGTGAGCATGTATCAACAGGTTTTAAAATTGATTCAAAATCTGCGTATACAACAAAGGGTATACATTTTTCTATCGAAATTTTGAAATTTTAATATATTCCCCGGCATCATATCACCTCTCTTATGTTATACAAGGTCTTCCGTCGGCATAATAGTGTAAATTTTGCTGCAGTCATTCAATTTATGTTGATTAAACGCGAATTCATTTGAAAAAAAGGTTAAACAGCCGTCACATAATTATTTTTTTCTACAATCTTCCGAGATTTGACTTCTTAGAAGCCGTGAAATATTTTTAATATAAACATAATGACCTTTAACCCCTTCTTCCAAATATAATAAATTTACATGTCTTTCCCTAGTCGCATTTGTATGGTAAATTGGTCCTACTACGTCATGTTGTTTAGATCTAAAATTAAACTCCAAGCTATAAACGTTAATACTAATATTATTCATCTGTTCAAATTTAGGAATGTCTTTGATTCTAAGCGGAAACTCTAATCTGTCATATTTTAAAATTGAAGAAAAGTAGGGATATGATGCCGGGCGATCAGAACTCACATTCGTGGGGTGTAATGCGGATACAATGCTCCATAAAAAACAAAATTCGTCTACATTCTGAAAATTGATACAAGCTTTTCGATCCCTAATCTCTTTTGGCAGTTCGATAAATGACGACCCATGTATTGGTTTATATTTATTGATATTAATTTCTAAATGGGAAATCTCCCTTAGTGACCAACCCGAATCTTTCTCCTGAAACTCGCTACATTTGGTTTTAATTTTGGCACACATACTGTCATAAATTTCATCAAAGTTACTCATGCTACGTGTTATTTCGCGATATTTTGTGTTAAATGACTTTAATTCACCTTTGTGTAGTAGTTCTTTAATACCTAGTAAAATTTTGTTAAAAAAATATCACTGGTCCGCGAATCTTTTTTTTTATTTTTACTGGTCCGTGGGCCAAAAAAGGTTGAGAAACGCTGATATAGACAATATCTAGAATATTTGTAAATTAATGTTATTTGTCTATTTAGGCAAAACAAGACTAGATCAATAAGACTAGGTAAAGGCTAACTAAATTATATACAAGTCTAGACAAGATTAAATTAAGACAGACAAGCTTGGATAAGACTTCTTTGTTGAAAACTGCATCGTTTTTAATCTTCTTTCTTTAGTCTTTGTTTATTATTCTAGATTAGATAATCATTATTGCGATCTAACTATGTTTAAATTAATCTGATATTTTTCTTATAAATTCGTTTTGTAAAATTGACAAGACTGAAAGTTCAATTTTTCCATTTCTATTTCTTTGTATGTATGCCCCATGTATTCCGTCGAAACGGTTTTATTTTATCTTTTGAAATTTCCTATTCAAATTCCACACATTCGCAACAGCAGCGAGAACGCAGGCACAAAAAGGACACACACAAAAAAAATAAAAATAAAAAAGGAAGCGAATGTATGTGATCGTGTAAAAGGGACAAAAATACTCACGAGTGATATTGTGCCTGTAGAAAATTAAATTCTTCCTTTATCCTTTCAAGCGTGTCGGCGATTGTGAATTTTATTTGGCCACCCTGAGGTGGAGGACCCTGCAAAACAAACAGATAAAACTAATTAGCAATAATGGGTACTGTGTCTCCTAGTAAAGAAAAAAATCGAATTAAATTAAATATTTATCAAGGAAACAGGTAATAGTTTTATTATTGTAGAATCCGTTGCAGTCAGTCTAATCTGAACTGTGAAACTTCTCTAGATTTAGTTCATAATATTTTTTAAACATTTTTAGACGCTGGGTTCAATTTGTTCCATATCAAATATGTAAAAAATGCATATTCAATTGATTTAAAAAAAAATCTATTTTAGATATAAGAGGTATAAAATTATAAATTACTGTTTTCATTCATGAGTTTTTCTAGCTATATTTTTGTGTGTAAACATACGTATAGGTATTATATATTATACAGGGTGTTAGGTAAACACGTGGCAAAAATTATTGCTTGAGTGATTATTCCTTGGCTTAATATAAGAATATTTTGTCGTATGATGCTTTCTAAAAAACTCTTTGTTTCGAAGATACAGGGTGAATAAAATTTGCGACAGCAACAACATTTTATTATTAAAAAGGACAAGTAAATGTAGATTGCTCAATCTACAATAAATGTTCGAAATGGCTTCCTCCAGCCTGGATACAAGCATTCAATCTTTTCGTCTTTGATTGTCGAACTCTTTCAAACACACCAGGGTTGTTTCTAATTGAGTTACACCCAACAATTATCCGATAGCGCAATTCGTCCAAATTCTCAACTGGAATAGCGTAAACTAATGAATTCAGATAGCCACATAAGAAATAAGCCAGTATGTTTAAGTCTGGGAATCGAGCATGTGGTGGTGTATCATCGTGCATAAACCACATTGTAATTCTTAACGCGAATGGTGGTACATCCTGCAGAGACTCGGTCAGTGTTTTGTTCCAAAAAGTTGTGATACATCTCAACAGTAAGTCTTGCTGGTAGAAATTCCGGTCCAATTAGATAGTCAGCCACAATTCCAACCCAAATATTGAATGAGAACTGATGTTGAAATCGATCTTCACATACCTCATGCGGATTTACATCTGCCCACACATGGTTGTTAAGAAAATTCCTTATTCCATTTAATTATTTATATCTTGTTGAGTTTGAAGATTTTGATAATATTACTTAATACTTATTGCATTTCTTGAGAAACTGGCTTCATCGGTGAAATGAATCTGTGTCAGGAATTGAGGGATTAGAACTAATGTTTGAAAAAGCAATTGACATAACGAAATACGTGGACGATAATCAGCAGATAGTAAGAAATGGCCTTAAGAATTTTCCAAACTCTCCAATGACTTACATTCAAAATATTGGCAATTTGTCGCGTAGAAGTACTTGGATCTTCCTCCACCATGTCCGCCACATTATAGTCTAGGAGCTAGCGACGGTTTCGAGAGAGAATTTTAGGTAGGCTAGTTTTTAGATATACTCTCTGTCTCACTTGCCCTGTCGAGATACGGGCTATCTGGCTGACGTCAGAGGTTGCGTTAATTAGTGCGCATCGTATTTGTACAGGTAAAATAATAATTTTTCAAATAATTTTAAGAAGGTTTTGTCTTTTTTTATTAACTTTATTTAGATTTTCGACATATAAATATGTTATTGCCAGACATTTTTGTAATTGCTTACAATGTGCCAGACACTAATTTTGATTTAAAAAAATAACAAAATTCAAAATATTTTAGTATGACTGACATTTTGATATGATGTTATTGAAGTATCAACAAATCAAAAATTAATTTGCCAGACAATAAATCGACCGTTAAACCATCAGCCAGACCGATTTAAAACCACTGAAATATAAACTAACTGGACCGACCGCTGGCCTCTTGGCTTGTGCGGACCGAGAGAAGAGTCCCAAAGACCTTCATCCTTGTCTAGCCACCAGTGTAGTCGACAGTAGGGATGTGAAAAAATAATCGATTTTCATGTTAATCGATTATTTTTTTCAAATAATCGATTTTGAATATTTTGAATCGATTTTTGTAATAATAATAATCGATTTTTAATAAATCGATTATGTAAATTACACGCTTTAATCGATTTTTGCGACGGATGAAAACTCGTAATTAAGTTCACCAACATGAATAAGTCGATCAAAAGACGACGGCATTTGTATGTATGTGAAAGAGTTTCGTTTCTTTTCAACAGTTTTCTTTCTTTGGAGAGTGTCAATAATTATTCACAATAAAAATGTCGTGTAAAACACCTAAAAGTGGCTGGCGGAAGTATTTTATAATGAAGAAGGAATACCATAGCACAATGCAAAAAATGCCAGAAAACATGTAGTAATACTATAAAAAATATATGAAGCAAAAACTCTGACTATCCTACAGGCTAACCAGGTATCACAAATTAATATATTTTATAATGGACTTGGCATGGTCCTTATGACAGAAAATTCTGAAATCTGTTTGATTTTCTTGCTTGAGTCATACGTTTTATAACCTCAACATTTAAATTAAAAGCAAATGTGTCATGGTAGGATTGACATGAATACGGTTTTAAAGATTAATAAATTAAAATTAATAGAATAGGAAACTAAATTTGAAACTAACCTAAACATCTTTTAATTCAGTGAGCAATTTGCCGGCCTGAAACTTCACTAAACATCTTATGAATACTTTGACATCGTAGGTCACACTACGAAATTCTCTTTTCATGGCTTATAGATTTCTAAAATAATTACGAGAAAAACTTGTTAGATTTTGAGCGAAACGTAACAAAGGGGAACAATGTTCAACTTCAACGTTCGAGTGATCAAGCATTGGAGCTTCTTTTTCGAAAATTTTAGCTTACGCCGCATATGGAGATAAAAATTTGGAAATAACTCAGAACATAGCCGAAATGATATTCCCGGACTGTCTACTCTACAGTACAGTAGAAAGAGTAGGTTTCAAAAAAATAATAAAGACTGTAGCTACTTTGTACAAGGTTTCGTGCCGTAAAACTATCACAGATCTCATAGATACTAAATACGAAGTAAAAAAAAACCCTTGTCGTACAAAAATTACGATTAGTGAAAAACGTCCGTGTCAAAATAGATGAACTATCACCATACAGGAGAGTCCATTTCTCAGAAACGATTAATAAAGTTTGTTAAGATTGGGGTTTGTATCTTGACGAAAAAAATGCAAGCGTTACTACTGACAATGACAGCAACATAGTTAAAGCTATTGAAATTTCTTTAAGTCGAACAAAACATGTTCGTTGCTTAGCACATGCACTGAACTTGGTGGTTGAACATTCTGTAAATACAACTGATATAAAACTTTTTCTGGACAGAGTCCCCAAAATCGTGATTTAGTTCCACCAAAGTGGTGTTGGCGCTGAAGAATTGCGACAAGCGCAAATGCTTCAAAATGTTTGCGAAGGAAAATTGAAATATTTGGTAGAGGACGTATCCACAAGATGCAATTACATATCGTTCGTTTGGATGAACAGGGTATTAACTGATTATGTTTTTGGGTGCAGAATTTCTTTTTCTTTCTCAGTAATAGCAAAATTGACAAAATCATGAAGTGAACAAAAACGTTATCTATAAACGTTAATCAATAGTCTAAGATATTATAAGAGAGGTTAACCAATTATTTACAGAAATGGAAATATATTGATTTGAAAACTTCAAATCGCTCTTCAGGATTTTTTGAGTTAATACCAGAGACAAGTTACCCTAATATACCCAGTTCATCTGGAACGACGATATGATAGAACGTTTCGTGTTAATGAGCAGCAATATAGGATTTGTTTTGATAAACCACCCAAATGAGGCCCAAATGCTCACAGCAAAAGAAATTGTTGTGCTGAAAGAAATTTTAAAGCTTTTTCAAAAAGTCACCGAAGAAATGAGTGCGGAAAAATATGTTACAGCTAGCAAAGCCATACCTATTATCAAATCTTTGAGAACTCTGTTAGACGCAATAACGCTAACGAGTGATTTCGCAAACCAATTGAAAATTCCTTGCAAACAGAATTAAATAAAAGACTCGAAAAAATCCAAAATGTGCACCTTTTTTCGGTTTCGGCATTTTTGGATCCTAGATTCAGAAAAATATATTTAGATGAGGCAGTAGTATCCTTGTCACAAACAATAAATTATATCAACAGATGCTTGAATACCAGGAATGATGATAATCCAGTAGCGGCTAATTCTGAATCATTTGAATCAGGAGCGGCTGTCGAAAAATAATGGCAGCTAACACGTCAAAAGCCAAAAATACAGAATTGGACCTATATATTGCGGCGCCGTTATCAAATCGCGAGGCAGATGTCTTCAATATATGAAGAAGCTTTGAAGGAACTTTCCCTAACCAAACCGAATTGACTCTAAAATCCCTCTGTGATGGTCAATCCCGCACCAGCCGAAAGATTATTTTCCAAAGCGGGGAATATTGTTAAGGAAACACGATACAGTATTTTACGAAAAACTATACCATATAGGAAAAACTATTACTATATAGGAAAACAGGCATTTTTATCAAATAATAGAAAAAAATCGTTTTTTAAATCGATTATTTCTTCTAATTAAAATCGATTTTAATAGATTAATTATAAAAAGCAAAAAATCGATTTTTTTCACTCAATGTCACATGCCTAGTCGAGAGTGGGGAGGATGTGATAGTCAGAGCGAAAACCTACTAGTATTGAGTTGTACCAAGAAAGAGATCGTTCAATCGGTGAGCCTATTAGAAACCGAAGTTTATATATTTTAATGAAAGTTGTTTTTAAAAAGGTAATGTTAAAATATTGTTGTATTTGCAAGGAAAAATTGGACGTCGGACACAGACATATCATTTTTTTTTTGGTACTAGACGAGGACGGAGCGATAAGAGAGACACCTTGTGATGCTCTCTCCCGGCCCGCACAAGCCGGGTTTATTTCAGTGTTTAAAACTGAAAAGGGAGTGGCCATGTTGGAAGAGTTCTAACTGTCACGTTACTTGTGCAAGCGCGGTAGAGAGTGATCATCATCTCTTCGTTGTCAAAGTAGTGTCAGTTTAGTCACGTGGTACTTTTAATGTTTTCAAGAAAATTGTATTACAATGATTAGTGATCAAATGAAATGTGTTTTCTGTAAAGACAAAAATGGAAAAATAATGACTTTCGTAGAAGAGAAATGGAAAAGGTGTAAAGAGGTTTTACAAATACGTGTAAATTTTAGTTAATTTTTTAATTGATCACTGAGCTGGTGAATTGATCATTGACATGGCCCCTTTCATTGGGAAGAAAATTATTTATGTAAATTACAATAAGTGCTACTCATACCTGGTTGAAAATAACAAAGTTATTAAAACTGTTGAAGATTCCTTATCTTGTGAAGAACGCGAAGAAGCAGATTCTAGAATTATATATCATATTTTCCAAATAAATTTCGACGCCGAAGTTGTCATACGCTGCTCAGATTCGGATATTTTAATAATACTCCTCGGCAAACATGAATCATTTAAATGCATCTTTAAAACTTTGGATTAATATGGGTGTGGGACATAATGAGCGATATATATATATATATATATATATATATATATATATATATATTCGTCAATCAAATATACTAAATCCTATGTAATTCTTTATCAGAAGCTCTAACGTGCTTTCACCAACTCACAGGTAAACTAAAGGAAAAGGAAAGGTAAACTAAGACCTTTCAAACTGCTAGAGCAACCAGAACAGCATCAGTCAGCCTGTCAAAATATTATTACAGATGATGAAGAATTGGTAGATCAGACATTTAAGATCTTAGAGAAATTTATTTCTCATTTGTACGGATTTCGAGATTCTTCGAACGTCAATGATGTTCGATCTGTTTTCGAATACGTACCGATCTAAAAAATTAACTGATAATTTTGAAAAGAAATTCCGTAATTTTGACTCATCAAGCTTACCACCTGTAATACCACCTGTAATGCCTGCTCCACACTCTCGCGAAGTACCACGGAGTTGAGCGAGGAACGAGAGTGTGGTCAGGTTACTCGGTCCGCCTTGTGCTTCCTCGCCTCGCCTTGGCTAACTTCGCTTCATGAAGCGGTTTTTCGTACCCGAGTCAAAGGGACACGAGGCGCGAGTACGAGGAAGGGAGAGTATCACGTCTACACATTCGTGTTTACTCATCCTTTCCTATATATTATACACACAAACAGTTGCAGCTGCAGCTACCACCTGTTCGGTGTCAGTCATGGCACTGAGGTCCTCGCGAAGTAAGGCGAGAGTGTAGATGCCTCCTCCGTCTAGTTCCTCGCCTCGAACAACTTCGGCGAGGATCCTCGCCGAAGTTACTCCGCGAGAGTGTGGAGCGGGCATAAAGCTGAATTGTACTAACACTGCGAGTGCATTACGTTACAAAAATTTGGAGAAATGCTCATTTAAAACATCCGACATCTTTATGACCTCAAGCTTCCGGTTGGACCATAAACGATGATAAACATGATTTCATCTGGTTCGTTAGAGAGCAATTAACATAGTTAGTTGCTAATATTATCATTAAAGGTAAAAATTGAAAAATAAAACAAATTTATTTACCTAAAGATTATAACATTTTTGTTATAACCGTTATAATGTTGGTATGATCCTTCGAGAACAATGTTTACAAGCTCTAAAAATCTAAACTTATGTATTTGCTAGGTTAGGTTTTAAACATTTACTCAGTTGAACTAAGTTGAGGTATAGAGACTTTTATGGCAATTTATTCTTGTTTAGTTTAGTTTGCATCGTTGTATCATTGAAATATAGCACTTAATTGAAAATGATAATTTTCAATTGTTATGTAACTTAAAAGAATCTTTATCTCCAATAATCGTAACAACATTAAGATCAGATGACTCTAACATATTTAAGGCACAAGGTGTAATAAAATTCTTGGAAAAGATTAATTGGTTCTGATATAAGAAAAGCTTTAATGAAAAATATCATGGAACGTTTGAAGACCCGTGAAAATGTGGAATTAACAGAATTGGCTAGATGCTTATTAGATCCTTCGAAAGTTCCAACAAAGTCTGTTTTAATATTGGCCGAAAATCTTTTTGAACGATTTTATCCATTCAACAATAAGGTTGAAGTGGAAGGTGCATGTCCGGCAATTTCAGAAGAATTAGAAAAAGTGACCAATCCAAACTATTCCTTGCAAGACGAAGTTCAAATCTATTATTTTAAGAAGTAATAAACAAAAATACTTAAATGAAAACAAATCGCTATCCAAATTCTATGAAACAGAAGTTTGATAAATTTAAAAGAACTTCTGAGAGAACTAAAAGATTAAATATTTTGTTTTAAGCACTCTCTAGAATTCAAGCTACATCCATCTACGCCGAAAGAATTTTCCCTAAGCGCCAACGTTTGTATAAAATTAAGATCTCGTTTAAATATCAGACACTACTACCAAAAGTTCTTAAAAACCGAACCCGAAACCGCAGTTTATAGTTTTCAAAAACCGAAAACCGCGGTTTTGAAAAACTGCGGATATTCAGAAATCCTAGTTCCAGTTGTACCGTCCTTACTGTCATCCATCTTCCTGGCCCTCCATTTCGTTTCAATGTGCCTGTTTCACGAAGACATCGATGAATGTTTTGGATGATTTTTCGGTAGTGGATATTACGGCTAAGAAACCGTTCAATGTACAATCGTCTAGCTTGTAATGAATTGGCATCAGCAAGTCCATACATGAAATGCATGTCAGTCATCTCGGCGTTCGTATACATGGTAGAGGAGACTTCACTAACTATTAAAGATACGTAAAACAGCCAAACGTAACTCAATGTAAACAACTGCGACCGATATAGGTGATATCACTGACGACACGTATTCAAATGAAATCCACTTGTACGTTAGTGGATAAAACAGCCGTTCCAAGTGACAATAACTTGGAACGGCTGTTCAAAACAATTTTTTGTATTTAATAAACTCATTAATTTTTTGTACTTGATAAACTCTTTGGCGTACGCCATATTTTTATATACATTAACAATTTGAACAAATATCGAATATGGTTGTCGCAAATTTTATTCACCCTGTATCTTTCAAACAAAGGGGTTTTCACAAATCATCATAAGAGAAAATATTCCTAGAATAGGCCAAGGAATAACCCCTTGATTTTTTGCCGCATGTTTATCGAACACCCTGTATATACTAAATATTATATCAGCAAATTGGACAAATATTTATTATTCTAACGCACTTGAAATTTGTGATTCTTTAAATATAAAATTTGAAATATGCTTTATAAATACCAAAACCTATCAAACTTCATTTTCTACATCTTACCATACATTGTCTACTGAGTTTTTAAGAGTCGAAAGATTAATTTCCGCAAACAAATAAAACTAAATAATTAAGACTATATATACACGCAAACTACTATCAGATGACATGCTTAGATAGACTACATAGATAATACCCTGTAGGGAAACGCAGAAGGCAATAAATATTGGGTCAGACATGAGGTCAAGATTAAACAGACAAACAAAACTAGAAACCAAATCTAGAAAAAACTAAGAAAATTGACAGCAAGACAACAAAGGTAGAATTGCTCACGTGGAAATATTTTAGTATTTTTCTCTATCTATGTTTGCCTACATAGTCTTGTCTGCTTAGGATTGTCTGTCTAGTCATGTCTGTCTAGTCTTGTGTGTCGAATCTTGTCTATCTAGTCTGCCTAGTCTTGTCTGTTTAGTCTTGTCCATTCATTCTTGTCGGTCCAATCTTGTCTGTCCAGTTTTGTCTGTATAGTCATATCTGTCTAGACTTGTTTGACTAGCCTTGCCTGATTAGCCGTGTCTGTCTAGTCTTGTGTGCTTAGTCTTGTTTCTCTAATCTTTTATTTCTAATTTAGTATATTACTTATTATTAAATCTAACCTATTCTGTAAAAGTATACGAGCCGATTCTAAGAAAAACGTTAAAAGTTAATTAAAAAGACCCCGTTATTTTTTTTTATTTTCCGTTAATCAAAAAAAAATATCAAAAATAAATAAATAAAATAATAGAGATACTAACTAGCCTCTACTAGTATCTAGTTTTATTTATTTATTTTTATTATTGGCGGAAATGTACGGCGTATTATGAATTAACTCGTTACGTCTCTCTTACAGAATCGGCCCGATTAACTGTCTAAATATCTTACCAGTTTAACATACATTTAGTAACTTCACAAATCACAATAATAACTTTGATTAAAATTTTAGTAAACAAGTTTCACTTAAAAGATCACATTTAATACTTTTGGGAACCATAAATTATTGTTAAATCTTAATTTTACTCACACCATAGTAATAGTTCCCAATTTTAAGTCGTTAACACGGAATGAAAAGAGAAATACAATAAAATGTAAAATAAAATGAGTAAATAATAAGTAACAAAATTGTTGTACTAAACCTTGTTCATGTCCCACTAAAGCAAGTAAAACTGTTTTGCAAAAGTTTATATAATTCGTGCGGCGTTCAGTCATTAGATGAAAGCAAAACGGCCAAAACGCAGCGAAAGCGAGAAAGACCAGAGAGCGGTAGAAAACGTTGAATAATTTAACCGTCGCGGTAACTCTGGGGTGCGTGCGCCCGGAATGCGCGAACATATGCCACGTTCAATTAACAACCCCCTTGTTGTCGCATTTCGGGACGAAACGTTTGAATATTTTAAAAAATAAAATATAGATGGAGGTACAGTGCATAAAGAGAATATTTGGTATGTATGTGTATATACGCTTTTTTATTTTGAACAACTTTCCACCAACCCTTATGTAAATGGGGTAATTATCTTAAAAACCAATCTACCCCGTGCGGACACGTTAATGCCCTCGCTTGTATCCATTAAATCCCCGCTATGTATTTAAGGTAATTGTTTACGAATAATTATAAATGGAATTTATGGACAATTTATTAGGTTATTTACTAATATTTATTCCCGTTGTATCTATATTCTCGGACCTTTATAGCTATAGATTTTTACCCATTAATAAATCTAGTCTATAATATAAATTTGATAGAAAAGCTAAGAGAAAAAGATAAGTCATTAATTAGAAAATTAAATTGAATTTAAGTTGCATTTCCAGTCCCATCTGCCCAATCCTGGCTATTTCATCTAGCTTTTCTAGTGTGATCTTACCGGTCAAGTTCTGTCTGTATATTATACCTTAACCATTTTTATCCATCAAGTCACGTCACTCAGTTTGGTGTGTTTAGCCTAGTTTGTTTAGTCCTATTTATTTATTATTATATGTCTGTCTAGTCTTTTTTTTCTGATCTTGTCTATCTATTATTCTACCTTTTCGGTTTAGTTTCACTTATCCAGTTATCGGTCCAGTCTTAAATGTCTATTATTGTCGGCCTAGTTTGTCCTATCTACACTTGATCGTCTAGTTTCGGCTGCCTAATCTTGATTATTTCGTTTTTAGTGTGTCTACTCGTATATGTCTAAATTGGACGTGTCTTGTCTTCCCCTAGTGTTGATTATTTTCTTTTTTTTCTGTCTAATCTTGCACGTCTATTCTTGTCCATCTAGTCTTGCCAGTCTAGTCTTGTTAGTCTGGTTTTTCCGTCTGTCTAGTGTGGTGTGTTTAGTCTAGCCCGTCTAGTCTTGTCCGTCCAAGCAAAAATCAAATCTAAATCAAAATTAATTTTATTAAATAAAAATCCCATCAAAAACATAAAATGTAACAAATGCCTCATAAAATGTAAAAAAGTCTCGTAACGCGGTTCTTTGGCTACAAAAAGTTGGCAGATATCATGTAAGACCAAGGCAGTTATTTTAGTTTGTGTCTATGGAAGCACCTATTCAACAACTTTGTTATAAATTGTTATCTAAACAATTACTTATCAACATTTATAATGACTGTATCAATATTGGACACCTTAATAAAATTAATTTTGATTAAGATTTGATTTTTGCTTGGACTAGACGGGCGAGATTAGACACACCAAACTAGACAGACAAAAAAAACTAGGCTAATAAAACCAGCCTGACAAAACTAGACAGACAAGACTAGATGGACAAGATTGGACAGAAAAAAAGAAAATAATCAACACTAGGGGAAGACAAGACATGTCAAATTTAGACATAAAAACTCACAACTTTTACATGACATAAGATCATCTCACATGAGATCTCACAACTTTTTGTAGCGAAAGAACTGCGTAACGAGACTAGGAATTTTTTACATTTTATGTTTTTGATGGGATCTAATTTCTTTTTGTATGTCATCCTCTTTTTTCTCGGGTAATATATTGTCTGCGCTGCCACTTAACAGTAGCAACCATACATACATACGTACAAGCGCGATGCATTAGTTCAATGTAATTTTTAATAATCATTATTTTTCTTTTAATGGATACAGAAATTTCGGGATTTTTCTTTTTTCCCTTCCTTTATAGGCTAAACGCTAATTAAAATTCAAAGTTTGGAGTTTGTAAGATTGCTAGAAGTACCTTAGAATATTGATGATCGGTGACAAAATTAAATTTTTTTAATGATCATTTAAGATGCTTTCGATGTGGATACTATTTTCCCAAAACATAATACAGAATTTTAAGTGAGGATAAAACTTGGTGAAGTACACCATCCTAAGAGCTCCAGTGTCCATATACCTATGATGAGATCTCATTGCAAAAACTGCCTTGTTCAGACGTTTTGTGACAGGGTGAGTATGTGTTGTCCAATCGAGGCATTGATCTATGAATAGTCCAAGGAGCCTAATAGAATATTAAACCTCGAGGTCTTCGTTATTGATTTGTAATCTTAGAGGGTACTGGTCCGTATGTCTTTTGCATTGAATTGATTAATTCACTCTTCACACTCAATGCAATTATTAATCTTGTCTCAATGACTATTGAGTTAAATATAAATTCTATATTCTTCGTGACAGATAGTGAAGAAAAAGTATATAATATAACTTGGATGGTCAAGCATCGTAGATGCGTTAAGAGGAGCTGGAGACATCCTTGGGTACAAATCCAATGAGAGAAAAGAATGGATATCTGATGCGACTTGGAAATTAATCCAAGACCGCCAAAACTTAAAGCAACAAAGAAACTGTGCTGAAGATAAAGATAAACAAAGGCTATCCCAGATTTACAACGCAGCCGATAAGCAAGTGGGAAAGAGTGCTAGAACTGATAAGAGGAAATGGCTAGCTGATATTGCAACCCGAGCGCAACTAGCTGCTGACAGCATGAACACCAAGGAAACATATCGCCTGACACGAAAGCTCACAAACACAGGCTACCCCTCAGAACGACCAATACGCACGACGAACGGCAAGCTATGCACAACCGAGGCACAGCAAATAACCCGCTGGACAGAACACTTCCAAGAGCTCCTAAACACACCGTTGGAAGAGGTACCACAAAGTCCTATGACACCAAGCGGAAACAGAAGATTTAGAGACGACCCGCCAAGCATAGAGGAGGTGAAGGCCGCCATCAAACACCTTAAAAACGACAAGGCGCCTGGCGCTGACGAGACATACTCGGAGATGTTTAAAATAGACATAAAGGGAATCACCGAGATTATAACACCTATAATTCGAGAAGCATGGGAAACAGAAGTAATACCATCAACGTGGAAAGAAGGCCTAATTATCAAACTGGCGAAAAAAGGAGACCTGAGTATATGCTCCAATTGGAGAGGAATAACTCTTCTTAACACCATTAACAAATTAGTTTCCAAAATAATTCACGACCGGATCAGCAATGTGGTTGAACCGACACTACGCAAGGAGCAAGCGGGATTCAGGTCTGGCAGGTCCTGTACCGACCAGATAAACACCCTCAGAATCATCGTTGAACAGTCGGTCGAGTGGCAGTCACCACTCTATCTACTGTTCATCGACTTCAAGCAAGCGTTCGATAGTGTGGACAGGGAATTTATGTGGATAATACTAGCCAGCTACGGGGTGCCTACAAAGTACATAAACATAATCAAATTACTATACAAAGAAGCAAGCTGCATGGTAATCCACCAAGGACAACGCGGCACACCTTTCACAGTGCATTCGGGAGTAAAACAAGGATGCACGCTCTCCCCACTTCTGTTTACCATAGTCTTAGACTGGGTCATGAAGAAAGCAAATAAAAAAACAAGGGGAATTCGATGGACGCTCGTGAGGCATTTAGAAGAGATTTTGACGATGATATCTGTCTCCTGTCCCACACGAAAGTAGATATGGAAAAAAAGTTGGAGGCTCTCAAAAAGTACGCAATGCAGGTGGGAATGAAAATCAATGTCGATAAAACCAAGCTGATAAAGATCAATGCGACAGCCCCCTGCAACCTGGAGATAGATGGCAGGCAAGTACAGGTAGTAGATAGTTTTTGCTACCTTAGGAGCCTTATTTCACAGGATGGTGGTGCTGATAAAGACGTAAAACAACGGATACAGAAGGCGCGACAGGCATTCGGAATGCTTAACAATCTGTGGAACTCAACAAAAACTTCCCGTAACTTAAAGCTCCAAATTTTCAAATCTAATGTAGTATCAGTTCTTCTTTACGGTAGCGAAACGTGGAAAGTGACTACCACCATAGTATCACACCTTCAGGTATTCACGAACAAGTGTCTGAGAAGAATACTTAAAATATTTTGGCCCAATACCATAGCAAATATTGAACTTTGGAAAAAAGCAAATATGGAGCGTCTTGAAACCCAAATAAAAAGAAGGAAAGGAAATGGATCGGACACACACTTAGAAGGCCGGAGGGGATATTGCAAAAGAAGCTCTTGACTGGAACCCCCAAGGTTCAAGAAAGAGAGGCCGCCCAAAAATCACGTGGCGGAGGACAGTCGTACAGGAAGCCAGGGCAAGCGGAAAGGAGTGGCGCGAGGTAAAGGCCCTGGCTCAGAATAGAATCAGATGGAGAGCGTTTGTTGATGCCCTATGCTCCCACGAGGAGTAAAGGAAATGATGATGATGATATAATATAACTGTTAATCTAAAAAATAAATGTAGGCCTTGACGATATGCGTTGCTTGGAGGCGTTGCTTTTTATTGGATCAAATCATTTCTGAATAATAGGGAACAGATAACCAGGCTTCACTCTCCCCGTGGTTTTGTTTATTTCTCCCCAAGCATTGCGAACATGGGTATTCCACAAGGAAGCACTATTGGTCCATTGCTGTTCTCAATATGTATTAATGATCTACATCAAATACCCACTACTGAGAAGCACCTGATGATCAACTATGCATGTGATACATCTCCACTTATCAATAACAAGACTGTGGATGATATTAGTCAAAATGCGAATAGCACGATGTCATCAATGCGAACAAGCTAACAATAATTAAAGACACGACTAAAACTATCATTTTTAAAACCAAGAGTTACTGAATAGGATGGTTGCGACCATATGCGTGGTAATCTATACATAATCTAACCTTGTTTATTCAGTATAGTTTATCTAGTTACTTCTGTCTAAGCATGTGCGACTAATCTGTTCTATCTAGTTTTCCCTATCTAATGTTGTCTGTGTAGTCTTGTCAATACAATACAATGTAAGACTAGTTAGTCAAGATAAGAAAGTAGTCATTTGTTAACAATCTATCACTAAGATGGATAATTTTTAAGAAAATAGACAGTGAACCTGTCAATAATTTGAAAATTTTATATTTTTTAATTTTCAGGCAATTGGAATTTATAAAATGAATTTGTTTTTTTTGGTAGTTTTTGAACGTTCAATCCTTGAAATTCCACAAAATGCATGAATATTGTGAAAAATAGAAACTGTTCAATTTGTAAATATAGCGGTTGTGCTCCGAAAAGTGAGATTATTTTTCCTTTGTCACCCTCCAGAGGTGTTCTGCGTTTTTAGTGATAAGAGTCAAGTCAGGTGGTTGCAGACAAGACTTCGACCTGTCTGTAAAGATGTTCATTCATTTCATTTCCGTGTCACCATAACAAATAAAATTTTCAGTTTCCAAAAATCAGCCACATATGTGGCTTTGTCATTTGCGAGTATCAGGTCCTTCTCTGTGCAAGTCTCACTTATGTTTGGGCACACAGCCAGATGTTGGTGGTCTTAAGTTACGCCGCATTCACAATTGTCATCCTCTTTGTAGCCCCATTTTTTTAGATTGCTGTTACATCGCGTGACTCCCGTTCTTAGCCTGTTCACATGTGCAGCGTCCTCAATGTGGGGAAAGGTAGATGCTGTCCAGGGGCCAGCTTTTCATTTGCCTCAATCCGTGTGCGGATGGCTGCCACTTGCCATAGGTTTGTTGGTGTGCTTCAGGCGTAATCTCCAGGGGTGTTGTCCACCGCATAAAGCTCTTCCGAGACTTAAGTCTATGCGGTTGCATTTGGTGCCCATATAAGGGATGCCTTTGGTCTGTTTATTGTTTTTTTCGCTCCTCCCCCGCGGCAACACACCTCCTGATTGTGGGTGGGGCAATACCAACTATTCGATAGATTTCCTCCACCGGGGTCGGTTTCAGGCAGTCAGACACTATGCGCACCGTCTCGTTCAGTGCCACGTCAACGTGCTTAACTTCAACGACTACAGTCCAGGAATAGTCCTCCACCGACTATTCCTGGACTGTAGTGTTACAAAAAACCGTCAATTTTGTAGAAAGCATTCTACCAACTTCGCCAGGCGAAAGTCCTTTGTGATGGCATTAAACTTTGATTAAGATGTTGGTTGAGTCCTGTACACTAGTCCACACATCTAGTCCACACACTAGTGTAACACATAGCAGTGTTAGCAGCCTGAAACGTGACGCTGATCGTACCAGGGGTGTAAAATTATCGTACTTTTGCAATAATTATCGTACATTTCCAAATATTAAAAAAACGATGTTTCTTAGAAAAAAATATTAAATTCATGTTATTGCACTCATTTTATTAAATTTTAATATTTACTCACGTATGTATTATACACGACGCGAAAATTCATACTTTTGGATTGACGAAATCTACATTTTTTTATAAATCGAAATATACATTATTCTGCCTATATCCATAATCTAATAGTAGAAAATTCCAAATATACGCTCTTTAGCTCTTTATAATTGCATGCCAACTATTACAATTTGAATTTGTTTTGAAAGTAAACAATAAACCAAAGACGACTACAAATAAAGACTGACATTAAATGATTAAATTTTTATTCGTGACTGTAACAAAATGAAAACAAATCTTCCACACAAATATAAAATCTGTTAAATTTTGAAAAATTGAAATATTATATTTAAATATTATTTAAATATCTGGCAGAAGGACCTCGAGGTCGATTGCCCATTGTATCATGTTTTTTTTTCTTGTGTTTAAATAAATACCATTATTATTATTATTTTTAAATATTATTTTTTGGTAGAGATATTCATAGAGCTATTAAACTTCAACTACTAGTTTAAACTTCAAATATCATTTGGCATCAGGATTATCGAACTCATTAACATCATTATAAATACTTCCGTTAGGTTTTTCTATCATCCTCTCCTTTTTTTTGTACATTAAAGCGTTTGTCATACGACTATATTCTCACTCGGTAGGTTCAAACGTCGTGCAATCACCCTTATTGCTTTAAATCTTTTGCAGTGGACCGTTGACTGTGGACGTAACCAGTTTGTTTCTTGATTTAGTTTTTATCAAATTAATCTAGCTAAATATTCGCTCGCTGTCGGCATTAGAATGAGGAAGAGAAATAACGTCGAGAACGAACTTCGAGAGATTTTTAAGTCCCTGGTCTCTATCATCACAGTTCATTAATTTTAGATCAGATCATCAGATATTATATATTAATATAACCAGGAAGCTCGACAAACAAAGGCAATTGGCGCCCCACGTCATCGCTTTTCTGATATTCGTCAGTAGATACAGTACGAGGAACTGCCTCATCAATGAAAGTAAGCTAGGCGTGGCATCTCTCGTTTTCCGGAGCATTACTTTAGAAGGATGGAGGTTTGATAAGAGCTTCCATACAGAATCTTCAAAATTGAATCGCATTTCTTCAAAGCCTGTTATTAAAAAATCTACGGCAGTTGTGAAATCGGATTTTAGTCGTTGATTATGACAAATATCCGAGTTTAACTTAGTCATAACTTTTTTTGTACATTAAAGTGTTTGTCATACGACTATATTGTCCCTTGGTTGGTTCAAACGTCGTGCAATCACCCTTATCACCACCACCATCTGTTCTGGACGCAAACGCTGTTCTTCATTTGGTGGATCGATTTTGTTCAAATCTGTCTGATAATTGTAATTCTTGCATAGGTATGATTTCTTGATAATGTCGACACATTTTATCATGAAGACTTATTAGAACAAAAGTTTCAGACTGAAATAATTCGTTTAGTTTTGTTAATTTCGGTCGGACCTAATCTAAAATCAAATAATACAGTTTGATTATTGGATTATTAAGGGATTGAAGAATCTGCTCAACAGCAAACAGTCGCGTCTATTGTACTTGTCCAGTGAAATATAATTGTAAAACATCCCACTGCTTGATTATTCTCGAAACAACAGCTCTCAAAGATAACTAACGGATTTGCGAAGGGCGGAGAATGGTATGTGTTTGGATGTCCAAGAAGCTTTGAAATTGATGAAAATTATGTTGCCTTTTAGCACTGTTCTTGAACTCGTTATAGATATTTCGAGCTAAATCTCGGCAATTGTTTACAAATCTTTGAAAATTTGATTTCGGCTAAGGTAAAGAATACGGGATTGTTTTGAAATTTAATGTTGCGGACCATATTGCCTGGTGTAACTGTTGTTAATCGTCTTTGGCACTCTTTAACTAAGATCCGAAAGCAAAAAATTAAGCTTCTACGTTGGTTCAATAAATATTCGTGTTTTTGTTGAAAATAATTGTTGACATTTTCAAGATTACAGACAGTAGATGCGAACGAAACTAACTCGACGTTACCACATTGTTCTATATAGGATCGAGAATTCGCGCTGCTGCGTGTATGTTTTGATTCAACTGTCCGCTTCGCGGCGGGCAACCTAATCTAACCGGGGTTAACAGCGCGAACTCTCGATCCAATATAGGACAATGTGGCAAGGACCGTTGGTTTAACCCCGGTAAATTAGGTAAATTAAGACCACCTACGGACCGTTGGTTTAACCAACTCGGTTGGTATCAATTTACATTCAAGTAATTTTTGAATTGTTTAGTCGGGATCTCTTAAAATATTCTGAATATTCATAAAAGACAAATAATTTCTGTACGCCAATTTTGTATATACTTTACACAAACATTTAAAGAAAAATAATAAACGTGGCAACGTCGAGTTAGTTGCGTTCGCATCTACTGTCTGTCATCTTGAAAATGTCAAGAATTATTTTCAACAAAAACACGAATATTTATTGCACCAACGTAGAAGCTTAATTTATGCTATCTGATCTTAGTGAAAGAGTTCCAAAGACGATTAACAACAGTTAAACCAGGTAAAAATCCCGCAACATTAAGTTTCGAAACAATCCCGTATTCTATACCTTACCCCTTATTTCTAAAAATTCATTTTGATTAATGAAAAAACATATTTTTTTCGATATTTAAATATTTTCGTACGTATCCTAATAGGTAAATATTATCGTATATTTACGTACAATAGTCAGTCGCTATCGTACATCATACGGTAGCACCAAATTATCGTACAAGTACGATAATTATCGTACGGATGCCAACGCTGGTCCATAGTCGGTTTTAATATACGCTGTTCACACGTAATAGTTATCATTTAAATACCTCTCCACTGGACACCCACTTGTCCACCTCAATACATATAAATTGCTAGAACTGATAAAATATACTAATTAGTTTAAATAAATAATTATAATAAAAAAAAAATAGGGTTTAAAATATGTTCAACAGTTAATATATCCAATTAAATGACCAAAAAATGTCCACACAAAACAAAGCAATTTAAAGAAAATCTCAGAATCAAACATGTTAATAACAAATTGTAATTTGTAAAAAGTCACAATGAGATATTAGTATGTTTTGTAACTAACATTCTAACATTCTCAACGAGACGGGCGGAACAGACCTAGACATTCTAAACAGAATTCAAAAAGCACAGATGGCATTCAGGCAACTAAACACAATATGGAGGTCCAACATCATAAAAACAAAGAGCAAGCTGCGTTTATATAGAACAAACGTCAAAGCAATCCTCTTATATGGATGTGAGACCTGGAAAAACACTAATGCCACAAAACATAAACTTCAGGTTTTCGCCAACAAATGTCTACGAATCATCCTCAGAATCTTCTGGCCACAGAAAATTACTAATGAGCAACTTCTTAAACGATGCGGAGAAGAAACAATAGAGCACGACATTAAGAAAAGAAAATGGGGATGGATCGGCCACATTCTAAGAAGAAAACCAGACGACATTGCAAGGGCAGCACTAGACTGGAATCCCCAAGGAACGAGACGACGAGGAGACCGGCTCAAACATGGAGGAGAACAGTGTTAGATGAACTAAAAGCCCAGAAAACCTCTTGGAGTGAAGCCAAAGCAATGGCCCAGAATAGGGTCCGCTGGAGGGTGCTTATGGAGGCTCTATGCTCCACCTAGGAGTCCAGAACCCATATATATATATATATATATATATATATATATATATATATATATATATATATATATATATATATATATATATGTTTTGTAACTAGGGCGGTAGGTTGTCAATTTGATAGGAGAGCGAAATTGGGAGCAAGAACGAAGTGCACATTCGCTTGAGGGCAATTGACAATACCGCCCGTGTTACAGACAATATTTTTTTATTGGGGATGTATCTTATAAGTTGTAAAAAATAGAATGAAAAATGCCTGTTCAATTGTCTCCGGTGGTGTGGATTTGTCATAAGAACTCTCCTCAGGCTCTGGTATCACCATATTATTTACACTCATTTTAAAACGTTTTCTTTAATTTTTATTTTGTAATGAAAAAATGTATGTCACTTTCATGCTACTTTTTTAATATTGAGGTCTTGATTGTGTTTATTGTATTTATTTAATTGTTTTTTTAATGTAACCTAGCGATATTGAATATTTGCGTGCGTTACCCAAGTTACGTTTGAATACAACCAAAAGTGGCATTTCTCGTTGTAAAAACCGTGCGCCAGATAATACTTTTAACGCTTAAGTAATAAAAAAATATATAATGTCCAGGTAAGAATTTTAATTTACTTTACATTTTATGAATGAAATTCCATTTTATATACTTCTTGAAAACTTCTTGAAAATATCTTGAAACTTGTAAATACGCTTTCAATGAAAATATACTGAAGTTTTTACATTTTCATTTAAAATCACAAACTAAAATTTCAAAATAAACAAAACTAGAGACGGAGTAGACAAACAAGATAAAACGTACAACTTTAACTGAACTAGATTATAGAAGCTAAACGTTAGTCCAAAAAACAAAACGCTTACAAAATTAGTTTTTAATTTTTATAAACTAGATAATATATATGCGTACGAACTGAAATCAATTTAAGAGGATTATAAGATTACATTACGAAATATTTATCACTTTTTACTAACTCGATTAATATCATTGATCGAAGTGTTCCATTTAGTGATGAATTGCGCAATCTCCTCAAGTAGCGGTATTAATTTTCATTCGCTCTCGTGGTTACGTTGATTGCATTTTAGGGTTGTTTGATTACTAATGTGACATTCGATCCACTCTCCTCCCCCTCATACAACACACAACAAACCATCATGTATATAAATATAACACACATAAACCTTACACACTTTATAAATAAATAAATATATATATATATATATATATATATATATATATATATATATATATATATATATATATATATATATATATATATATATATATATATATATATATATATATATATATATATATATATATTCTTTTTTTGTAATGATCATTTAAATTATTTAGTGGCGTAACGAATCGACCAACTGATATCGATACTCGGGAATTAAGGATTCACATAATTTCCGTCGAATCATTACGTGTAATAACGATATTAATACTAATTACGACGCTCGATGTTATTAGGTAGAACTAATCGATATGTTTGAGTCTACGCAATGTTCCAGTATTGAATCGATCTTTCACTAATTCACATTTAATTAGTTACAGATCGCGTGATTGCGATATTCTTATTATAGGTAAGAATTAAGATTTAGTATAACCAAACTAAATAAGACTAGATTAACCAAACTAAATAGATTACCAAATAGGGATATAATAATAATAATAATATAGAATTGAAATTGGTTCAAACCATGACATCTCATTTTAATAATAATATACTTAAAACCTCATTTACAAGACAACAATAAATTTAATAATATATAACTAATGAAAATGTATTCGGTTAAGTTATAACTTGTCAAAAAAATATCTTTATAGCGTGCTATCGCATTCTGACACATTACAGTAACTGGTACCCGCCGAAGACAATTGGTACGAGCACAAGGAATGTAAAATGTGTTAATATACCTAGAACTTGACCTAGGTATATGGAAGTTTATTTTTGACAACAGAAATGAAGCATCCACTTTATTATGAAGAATCTTCCATAAAAACTTAGCAGTAAACTCTTCTCTTCTGGCGGCCAGCGAAGCGATACCATGTCGTTCCAGGAGAATATTTTGATCCACATCGCGTTCGGGATATATAAAATATATCCAAATATCGATATTATTTTTAATATGTATCGATATTTTCGCACCATATTTAGCCACCATAATAGCGATAAATCGATACTAATTATGTAATTTTGTAAATTTTTATGTAAATTTTGTTTTAAGTTTGATATTGTTTTTATAAAAAACGCTCAGGGGCGATGGTGCGGTTAATCCGAACACTAATTATACAGGGTGTGTCAGAACTCAGAATTCCAGCGACAAACTTTCAGGGCTGATTCTATGATCAAAAATAAGCATAAAACTCTTAATACATATAAAATGTGCTGGTGCACCGTCATGCATAAACTACATTTCATGTCTTAGTTGTACATCGACCAGGTCAAATCTATTCAGAAAGTTATTTTCCAGAAAATTTGTGTAGGCCGCCCCCGTTAAGCGAGCTGGCAACCCAATTGAATGTATCAAATAGTTGTCAATAATCTCACACGAAACATTAATTGAAGATCTGTGTTGATAACTTCTACCTTGTATTCCGTGAGAATTTTCTTCAGCCCTCAAGTGGAAGCTGGTTTCAAGTTCGTGTTTACAGTTCGAACACTAGTTCTCGGATTACTGGCAAAAGCATCCAAGACATTTTCCTCCAATGCCACTATGTCACAGTACGAACCGTTCTATCACGTCCTGTATCTGTTATCTCAAATTTTCCACGTTCTCGAAGACGCCGATGAATTGTTGAAAAAATTGTATGATGGGCTGCTGCCTATTCGGAAAACGTTCTTCATAAATCCTTGCAGCTGCTCGGCCGTTGCCGTTAGCAGCACCATAAGCTAAATGCATATCTACTAGTTCTTCGAAAAAATACTTTATCAACGGTATCAATGAAGACCTCCCTTTTAATAGCTGGTATAGTACAAATAAAGTTAATGTTACGACAAGGAGAGCGAGAACAAGCGACAATAGCACAAAAAGTGAACCAAATAAAGCTGTCAGAGATACAAAGATACAGAACATATCAGGCATGGTAAGAAGATTATTCTTCTTAAACTTCCACCTTAGGCATGTGCTAAGCGGGCATGGATGCTAAGGGACTAAGCACAACATCCGCAGGGCAACCGATAGTCTTTGCCAGTACTGTGGTCTTGCGGACAACGCTCCACACACCATCCTCGAATGTGCTAGGGAAATATCTGAAAAAGAACCGTAGGAAAAGAAAACCTCTCTCAAACTAGAGTCGACAGATCTGATACTCAAAAACAAGATAGAAGATGAATACAGTGCCATGGAGCAGCAAGCCGGATTCAGAGCAAGAAGATCCACCATTGACCACCTATTTGTGTTAACTCAAATCGTAGAAAAGAAAATCGCATATAACCAGGAAGTTCATTTGCTATTTGTGGAAGTTAAAAAAGATTATGACAGCATTCCTCTAGTAAAATTACGGGAAGCTCTACAACATACCAACATAAATGCTGAAATAATAAAAGCAATCAAATCACTCTATAATGGTGCAAGAACACAAATAAAAATAGGAAATAACTTAACAACCGGGTTCACAGTAACAAAGGGACTCAGACAGGGATGTTGTATATCGCCAACACTGTTCAAGGTCTATCTAGATAGCGCATTAACAAGATGGAAGAGAAAATGCGAAGCAATGGGCATACCTGTGGATGATACATCAACAATTTATACTTTGACATTTGCAGATGACCAGGTGGTGATTGCACAAGACAACTAATTGAAGAGTATGACAGGTGGGGTCTAGACGTGAACATACATAAAACAGAATACATGTGTATAGGAGGAGAACAACAAGATCTGCCTATCTCAGACAAACAGAATATCAAACACTGCAGCTCATACAAATACCTAGGCGTAAAAATATCGAAATAAGGAAGTCTGGACGAAGCAATAGCCGAAAGAAACCTTCAAGGCTGGAGGGCTGTGTCCATGTTAAACGGCATACCATGGGATAAACACATTACAAAGGAAAACAAACACAGAATATACAATTCATTAATTAAAAGTATAATAACCTACGGTAGTGAAGTGCGGCCTATAAAGGATAGCGCAGAGAAATCACTAAAAACCACAGAGATGGACTACTGGAGAACAGCGGCAGGAATATCGGCAATGATGACACCCCGGCGCGACTTCCTTTTTTATGCGGTGTAAATAGGTCCCAAAATACCTATGACCTGTGAGTGTCTGCGTCATATAGTGGTCAACCTCACCATGCCTGCGTGAGTACCATAAAGCGACGTCTGGGATTATCTCGTGTGTCCATCTGCCCTTTGGATCCGCCTGCCACTCTCGTTGCAATGTCCCCAGTATTTTTTCCCGCTCTTCTTTCTTAATTCGAGCCTTGCATATTGGTTCTTCGTTGAGTCTCATCTCCTTCGCTCGTGGATGCGCTTCCTCTCACTCACTAGGAGGTGCAAGGGGGGGGGGGGGATGTCGGCTAGCACTAAGACCACTCTGCGGTCGCCACTTTGCGGTATGCTGCAATTACCCTAACGGCTGCCAGCCTCTGTACTGATATCATAGTCTGTCTGTCCCTCGCCACAGATAGGCCACCACACATAGGCGCAGCATACAATAAGACCGAGTGCAGCACACTCATCAGCAATAGTCGCGAATGTTTTGCTCCCCCCACGTACCGCATTAGCCGCGCCAGCGTCTGTGCGTTCAGCAACGCCTTCTCCGTCTTCGCGATATGTTTGCTGAAATTCAGCTTTTCTTCAATTATAACCACGAGGTATTTAAGGTTTTTTTTTTAACTTGTACTTCCCCTCCATGGATCCTTATTTTTGGTACACGGATGGTACGTCTTCTACTGAGCAGTACCGTCTCGCTCTTGTTAACCGCAACTTCTAGACCCACACTCGCGAGCCAATGTAATGCAGTCGTCACCGCTTCCCCAGGACCATCTCTAAAAGTTCCGGCGTCCGCGCCGTTGCTATAACAGCGACGTCGTCCGCAAATCCCACCAAAGTTGCACCCTCTGGCATATTGACGCGTAGAAGGTCATCATACATAATATTCCACAGGGTCTGCCCCAGTACAGCGGCGATGCGTCGACTCCTTTGTCCCGCGGATGTACTGTATAGTAGTAGTCGGTCCGTTAAATAATTTCTAATCATCTCAACTAAATAACAAGACATACCCTCTCGGCGCTGTAGCGCCTCGACTATGGCCGACCACCTCGCCGAATTGAAGGCGTTCCATACATCTAGAGTAGGGGCGTCGCGAAACGGTCTTTCCTCGTGTTCGCCATACTCGCGATGTTCAGAATGGATTCCATTGCATCTATCGTCGATCGTCCCCTGCGAAAGCCGAACTGTCTTTAGGATAATCCGCAAGTATCATGCGCTCGAGGAGCTTGCCCGTCGTGTCTAGCATGCACGGTGGCCGGTAGGAGCCCGCTGTACTCTTGTGGATTATGACCAGGCGCTGTCTCTTCCACCGCGGATGGAAGCTTTTCCCATACAGGCTGGCGTTGTATGCTAGAAGGAGGAATTCTGGAGCACGAAGCACCGAAGCCGCGACGGCCTCATTTGGTATTCCGTCTATGCCTGTCGCCTTGACAGATGGCAACCTCTTTAGGAATGTGGAATGTGTGTAAGAATGGAATTAGTTCTTCGCCGCTGTCCGCAGTTCTTCTTCTGTGTAGATCCTCGATCCTCGCCCTCGCTCGCAGCTTCCCAGATTTGTCCGTCGTGAGTCGGGAACAGGTCATCAATTATGCGGTCCAATTCAATAGGGTCTTTTGTTACAGGGTGTAATCTGCGTCCAAGTCTTCCGGCAATAATACAATAGGGGCGTCCCCAGGTGTCGGCGTCAACAGCTTCCTGTAGTTCTCTCCAGCAGGTCTTCTTGCTACTCTTAATAGCAAGGCGGCACTGTTTCCTCGCGGCCTTGTGGGCCGCCACAAGGTTATCGGCCTCCTGGTTGCCAGATGTCCTGGCTCGTCGCTCCTTGCGCCTCCTACGTATACATTTGCGTCTCAGGGCCACCAGATTTGCGGACTACCAGAATACGGGCGTCTTTGTTCCAATCCTAGATCTTCGCGTCGCATTTTCTTTCCACAGCCGTTATAGCAGCCATGACCAAGTCTTCTGGTTGGGAACGCCGAATTGTTTCTGCCTCCTCGCATATGCTTATTGCAAAGGCTTCTCTGTCCATTCTGTTGGTTACCCAGCCTCTTGTCTGAAGTTGCGGTCTCAACCTTCTAGTAGCCGGCATGGATCTCCTGTATGTTATGTAACGGTGGTCACTCAGAGTGACCCCGTCTCGAACCTTCCATCCACTAATGCGTTGTGCAAGCCCCGCACTCGCAAGTCACGTCAATCACGCAGGCCGAGCCCGTGTACTCTCGGACCCAAGTCGGCACTGTTCCTTCGTTAAGGGGACGCAGTTCAAGTGTCGCCACTAGCTCTGCCAGGAGGAGTCCCCTGGCATCTGTGCGGGACGAGCCCCATTCCGTGCACTTCGCGTTAAAGTCTCCCGCAATGAGTACCTCACCATTAGTAGACCTGATGCTAGCTTTCAGGTCGTTTAAATGCGCTCCGAAGTTCTCCAAGGTAATGTTGGGCGACAGGTAACAGCCTAACCTAACTCCCGAAACTTCATAATATACCTAAATAGGGTAAGTCAGGGAAAGATCGACCACCGGGTGAGACCGACCAGTCGGGATAACTCAAGAACAAAACTAGAGAGGGATCTGTGCGTGACATATATGGTAAAATTGTTGCAACTTGTTGCAACCAACTTGATATATCAGGCCGCGGCAGCAGCATGAATTTATAAATTAAATTTTAATTTTTTTCCGAACTTGAAAGTTTTTTGGCATATTTACTGTGTCGGTGATATTTTGAAAACGTGTAATCTTATTTAAACTATTTCGATACTGGATGATAAAATATGCATAAAACTATAACATAATCCCAAAAATGTAGTCGTTTCTTGTATTTCCTCCAGTTAACTCCCGTTTCTACTTGGAATGTCGATAAACCAAATAAGTGAGGATAAACAAAACAGGGGGAGCCGTACCGCTACGACACAATGTAGGCAATTTTTTAGGCAATATATAAAGAGTCATCGTAAAAAACTCTCCCGTTTCTTTGGTATAGTTCGATCATATTAATCCGGGAGAGAGATTTGAAGGAAATTAGAGATTTAGTGAAGCCCAATTAGTTAAATAAAAAGTTAAATACAGAGTGAGTCTCTACCGATGCATGAAATAGGAGGTTTACAAAATTTAGATGGGCCGGTTACAAACAAATTAGTCGTTGGCTTCATAATGCTCAAAATTCGAAAATTTCTGCGATTGCTGCGGAAAAATTAAAAAAATCGTAAAAACTAAATTTGTTTATACTTTTATATTATCATTTTATTATTTTTTCCTAGTCTGCCTCACCCGTAGTTGGTGGTCGGTCTAACCCGGACATACGGGTGAGATCGACCAGTTGTATTGTTTGTACTTTTCATTCAAATAAAAACAAAATGTTTGTATGATATAATAAATTATCATTTATATATTATCTAAATTAACGGTAAAAACAATTTATATATTAACGGTAAAAACAATTTTTTTCTCAGAAAACAAAAAAGTAATAAAGCTTTTTCCAAAGTGGTCGAACTCTCCTGGACTTACCCTATACATAATATACATAAACAACAGTAGGATCATATAGATTATATAGCCGACTGCTGTGGACACTTTTGATGTTTTTACGATAAAATTTCTAGTCGGTGTAATTATAAACTGCATTGCCAGGAACAACTTCAGTAAAGGAACATGGCGTTGATAGAATAATACTTTTTCTGTGTTTATTCAAACACGAAACTGCCGACTATGAATGGGTAGCAATAAGACGACTGTTATTTATCCAGGGAAAAACTCTTCTTATATTCGGGTTAATACGGTATTTTCTCCCTATGTATAAAGGCAGTAAATATCTGCAAGTGGTTAGATTTAACTGTAAGGTATTGAATTTGATGGCGCGTATGTCGGCCGCCGAGTTCCACTATATAATTGGTATTATTTCATACTATAATGGGCACGACGCGTTCACTCGCTCTCCCTTCTAATTTGCGATGCCATTCAATTCATTTCACCATGGGGGAGAGAGACTGCTCGCCGGTTCGAAGGGAGGGAGCAAGAGAGAGAAAAACGCGCTCGATTCACCCTCTATACTAGACGCCGCTTAGGTATTATCCAAATTGTATTTTTGTCACCTAGCGACCCCTTATCTGTATGGTATTTGTAAAAGGGAGAGAGGTTTTTTTTCGTTTTCTTTAGTTCTTTTTTTATTCACAAACCCTCTGGGTCTCCAGAGAGATGGAGAACGTAGGGGTAGCAAAACAGGGATCTTCCATGTATATTTTATTATCTCGTTTCGGAGATGTATCAATCTTTCAAGTGATTGGTCTACTAATTATCTTTTAATTTCGCAATTTTTAACGATGAGACTAGAATATTTGTTATTATCTATAAATATTTGTTGAAAGATAACGAATGTTAAAGCGCTAATAATCCACGTTAATGCCACAAATTAAACTTGAATCAAAACTTAATGTACAACTTTCTCCTTAAATTCCGAATAAAAATTATATCTATAATTTTTATCATCTATAAATTATTATCTATATATTTTCTTGGAAGATAACGACTGTTAAAGCGCTAATAATCCACGTTAATGCCACAAATTAAACTTCAATCAAAACTTAATATAAAACTTTCTCCTTAAATTCGGAATAAAAATTATATCCTTAACTAAATGAAAAGAAACGTCGGGAAAGGAGCTTATAAGCTTT
Source organism: Phosphuga atrata (assembly GCA_944588485.1). Lineage (NCBI taxonomy): Eukaryota > Metazoa > Arthropoda > Insecta > Coleoptera > Silphidae > Phosphuga > Phosphuga atrata. Next base: position 11,352,675 of record OX155895.1, on the reverse strand, counting down.
TCCGAGCGAGATAGCATCTCCGAGCTTAGTACTTGAAAACGAAAAAAATATTATAGGAGTCTCCACTTTTTTTTCTTTTACTGCTTCTCCAACGTTTTAATAGTTTTAAATTGTTTTTTATTGGATTAAGTCTCGCGGAATCTCGGCCGGATCGCGCCGGGTTAAAGACGCGAGGGTGGCGTGAAAATATAAAGGGATTTGCCATTAAATTTTAATGCGACGATTAATTGAGTATAGTAAGATTAGTTTAAGTTGTGCTATAGATTTATTTTATATAAATCATAAATTTTAAGCAATATTTTTATACATACTTCCCGATACTACTAGTCTTCACGATTTAGACAGTTTAGACGGATTAGTTCTTTCGAAACGACGTGAAATTAAAAGAATTGTAAATTACTTCGTAAATACGTATTAAATAAATAAAAATGGTTTTTAAAAAAACTTTTTTTCATAAACTATAGAATTGTTATTTAATCCGTATTTATGCTGTACAAAAGTCAATATAAGGGGTATGTAAATGTAATAGTCATAGATACAATCTAATTGATATGTAATGGATGTAAGCTCTACATTTTTTATTAAATGTCAATGTAATTTTCCAATTTCACTTGTAATAGTACTGTAATTAATGTGTTTATAGTTATTAGTATATATATATATATATATATATATATATATATATATATATATATATATATATATATATATATATATATATATATATATTGTATTTGAGGTTTTCGCGGATAGATACCTGTGTTGTATTGTTTTCTCGGGGATTCCGCGTTGATGTTGAGGGTTGGTTCTGAAAAGAAACGGATTCTCGACGTTTCGGCGAACTAACATTTGCCATTCTCAAGAGATATATGCGTTCGTGCGAGTCAACGTGTGGAACCAGCACGGACGCATATATCTCTTGAGAATGGCAAATGTTAGTTCGCCGAAACGTCGAGAATCCGTTTCTTTTCAGAACCAACCCTCAACATCAACGCGGAATCCCCGAGAAAACTATACAACACATATATATATATATATATATATATATATATATATATATATATATATATATATATATATATGCATATACATATACATGTACATATACATATATATATATATATATATATATATATATATATATATATATATATATATATATACATAAACACTGTTTTGCAGATATAGTTTTAAATAAAATCAAACTGGCAGCGTCGCAAATATATACACCGAATGGTCTATAGTTGAATTATCAAGGAATGTCGTTTTACAAGTGAACTACACGTTGGAACCGGCGCATAATTAAGTATTTTGTTTTATCGGGCGGCATTTTCAAGTGTTGCAATTTTTCACTTAATCTTAAGGAATTTTACGCGTACGCCTATGGATGTTATTCTTGCTATGGTAAATATATGAGAGTATAACAAGTACATAATGCAATAATTGTCAAATAAATTTGGTTATATTATGCGAGACATATTTACATATCGTTTTTCAGATGTATTAACTAATTTCGGCGAATATTTTACATTTTAAGTAATATTTATATTTTGTACATATTTCCTAAATGAATCACAAAATAAATTTATGGTTCTTTTAATACTATTGGCTATATCCTAACATCTGTCTCATAATAATGATACTTTCAATAATATATATATATATATATATATATACTAACAATAATGAAGACTTGCTTTCCGATGCTGAATTTTCTTCAGATGATTCAGTACCATCATTCGCCAAATTCACTAAAAAATCGCGGGTACTAGTAATGTAGTAGAAGTATCTAACACCAGAGAATGGAAATCTATTACGGGAAGAAGAAATCAAGATTCTGAATATGTATAGAATGTTAAATTACTCGAGATGAATGTAAATTGCGATGATCCATATTCTCTACATAAATTATTTTTTACCGACAATATATTGCAAATTATCGTAGATGAAATTAATAGATACGCCTCCCAAAGCGAGGAGGAAAGTCGCAACAGTGCGATAATAAATCGTAGAAAACATCAGCAGTGTTGAAATTAGTCACTATGCAGTAAATGAAAACATTTTTTGAAATTTTGCTCATCATGGGCATTACACAAGTTCCTGAAATGAGATTATATTGGTCCAACAATACAATGTACACAAATTTGAGCATCAAAAAATCTGACACGAGATCGTTTTTTGAACATTTTTAAATATTTACACTTTAGCGACAATAGTTCCGTAAATACTGAAAATCGTTTAAATAAATGTCAACAAATTTTAAACGAAATTATCAGTAGATTTAGAAACATTATCAAACCAGGAAATAATATTGTTATAGACGAGAGTGTGATACCACGGAGAGGTCGTCTTAGATTTCGACAATATATACCGGGTAAGTGGCATAAATATGGAATAAAGTTATGCCTTCCTGGTGGTAAAAACCTATAATTTTGAAGTTTAAGTTGGTAAAAATGGCGAAATCATAAACAAAGGACATTCGCATGATGTAGTAATGAGTTTGGAAGACGATATGCTATATGCAGAACGTACAATGTTTACAGACATTTTTTATACAAGTGTACCATCAGCAGAGGAACATTTGCAAAAGTCAACTGTCCTGTGTGGTACCGTAAAAGTTAATTTCTGAGAAAAGAAAATTTCTGCCGCCTGAAGCGAAGCAAATGCAAAGACATGGGTACCATTTCCAGTTTGATAAATTGACAAGGAATTAAATTTTTAAAATGGACAGATAAAAGACCTGTCTCCATGCTAACAACTAGGGATACACGAGACGAGATAGGACGAGAGTTTCAAAAATCTCGTCTCGCTCTCGTTTGTTGTGTAAAAAATTACTCTCGTTTAATCTCGCCAAATATCGTTCTTGCTAGAACCTATTGTTAAGATAGTCCTAAACGAGGTAATAATAAATAATATAAATTCATTTTATTGTAAACTAATCACTGTCTCTTTACATAAATTTTCCATTTGGTTGCTATTAATATCTTCTAATTTCGCTTTGTTCCATCCATATGAAAATGTAGCGATAACACACCATAAATGTCTGTTTATAGAAACCTTCTATTTTGTTGACGATTTAAAATTAATAATAAAAACGAACATAATTTGAAATTGTCTACGACATCTATTTCATATAACGAAATCTACTCTTTTAATTGTTATATAATGAAATGTAACTTGCCCGAGCCCGCAGTTTTATGCAAGAAAATATTACGGCTGTATTAGAAAAAAAGATTGAAGAAGAAGTACGACCGGGATCAGAAGCGAGACTCCCGTGTCTCGCGAGAACGAGACCACATGAGCTCTCGCTCTCACGAGAGCAAGACTACATGCGTTCTCGCTCTCGCGAGAGTGAGACCACATGCGGTGTCGTCTCGTTCTCGTCTCGCTTTTACGAGACGAGACGAGACGAGACGAGAAAAATAACGTTCTCGTGTGGAGCCCTACTAACAACATGCAACCAACATATTTGCGCTATGATTGAATATAATAAGGGAAAACTAAAACCTGATGCTGTCTTCGATTAAAACAATGGAAAGCAAGGTGTAGATTTATCAGATCAATTGTCATCATATATACTATAACTGTTTACGTAAAACTATGAAATAGTAGAAGAAAATCGTTATATAATTAATTTGTGGAACATCCATTGCAAATGCGTGGTATCATCAGTATCATCAGTAATGCTACAGCCCTACAGGGCCTCGACTTTCTCCAGCCTCGCCCGCCATCCTTTTCGGTCTCTGGCACGGACCTTCCAGTCAGCTGCACCTATTTTTCTGGCATCCTCAGAAACGCCGTCTTTCCATCTCAGCCTTGGTCTCCCTTTGCCTCTACTGCAGGTTGATGTGACCTCAAAGTTTCAACGCAAATGCGTGGTATATTGATAAAAAAATTGGAAACAAAACAATATGATTTGTTAAAATATTGAGAAAAAATAATTCATAGCCTGTTGAATTATGAAGAACCGGAGCTACAAACCAAAGAAAAACATTTTATTCGCGTTTATTCTGGAACAGCAAGGAAGGCAAGAGAACGATGCTTGGAATGTTATAAAACAGATTCTGATTACCATTTGGTTACCCCACTGTAGGTTTCCGAGCGCTTAGACTATTTTGTAACCTATCCGGGCATGACAAACGCTTCTGTTGCAGGGTACTGTCAGGTCCAGACTACAAATGTACACGTTAAAATATTTGTTAAACAATTTTGTACATAAATAATATATAAATTGTATATAAATAATATAATATAGATAACCATGAAGCTTAAAGACGCCGAAGAACGGAATAAATACATCTTCTATCGCTTTGTAAAAAGTGTGACAAATTGTTGACAACAATTGCTGACAATTCCAGTGGCGTACATAGAACTTTTAAATACTATTTGATTTATGACCCACCGGTGGGTCACGCCGCCCGATGAAGCAAGTCTACATGACCCACCGGTGGGTCACGCCGGTGTCAACGTGTTAAAGAGGCATTCAAAGTACAAAAAAATCATTGTATTTCAAAATGTTAGATTTGTGTTGGCTTTTGACTTTTTTGTTTGACTTGTTAATCAATTTTTACCATCGCGGATCGGTTTTTGCTAAACATAGAACTAAATCGCTTTCTAAATTTAGGCGATTTCTCTGCTTGCCTTTTATTTGAGCCATTTACGAAAACGTCAACTCACACAAATAGGAGGTGGCAAATGGAATCAAACACTTCAAAGCTTCTCTGGTTAATTTAGGATATTCGTATATTTTGCTCTTTGGCCAAAAGCTATCTAAAGTGATCGACATGAATTCCAAGTGTAATATTCCATCAGCAGATAATTCCAACAGATTTTCTTTTAGGTTCCCAAACTTTTCTACTTCTTGTTTCTCAAACATAAGCTCTACTATATAAAGCCACTGATAAAATCAAATTTTCGGTAATGGTATGTTTTCCAGCTTTAGCCACACGAAAAGCTATTCGATAACTAGCTAGCAACGCTTTTTCATTTATATTGGACATCTGTACAACAGCAAATTTTTGATGATTGAGGTCCTTCAATTTTCTTACAAAAAATTCCAACCGTTTGTTTTTTCCATTTGGATGTTTTGTGTTGAGCTGACGCACTAGCTTCGATGGCTTCATGCTTTCGCGTGATAAAGTTAAGCAAATAACGCACTGTGGTTTACTTTCAATTACAGTAGATCCGAATTTTAAATAATTGTCGTCATTCAGACGTTATTTCGTTGCTTTTGTCTCACTATTCTCACTAGAAGTTGGAGCTGACGTTTGTTTTGATGTTTTTACAAAGTTATAATGGAAACATATATAGGAAATATTCCCTCCATGATAAATTAAATTATTAACACATACAGGGGCGATTGCATTGCTATTGTAGTATCGCTTCTCCGTGGAGGCGTTTGCTGGTGCGGTAAAAATATGTTTGTTATATGTAAGTAATTACGTATTTAGCCGATATCTAATTAGAAAAATAAATTAAAAGGATGTACGGATTTGATATTTATATCATACAAAAATACAGCTAGAAACAGTGGAGGCTAGGGTAGGGGGTCGCGAAAAAGGCTGAAAACCACTGTTCTATATAATTAAAATGATAACTAAATTATCAATTAAAAGTATATATGCACATATTCTGACAGATTCCACATAATAGGTCATTTAAAGTTCACATAATAGAGCATTGAATAAACACTAAAAACAACAAAATAACAACACTAAATAACTCACGGACAATTTTAAAACGGACGACTTATTGGTGTGAAGGAGGCAGACTTTCAGCCTTTCTATTAATAAGTGAAATACACGAGCAACTAATATTAAATTAGAAGTAAATATAAAATTAAAAAAATAATGCTTGCAAATTACTGGTATGAAAAAAATAATAAATAGCCAGAATGTTAAACATTAAAGTTAAACATTAACGCTTCTACAGTTGCGCAAACCTGAATAGCATGTGGCTGGTGGTCGTTTCTGTGGCAAAAGACTGAATATAGAGTTTGCGTTAAAACAACATACAGCGCAATTATGAATGGTCAATATTAAATTGTGTTTGCGAAGAATTGTTATTAGCATTTATTACTGTTTCTTATTACTTTATTTGATCATCAAGAAGTATAGAAAGATCATTAAATTTTATCGATTATTACAATAATAATTTAGTTTTCTGTATATTTAGAAATGTTGTATACGTTTATAACATTGTATTTGCAATATTTTAATATTTCACAACGAATGTAAAAGTACTCATAAATTATATAATAATTAATTTAAATATATATATATATATATATATATATATATATATATATATATATATATATATATATATATATATATATAAAGTCAATTTATTTTTTTGTAATTCAATATGGGATTAAATAAAAGAAATGTTAAAATAGTAATAATGTAAACCGCTATTGATTTCTGTCAAATGGAATGAATTTTTAATAAATGCCTGAGTGAAATGAATACAAATTAATATAGAAACACCAATAAATAATTTCAATTTCTGAATAATGAATTATTCACCTAGATATATACGTGAATTTATGTAAAATGCAATTTAATTTACACATAGCGTATGTGTTTTAAAATCAATTTATGTTTTCGTGACAATCGCTCGTTGAAATATTATAATTATATTTTCATTGTGCTGGTAATTATAAGAATTCATTTAATCCGAATTTTCTAACACAAACATTGTTTAGGGATTTTTTTTTTTTGGTCGTGGAATATTTAATTTTAATGGAATGTTCTTGAAATTACAATAAATATTTAATTATTTCGCTAAATTATACTAAATATTCTCACAAAGTAATTTTAGATATTTAAACATATTAATGTGCGTTAATTAAATTTAATTGTCAGATTTATTTCATAGAAATTATTTTCGTCAAAACAATAAAATTATTCAAAATGATCAAACATATTTTTATTCAATTTTGCCTTATGAGTATGCCTAAGAGTTGCCTTATAAGTCATGTATAAATACTAGGATATGGATTATGGATAATACAAGAGTGGGTTATTCACTAGTGAAATAAAATTTTGATCTACTCCTAAATCACACTAATAAGTAAACTAAATGAACAAACTAATAAGTAAATTATTCTATGTCAAGGATGCCATTATTATAATCGTGAGTAAAAGTATCCAAATCGTGCGTAAAAGTCCAATGTAAATCAAATGTAGTTTCATTATTAAACTATGTCTGTTTGTTGTTACTATGGCAACAACTCGCGCCACTAACCAAAAAACGAATGTTCTGACGAATATTAAAATTTAATAGACCTTTCATAGTTGAATTTTTTTGTGCGCATGCATCAATTTCCGGCATGTTCCTCGGGCGCTTTTTACAAAAAAAAAAATGTTATAATGAATATTGATTATTATTATCCCTGTGGTTTATCATTTTTTTATATTTTATTGGTAATGGGAAATAAAGTTCTTATATAATTTTAATAATTTAATTGCCTTACTAGTTTCGATGTGAAAACTAACATCTTAATCATAGGCTAAAATTACAAAAATAAAATTAATTACAAATTATAATTAAAACATTAATAAGACATACCTCTAAATTGTTTCTATTAAATTAAAAATTATTATTTTTTATGATGTTATAAAATTATTATGATGTTTTAAATAAAGAAATAAATTTTTAAATCAAAATTTGATGTTTAAATAAACAAATTAACAAAAGTTAATAATTTTTATGAACAAAAATATATATATATTTTGTTTAAATTGACAAATCAATTACAAAATACATATATTTGACAATTTTTTGCATTTTCCTTAAAAAATTTCTTTGATTTATACACTTTACCAAATTTTATATTATTTAACTTTTATCGGTTATCATATTATTTATAATTATTATTTTATAATAATATTATTTTATAACATTATTTATCATATTATTTTTATAACATCATAAAAAATAATAATTTTTAATTTAATAGAAACAATTTAGAGGTATGTCTTATTAATGTTTTAATTATAATTTGTAATTAATTTTATTTTTGTAATTTTAGCCTATGATTAAGATGTTAGTTTTCACATCGAAACTAGTAAGGCAATTAAATTATTAAAATTATATAAGAACTTTATTTCCCATTACCAATAAAATATAAAAAAATGATAAACCACAGGGATAATAATAACCAATATTTAATACCACCGGGAGGATTAATACCATCGATTACAGCAGTTTTTGGTAACACTATGAAAACATTAATAAGACGGCATGAACAAAATCTATATAAAATGGCTTCCCTATTAAATAGGAGAATTTTTCTGTTAAGATGTAAAGATTCACAGGTTTTTCCCAAACATATAGTAAACGAGATTCACCAAATTTACTCGTTACAACTAGAAGAACATCCTTACCAGCATATACTAGATAAATGCCTTAGACGATTCAGAAAAGCTATTCTCAATATAGAAATCAAAATTACGAATTGGAAAATAAATAATCTACGAAACAGAATAGAGAATGAAGACTGAACTACAAATGATATTACCTATTAATATAATAATGTTAAGAATTTTTTCCAAAAGAAATATAACCGTAAATTCCAGGATATCAAAAGAAATAATTTAAAAAAAATCGAAGACCTAATAAAACAAACAGCTCCAATTAAAATTAATTATACAAAAGAATATTTATATAACTACACAAATGTTACGATACCTGAAAAAGTAAAAACTATGCTAGCCCTAGGCCCAAAAATTGGTTTACCAACAAAAAATTTACCAATCAATGCAATGATTAAAGATATTGAACCCATAATTAATAACATACCAGGAGAAGACATGAAGAACGAATATATATCTAAAATTGTAGGAACAATCGTAAACCATATAAACAAAAATAAATCAATAAAAACAAAAAATCCATTAAAGGAATTCATTAAACCAACAGAAGAGTTTCTAAAAAATCATGAAGAACTATACATAGGAAGATCAGACAAAGGAAATTCGACCACTATTATGCTCAAGAGTGAATATGATGAAGAAGTGAAACGCATGCTAGAAGACAATGAGACTTACATAAAAATAAAAAAGGACCCGACGCACAAACTACAAGATAAGGCTAACACAATAATAAAAAAACTATTGGATGAAGGACATATAGACAAATATGAATATGTTAGGATGAGAAAACATAACTCCGTTCCACCAAAACTTTATTGTCTAAGAAAAACTCATAAACTAACATTAAATTTAAGACCAGTAGTAAGTTGCATTAATAGTCCAGGTTATAATTTAAGTAAATTCATACATAACATAATAACGCAAGTCAATTCTACATCATATTACAATCTTAAAAACTCTAGAGAATTAGTTGAAATCATCAAAGACATGAGTATACCAGATAATTATATATTAGTGTCCTTAGATGTTGTTGCTTTATTCACAAAACTACCAAAAAATTTAATTTTAGAAATCATAATAAAAAAATGGAACTTTATAAAAACATTTACAAATATTGATAAAAAATTATTTTTAGAGATTGTTAACTTTTGTTTCGAAAGTAGTTATTTTTCTTGGTCAAATGAATTTTATAAACAGAATACAGGCACACCCATGGGAGCACCAGCTAGCCCCTGTTTAGCCAATTTAGTTATGACTGACTTATTTGATAAATTAACAAACGATATAAATTTTGATATACCTATAAAATATTTATATGTAGATGACACAATTCTTTTAATTCCAAAAAACAAAGTAGACTACATATATGAATATTTCAACAGTTATAATAGTAATTTAAAATTTACCATTGAAATAGAAAGAGAAGGAAATTTACCATTTTTAGACATTAACATTATTAGAAAAAATAACAAAATTATAACAAATTGGTACAGTAAATCTACAAATTCAAATAGGATCATTAACTTTTATTCTGTCCACAATATTAAACAAAAAATAAATATTATTATGAACCTACTCAATAGAGCAATTAAATTGAGTAGTGATAATTTTCATAAGGATAACATTATAAAAGTAAAAAATATATTATTCAAAAATAATTATCCAAAATATCTAGTAGAAAAATCAATTTCAAAATTCTTTAAACAAATACAACATAATGACAGAATAGAAGAGAGCAGCAAGCAACATAAATTAATCAAATTTTATAAATTCCCATACATTCCAAATTTAAGTGAAAAAATCAATAAAATTACAAACAAATTAGGATGTAGTTTAGCTACATATAATATTTCAACAACCAGAAGGTTCTTCACAAAATTAAAGGATAAAACACCTAAAATGAATTGTTCTGAATTAATTTATAGTATTCCTTGTAAGGATTGTACAAAATTATATATTGGACAGACAGGACAATATTTAAAAAACCGAATTCAACAACATAAAAATGATTGTAAATCTAACACTATCTCAAATATTGGTAAAACAGCTTTAACAAAACATAAATTCACTCTTAAACATAGTCTAGATTTTGAGAACTACAAAATTATTGAATTCGAAACAAATAAATTTAAACGTAATATTAGTGAAATGTTAGCCATCAAAAAATACAAAACAATGAACTTTAGAGAAGATACTAATAACCTTAGTAAAATATATGATCAAATTATAAATAATATGATAACCGATAAAAGTTAAATAATATAAAATTTGGTAAAGTGTATAAATCAAAGAAAATGTTTAAGGAAAATGCAAAAAATTGTCAAATATATGTATTTTGTAATTGATTTGTCAATTTAAACAAAATATATATATTTTTGTTTATAAAAATTATTAACTTTTGTTAATTTGTTTATTTAAACATCAAATTTTGATTTAAAAATTTATTTCTTTATTTATAACATCATAATAATTTTATAACATCATAAAAAATAATAATTTTTAATTTAATAGAAACAATTTAGAGGTATGCCTTATTAATGTTTTAATTATAATTTGTAATTAATTTTATTTTTGTAATTTTAGCCTATGATTAAGATGTTAGTTTTCACATCGAAACTAGTAAGGCAATTAAATTATTAAAATTATATAAGAACTTTATTTCCCATTACCAATAAAATATAAAAAAATGTTATAATGTTTTCAATATAATTAAGAGAAAAAATTATATTTATTACAAATTTATTGTAGGCACGATTATTATACGTACGATTTTAATTCTAATATAAAAACTTTAAATTAATAATACAAGTATTTCAGTGAAAGCATACAATGTTATCAGAAAAAAAAAATCGGCCAAGTGCGAGTTGTGACTCGCGCACCGAGGGTTCCGTACAAACTTGTAAGTAAGGTATCTTTAGGAGGACCTAACTGTATGCAACCCATATGCTTCTGCTGCCTGACAATACCACGCAACACATTAGTGTATTTTCATAAGTTTCCAATAGTAAATTCGCACTTTTCTTGTAATTAAACTACATATTTTCGGTTTTCAGATTTTTCCCTTTACATGTGCTGTAAGACACCGCTTCTTGCCAAATTTCATGATTCTAGGTCAACGGGAAGTAGTGAAATCGCAAAATATGCGACATAAACGGTCATATCTTTTGATCACGTTGACTTACAAGTTTGATTTTTTCAGAGCTGAAAGAGACCAAAGACCCGAGTATTTGATACAAATTTCAACTTGTTACCTCTACGCGTTCCTGAGAAAAATTGTCTTGACAGACAGACGGACGGACGGACAGACGGACAGACGGACAGACAGACAGACAGACAGACGGACAGACAGACAGACAGACGGACAGACAGACAGACGGACGGACGGACGGACAGACGGACAGACGGACAGACGGACAGACGAACAGACGGACAGACGGACAGACGGACAGACGGACAGACGGACAGACGGACAGACGGACAGACGGACAGACGGACAGACGGACAGACGGACAGACGGACAGACGGACAGACGGACAGACGGACAGACGGACAGACGGACAGACGGACAGACGGACAGACGGACAGACGGACAGACGGACAGACGGAAAGACGGACAGACGGACAGACGGACAGACGGACAGACGGACAGACGGACAGACAGACAGACGGACAACAAAGTGATCCTAAAAGGGTTCCGTTGTCGGTACGGAACTCTAAAAAGGAACGAAAAAACGTTGTTGTTACATGGACAACGACCAAATAGTGTTGTTACTAGTTAGCAGTTTTTGTCAGGGAGTCGCTGAACGTTGTAACCTTATTGTGTCAATGATTTGAAGTATTTTGTCTGTCAAAATTACAATTTTTCAATATTATCGGTAACAATTATTTTGTTGATATTTCAAACAATAGGCATGTAATTTAAATTTGGTTCAAATATTTTTAACTAAACATAAACATTTTAACTAAACCATTATTTTAGTAATGAATATCTTTTTAATATAAATATTTTAATAAACAATTAGAGGGGCAGGCAGCAAAGCATTATGGAATACCAGAAACAACTTTAAGGGACCATTTGAAAGGACGCGAGGGATGAAAAGCCAGAATCAAGGTCGAGGGATTTACATTCCTATGGATAAGGAAATTCAACTTGCGGATGGACTAAAAATAATTGAGAGATGGGGGTATGGATTATCAAGGAATGAAGTGGACGATGTTACATTTTTGGAATGAGGTCCACGGGCGGACATCTAGACTCCTTAATTTTTGACCTCTAACAAAAAATCTAAGTTTTTTAGTTTCTATATAACAACAGCTATGGATCAACAAAACCTTTTTTTTTGGTTAAATTTTTAACTTTTTTTCAAAACGTGTACCATCGTTTTGAAAAAAAGTTAAAAATTTAACCAAAAAAAGGTCATTAATTTGTTCATAAAAAAAAACCAAGTAGTATAAAAAAAATCCTACGTGGCTCGATAGAGTTAGGTTTTTGGAATATACTACCGAAATTTCAGATCGTTCGGTGAAGATTTGCCCGAGCAATGTGTTCGCCCAGTTAAGAAAAACTGGTTTCGAGAAAAAGGCGTTTAAAGTTTTAAGTCTAATCTGCGATGCCTGCCCCATACAACTGGCCTTCTAAATCTATCTCCTCCTCTTTTTTGCTTTTCCGAATTGCTTTTAAATCGATGCGGGCTTGTTTTACGCCGATACTCAGTGATCTCTCCGCCTTCTGTATGCGTTTCTCATCCAGGTCCATGCATATTTGGTGACTTTTTAACCCAATTTTCATGTCCATGACCTGGATTATACGTAGAATTGATATTAACTCGTCATTAAAAACACACGAAGTGATGTTTGTAGTAGTATCGAGGACTGCTTTGCCAGAATTCGTAGTTTTTGGAGCCAGCGCCCACACTGCCGAGTTGAAGCTTTCATTGCTGTTTTGTGTGAAACCCCCGATGTAGCGAGTGAGAAGATCATCCGTAGTGAGTTGTTGATAAACTGGCTGAATAGCTTCATAAACTTCATCACACATCGGTGCTCTGTGCGTATAAGCATCCAAAGTGTCCGAAGATTTCGCCCTTTGCCACGAGCACCATGAATTTCTCCAATCGGGCAATCGTCGTGTTTCGGATGGTCATTCGTAGATATTTTGTGAAGCAATGTGGCCCTTATAGCTTTCTTCTTAGCCCTTTCTTCGTGGACCTTATAGCTTTTGTTCAACTGATTTCTGACGCCTGACTGACGCTACACACCTAATCTTGGAATGTATAGTACATATAGTGACACTCTTAAATACTATAGACTTTTCGGAGGGCAGGTCTCTCCCCATCGATTACCGTTATACCTGCTCCTGTACTCGAAAATTACAGCGCACCTCGGGATCACAAAAGGCGCTCGGCGCATACCTGAGAGGCGTTGCGGCAGAATGGAAAATTTGGGCATTTAGACATTTTGCCGCATTCCATCTTTGGGTATGTCAAACCCTAAAGCAACTTTTAAGCGAATAAAAAAAATATTTTATTTTATGGATAAAACCAAGAAAATGGAAAAAGGTCACCACAACCTAAGAAGAATAACAATATCTGAGTGCGCATTTGCAGACGACCTTGCATTATTAGCTGACAATGAAGAAAAGCTGCAATACAACATCAACCTGTGGAATTAAGAACTAAATAATCATAATATGACTATAAACGAAGCCAAGACAAAAATAGTGGTGATAGCGAAGGAAGAAGTAGTAATGAAGATAAAAATAAATGGCAGAGACATTGAACAGGTAGAAACATTCACATATCTAGGACACATATTAAATAACAAAGGAAACTTAGAACATGAAATTAACAACAGAATATCGGCAGCAACCAAAAGCTACTATGCTATGAATAAAATAATACTAAACAATAAACAAATAAGGAAAGAAACGAAAATGACACTGTACAAAACAATATACAGAGCAATACTACTATATGGGAGTGAAACATGGACTACGAACCAACGAATAAAAAGCAGAATACTAGCAGCGGAAATGAGATAGTTGAGAAGAGTAGACGGGGTTAGAAGAGTAGATAGAATAAGAAATGAACATATTAGAACAAGATTGCAAATAGAAAGCATACAAACTACTATAGAGAAAAAACAGTTGGCTTGGTTCGGACACCTCACAAGAATGCCAGATGACAGCCAAACAAAAAGAATTTGGAAGGCAAGAACAACAAAAAAGAAGACAAGAGGAAGACCACAAAAAACATGGGCGAACAACGTATCAGAAATATTAAGTAACAACAACATCAGCTGGCAGGAAGCAGAAAGAATAACGAAAAGCAGAAACGAATGGAAAAATATAATAAACAATATCGTATAAATAAGAAGGATATAATCTCGACACCCGAAAGGGTATTCATGAGATTTAAAAGATTATATATATATATATATATATATATATATATATATATATATATATATAGTTTTGATCTAAATTTTACTGTGATGTCCCCCCTTAAGTTTGTATGATTATCTATAACGTAGGATGGTTTCACCAATTCTATCTTAAACAAAATCTGTATTAGTACTACCACGACTACAAAATCCAATCATATCCACAGAATATTTTTCATAATTTTGTTGTATGATGAATAAAAAAATCATGAAATAAACACCCGAATCAAGTAATTATTTCTTGTAGAGTTGTGTTATACACTTAATGTTATTATTTCATACTTCTATAACAAAACAATATTTAAACAATATTTTGTTTCTTTAACTCATCATCATTGTCCAGCCGTTTGCGTCCACTGCAGGACATAAGCCTCTTCTAACTCTTTCCAGGCATCACGATGTTGTGCTTTGTTCATCCAGTTTTGTGACACCCTCTTGATGTCATCGGTCCATCGAGTTGGTGGTCTACCTCTACTTCGTTTATCGCCACGGGGTCTCCATTCCAAAAGCCGTTTAGTCCATCGGCCATCCCTAAGTCTGGCAACGTGGCCTGCCCATCTCCATTTCATGTTGGAGATGCGTGTTATAATGTCGCAGACACCCGTCCTTTCCCTGATGACCTCGTTTCGTACCCTGTCTCGTAAGGAAATGCCTAGCATGGCCCGTTCCATTGACCTCTGTGTTACCTGCAGTTTTGCTGCGGAACGCTTTGTTAGTGTTAAAGTCTCTGACCCATACGTCATTACCGGCATCACACATTGCTCGAACACTTTCCGTTTGAGACACATTGGTAGTTCGCTCTTCAAGATGTTAGTTAGTTTTCCAAACGCTGCCCATCCTAAGCCTATGCGGCGCTGTATTTCGCATGTTTGGTTTTCGCGGCCTATGCGTATCTGATGCCCCAGGTATATATAGGAAGTTACTTCTTCTATATTAGCATCATCTATTTTGATTTGATCGCTTAGCACTAGGTTGGTCATAACTTTTGTTTTTCCCATATTCATCCTAAGGCCCACTTTTTCCGTTGACTGTTTTAGGTCGTTCAGCATAGTTTTTGCATCTTTGATATTGTCGGCTATTAGGACGATGTCGTCTGCGAATCTCAGGTGGTTAAATTTTTCTCCATCCACTGTAATTCCTAGGTGTTCCCAAGATACCATTTTAAAAGCATATTCGAGAACCGTGGTAAATAGTTTTGGGGAGATAGTGTCCCCTTGGCGAATTCCCCTGCCAATTTTAAATTTGTTGGTATTGTCGTGTAGCCTTATACTTGCTGTAACGTTTCGGTAAATATGTTCAATTAGCTTTGTATATCGATAGTCTATTCGTGCTTGGTCTAGAGCAGCTTTTATGGCGGGTAATTCAACTGTATCGAACGCCTTTTCGAAATCTATGAAAATCAGGACAAGGGCCTTATTATATTCATTACACTTTTCAATGAGAGTTTTTATAGCCTGAAGATGGTCATTTGTCCCGTATCCCGATCTAAACCCAGCCTGTTCTTTGGGTTGGTAGAAGTCTAGTTTATTTTCTAACCTTTTGGTGATTACTTTGGTGAAAAGTTTATATAGATGTGGTAGCAAACTTATCGGTCTGTAGTTTCCGAGCTATGTTATATCGCCTTTTTTATGTAGAATAACTGTGGAGGCGTTGTTCCATTCGCCAGGTGTAGCACATTCTTCTAAGCAGGTGTTGAATAGTGCTTTTATGGCATGTAGTAGAGCGTCTCCTCCTTGTTTTATCGATTCGATATGTATGCCATCTTCACCCGGGGATTTGTTGTTCTTTATCTCTGCAAGAGCATTCTTAATTTCGGCTATCGATATACTTGGCATGTCTTCAGACCCCTGATTTATGACCTTCCCGGTATGTGTTTGTGTCGGTTCCGCTGGTTGTTCTTGTAGCCGACTCATGTAGAGAGTTGCGTAAAATTCTTCCGCTATTTTCAGTATATCGTCTCTATTTGTGGTTAGTGTTCCCGTGCTGTTTCTTAGTTTGAAGATTTCTTTTCTTCCATTTGACATATTTCTTCTTAATACCTTCATACTTCTGTTGTTCTCAATAGCTAGTTTCGTTTGTTCTGTGTTGTATCGACGTATGTCATTTTTGATGTCTTTTGTAATTGTCTTGCTTAAATCTCTTAGTTGTTTTGAGTTTCTATCGCTGTTTTGTCTTAGCACTCTTCTGAGTTTCATAAGCTCTTTGGTATGTTTGTTGATTTTGCTTATTTGTTCTTTATTTGGCTTACAGTATGTCTTTGCTGCTTCATTTATAGCTTCAACGATTTTGTTATTTATTTCGTCTGTTGTTTTGTGCCTATATTCAAACTGTGTAGTTTCCAAGTTGGTAGTTATCATTTCTGCATATTTGTGAACTTGTTCTCGTGTTGTCCATCCAGCCTTCTTTTCTTTGTTACCAGCTTACGTCTTTCTTTACTTAGGTTTAGAGTTATTTTTGCCCTTACCATTCTATGGTCGCTTCCTGTTGTGAAACTATTTAATACAGTGACGTCGTTGACGATAAGCTTTTTGTCAGTTATTATAAAATCAATCTCATTTCTTGTGTTTCCATTTGGACTCGCCCAGGTCCATCTGCGATGTTCTTTTTTGTAAAAGAAGCTGATCATCAAGTATAGGTTTTGCATTTTTAGGAAGTTCATAAGCATTTCTCCCCGATCATTCCGGTCCCCTGTTCCATGGTTTCCGATCACTATCTCCGCTGCATCCATATTCTTGCCTATCTTAGCATTAAAATCACCTCATACCACTGTAAAGTGGGTAGGTGATTCACTCTTCGCCTGGGAAATGTCTTCATAGAAACTTTCTACTATTTCGTCTTCATATTCGATGGTGGGTGCGTAAGCTTGTATAATTTTTATACTATATTTGGAGTTTAGTTTGAGTATTATATATATTACTCTTGTGGATATACTCTTTATGCATATGATGTTTTTTGCATGCTTTTTGTTTATGAGGAAACCTACGCCGCCTATGGATTTGTCTGCTCCGGCATGGTAGAATATATTTCCCGACTTAAGTGTTCTCCATTCTTCTCCACGCCTTCTTACTTCACTCACTCCCACTATATCCCAATTTATTCGCCTCAGCTCTTCTTCCATTTCAATGAGCCTCTCATCGGTTGCTAGTGTTCTTGCGTTATATGTGGCAATGTTTGTATTTTGCCTTTGGTCTTGTTTATTTGTGTTTTTGTCAACTTTTTGTCTCCCCCAGAATCCATGAGACAGCCTGACTTATCAGGGTGAGGTTTTGGGCTAGCCCTACTCACCTGGGGTATATTTACGTTATAAGTTGCCATTCATTTCTTAGAGGGGTTTGGCATTTAAACGCCTTTAACTACTCATGCATAATTGTAAAAAGTAAAAAACAAAATACAAAGAACTATTGACATTACATTAAACCAGAAAGAATTCTTAAAACATTGCGTTTAAAAGGGCGTCAATCAGGCTTTCTATCAGAATTTTTACGTCAGTCAGCCTTTGATCTTGAATTTTAGTAAAGCTTTGCAATCTTACCTTGCTCTAGTTTATGCCTTACTGTGCACATATTTTTAAGAAATATATAAATTTAATATTTTGTTTAGGTTTTCATGTAGTTCTTGAATTATAAAAAAAAATCTTATAAGAAAAACATTCTTCTTACTAAATTGTAATTTTAATAATTGCTTTGTTATTAAACCTGGTTTAACAACCTAAATTTAAGTAAGACCTTTTCTATGAGTACCTGTTATTCTTTTTGTTTATTAATAAGTTTGCGTAATAAGTTGATCTATATAAAAGTATATATAAAAAACATCTAATTGTATTGAATTGATAAATTCACAAAGTATTAATCACACTTAATACTTTATTAAAAATTAATTGCAGAATCAATTCTTGTATAAGTAATTTAAAAATATAATCGTCACAAAAAATATCTCTCTGCTATTCTTATAAAATCAATAGAATCGGAATAGTAAATGAAGTCTGAATGCAATTACGTGATTTATACTTGGGTCAAGGTATAAGGAATTAGCAAGGGGATTAAACGCAGCGTCCCCGTCTGTTATAAAAATATCGATTTTCGTTTATTACGGAAAGGGTTGCGCTCGACCAGAGACTATATTTATCGTCTAACAGGTTTTTAACCCTTCTCTCCACAAACAAATTTAATAGAATCTGCAATTTTTGCGACTAAATACATCATTAAAATTCCAAAAAATATATTAGAATAATTGTAAATCAACAATAACAAGTCCATAACAAATCAAATGTTATGAATGATTGGATATGTTATAGACAAGTGTTCAGTTCCATTGGAAATTTATAATTTATATTTATATTAACCGTTTTATAATTAGTTTTATAACATGTTTGACAACTTCCCCTGTCAGTTGGAACAAGAAAAGTGCCTCCCGAAGATTGTAAGCTACAGTAGAGCTATGAAGCGATTGGGCATTCCCTGAGCCGAAAACGCCGGCTAATCTTTTCATACCAGAAACATCAACCGAGTCCTTTTCAGGGCCAGGGCCACAGTTAACAATTATCTCTGCAAATATATCATTTCAAGCGCCAAAGAAGAACTACTACTGCAAAACCTTTGTATCCAGCATGGATGCCACGTGCTATGCATACAAGAGATACATAGAAGCTACAAAATGCACAGACCAAAAGTAAAGGGAATGGTCTTTGCAATAGAAAGACCTCATGATAAGTATGAAAGTGCCATCTTTGTCCATCCAGATGTTCAAGTCCTCTCCACGACACTCACGGAGGAAAACAACATTGAAGTTCTCACTCTAGAAACAGCCAACTGTATGATTTGATCTCTTTATAAAGCACCTGACGCTGATTTCATCATCAATAAGCCATCCAATTTCCAAATTAAAAGCACACGTGATTGGTGACTTTAATAGCCAAAGCTGCATATGGGGATATGATCATGAAGATGAAAATGGAAGACCAGTGCAAGAATGGGCAGAAATAAATCACCTTACCCTGATCCACGATGCAAAACAGCCTGCATCATTCAATAGTGGTATATGGAAACGAGGTTACAACCCTGACCGCATTTTCAGCAGTAACAGAATTAGCGAACTATAAGTAAAATCTGTCTGTTCTCCAATACCTAATACACAGCACCGGCCAATAATGTGCCAAATATTTGCTGCCGTTAGACCTCAGAAGGTACCATTCCGCAGGAGGTATAACTTCAAGAAAGCTGACTGGTCGAAATTGGCAGATATGTTGGACATCGAAGCGTCTTCAATAGAACCCACACCAGAATCCTATGACATCTTCACCACAACTGTAAAGAAGTGCTTCAGAAGGTATATACCTCGCGGCTGCCGGACTTTATTTATCCCTGGTCTCACAACAGATGATGCTGCCCTACTCACAGAATACAGGAACTTATTTGAAGAAAACCCTTTCAGTGAATCAACAATATAAGCTGGGAACAGACTCATCTCCGTCATTACACAAACAAAACGGGATCAATGGGCTAGAACTATAGAAGACCTGGATCTGAGAAGATAAGGCATGGCGACTCTTAAGACGTCTAAGCAATGATCCAAAAAAGACCTCTGTACATGACAAAATCACTGCCAACCAAATAGCATATCAGCTTTTGACGAACGGGAAGCCACAAGCACAAAATGCCCAGACATCAAAGAGAAATTCAAGAGGAAAGTAACGATCTTTATAATGCCACTCAGTAACCACTCAATGCATCTTCTACATGGACATGAACTACAGGCTCAGAGGCTGAAGTCTAGGAAGAGTTTCCTAAGAACATCCAAAGAATTGAAGACAACATGCGAAAAAGCCAGGCTAGAATTATGGAAAGCTAAGGAATCTGTTCCCCTGGGCTGGAAAAGGATAGCCGAAACTTTACCTCCTGGTATTTGATGTTTTTTGACACGAGAATAATAATAATAATAATTAGTTTGTAAATAACATTTTTAAGATTTTACAAGATTAATTCATAAAGGCTGTAGATTTTTTACTGTGTAATTTAACGACAAAAAATGTAATTTAATTAACTATAAAAACTATAGGGTGTTTTCTCTTCTTAGATAGAACTTACGAAAGGGTTAGCTGGCAAACGAACTATAATACTGCGCTCACTTTTTGATATTTATGATCAGAATACTCTGGCAAATCATCATGTATAAATTCACGCTTGCAAAACACTACCAAATTATCCAAATTTACTTTGAAAATCAGTCATCGATTCGCGCAACTTATAGACGACTTCGTGATTTTGATGGCGCACATAATCGTACATCTGAGCAAGCCATGCGTCGAACTGTGGATAGATTTCATACCACATACTCTCTAAATGATGGAATAGCACCAACACGTCGAAGGAATGTGCGAACTGAAGAGAATATCGCCGCTGTAAACGAAAGTGTGGAAGAAGATCCAAATATATGGATTCGTCGTCAGGTGCAGGAATTGGGGCTCTGTCCACTATGTGGAAAATTTTGCGCTAAGATCTTGGCCTACACCCGTATAAGATCCAGTTGGTGCAGGAATTGAATCCACGATAACATTATATACGCCGTTCTTTCGCCGATTGGGCTCTAGAGTCTAGGGCATTTGGAAACCGACCCGATGATTTATAGCAAAATTGTATTCGGTGATGAGGATCATTTTTGACTTAACGGGTTTGTTAATAACCAAAATTGTCACACGTGGAGTGTGACCAATCCACAACAGATCCTACAGACTCCATTACATCCAGAAAAATGCACCGTTTGGTGCGGTTTACACGGTGCAGCGCGTTGGTAGAATCATCGGACCTTAAAATGAAGCCGGAGCTCGCGCTACTGTCAATAGAGAGAGTTACCGCACCATGTACATTGATTTTTTATTTGAAAATATGGATGACATTAATCCGAGCGAGATATGGTTTCAACAGGATGGCGGTACCTTTTTTTCGGAGGAAGGGGAAAATTTGTATAGGCACCCTCTAACTGGGTAGTGTAGGACTCCATTCTCATCCAGAGATAGTATACCCACAAAAACCATCTCACCCTTATTTTTACGCCCTTTCCCACAACTTCAAGTTGTGGGTTCCTGTTTTACATATTTACTCCGTTTATTTCCTTTTGCCATTCCCATTCGTCTTTCTCTTTCTGCTGCATTATCTCCTTGATGATACCGCCGACGTTATTCCCCCTGTCCTCGCTTTCCAGCATCAACTCGGATGATCAACAAAAACCCTTCATACTTCAAGCTTCGCCCTCTGTCCTGCCCACTGTCGCAGGTGAACAAGGTATTCTCGCCCGTTCATGTTGCAGTGCACGGGCAGTTCTCCGATGTCGTCTTGCCTATTCTTTTCCGGTAGCTCTGGAAACAGCCATGGCCCATCAGCACCATTGTCAGGTGGTAGGTCAGCTGCCGATGATTCCTTTCCAGCCAAGGCTTAACGTCTAGTATCAGCCTGTAGGTCCATTTAGTCCTATCCTTTTTCCACGAGAATTCACTCTTCTGCTGCATTATCTCCTTCATGATGCCGCCGACGTTGTTCCACCTGTCCTCGCTGTCCACCATCAACTCGGATGATCAACAAAAACCCTTCATACTTCAAGCTTCGCCCTCTGTCCTGCCCACTGTCGCAGGTGAACAAGGTATTCTCGCCCGTTCATGTTGCAGTTCACGGGCAGTTCTCCGATGTCGTCTTGCCTATTCTTTTCCGGTAGCTCTGGAAACAGCCATGGCCCATCAGCACCGAAGCACCATTGTCAGGTGGTAGGTCAGCTGCCGATGATTCCTTTCCAGCCAAGGCTTAACGTCTAGTATCAGCCTGTAGGTCTATTTAGTCCTATCCTTTTTCCACGAGAATTCACTCTTCTGCTGCATTATCTCCTTGATGATGCCGCCGACGTTGTTCCACCTGTCATCGCTTTCCAGCATCAACTCGGATGATCAACAAAAACCCTTCATACTTCAAGCTTCGCCCTCTGTCCTGCCCACTGTCGCAGGTGAACAAGGTATTCTCGCCCGTTCATGTTGCAGTTCACGGGCAGTTCTCCGATGTCGTCTTGCCTATTCTTTTCCGGTAGCTCTGGAAACAGCCATGGCCCATCAGCACCGAAGCACCATTGTCAGGTAGTAGGTCAGCTGCCGATGATTCCTTTCCAGCCAAGGCTTAACGTCTAGTATCAGCCTGTAGGTCCATTTAGTCCTATCCTTTTCCCACGAGAATTCACTCTTGCCACTTTTGTATAGTTATCCGCCTTTCTTCTTGTTTCACCACCCTTGCTTCATTCGCCTCCTTGCCGTGCGTGCGCTCCGAAATTCTGGCTCTCCCTTCTGCCGGTAGCTCCATTGGGATCAGCCAGTACCCGCACCGCATCAGTCGCGACCGTTCTATACGCGCAGACTACCCTTATGGCGATCTTCCTTTGAGTCCCTTTCAGGGCTTCCCTATGCCGCTGGACCTTGGTGCAGCTAACCCACAACGGTGCCCCATACAGTACGATGTTATTCACAACGTATGCCAGAACTTTTCTCTTATTTTCTGACGCCCCTTCGATTCTCGGTAATATCCTTAGAAGGTTGTTCACTCGGCTGTGTGCTTTAGCACTTGCCTCCTCTACGTGCCAACCGAAGGTTAGCTTTTCGTCGAAAACTTCTGCTTCGTATCTTGTAACTTCTTCGGGCGTATCGTTCTTCCTCCGAGTACAAATTCCACCGGGCCACATTTCTTCCTTCCAATTAACAGCACTGCTTCGGTTTTTTCCGGTGCTATTTCCAGGTGCTTTGCGCTCATCCAGTCTTGGATCGTGTCTAGTTTGGTTTTTTCTTCGAACTCCTCCTCTCGCTTTGCTTTGACCACTAGGGCCAGATCGTCCAGAATGGGAGTACCTGCCATACGGCGACAAGGCGACGGCAGCCATCGACTTATAGAAATCAAAATTTGACGATAAGCTGATTTCGAGAAATGGGCCTGTCAATTGACTTCCAAGGTCAAATCAAATCAATTTATTGGCTTTTGAGATGTACATAAATACATATAAGCAACATTAAAGATCATCGATATTGTACAAACACTTATTGATTAAGTAATTTTTCAGATTATTACGGAATAACTTTATGATAATTCTTCTTTTAAATTAATTGGTAAGCTGTGGAAGATTTGAATTCCAATATGCGAGGGAGCTTTGGTACACAGTGTTGGCAATTGGTGCTTGTATCATATTCTTGTTTCTAGTGTAATGTGAGTGTCGATCACTATTTTTTAGAAAACCTGTCTTATTTTTAGAAACAAAACAAGCTAGTTCCCAGACGTAGATGCACGGGACTGTCAGAAGTAGTGTAGTTCTTTAAAGTGTAGCCGACACGACGTTGATCAGCATATGCCCTCAACGGCCCGCACTACCCTCTTTTGTGCCTTGAATAGGACGTCTAAGTGCGGAGATACCCCCATATTATAATCGCATATGCAATAATTGATTGAACCTCCGCGTGGCAAATTCGTAGTAGGAGCGGGGGTCTATGTTATTACGGAGTATTCTTAACATGAAGGCTTTCTGGTTGACTTTTGCGGGTAGAATTCTGGTAGAATTTTTAAAGTATTTCTTGTTTCTATCAGTATCGTCTATTTTAGGTGCGTAGTCATCTGATTTGACTCTGCGCCTGGTTTGAAATATTGTGTAATAGGTCTTCTCTATATTTAGGTGTAAGTTGTTTGCAGCGAACCACTTGTTGAGATCATTGAGAAGGTTGTTAGCTGCCATTTGCGTTGTTTCTATCGAATCCTTTGAAACTAGAAAGCTTGCATCATCGGCATAGAGTACATATTTGGCATCCCCTAAATACCGTGCAAGATCTGTAATATATAAAGAAAATAGAAGAGGCACAAGGACGCTTCCCTGGGACACACACTGGGGGTCATGCAATTTGACACCTCTCGATTATTTCCTGTGGGGCTCCGTGAAGTCACTGCTTTATGCTGATAAACCAGTAACAATTGAGGCCACGGATGCCAACATTGTTCGTGCTATTCGTGACATACGGCCAGCAATGCTCGAAAAAGTTGCCCAAATTGGACGTCCAGAATGCGCTTTCTTCAATAACAGCTGCGCCATAAGCCCCAAATCATTTTCAAATGTTAATGCCATGTATTGATCTTTACGCTTTGGACGTAGTCTAATCTAACCTAATATTGATCAGAGTTAGGTGACATATATCCGTATTTGTAGAACTCCTAATAAAAACAGTGGCACCAAATCAATAAAGTATAAATCTTTTCGAATATTAAATGGCGAGTCTCGCATTAATTTTTCAGAAGATTTCTGCTGAATTTAGCTGCACATCTTCTTCTTCTTTAATCCATAGCCGGCGCATGGAGAGGTGGTCGACCTCGTAGCCAGTACGCTGCTGTTGGTGCCGCTAGATTCCGTGCTCCATTCACTATACGCTTCCATGCTAATCGGTCAGTTGCAACGGTTCTTGCCTCAGCTGTTGTTATTCGCTGGTTTTTTAAATCGTTCTCTACGTGTTTCAACCATGTGGTCTTCGGTGCTTGTTTTTGTGTTCTCCAATCAAGAGGTCGTTTTTTCCATAGGAGTTTGTGAGGTACACGATTGTCGCCCATCCTACAGATGTGGCCGAACCATCGTAATCGGCGTTTTTGAATTTCCTCAACAATCGGTGTCTGTTGGTCGCACCTTTCTCTGATTGTCTCATTTCGGAGGTGGTTGAGGAGTGAGACGCAGAGAATCTGTCTCAGGCATCGCATTTGGAAGGCCTCGAGCTTGTTAAGGTCTGGTTTGAGTAATGTCCATGTTTCCGATCCATAAAGAAGAATTGGGAGGATCAGCGTCCGGTATAGGCGTATTTTGGTTTTGATGGTAATATTCGTCCGCTTCCATATGCACCACTTGAGTGAAGCAAACGTTGCTGTTGCCTGGCCTATCCGGCTGTGAACTTCGGCTGTCGAAGCTACTTTCTTCTCCACAACCAGTGATCCCAAATATTTGAACTGTGGTACCTGCTCGATTGTGGTTCCATCGAGGTAAACTCTGGCTTCAGATCCATCCGTTGTAAGCACTTTGGTCTTATCCGCATTGATTCTCAGTCCGTATGACTGGGCAATGCGGGAAATGTCATACAAGGTGTCTGTTGCTTCGGCATCTGTGTTGGCGAAAACCGCACTGTCATCGGCGAACATCAGATCGGTTAGGAAGTTTTTGTCATCATATCGAACTCCGCGTCGCTCTTCAAACACTTTTCGCATAATCGTGTCGATCACAATGTTAAAAAGGAGCGGCGAGACCACGTCTCCTTGCCGGACTCCGGTTCGAATCGGGAATTCCTCAGACATGTCGTTTCGGATACGAACATTGCTGGTTGAGCCGTCGTACGATGCTTGAAGAAGTTGAATGATTTTCAGTGGCACGTGTTCGATCTTCAGGGCTTCCCACAAGCTTGTCCAATCGATGCAATCAAAAGCAGATTTGAAATCGATGAAGACGATGACAGTTCGTTTGCCACATCGAATTCTTTCTTCCATTAGCTGACGGAGAGCAAATATCTGATCGATGCATCCTCGATGTGGTCGAAATCCAGCTTGTTCTTCCCGGCTTGTTTGCTCTCGATGTTTCTGTAGTCTTGATTGTATGATTTTCATAAATACTTTGCCGACGATCGAGAGGAGGCTAATACCACGGTAATTCTTGCATTCCCGACTGTCGCCTTTCTTCAAAATAGGCACAACAATCGCTTTCTTCCACACGGATGGAACACAATCTGAATGCCATATATGCACATACCCTAGTCTAAACCGCGTTTGGCATACGGTAACCTAATATAGGTCCTTTTTGGATGAAATATCCTTTTTATTACTTAACTTATAAATAATAAAAACAGTGGTACCAAATCATTGCGACAACTAAATGGACTCAACATCAAGTTCTATAAGATTTAGCTTGTACATCCAGCTAACCTGAACTAATAGGTTATTAGTTTCTAGAAATACTGCGGTGAAAAAGAATGCCTAATTTGTCGTGCCGATTACATATGCTGTCGTGCAAATAATTTAGTTGTTGAGAATGTCTAATTTTTCGGTATATACACTGCTCAAAACAATTAGCGGGTCACTAAAGAAAAATAACTCAAATGCAAGACCGATTTTTAATGCTTTGGAGTCTTCGTAATAGAGTTTCTACCGCGAAAGACCTCTTAATTTCCCTCAGGACGACGTATGGAGTCACTGTATCAGACTAGACAATTAGGAATAGGTTGAGGGAATCAAATTTGAGGACGAGATGCACCGCCCGAAATCCCTCTTTGACACGACGCCACAGAAAAGCAAGGATGAATTTTGCTCGTGAACATGTCGCATGGCAACTTCGACAATAAAAGTCCTTGCTCTTCACGGATGAATCAAGGTTCCGTATTACTCGTTGCGATGGCCGAGTACGTGTTTACAGACGCCCAGGAGAACGATTTGGAGGTGGTTCAGTTATGGTTTGGGGTGGGATTTGTATCGACAGTAGAACCGACCTTTCGTTGTTGTAATTCCAGGAAATCTGTGTTGACATTATGTTAGGAGACCATGTTGTCCCTGTGGCATATGGAATAGGTCCAAATTTTTTGTTAATGCCGGATAACGCAAGACAACATATTTCGAGAATCACTTAGACTGTCTACAAGAACTGGAAATTCAAACAATAGTGTGGCCTGCGTTATATCCTGATTTAAATCCCATAGGGCATGTTGGGGATATGCTCGACAGATATGTTCGTGGTCGCCCGTTCTCCTCACACCATCCAGCATCTTACCGAGGAATAAAGACATTCGAAGACTTTTTCGAAGCATGCCAAGGCGGTGTAATGCCGCTATTCGTGCTTTGGGAGCACATACTCGTTATTAAGTTACCACTTTATGTTCAAAAGTTTTCATTAACAATTGATTCAAATTCGTTTTAGCATACAACAAGAAAAACCGAATAGATCAGCGACTGACTTTCTTCTCTAGTTTAATCTAGTTTTGATAGGCAAGATAAGCAGTAACTAATTGTAAGTCTAAAACTTAACTAAGCCATGAACAACAAGGATTTACAGAAACAACTAAACAGAAGGACTTGAGAATAAAACAAGATATAACAAGAAAAACTAGACTGACAAGTATAGGGAGAAAAAAGTAGAGTTAAAATTATTAAACTTAAAATTATTTACAAATTGCAGTTTGTGAGGCAATTAGTGTTTCTGGAACGTTATTTGCTGAAAAATGAAGTTTGTTAAGTTCTTAAGCTGGACAATTAAGTTAATATAATTTTAAATATAAAACATTTGAAACTTGTAAACTAAGCTGGTTTTGCAAAAAACGATATTTGATTTGAATATTGGGGTGAAACCAAACTAATTATAGATACAATCATACCACCTTATTAATGCGGACTATGGCTTGAGTATATAAATATATTCAAAATCTCCGAAACTCTATAATATTACTAAGTCTTTTGAGACTACAAAACAATGTGATCTTAAAAACAATGTAATTTATCTGGTTCTTGTTTAGTGCCACGAAAGTGGACTGAGGACTAGTAAATGGTATACAAATGTCTGTTGTGTTTCAACATGAGATTTGTTTGGTAGTCTTAGAAAGACTTAGTAATATTATAGAGCTTCGGAAACGTTGAATATATTTATATATTCAAGCTATATTCCGCTTTGATAAGTTGGGATATTTGATTTAGTTTTTATTTGATGAAATTATTTATTTATTATTTATAAATTATTTGATTATGATTTCTATATTATAAACAATTTAATTTCCTACTACGTAATATAGGAAATAGAAATAAATGAATTAACTTTATTTAACTTTAATAAATAGATCACATTATAAAATGTTGACAATGTTGAAATGTTGAGATATATAATATTTAGATTTTCTGGGTCAAAAGTGAGAAGGTAAATGAATTCAAATTTTATGTAAATGCGCGCTTACTTACAAGTTTTGAGAGTTGGAAGTTTGTCTCAAATTTAATTAAACCGTCTGAATGTCGCTAAGAGCGGGTAATTTGATTGTTTTACTGCGAACCCCTCGTTTTAAATCGCTTATGACTTTAATGGTGCGTCATCTCTTCCTCTCCTCTTCCGCATAAAATTATTTATACATTACACAACGCGAAACGTTGCTGATGGAAAGGTGAACGAATTATATCTCCTCTTCTCATATAAGAATGTTGTTTCTGTGAGATGTTTATAATGCTTGGATCCCGTCCCCTATTCGATTTATATGCAAAAGATGAGGAGGAAGAGCTTTGAAGATAAATGCGAAGGCGAAAAAAGGGGGAAAATGTACGGGAAACATCGCTGCCGAGGAATCTAATTTCTATAACTTTGATCCGGGAGTTGAAAGTAATCAAATCAATTTTACACTCGTCAAAGATTAATGTATGCTTTAATATAATTAGATTTCCGGGTTTGGGTTTTTGCTTTATATCGCGATGTAATCACAAATAAAAATATTCGTAAATATCAGTTTTATGTGATTGAAAAATTTGCTTTTTAATTAAACAAATGTAGATTTGTGGTAATTTTCGTTTTGGAACAAAAAGTTTTCTGTTCTTTATATCTTTCATTTATAGCGTGCTAAGTTTACTTTACCAACTTCTTTAGTCTTTACGAGCAACAAACAAAAGTTTTAAAAAATCTCAAGACATTCAGTTCACATCAAAATCTAATTAGACTGATTCATTGTAATATTTGATAACTATAATTAGATATTGGTAGTAAGCAGGTAATAATTAAATTACTTTTATAATTATACACTTTAGTTCTTGAACTAAAAACAGATTGAATACAATGTGTGGTTATCATTCAACATTTTTATTTCTTATAACTATATATGATCTTGAATCTAAACAGTCTTTTCTGCATTTGCAAATTTTATTCCTACAAATTAACCAAGTCAAAAATCTAAATAATTGCTAACAAAATTTTGATACTATGCTAATTAGTAAATTTGTTGTCACAATAGTTATTACAATAAGAGAAATTATATGTTTTGAGTGGTGTATAGTTCATAGAGAGAAATTTTGTGCTTTAGCTAAGTGAAGAACAAAGGGTTAACGTTGGATTGGGGTTGGTGAAAAGACAAATTGCGTAAAAAAAAACAAAGTGAATTGGTTTGAAGGAAATTATCGTTCGAAATGTCAAATTAATAAATTTATTATCAAATTTTCATTTTCTTTGCGGGACATAAAAAAATAGTAATATATAATACTTGGTCTGTTAGAAAAGTATCCGACCTTTAGTCGGTAAACATAATTGGAATACCTGGAGCATTGGAAACCTAATCTCTTGTCTCTTGGGACTCCAAACACTTCTCCCAGCGATGCCGCCGTTGTTGGAAGCATTCCGAAAAAGCCTCTTTCGGAATCGACTTTAGCTCGGCTGTCGTTGTAGCCATAATGTCCTCTCTTGTCTGAAATCGCGTTCCTTTCAATTGCCTTGTAGCGGCAACGAGCCGTTCCATTTTTATTTCTTAGTTTACGAGGGCATTATAATAATTACCCAAATATTTTCGAACAATTTTCGAAAATATTTGATTAGGGTCGGTAATGTAATCCTCGAGCAGATTACGAAATATTTGTACTTTTAGTTTTACGAGGGCATTACGGTGATTACCCAAATATTTTCAAAAGAATTTCCGAAAATATTTAATTAGGGTCAATGGTGTAATCCCAGTGGAAATTACGAAAAGATGTTTTTCCCGAGAATCGGTAAACACCAGAGAGACAAATAGCCGAAAATAGAAAAATAATCACCCCCAGATGAGGGACCTGGACATAGCATAAATACCTGAACCCCCGAAGAAAGAACAGTTCCGTCCAGACAGTTCGATCCACACAGTCACGGTCCACACAGTCAGGCGCAACAGTCAGCAAGTCACCAGAGTTCCGTCCACGGACCACACAGTCAGGTGCAAACAGTCAGCAAGTCGACTACAGTTCCGTCCAGATACTCAGGCGCAAACAGTCATCAAGTCGACTCCGGTACAGTTCAATAGTCAGGCGCAACCAACCAACGAGTCCAGTTCAATACAGACAGTTTGATCCATACAGTCAAGTCAGACGAGTTCATCAAGTCCGACACAAGTTCTGGTCCGAACACCGCCTCTCGTACTCCTCATGATGCCGCTTCCGCCCTGCAAGAAACAACAACCTCTACTATGACGCCTTCAGCCGTCTACGAGAATGCCGGCAACAACAACCACTACGATGACGCCTTCAACCATCCACGAGGACGCCGGTAACTACAACGTCTGCGATGACGTCTACGACAACGTCTACCAGGACGACAGCAACAACAAACAACGTCTACGGTAACGACTTCAACCGTCTACCAAGCGTCTACGAACAAATGCCGCAACAGCGACTGATAGGTGCAAGCTGGTTTTGCATAGGAAACCGCCTATCAGCGAACCACGACGTCCACGAAGACACTTTGTAACAAACTTGCAACAACAATGTCTACAATGGCGCATTGCACCGTCCACGACAACGTCTGCAACAACAAACAACGTCTACTGTAACGCATTCAACCGTCTACCAGACGTCTACGAACAAACCATCTATCAGGACGCCGGCAACAACAACGTCTGCGACGACGCCTTCTACCGTCTACTAGGCCGCTATCGACTTGTTAACCTTCCGGATCGACTCAGACTGATAGGTGCAAGCCGGTTTTGCTTAGGAAACCGCCTATTAACAAACGACGTCCACCAGGACGCCTTGCAACAAACTTGCAACTACAACGTCTACGGTAACGACTTCAACCGTCTACCAGATGTCCACAAACAAACCCATTTACGAGGAAACCTGCAACAAACAACGTCTACGGTAACGAACTCAACCATCTACCAGACGACTATGAACAAACAAACAACAACACCAACAAACGCTGCATAGCGTTATCACTGGCAAGGGGTTGATGTAGCGGCAACGAGACGTTCCATGGCGTATCACACCACAGCCTCTTGACTTTGGGGAATATCCAGAAATCGCAGGGTAGCCATTTCAGGAGAGTAAGGAGCCTGTCAAACCAGAGGAGTCAGGTTTTTCGCCAAAACATTGTGAAACAAGTGCGAAGAATGTGCTGGAGCATTGTTGTGATGGAGTCGCTAATTTCCTGATGAACACAACTCCAGTCGCTTGCGCCAAACAGCATCACGTAGGCGACGTAGGACATCCCTCATTTCACTTGTCGTCATTTTACTTACAATGAAAAACCGACGAGAGCACTACACCCTACGTCACTCGAACACTGCTCAACAGCAACTGACGCTATCTGCAGGCGGGAAAAAATTCACGCATGCGCACGAAGGTTCAAAGTTGCCCTTCATTCAAATCCATCAGGTTTTCAAAATAAAAAATAAGGTTGAATACTTTTCTAACAGACCGCGTATATGGGATTTTAAGATTTTGTTAACAAGCATTGGGGATTTTATTCTCAGCTGTACTGTTATCACAGGGTTTAGTAAAGGGTTAGCGTCAGGAAGGGCATCCGGCTGTAAAACAAACTGCCAAAACCGTACAAATATGGCAAGTTCTGCAAATTTAGCCTCGGAAACTGCTAGGGCGTTCTCCGGAAGCGAAGCGCAAGGGTCCCGCCAGGCCCTTAAAAAAGCCCCTTGAAATAAGCAAAGGCTACCGAGTCATGGGCGGGCTCGGCTGGATCTATGGGTATAATCTATTGGATCTATAACTGGGAAAGCAAGAGAGGTTCTGGATCTAATGATGAGAAGAATAGGAATTCTATGTGTCCAAGAAACTAGGTGTAAGGGTAATAAAGCAAGAGAGCTTGGAAGTGGCTTTAAATTGTTGTACAGTGGAGCAAACAGAACGGGAAGAAACGGTGTTGGAATTATCCTGCTAACGATTTGATCCCCTCTCTAGTCAGAGTAAACGGAAAAAGTGATCGCTTGAGGAGTGTGAAGCTGTGCCTTGGGGAAGAGTTTACCATTGTAAGTGCCTATGCTCCTCAAGTTGGCTGTGAGGAGGAAGAAAAATATGTCTTTTGGAGGGACCTGGAGCAGGAACTTTCTAGTATATCAGCAGATGTAAGGGTATTTCTGGGTGGAGATCTAAATGGACATGTTAGCACTAGTGTGGAGTGGGAAGTAGAGAGGAGAGTGCATGAAGGCTGGGGATTTGATACGAGAAATTAGAAGTGAGAGAGTGCTGTTTTGCCTTGGCATTAGATCTAGCAATATGTAACACCTTCTTCAAGTAAAACGAAAGGCATATGGTGACCTACAAAAGTGGAGGCAGAGAGAGCCAAATAGATTTCCTTTTGTACAGAAGAATGCATTTGAAGGAGGTTAAGAATTGTAAAATTATTAAGGGAGAAAATGTTACACTACAACACAGAGTGCTAGTTATTGATTATGAATTCACGGGCATTAAGAAAAGAACAGCAAGGAAAATTACTCAAAGAATTAAATGGTGGAAATTGAAGATCCAATTTTGAGAAGTGATTTCAAGGAAAAGGTGTTGCAAGGAACACGGCCAGTGAAAGGAGTTCCGAGATGGGGGCCAGTAAATGCAGAAGCAATCAGGAAAGCAGGTGTGGAAGTTTCGGGGAAGACGTCTGGGAAAGGTGCTCCACTGGATAAAGAATCATGGTGATGGAATGATGTGGTTCAGGAAGCCATCAAGGCAAAACGACGAGCAAAAAAAGAAATGGGATGAGTCTGGAAATGACGAAGATAGAGAACACTACAGAAAGGCAAATAAAGTTGTGAAAAGAGCTGAAGGGAAACCAAAGGCAGCTGCATGGAAAGAAGAACTCGAGACCACAGAAGGGGATGCCAAGCCTTTCAGGATCGCTAAGGCACGATACAGGGCTTCAAAAGATCTCACATCCATCAGGCAGATGAAAAGTGAACAAGCAATTGTAATTCAAGATGAAGATCATATTAAGAAGATATGGGAGGAATATTTTGAAAAGTTGCTAAATGAGAAAAATGTCCGGCTTGTGTTTGATGATGGTATCCCAAATCACAACGTAACAACTGGCATATGCAGGGAAGAGGTAGTAACTGTTATTAGGAAAATTAAATGTGGAAACGCAACCGGTGAATTACCAGTGGAGGCTTGGAAATGTCTGGGTGAAGAGGGCATGATATGTTGTGGAATCTATTCCAACAGGTACTTCAAGAGGTACTTCAAGTAATGCCCAGGGAATGACGGGAGAGTACCATAATTCCCATTTATAAGGAGAAAGGTGACATTCAGGATTGTGCAAATTATAGAGGAACAAAACTCATATCCCACATAATGAAGATCTGGGAGAAAGTTATTGAAAGAAGGCGTAAGGTGGAGACGACAATAGGAGATGAACAGTTTGGATTTATGCCGGGAAAGGGAAAAACAGATGCTATTTTTGCGCTCAGGCATCTCATGGAAAAGCACAGGGAGAAGAGAAAAAACTACATATGGTATTCATAGACCTAGAGAAAGCTTATGGTAGGGTGCCCCGTTAGGAGGTATGGAGATGGATTAGTACCGGAGAAGTATGTGCGCATTGTTCAGGCTATGTACCGTGGAGCAAGAACACGAATTAGAAGAAGTGTAGGATTGTCAGATACTATACCGGTTCAAGTAGGTCTTCACAAATGATCTGCACTAAGCCCCTATATTGTTGATCTTAAAATCGATGTCTTCTCTGAAAGCTCAAGAGAACCAGCTCCTTAGTGTATGCTATTTGTAGATGATATTATTCTATGCAGCACAAACAGGGAAGAGCTTGAATATAAATTTGAATGCTGGAGAAGAGCCATAGAAGACAGAGGCCTTAAAATCAGTAGGAATAAGACCGAATACCTGTGCCTTGGAGGAACTGGAAATGAAAGTATTCAGATGGATGGTAGCCAGCTACAGGCAATGGACAGCTTTAAGTATTTGGTATCTACTGTATCTGACGATGGCACTCTAGATCTGGAAATTACCCACCGAATTCAGGCTGCCTAGTTAAACTGGAAAAGGTTATCTCGTATTCTCTGTGACAGGAGACTGGATATCCAAGTAAGGGGTAAGGCCTATAAATGTGCAGTGAGACCTGTAGTGCTATACCGAGCAGAAACTTGGCCAACAGGGCAGTCACAGTGCAAGCGACTGGAAGTAGCTGAAATGTAGATGCTAAGATGGATGTGTGGTTACAAGTTACAAGAAACGATCGCATCAAAAGCACCTTCATACGAGGCAGCGTAAAAGTGACTGAAATATCAAAAAAGGCGCAAGAAAGACGCTTGCTCTGGTATGGCCACATTAAGCGCAGGGATGAGAGTTATGTAGGAAGGAGATTGTTTGATCTCGAGTGGAAGGCAAAAGGGAAAGAGGCAGGCCTAGAAGAAGATTGATGGACTGCGTGCAGGATGATCTCCGGGAGAAGCAGTTATCAGGAAACACCATTTGCGACCGAGGAAAATGGAAACGACTTGTCAGAAACGTCGACCCTTCATAAACGGGAATAAACGAAGAAGAAGAAGTTGTTTTATTGTAGGTAATTTAATCCCTTCCATCTTACCTGGAGGATTTAAATTGGCTTTATCTTTCAGATGTAAATCAAATAATTGATTTATTTCTATTTTTACTTCTTGACTGATCTCATAATCACTTCGAGAGCCTATCGACTTCTGGTTGTGGTTAGAATTGACACGATAAAGAAAAACAGCATCAGAAGTCGCTTCAAAAAGTAAATAAATCTTCACACTGAGGGCCACGACGTTTAACTTTGTTGCAGCGATAAAACTTTTTTTGCCTTCCTCGGTTTCAAATCAAATCAAATCAAAATCTTTATTTATCATGTGATGTAGTACTCATACATATTTGATAAGTCAAAAGGGAAAATGAAAGTGAAATCAAAATACTTAAATTAACACTGTAACCCTAAAAATAATAAAAATAAAAAAAAAATAAATAATAATAATAACGCTAAAGAAATAAAAACCAAAAGAATACTTAAACATGTGGTATAAGTTCTAAATCTAGTTTCTATTTACAATCACTTCTTATGAATTCTTCAATACCATAGTAGCACATTTCAACAAGAAAGCCTTTTAGTTTTTTGCGGAAAGTTTTGTATGTCTTCTCATCTTTTATATTTTCTGGGATGCTATTATAAATTTTTATTCCAATTCTATTGGGTTCTCTGGAGCATAGTGTTAGATTGCTTTTTGGCGTATATAATTTTAAGCAATTTCTGGTGTTGTAATTATGCTTATCACTGTTTAACTTGAAGGATTCCAGGTTCCTGTGCATATGACATGCCACCTCCCATATATATATATATATATGGATGGTACCGTTAGTATTTCCAGCTCTTGGAAGTGGGGTTTGCATGAAGATTTCCTCGATATGCCGGTTATTGCCCTTACTACTCTTTTTTGAGCCAAAAAGATTGCTGTCAGATGTGTTGAAGATCCCCAAACTAGAATTCCATATGCCAGAGTGGCATTAATCTCTGCATGATAAACATTCATAATTGCCGACTTAGGTAAGATTTGCCGTATTGTTCTAATGAGATATGCCTTCGAGTTTATTTTGCTGATTATGTGTTCAGCCATTTTGTTCCACGTAAGATGCTCCTCTAGCAGTATGCCCAGGAACTTTATCTGACCCGTTCTCTGTATATTATGGTTTCCAACAGTTAGTGATAGATCTGTAGATCTAACCCGTCTTGCTGATTGAAACCTAATATATTTGGTTTTTTCTCCATTTAATAGTAAGTCATTGGCAGAAAACCACGTATATAACTTACTGATTATGTCAGCGGCTTCTAATTGGAGTACCTCTGAGCTATTATTTGAGACAAGTACACTGGCATCATCGGCATAGAGAGTAATCCTGTCTCCTCCCACATAACTAATCAGATCGGCCGTGTATATCGAGAACAGGATGGGTGCTAACACACTTCCCTGTGGGACCCCTACATAAGTAGGGTTATAAGGTTATGTGTGTTAATGAAATGGACCATGTCTTTTCTGCACTCACAGTATCTTCTGCAACTTTAACATTTGCAAATTTACTTACGAAAAGCGATTTACATCAGCGCTTTTCTTGGGTAATAATTCTTCATTCTCAGATTCGCTGCCCGAACTATACGCAGGAATTTCATTTTGTACAATATTAAACCACTGCTTGACCCAGATAAAACTTTTAAACTGAGTAATTGGATATTATTTGGTCTTTAAAGCAATTGTCCAACAATTAATTTGCTAATGATGCACAGACACCGGCAACACGATACCAACCATATCAACCATCGATAGTAGCACGATTTGCCACTGTGGCTCTTTTTCATGAAATATTCATTTAAATTTCAAGATGATGGAGAGACATTGTTGTTCATTGCTTGTTTTCGAAAGACTAAGTTTGTTATTAAAATAACATATATGTTATTAATATTTTCTCTATTGTTTTCAACAAAATGCTCTAAAAATACTATTTGTAGTCTTTCTATCTTCCTTTCAAAAACTTGATTTATTTTGAAACAATGAAATATTTATGAATAGAATAGTTGCGACTGTTACTACGTGGCAATTCATACTTACATTGAATTGATCATTGAATCAATTCATACTTACATTGAATTGATCATTGAATCAATTCAATGTAATTAAATATTTGTATATCACTATTTGTCATATTCCCGAATACTTTCGCATGCTAGGTGGGGCTACTCTCGTGCACATAGCCAATATTGTAAGGAGATGCATGTAGAATTCCAATATTGTACTTTTATTCCTTTCTTACAATTATTTTGTTGTTCATATTTTGTTTGCCTTTTTTATGTACTTAAGTTTAATGGTTGCCGTTTAAATGAAAATGGTGCTCTATATCGTTGACCATTCATATTTTTGATGCTGGATTAAAATTCCTCATTAAATTTGTGTCAATTACATATCCTTTTCCTACAATTACATATCTGATTTTATTTAAAGATAAATGTCGCTGTAATCGTAGAAATTTATTATCCAAAGTAAAATTTAATAATATTAAATAAAGAAAATAACGAGAAATAAATACGACATATAACGAAGTAATAAAATATGGCTAGTTGGTTATAGCTACGGTTTATATACGTAAAACGTAAAGTCACAATATGCTAGTAATTTAATGATATTGCACTGGCGCAGTTATTATTTATGTTATTCTATTTCCAATAGCTGAGGAAACTGCACTATTTATGACACGATTCCAAATCCCTCTCCCTCACTCTCTGGGATATATTCTGCGCTAAAATAAATACCAGAGATTCATGGGTTTCTACTTCAAAGACACATTTCTGTTTGATTTCCAGACATTTAGTTTACATTACAAAACACTAAACAGATAGGCAAACAAAGCACAGCAAATACACTCAAGAGACCAGACAGATAATGTTTAATAAACTACACAGCCAAACCTATTGCGAATACCTGAAACCTTTTACAATATAATATTTATAAAAGATTTGACTATTACAAGAAATTTTAATTTAAGTTACAATTTATTTATTAAGCAAAATGTCCACTGCTAAAAGTGACTTCCGCAATTTCTTGCAGAAGGTTATTGACGACTGTTTCCACTGACTGCAATTTTTCTATTTGCAAGTCGCTTTTAGAAGTTAACTTCTACAAGATCTTGCAGAACCGTTTCGACAGAAATTGCATGCAAATTACTTGGGCAAGAGCTGTCAAACAAGATTCCTAGCTGTAGAAAAATACTAGCTGCGTCTATTGTGTTGTTGTGCTCATAATTCCCTATGTCTCAAATTACAACAATTAAATAGAGGGTCTTTCAGATGTTCTTAATTTTATTTGCATGTAATTTCCCGGAAGCACAAATAGTGAGAAGTTTTTGAGCAGTGTATTCTTGTATCCTTCTTGCTCTAGACCAGGGGTTCCCAAATTGCGGCCCGCGGGCCAAATGTGGGCCGCAAAGCCGGTGAATTCGGCCCGCGATTTCGATACTATATATTATATTTCTATTAAAAAATAAATAACTAAATAATTAAATAAATAATAAATATTACAAATGAGATAAAATATTTTAATATTTTTAAAAAATTCTTACAGAACTTTACCCATAAGCGTTTGTATTAATAAAATATTGTTTAGTTTATATTTAAAAAAATATTGTAGTATGTCTAGTCTAGTTATTACACATTTGTACATAAATATAATATAGTAGTCTCAAATAGATACAGAACCGTTAATCATTTCTGGCGCATCTAATGGAACACACAATTTCAAGGAGTCAGAAACGACTTTATTAGTTGATGAGAATATTTTACATCAGTTACAAGAAATTTTAAAATCGTTTACTGCTTTTTCTATTGTTTTGGACTAGAGTACCGTTATCTGCGATTCGGCACAACTGTTAATATTTATTCGTAGAGTTTGTTTGAGTTATTGTCAATGGAAAGTTTAAAAGACCGTACTAAGGGATGTGATATATTTTCCGCGGTAGAACATGCTTTTGATTCGAACAATATTAATTGAGACAATTTGGTAGGAGTAATTACAGACGGTGCTCCATCTATGATGCGC
This sequence comes from Phosphuga atrata, assembly GCA_944588485.1. Classification (NCBI taxonomy): domain Eukaryota; kingdom Metazoa; phylum Arthropoda; class Insecta; order Coleoptera; family Silphidae; genus Phosphuga; species Phosphuga atrata. Next base: position 11,313,303 of record OX155895.1, on the reverse strand, counting down.
CACAAATAAGGTGGCTTTATACATTTAAAAAAAAACTTTAAGGACTAACAATTGCAATAAACTGTATTATTCCTCAGGAAAATCTTATAGCTCAGGTGTTATAGCTGCTATCTGCCACTAAAGGACAGCCAGCGGCAGCTTGAGGCATCACTCACAGCGCTCAGTCAAGACTTAAAGAGACAAAGAAAGCCTAAAGTGGTTGCGGAGCATTTTAATGCAAAGTCCCCTTACTGGAGATGCCCGGCAATGGAGAAACGCGGCGATCTGGTGATGGATTGGGTAGCTGAACTGAATCTGTACGTGGCAAATGAAGGATCTGCACCCACTTTTGCGCGTGGAAGCAGTTCTTCTATCCTGAACATTACCTTCACTACCGGAGAACTCGTGGGAAAAATTATAAACTGGCAAGTCCTTAACAGGGAAAGTTTGAGCGACCACAGTTATCTGTACTACCAGATACAAAAAAGATATCCTGATCCCCTGCCCAAATATAAAGTCTACAAGGGATGGTATACCAAAAACATAATAGTAGAGGAATTTTCTAACAGGTTTGAAGAGGAAATTGGAAAAACGAAAGAGTGTACACCAGAAAGACTCATATTAAGCCTGTAAAAAACCTGCGATGCCCTCCTCAGATCAAAAAAGAATCAGGGGAAAAGAAAACAGGTATATATTGGTGGAATGACAAACATTGCCAAACTTAGCACAAACAACTTAATGTATTAACAAAACTAGAGTTTTTAACTAAAACAATCGTAATGTTGCTTCATTACAAGATATTGACTGGTTAAGCGACTTGACATTTCTACTAGACGTAATTGGTGTTGTGATCTTATTAAATTTAAAACTGCAAGGTAATTATAAGCTTATTTATGGTCTTCTTAGATATGGTAACTTGAATATTGGTAACTTTTGTCATTTTGGAAGATGTGGAAGGGAAGATTTGGAGATGTGGAATTTGGAAGGTGTGTTTGGGAGATATAAAAGAAAATACCGCAGCATCAGTTATTCTTCAATCGGAAAAGTATTACGAAATCTTACAGTTTTTTAGAAGATTTTGACAAAGGTTTCGATGATTTTAAGAGTCGCGCGGACAACTACATTTTATTTTCAGATCCTTTTTCTTGCAAACCGCGTGACGTTTCTGAAGACATGCAATTTGAATTGATTGAATACAGGAAAATATCAATGCAAAGAATTCTTATCGGAACAATTCCTTAATTGATTTTTATAAAGGATTATCTTGCGTGAATTATCCGAAAATACGAAAACATGCTCAACAAATGTTTTCATTATTTGGCCCGTCAAAAAAAAAATCAGTAATATTAAATTGGCCCGCCTAAGAAAAACTTTGGGAACCTCTGCTCTAGACTATTCTGGCAAATCTTGTAAAGTTTATATAAAAAGACCAAATTATTTAGTATAAACAGTAGAAAAAAATACTATGTGAATTTTCATATTACGAGAAAAGAATTAAGGACTATACTATGTTCTTTAATTCACAAATTGACTAATAACATAAATAAAATATAATTAATAGTACGGTGTGGATCCTGCATTTTACTGCTATGTCTTTTTTCTTGTGACCTCGTGATCTCTCTTAGCAGTAAAATGCAGGAGCCACACCGTACAAATAATTATATTTATTTATGTTAGGGTAGCGGGTAGATACTCACCTATAGTCCCAATAGGTGACAGATCTAATTCAAGGTCGCGCCCCTGCCGACGCGAGCCTTGGTTTATCTCCCATGCGGGGGATACGCTTGGCCCAACCCTACACTCCTTCCAAAACCCGTCATTTTCTACCTAATATCCCCAAATCTCATCTCTTCCCATCCTTACCTTGGGAGTAAATCCTTTTAAATCCTAGAGGAAAGCAAAGGGAAACCACCTCTAGTACCTTCCCAAGAAAATCGTATGGATTGTCTCATGGTCAAAGATATCCGGAGTTTAAATTTTCCCTCAATCGGATCTCCGGGAGGGAATGCTATGGAGAGGTCTGAAGATATGAACAATCATATAACATCAACAAATATGACCTCCGAAAACGCATCTCAATTGCCACTTGGAATGTTCAGGGACTCGTTACACATCCTGGAAAACTAGGCAGCATCGAACGTGAAGTGACAAACAGCAATAAAGTAGGTATATGCGAAACTCACTGGCCTGGTATTGGACATTTCACCTCCAAAAGTGGCATCACAATATACTTTTCTGGACATCAGTAGGACTCAATACATGGCGTAGCGATAATTATTCCAAAATCACTTCATGCAAGTGTGTTAGGTTATAATCCTGTAAGGTCCAGAATACTGACTATAAAAATCAATGCCAAGCCTTGCAAATTAAACATTGTCCAAATCTACGTCAATAAGCACGGAGGACGAATTAAATGATTTTTACAATAAACTGGAAAGTACTATACAAGAAATATCCAACAAAGAAATAACTCTGATACAAGGAGATTTCAACACTAAAATCGGTCAAACTGAGGAACACGAACAAGTAAAACACCTCATAGGCAGATATGGATCGGGCGTTAAAAATGAATTTGGACAAAAACTCGTGGAATTCTGTATAGGAAACAACATGGTTATCACAAATACCATCTTCCCTCAACATCCAAGACGTTGGTATACGTGCACGTCTCCAGGTGGCCTATACAGAAAACAAATAAAGTTAAAACTATAAAGAAAACAAATAGACTAGATAAACAATATATTGGTACATTCAAGATGGAAATCCAGTATAAAGAACGTCAAAACCTTACCAGGAGCGGAGAGGGGTAGCCACAAACTGCTACTTGCTCGAGTAAAAATACACATTAAAACCAAGAAAACAAAGGTAAAAACTCCCCCCTTGAACCCTGGAAACATCCATTTTTTTAAGAAAAACTAAGAGAAAAATTGGAAGTAATCCCAAATAACTCAGAATTTGAAAATTCAGAGACAATGTGGCAAACGCTTAAAACTTCTATGATCGATACCAAAGAGGAAATAATTCAACAAAGTGCCAACGATGTAAAAAACAAACAGTGGATGACTGATGAAACTTGGAATGCAGTAAAGAAAAGAAAGATGCTCAGAAGAACAGGCACACGCAAAAACGAACAGATGATCGAATACCAAAACCTGAACAGGGACATTCAACGACTGAGCAGATGAGACAAAAACCAACACTTACAAAAAATCTGCCTTGACATTGAAAGATTACACAACACCAATGAAACACGAGACCTCTTCCGAACAATCATGGAAATTAATTACCAGAGAATTTAAACTAAAAACATGGAAAATAGAAGATCAAAATGGCAAAACTATTACTGAAATAGAGGGAGTTCTTGAGGTATGGCAGTTATATTGCAGAAAGGTCTACGAGAATGGAGACCCTGAACAAGAAAAAGAACTACCATCCATGAATGAGGTGGAACAAAAGCCTGACATTTTGAGGGTTGAAGTAGAGCAAGCCATTCATTATTTGAGAAACCATAAAAGCACAGGCGGTGACAATATAAGCGCAGAAATGTTAAAACAACTAGATGGATACTATTCTTGCCATTTGGTGTATTTAATCTGTATTTTTCAAAACAAACAATAGTAAGTATTTGTTATTTCTGGTTTTGTTGTTTTAACTCATTGAAGAAAGGGTGCACCCTCCGGGAATGTTGTTTTTTATACTACCATGGCTGATAACGAGGTGCCAAGTACTTCCAAAGGTATAAAGAAAAATCCGAAGGGAAAGGTGGACAAAAATTAATGGCCTACAACAGTTATTTGGTCCATAAAAGCAAGGGTACAACACAAAAAAAGCTCAAGCTGTGGCACACACTGGAGCAGCTGTTGGAATCTCTGAAAGATCTATGTACAAAATTGTTGCGGAAATGGAAAAAACAGGAAAAGTTTCATCACCAAAGAAGAAAAGAAGGCGAGAAGATTTGTATTCAAAATTATCACAAAATGCGTAAAAAGCTATCCGATATACTGTGCATTCCTTTTTCAAAAGAAATGAAATCCCAACTTTGGATAAAGTATTGCAGGTGAACTGTTATTTTATTTTTGTGACTCTGCTTGACTTTTATGCCTAAATTACATCACCATAACTAAAATATTAAGTGATAACTGAATTACTGTCATATTTTCTTTTTGATTTTTTTGTAGGCATCGCAATTCTGTGGAAGATATGCAAAAACATATGGAAAACAGGACAATGGCCAAAGGATTGGTGCACATCGACCTTCATTCCTTTGCACAAAAAAGGTTCCAGTCCAAAATGTAACAACTGCAGAAACATTGCACTTATCTCACATCCAAGCAATGTTATGCTCAGAATTCTCCTTCAACGTCTCAAAGGCTTTCTGAATTGGCAGATCCCACAGGTACATGCAGCATTTGTCAGTGGCAAGGGCACAAGAGAACAAATCTCTAATGTTCGACAAATTATCGAAAAGGCAAGAGAATTTGCAAAACCATCATATCTCTGTTTCCTAGAATACAGCAAAGCTTTTGACTGTGTTAGCTGGCAAAAGCGTTGGAGAGCTCTCTTAGAGATGGGAACCCCGCAACATCTGGTGCTCCTATTAAAACATCTATATGAAAACAGCAGTGCAACAGTCAGACTGGAGGACAAAACCTCCCCAACCTTCAGCATACAACGAGGCGTAAGACAGGGATGTATTTTATCTCCCTTGCTATTCAACATTTATGCTGAATACATTATCAGGAAGGCTTTGGACGGTTGGGAGGGTGGCATAAGTATAGGTGGCAGAAAAATAAATAACCTTCGTTATGCCGATGACACCACACTTATAACAAAGGAGGAACAGGAAACGGCTGAACTTATTGATAGAGTGGAAGGAGTAAGCCTAGACTATGGGTTAAAACTAAATCGGCAAAAAACTAAGTTAATGGTAGTAGATCGCACCAACAGAATAAACAGAGCGCCGACCATAAACGATATAGAAATGGTTGAAGAAATTAATTATCTGGGTGCTAACATAAACAGAGACGGAATTTCATCTATCGAAATCAAAAGGAGAATCGCTCTTGCCAAAACTGCCATGACAAAGCTGCATAAAATCTGGAACAAATAACAACTAAAACAAAACGCAAACTTGTCGAAACTCTTGTCTTGCCAATAGCATTATATGGGGCAGAAACCTGGACCTTGAAGGCCACAGACATTGCTAAACTGGACAGCTTTGAAATGTGGGTCTGGAAAAGGCTTCTAAGAATCCCTTGGACTGCTCACAGAACCAACGTATCAATATTAGAAGAACTGCAAATAAATGTAAGACTGTCAGCGATCGTAAGACAACGAATTCTCAAGTTTTCGGACATTTCGTGAGCAGGAGAAAGGATTACAATTTGGAAAAATCGAAGGCACCAGACCTAGGGGGCGATCTCCGAAGCGATGGATGGACCTAATGAAGCACTTCACAGGAAATTCACTGCAGGACAACATGAGGTGCATTACAGACAGAGATAAATGCAGAGAAATCACACTTAGCATAACATGAATGGTATACATAAGATCACGACGCTTCAACCAATGAAGTAAACGACTAGAGAGAGAGAGAGAGAGATGTTATTAGTCAATTTATGAATAAAAGAACATATAGTTTCCATAATTCTTTTCTAGCAAATAATTTAGTTTTTGTAGAGAAGATACAAGATTTTGTTGGTTAGTTTGGTAAAACATTGCCTTCTAATCCTTATATCTTTATTCTTGTCATTTGAATGTTTTGATGCTAGTCTTATTCTATATGGTCTAATATTGTCTCTACCTTGCTAACTCTGCATAAAAAACTATATATAAACTAGTATAACTTTACTTAAAATGTTTGACCATAATTTTTTTTTCTAAGAGTGGATTATCTGGTGTTGATGTGTGGGATGTGAGATCAATCAATAAGTTTGAGCGAGTGTATGGAATCGAAATATTTTTCGGTAAAGTAATTTCATGTGCCGATGTTCCATCGATTTGAAAACGCAATTCGTTAATGACCGAAAGTTCTGCATGCCAACAGGTAGCTCATTTACCCCCCACGTAATAGCATAAAATCACCATTTAATGCTCTCCGCAATACCCTCTAATAAATGCATTCCTCAAACATATCAAAAAATATAGTGTCGTAATTTAGTTAAAAAAAATTAACTAACGATATAATTTTATAGTTACGATATAATACATGTATAACAAAATATATTTTTTCATTATGAACTAAATATTATTGATTTGTATAAGGTGTTTAGGGAAAGGAAAGGGAAAGTAAAATAGGGGTTGTGTGCGATAAAGGGAAAGTGGAGCTAGCTCAGTTTTCACCCTAAATTCACCCATTTCATTTGTGATTGCTAAACAAAGTAGAGAAGGCTAGATAAGTGGCCAAGGCCAAACAAAATACTGTGCCAGTGACTAAGTTTTAACTAGTTAGCAATTTTTGCCACGGAGGCGCTGAAGGTTCTAACATTATTGTGTCAGTGATTTGAAGTACTTTGTCAGTCTGTCAAAATTACAATTTTTCACTATTATCGGAAAGAAATATTGTGAAACGTGTGTGAAAGGCTTTTGTGCATGAGTTGCGATTCTAAACCCCTACACTCATTCACACTTTCTTCACACATTTAAATCATAAATTACTATTTTTGTAATTTCAAAAGTTATTCAGAAAAAAAGTTAGACTTGTGAATTGTTAACATTTCTGATAAATTCTCGCAAATTCAATTGCAAATTCTAAACTGAGATTTATTTGTCAAATTAAGTTCAAACTAAGAAATTCTGGAAATTTTAAAAATGTATACAAAATAAGTATACAAAACTAGACTGATAAGATTAGATAAACAATTTTAGACACACTAGATTATACAGACAAGACTATCGCTTCTCGGCCTATAGCTAAGATCAAAGTGTAGACAGACAAGACTAGAAAGACAAGATTAGACAATTGAAACAAACGCGTAGTTAGCAGGAAGACAATAATCAATTAAATTAATAACAAAAATCTATAAACATTAGTCTGTGAGATTAACAATACGCCAAAACTCCAGAATTAAAATACGTGTAGACGCAATGCATGCACACGGGGCACTCAAACATTGAATTTGGTAGGTTCTGAGCGCGATGGGGCGGGGGAGTGTCGCCTGTGAGACTAATGTTTAGTGATCTAGTTAATACTATATATCTAGTTAATACTATGCTAAACTATGCTATTAATGAAACCTCTACAACACAAATCCGGACGGACAAAACGAAGACAACACTGGCTACACTTAAGGAAAAGTTACGTTTTGGATGCTGGAACGTAAAAACTCTATACGAAGCATCAAAACTGCATCAAGCGGTGAGAGAATTAAATAACTACAACATCTCAATTTTAGGCTTATCAGAAGTTCGCTGGCTTGGCAAGGGGGAGCTCAACTTACAATCTGGGGAGGTTTTCCTGTACAGTGGCAAAGAAACTGGGTCTCATGAAAGAAGCGTTGGTTTCATAATTACTAGAAAAGCCAGAAAGAGCCTAATTTCATGGAACCCCATTGATGAGAGAATAATTACAGCAAGGTTCCACACTAAATACAGAAATATCACCTTTGTACAATGCTATGCACCCACAAACAGTGCGAGTGCTGAGGAAAAAGAAAATTTCTACGATATCCTTGAAAGTACGTTAAGGAAGATAAACAGAGCTGATATCACCATACTCATGGGTGATCTGAACGCTAAGGTCGGGACAAATAACAGTAACCTAGAAGACATCATGGGTAAAGAAGGATGTGGGGAAAGAAACGAAAACGGTGAACTATTCACGAAACTCTGTTCAACATCAGACCTAGTTATAGGTGGAACAGTGTTCCCACACAAGCAAATCCACAAAGTCACATGGATATCCCCCGACAAGAAAACCCAAAACCAAATTGACCATATTGCCATATCGAAAACATGGCGGAGATCCCTACTTGATGTCAGAAACAAAAGGGGTGCAGACATTGCCAGCGACCACCACCTTCTGCTCGGCACGTTCAGAATCAAACTGGCCGTACCAAGGAAACCTGAACAATCAAAGAGAGTAAAGTTCAACCTACACAAACTGCGCCAACCAAACTGCAAAAAGTTTTTCTAACAAACCTGCATGAAAATGCAGACCAAAATCCCATAACATCTTGGGATGGCTTAGCTAAGACACTACTCGAATCGGCCAAAACAACCCTTGGCACAAAGGAAAGAAATCGAAAAGACTGGATCTCAGACCAAACATGGCAACTTATACAAGACAGAAAGGATGCGAAGATACTGGTACTCCAGTGCAAAACTTCGATGACAAAAAATGATGCAATCTGGAGATATACACAACTATGCAAACAAATTAAAGCATCTGCCAAAAAAGACAAGCGAATATGGATTGACCTGATATGTGAGCAAGCAGAAGAAGCAGCCAAAAATAACAACTCGAGGACTCTTTACACACTGACAAACAAGCTCTCCAAAAAGCACACAAAGACCACAAATATAGTTAGAAGCAAAGACAACCGCCCACTGACCACCCCAGAAACTCAGCTCGATAGGTGGAAGGAATACTTTGCTGATATGCTCAGCTCACCCACGGAAGACGAACTTGAGATAGCTCCAGAAGACAATGCAAATGAACAGCTGAATATAAAAATAGACGCGCCTTCAAAAACAGAAATACTAAATACCATCAAGCAGCTGAAAAACAACAAAGCGGCAGGGGTAGACAACATACCTGCTGAACTAATTAAGGTAGACCCTAAATGGATTGCACCTCTACTTGCAAAAATAATAAAAGGGATCTGGACAAACCAAGAAATTCCAGCAGAAATGAAACATGGTCTCATTATCAAACTGCCAAAGAAAGGAGACCTAACGCAATGCAAAAATTGGAGAGGAATAACGCTGTTAAACACCATAAACAAAATTATTGCAAGTCTAATCCAACATAGGCTGGCAGAAGCATTCGAACCCATACTGCGTCCAAACCAAGCAGGCTTCCGCCCAAACCGCTCATGCATAGACCACATAAATTCAACAAGAATAATTATAGAACAATCCGTTGAATGGCGATCGCCACTATATCTTGTTTTCATCGACTTTGAACGTGCTTTTGACAGCCTATCCCACTCTGCTATATGGAAGATACTACGGACAAGAGGCGTGCCAACAAAAATCATCGACACGATTAGATAACTGTACCATGACGTATCATGTAGTATCCTGCATAGCGGAGCACATAGCAACCTTTTTCCGGTGAGATCAGGAGTGAAGCAAGGATGTGTGCTCTCTCCCTTGCTTTTTAACATTGCTCTTGACTATATCCTGGAAAAGTCTTGCAGACCAAACGGTGGTATTCGATGGTCTCTTTACTCTAATCTCAAAGATCTCGAATACGCAGACGACATTTGCCTTTGTTCGCATACTTATGAAAGTATGCAAAGGCAACTCACCCTACTATCAGACATGGCACAGAAGATAGGGTTGAAAATAAATGTCTCAAAAACAAAAGCGATGCGAATGCACACAAATAACGACGCACCGTTTCAAATAAACGACCAACCAATTGAGAATGTAGAAAAGTTTCAGTATCTAGGAAGCATTCTCAACGAGACGGGCGGAACAGACCTAGACATTCTAAACAGAATTCAAAAAAGCACAGATGGCATTCAGGCAACTAAACACAATATGGAGGTCCAACATCATAAGAACAAAGAGCAAGCTGCGTTTATATAGAACAAACTTCAAAGCAATCCTCTTATATGGATGTGAGACCTGGAAAAACACTAATGCCACAAAACATAAACTTCAGGTTTTCGCCAACAAATGTCTACGAATCATCCTCAGAATGTTCTGGCCACAGAAAATTACTAATGAGCAACTTCTTAAACGATGCGGAGAAGAAACAATAGAGCACGTCATTAAGAAAAGAAAATGGGGATGGATCGGCCACATTCTAAGAAGAAAACCAGACGACATTGCAAGGGCAGCACTAGACTGGAATCCCCAAGGAACGAGACGACGAGGAAGACCGGCTCAAACATGGAGGAGAACATTGTTAGATGAACTAAAAGCACAGGAAACCTCTTGGAGTGAAGCCAAAGCAATGGCCTAGAATAGGGTCCAATGGAGGCTCTATGCTCCACCTAGGAGTCCTAGAAGAACCCATATATATATATATATATATATATATATATATATATATATATATATATATATATATATATATGGGTTCTTCTAGGACTCCTAGGTGGAGCATAGAGCCTCCATTGGACCCTATTCTAGGCCATTGCTTTGGCTTCACTCCAAGAGGTTTCCTGTGCTTTTAGTTCATCTAACAATGTTCTCCTCCATGTTTGAGCCGGTCTTCCTCGTCGTCTCGTTCCTTGGGGATTCCAGTCTAGTGCTGCCCTTGCAATGTCGTCTGGTTTTCTTCTTAGAATGTGGCCGATCCATCCCCATTTTCTTTTCTTAATGACGTGCTCTATTGTTTCTTCTCCGCATCGTTTAAGAAGTTGCTCATTAGTAATTTTCTGTGGCCAGAACATTCTGAGGATGATTCGTAGACATTTGTTGGCGAAAACCTGAAGTTTATGTTTTGTGGCATTAGTGTTTTTCCAGGTCTCACATCCATATAAGAGGATTGCTTTGAAGTTTGTTCTATATAAACGCAGCTTGCTCTTTGTTCTTATGATGTTGGACCTCCATATTGTGTTTAGTTGCCTGAATGCCATCTGTGCTTTTTTGAATTCTGTTTAGAATGTCTAGGTCTGTTCCGCCCGTCTCGTTGAGAATGCTTCCTAGATACTGAAACTTTTCTACATTCTCAATTGGTTGGTCGTTTATTTGAAACGGTGCGTCGTTATTTGTGTGCATTCGCATCGCTTTTGTTTTTGAGACATTTATTTTCAACCCTATCTTCTGTGCCATGTCTGATAGTAGGGTGAGTTGCCTTTGCATACTTTCATAAGTATGCGAACAAAGGCAAATGTCGTCTGCGTATTCGAGATCTTTGAGATTAGAGTAAAGAGACCATCGAATACCACCGTTTGGTCTGCAAGACTTTTCCAGGATATAGTCAAGAGCAATGTTAAAAAGCAAGGGAGAGAGCACACATCCTTGCTTCACTCCTGATCTCACCGGAAAAAGGTTGCTATGTGCTCCGCTATGCAGGATACTACATGATACGTCATGGTACAGTTATCTAATCGTGTCGATGATTTTTGTTGGCACGCCTCTTGTCCGTAGTATCTTCCATATAGCAGAGTGGGATAGGCTGTCAAAAGCACGTTCAAAGTCGATGAAAACAAGATATAGTGGCGATCGCCATTCAACGGATTGTTCTATAATTATTCTTGTTGAATTTATGTGGTCTATGCATGAGCGGTTTGGGCGGAAGCCTGCTTGGTTTGGACGCAGTATGGGTTCGAATGCTTCTGCCAGCCTATGTTGGATTAGACTTGCAATAATTTTGTTTATGGTGTTTAACAGCGTTATTCCTCTCCAATTTTTGCATTGCGTTAGGTCTCCTTTCTTTGGCAGTTTGATAATGAGACCATGTTTCATTTCTGCTGGAATTTCTTGGTTTGTCCAGATCCCTTTTATTATTTTTGCAAGTAGAGGTGCAATCCATTTAGGGTCTACCTTAATTAGTTCAGCAGGTATGTTGTCTACCCCTGCCGCTTTGTTGTTTTTCAGCTGCTTGATGGTATTTAGTATTTCTGTTTTTGAAGGCGCGTCTATTTTTATATTCAGCTGTTCATTTGCATTGTCTTCTGGAGCTATCTCAAGTTCGTCTTCCGTGGGTGAGCTGAGCATATCAGCAAAGTATTCCTTCCACCTATCGAGCTGAGTTTCTGGGGTGGTCAGTGGGCGGTTGTCTTTGCTTCTAACTATATTTGTGGTCTTTGTGTGCTTTTTGGAGAGCTTGTTTGTCAGTGTGTAAAGAGTCCTCGAGTTGTTATTTTTGGCTGCTTCTTCTGCTTGCTCACATATCAGGTCAATCCATATTCGCTTGTCTTTTTTGGCAGATGCTTTAATTTGTTTGCATAGTTGTGTATATCTCCAGATTGCATCATTTTTTGTCATCGAAGTTTTGCACTGGAGTACCAGTATCTTCGCATCCTTTCTGTCTTGTATAAGTTGCCATGTTTGGTCTGAGATCCAGTCTTTTCGATTTCTTTCCTTTGTGCCAAGGGTTGTTTTGGCCGATTCGAGTAGTGTCTTAGCTAAGCCATCCCAAGATGTTATGGGATTTTGGTCTGCATTTTCATGCAGGTTTGTTAGAAAAACTTTTTGCAGTTTGGTTGGCGCAGTTTGTGTAGGTTGAACTTTACTCTCTTTGATTGTTCAGGTTTCCTTGGTACGGCCAGTTTGATTCTGAACGTGCCGAGCAGAAGGTGGTGGTCGCTGGCAATGTCTGCACCCCTTTTGTTTCTGACATCAAGTAGGGATCTCCGCCATGTTTTCGATATGGCAATATGGTCAATTTGGTTTTGGGTTTTCTTGTCGGGGGATATCCATGTGACTTTGTGGATTTGCTTGTGTGGGAACACTGTTCCACCTATAACTAGGTCTGATGTTGAACAGAGTTTCGTGAATAGTTCACCGTTTTCGTTTCTTTCCCCACATCCTTCTTTACCCATGATGTCTTCTAGGTTACTGTTATTTGTCCCGACCTTAGCGTTCAGATCACCCATGAGTATGGTGATATCAGCTCTGTTTATCTTCCTTAACGTACTTTCAAGGATATCGTAGAAATTTTCTTTTTCCTCAGCACTCGCACTGTTTGTGGGTGCATAGCATTGTACAAAGGTGATATTTCTGTATTTAGTGTGGAACCTTGCTGTAATTATTCTCTCATCAATGGGGTTCCATGAAATTAGGCTCTTTCTGGCTTTTCTAGTAATTATGAAACCAACGCTTCTTTCATGAGACCCAGTTTCTTTGCCACTGTACAGGAAAACCTCCCCAGATTGTAAGTTGAGCTCCCCCTTGCCAAGCCAGCGAACTTCTGATAAGCCTAAAATTGAGATGTTGTAGTTATTTAATTCTCTCACCGCTTGATGCAGTTTTGATGCTTCGTATAGAGTTTTTACGTTCCAGCATCCAAAACGTAACTTTTCCTTAAGTGTAGCCAGTGTTGTCTTCGTTTTGTCCGTCCGGATTTGTGTTGTAGAGGTTTCATTAATAGCATAGTTTAGCATAGTATTAACTAGATATATAGTATTAACTAGATCACTAAACATTAGTCTCACAGGCGACACTCCCCCGCCCCATCGCGCTCAGAACCTACCAAATTCAATGTTTGAGTGCCCCGTGTGCATGCATTGCGTCTACACGTATTTTAATTCTGGAGTTTTGGCGTATTGTTAATCTCACAGACTAATGTTTATAGATTTTTGTTATTAATTTAATTGATTATTGTCTTCCTGCTAACTACGCGTTTGTTTCAATTGTCTAATCTTGTCTTTCTAGTCTTGTCTGTCTACACTTTGATCTTAGCTATAGGCCGAGAAGCGATAGTCTTGTCTGTATAATCTAGTGTGTCTAAAATTGTTTATCTAATCTTATCAGTCTAGTTTTGTATACTTATTTTGTATACATTTTTAAAATTTCCAGAATTTCTTAGTTTGAACTTAATTTGACAAATAAATCTCAGTTTAGAATTTGCAATTGAATTTGCGAGAATTTATCAGAAATGTTAACAATTCACAAGTCTAACTTTTTTTCTGAATAACTTTTGAAATTACAAAAATAGTAATTTATGATTTAAATGTGTGAAGAAAGTGTGAATGAGTGTAGGGGTTTAGAATCGCAACTCATGCACAAAAGCCTTTCACACACGTTTCACAATATTTCTTTCCGATAATAGTGAAAAATTGTAATTTTGACAGACTGACAAAGTACTTCAAATCAAATGTTAGAACCTTCAGCGCCTCCGTGGCAAAAATTGCTAACTAGTTAAAACTTAGTCACTGGCACAGTATTTTGTTTGGCCTTGGCCACTTATCTAGCCTTCTCTACTTTGTTTAGCAATCACAAATGAAATGGGTGAATTTAGGGTGAAAACTGAGCTAGCTCATATATATATATATATATATATATATATATATATATATATATATATATATATATATATATATATATATATATATATATATATATATATATATATATATATATATATATATATATATATATATATATATATATATATATATATATATATATATATATATATATATATATATATATATATATATATATATATATATATATATATATATATATATATATATATAGTTAATACTATATATAGTGATTTAGTTAATACTCAATTTACAATAGTGGTCGTAGATAAAATTATATTTTTTAAAATAATTTAAAATAAACAATCAAATCAACGAATAAAGGACTATTTTAATTTTCATTATTATTTTTTTGCTGGCAATATATTTCACTACAAAAAAAATCAAGAACTTACTTAATACCAAAGTTTACTTTCCATAAATTTGTGTCAAGTTTTTTAATAATTTACATATAATTTTTATATTTATTCGTCTGGATTACAATAATTATATTTATAAGTTTACTTAAAATAAAGGAATTAAAAAAAGTTTATAGACTCATATGTTTACTAGCAATTATCTGTCTGATTTGATTTCTCTGCCGAAAACAATTTAGTTTTTATTAAGCATAATTTGCGATTTCGGAACATGCGATGAGTGGTAACAGTCAAGCACAACAGAAAATCGTGTCAATAAATATCCGGATAATTTAAGCAAAAAGCCGAAACAACTCGCAGAGCAGTCACTAGTATTTTAAACTAATAACAAGTCTACTAGTCATTAGGCCAGTTACCATCAATAATATCGCGTGTGACCGACTAGTTATTAGTGGTAGCTTTACGTTTGTTCAATTTAAGATACATTCACATAAAAAAAAAACTATTACGTAATCGCACCTCACTAAATAATTATCACATAATAAATATTTTTTATGTTTCAGATCAATAATAAAGTGGCCAGGAATACAAACAAGTAGAGCATGCAAGTTTTGAACAAACTGAGTTGAGTTTCGAATAAATTGATTCTTTTATCTTTTACGCATAAAGTGTTTGTAAGCTAGTTACTCAAAAATTTTCCATAAAATCTAATTCCATTTAACAAAATAAAGTAATTTAGATTCAAATCTACACTAATTACATTACATTCTATATGAAGTAAACTAGCACACATGTAGAGTAACACGATTTTTATCAACTATGCCATTAACCGAGGGAACAGAAATTCCTGTTGGTTCTGTTTATAGTTTTTTTTTTCTCTGTTTCCCTGGAGGTTTGGAATTTTCGTGCTCTATCCAACACGCTCGTTTCGTTTGATTAAATGTAATCGTAATTACACCAATATGGAATATTAGTGCACAAATATGCGGAAACATTTTATTGCTGCCGTACCTAGAATTGAGATAACTGATTACACTAGATGATATAATATTTCCAATTAAATAAAGAAACCATATCATATTAATTATCGTATGAGTATAAATGATCTTCTAATATATATATATATATATATATATATATATATATATATATATATATATATATATATATATATATATATATATATATATATATATATATATATATATATATATATATATATATATATATATATATATATATATATATATATATATATATATATATATATATATATATATATATATATATATATATATATATATATATATATATATATATATATATATATATATATATATATATATATATATATATATATATATATATATATATATATATATATATATATATATATATATATATATATATATATATATATATATATATATATATATATATATATATATATATATATATATATATATATATATATATATATATATATATATATATATATATATATATATATATATATATATATATATATATATATATATATATATATATATATATATATTATTATTATTACTATCGTAAATCCCTTTAAAGAGAGCGTGTAAACTTGAACAAAAATTATGTCAACTCAGTCATGCGCCGACGTTCTTCCCAAATCCTCTTCATTCGTGTACTATGTTCTTTCTTCCGTTCGTCCGTCCACTTTTTTCCTGGTATCTTTGGGAGCAGTTCTTTATCAAATTTATGGTGCACTATGGTGTTTCTCAATTTAACCCGATCATTCATGTCGTGTATCATGATGTTTAGCTGCTTGAGGTCTTCTTCAGTTTCCTGTATCAATTTGGACCTATTTTTACTGTTAACGGTAATTTTGAAAATTTGTTTCGTAATTCTGTTCTGGTCCATTCTGTATATGTGACCAAAAAATTTAGCTCGTCTCTTTCTGAAAGTGTCAGTGATAGGTTCTACGGTTTTATATATTTCTGACGATGGTCTCTTAATCCATATTCCCTCTTTATTCACCGGCCCAAAAATTTTTCAGAGAATTTTACGTTCTTGTTTCTCTATTTCTTTGATTTTTAAGTGACCATGAATTAATGTTGTTTCTGCGGAATAAAGTGCTTCAAGAAGAACGACTTTTGTAGTGTTGTAATTTTGCATTAAGAGATATTGATTTTTTGTTATAATGATTCCAAGTAAGTCGGTAGGCTCTCTGTAATTTTTTTACGCGTTCTTGATTTGCTATTATATTTAGGCCGGACGGTTGGATGATTTCTCCTAAGTATTTAAACTGGGAAACTCTGGATACAGAACCATATTGTGTCTTGATGGGTAGATTGTCGGACGGGGATCGTTCTATATACTGTGTTTTTTCATAAGATATCAGGAGACCAGCCTTTTGTGAAATTTCGTGTAATTTTTCAAGTGCATGCTTTGCTTCTTCTCTGGTATTCGATATTATTGCAAGATCATCAGCAAACGCCAAACATTTTATATTAGCTCTATAATCTCTTCTCTTACCAATGTGTATTCCCTCAATCTCTTTTTCCCAAGTTCTGATTATTTTTTCCAGGACCATATTAAAAAGGATCGGTGAAAGTCTATCTCCCTGTCGAACACCCGTATGTATTTCAAAAGGTTGAGAAATTGCTCCATCAAACTTAACCTTTGATGTAGTATTAATGAGAATTTGTTGAATTAATGCCCTTGTTTTTCTATCAACTTTGAATTCCTCCAGAATGGTGAAGAGAGTCGGTCTGTCGACGGAGTCGTAGGCTTTTTTGAAATCAACAAAGGTAACCACGGTGTTTCTACAAGATCGTATTTGTAAGATTGTCTTCAGATTCCAAATTTGCTCCGTGCATGAGCGACCTTTACGGAAACCTGCCTGATATTCTCCTATCTGTGGGTCTACTTGAGGTTCAAGTCTATTCAAAAGAGCTTTCGAAAGAATTTTGTACGTTACTGGTAGAAGTGAAATGCCTCTATAATTGTTCGGGTCCATTTTATCACCTTTTTTATGAAGCGGGTGTATAAGTGCACATTTCCATTCTGGGGGGATTTGATCGGTCACCCAAATATCACATATTATATTGTGTATTCTGTGAATGAGGTTGTCGTCAGCCAGTTTCCATAACTCGGCAATGATTCCATCTTCCCCAGGGGCTTTGTCGTTTTTCAATGAATGAATGATGTCAGTTATCTCCTGGAAGGAAGGCGGCACGGAATCTGAATAGGATTCAGATTGTTCAAAAATAAACTTGCTGGACAGGGGGTCACAGTTGAGAAGATTGTTGAAGTACTCAGCTAAAATAGGACAATTCGCATTGGTGTTTGTCTCTATTGAACCATCAGATCGACGAAAGCATAGGCTAGATGGTCGATATCCCGTCAGGTACTCTTTAAAAATTCTGTAAAAACTCCTAGTATTATTCTTTGTAAATTCTTGTTCTATTTCCTCCAGTCTTGTTTTTTTCATAGCTACGTCTTTCTTTTGTAATTAGTTTTGATGATTGTTTCCGAATGTACAGGAACTCCTGCCATTTGTCTGGTGTTTTGTTGCTATGAAATGTTTTCCAAGCGTTAAGTCTGTCTTCTATTGCTTGGTCGCATACACTGTTCCACCATCTGTGCTTACGTTTACGTGGGGGTTGGGCTATCCTCATAGCGTTCCTGAGAACATCCGATAATTCTGTACAGTTTAACGAGTTTGTTTCGTTGATTCCTTGCAAAATACTGTCCCTGTTTATTTTTAAATATTCAGGGTCAGGCTTAAAAATTCGTGGTTGTCGTGGTCTTCTCCTGTTGGGTTGGAGTTTAATTTTAATTTGTAACAAGTAGTGATCAGAATCGAAGAAACCTTTCCTTGTTTTTACATTAAGGACCTCCTTTTGGTTTGTATGAGAGATGGCAACATGGTCGATTTGAAATTCACCCATATTGATGTTGGGTGCCCTCCAAGTGCAAAGCTTTTGTCTGGGTTTTCTAAATTGTGTTGACATGATTTTAAGTTGGAAATTTTCAGAAAAAGTTATTAGTCTTTCACCATTTTTATTTGTTCTTTTATGTGCTGTGTGAATACCTGTTGTTTTCCTAAATTGTTTCTCTATACCCAACTGGGCGTTAAAATCGCCTAACAGAATCTTGACGTGGTGCGGTGGAATTTGGTTGGTGACCTCTTCTAACTGTTCCCAGAAGGTATCCGATGTTTTAGGATCTTTCTTATTATAGTCGTTTGTGGGAGCGTGTGCGTTGATGAGAGTATACGCTTTGTTCGCCGATTTCAGTGATAGAGTGGAGATGCGTTCCGATGTAGACGTAAAGTCAATGAGTGAGTCTACTATTGATTTGTGGATGGCAAACTCTGTACCAAATTGTCTGGGGCCCGTCCTAATTTTTATAGAGGGTTTCCCTTTGTATATTCGATAATCATCCGTGTCAAAGTGATATTCATCAAGGAAACGAGTTTCTTGAATTGCAAGGATTTTTATATTAAATTTGTCCATTGTGTTTACAAGCTGTTTAATTTTACCAACTTTTAGAAGAGTGTTCGAGTTGAGCGTGCCAATAAAGTACTTACGCTTAGCGTAGAAGATTCGAGAAGCTCCGATCCTTCTCAACATGACGTTCCTGGTCCCCCGGAATCCGACGACCAGGAGTAATCAGTCTATTGACTGATGGCAGGGGTAGTGGAATTGTACCTTCTGTTATCATCATGTTTGTTTCAAGTTGAAGTTAAAGATGAGGTGATCAACACGAAGAAGATCACAAGGTTACGACTTGATTGTTGAGATCAAGAAGATGCTATGACAGCCGCACCACTGGTGAACAGACGCTGACCACTTTGTCGCTTAATCTAAGACAGACACAAAGCGGATTTTTATTGGTGTAACCACCCGGCTCTTCCGCTCCATCCAGCGTTGGGAATTTAAGAATCCTCTTCCGCTGGCAAGACCGTTGACCATTTTTCACCTAGTAACCCTAGGCAGGTAACCCTAGTAACCCTAGATATATATATATATATATATATATATATATATATATATATATATATATATATATATATATATATATATATATATATATATATATATATCAATAATATAATTCGACTAGATATAATAATAAATACACTTCAAATTATTAAAGAACAGATGTAGCCTGAATATACAGAGTGTTAGGTAAACATGCGGCAAAAAATCAAGGGGTTATTCCTTGGCATATTCTAACAATATTTTGTCTTATGATGATTTCTGACAAACCCTTTGTTTGCATGTTTACCTAACACCCTGTATATACATTTCGTCTTTAGTAATTTTATATGATTGTATCTATAATTACTATGGTTTCACCAATATTATAGTATAGTACGTAACGAGAGTTGTAAGAAACATATTACGTAGGAGCGGAATAGTTACGTAATTCCGAGAGTAAGTAATTGCCTTACAACTCGAGTTATGTACTATACTTTATCTACGACCACACTAATTTGTTTCTGTTTAATAAGAAAAATATGTTTGATGTAACAAATTTATTTCTTATTAGGTACTTTATTTCACATTATAATAAAAACTATTTTCATATTATATATTCTATTATATATTCATAACTGTTTTATATATAACTGTTACTCGACTTTATACAAATGAAAAGAAATATGTACATTCTAATTGGTTATATACCTTATTATTTAGTACTTATTTGGGTTAAACTGGAATAAGAGTGCTCTAGATATAGGCAACCCAGTGTACGCAATGTAAATTTCCGTTAGTTTGAATTGTGGCAGGGGGGGCGCTGAACGTATAAGCACGTAGTAGCAGCTCTCAACCAATCAACGAATCGTAAACCAAACTCACGTGTGTGTTATCAATCACAACTTATCATTAATCGTGGACTGTTACATATGTCTTATGATGTATTTACATATTCCACGAACTGTACAATAATGGGCATTTACAATAGTGGTCGTAGATAAAATTATATTTTTTATTTAGATATATATATATTTTCGACAAGTTTATCATGATCGTTAATACGAAATGTAAATATAAAATATTATTTAGAAAACGAACTAATGTGTAAAATGTATAATATGTATACACAAACGTGAAATAATATAGATGGCAGAAAGTTTCGAATTCGTATAAGTTATATAGGAAAAGAGAATTATGGAGAAGTCACCATTTTAAACTTTTACAAACAGCGGGAAGAATAAAAAAGCGGCGGCAACAACAAGTAAAAGTAAGTTTATAATCTTTTTGCTGTGCCGAAGTATATGAATAGTCTATAGAATTACAAGAAGAGTTTATACAAACAGCGAAGCAATTTATATTTTCTCTCCCTATTCCTCGTGTGTATTTTATGCACTTTTACTTGGAAATGGAAAATAAATAGTAAATGGGAAGTCAGGAAATGAATTCAAATATAAAATATAAGCAGTGTAGAGGTGGTATTGGTGTAATAATGATACGGCAATTTTGATATTTGTCAAAGTTTCCGCATAATAACCGTTTCGAAAGCATATAGAAACGCCGCTTTGAACTGTTAAACCATGAATCTTCCATATTTATTTTAACAAATCGAAAGTATATATAGATTATACAAGGAGAATTTATATTTTGTCTTAACATTTCTGTTTGTATGTTAATAACACGAAATTGTTTCATATTTTATTAACCATAAAAAATCTTTCAACAAGATAGAAACATATTTAAAGGTACTTTTGCACTGGCACACATCTATAAGAACTTGTTTGAGACATCAAGTTAATACACAACTTTTGAAACATTGATTGCATCATACAATAGCTCATATATTTTGTATGAGCTCATACATTTCCTCATATCATTTCCATTGCATTGAGTGAGCAAAACAAACTCACACTGTTTGTCTATTGTTTTCATCAGCTGATTGTATTAAGCTTTGAAAACGGTGAACTTATGATTTGTTTGTCGTTTGAGGAGTGCTAAATTGGTTTTCTATTTTGTTTCTATTTAATAGAAGTGTTTTTATATTTTGCGTCTGTAATGGGTTCATTACAGCATATTCATTACTCATTCATTCATTCATTTACTCATATGCGTGCGGTAATGACTCGCCCAGTGCTGTAATTTTTTTAGTTAGTTAATTTATTCAAGGTTGGCACAGAAATTCAGAGCTGTCAGTGTCAAATTTTCGGCGAGATAGTTTTGAGGTTATGTGATGTGTGGAAATCGTGAATACACAAATTTAATTAATTAATGGTAATAAACGATATAACACATATTTATTTTAAATTCTTTTCAATGGTACAATTATTAAAAATATTTATAGTTACATTGGATTCTTGAGCAGTAACACTCACACCAGGGACATTATATACAGTTCTACTACTGTTGCTATCAAATTGCAAATGTGGGGCACTAGAAGAACACCCATATATGTTGATATTTGCTTGCTCAGACCCAAGCATTTAGATATTTCAATCTTCATTTTAACGAAGCGTCAACATACCCCTACGCAACAGTAAAAGCCTTCCATCCACCATGATTTTTTATTGTTAACAAATCACCACCATGGTTGACCAAATGTGTCGCACTACTTCTTCAGAAACAATGTCCAGTATAAACATTGGAGTTTGGTAATTTGAGAAATGTCGCAATGTCTTTTGATTTTCTCCCCAGAATATTAATACCAATTGGACTATTAATACAATAACCGTTACGAAAAGTTAAGAAAAATCTCTTATGCGTAACATTATTAGAACATAAGTTAGCATATTTTTTAATTAAGTCAATCCAATGAGGATCTGTAATTGCAAACATTCTTGTTTCATTTCAAACATTCATGTAATTTTTTGTTTTACAAGGGGACCGTATGATAAGGAAATCACCGATTCGATTAATTTTTAGTACACATGTAGGTGATGACCAGTAGTATAACAGGTGCAAGTAGTAAGACACAATACTCATCCGTTTCCGAGAAATTAATTAATTGAGAAATTAATTATTTTTAGTTCGTTCGTCTGCATTATACGTTAACAAAAATTCAGTGACTCTTCAAGCATCTTTTAACATCGACTACGATACGTCATTGGTCATCAAGTTTATAGTTTTTATCTTTCGGTCATTAATAAATGTGAGATGTCTGATTTTACACGTGGCAGTGATATGGTGGGGCCTTCGATGGCCGAAGAAAGTGAACCTGATTCCAATTTCCAGACTAGTGAAGAGTGGAAAATGCTCTTAAAAACGGCGCTAGTATATTGTGAACAGATCCTTCTCGAAAATAATAAAATCGCGAGGAAACCCTCTGCGGTGATTAAAGAAGAACATATGGAAATCGGGAAAAATTGTATAGTGCAATAATGAAAACTCTGGCGGAACATATAATAGTTGTAAGAGACGATCTTATTATGTTTGAAGAACTCGACGAAGAAGGTCTGTTTGAAGAAGCCGAAGAATTCCAAAATAAACATTATTATGATTTTTTCAAAATTCCGCTCAAAAAAACAGTTATTACAATTAATTCCAAAATAAACAATATTCAAGACACATGAATATGTAAAAAATGTGAAATATTTGAAGAAAAAACGCAAGCTCCCTGGCGGGTTCGAACCGGCGACCTAGCGCTTTCGAAGCGCGACTGTTACCGTTGCGCTACTCGCCTGTTGAATTTTTGTTAACGTATAATGCAGACGAACGAACTAAAAATAATTAATTTCTCAATTAATTAATTTCTCGGAAACGGATGTGTATTGTGTCTTACTAGTTGCACCTGTTATACTACTGGTCATCACCTATGTGTGTAGTGAAAATGAATCGAATCGGTGATTTCCTTACCATACGGTCCCCTTGTTAGATACAGACACATTGATGGAATCAGATCTGTATTCTATGTCATCGACAGACATATCCGTTAATTCCTGACGCCTAAGCGCACCATTATAACCCATTATCAAGACAATCTAAAATGAATACAGTTACATATAAAGCTGCGATATACATACAAATTCAACTATTCAACTAATACTTAAAAAGTTGGGAATTGTGATTTTGTAAATTGGCACTCTAAAATCATTGGCACTCTACATACAGTTACAGTTACAAACTTAAAAATGTAATGCGAGCCGCAAGCTAGAAGCTTAGGGGCCATTCATAAATTACGTAAGACATTTCAGGGGGGAGGGTATCAACCAAATATTATTAATTCTTACTAAGGGGAGGGCGGGCAGAGAATCTGATCTTATGTAAGTTTTTGAATTGAAAAATTTGAAAAAAATTGAAAAAAACTCAATCTGAACTTTTAAAAGTTATAGTTAATATTGCAAATTTCGGAGGTGGTGCAGATGAAAAACGACGAACTGAAATGAGAAACTAGAGCTAGAGAAGCAGAAGCTGTAGAATATTAGATGATTTAGTTAAAGAACTACATACATTAGGTTTTAACTATCAAGCAGTGCCATCTTCGTCTTTTACCTAGGTGCTCATCTACAATAATTAAAATCTTACGATATCTTACAATAGGGGGAAAGGGCTAAATTAGTCTAAGAGTTCAATAAGCACGGTTTTACAGCACGCATCCATGTTTAGAAAACGATGAGCGTAGCGAGGAGTTTTCTAGTGGACAAGTGCGAAAAACGCCTTATGAACGAGTTTTTTATAGTATTCTTTCTATTTTTCTAAGTTGTAACATAACAGCACGCATATGAGTGCTGTTATGAGTCCATTACAGACGCAAAATAGAAAAATATATTTATGAGATATTAATTTTTAATTTAAAGCATAAAAATAACTTCGTCAAGAAACCAGCCACAATATAAAACAAGAAGAAAACATCTGCAATTTGTGCTACCAATTCATAGATTAATGTTAATAGAAAAAGGTCCTTGTTAAAGATGTAGTACATTCTATAATCACTTGCTCAGACATATAGGGGAATTATAAAATTTTAAAAGATTTAAAAACTAGTATTCTACCACATAAATGAGTTAGAACATAGTGTGGAGGATTTCAGCAATGGAAAACAAAGTTCAAAATAAAGCTTTGTTTTAATATTTGAATTTATTTGGACATATGTCTCTTAGTTATGTAACTTGAATACGGAAATAAACTATTTTAATTATATTTGAATTTTTATTTTTTAGGAAAAAATATACAAAAACTCAATAAATTATTGAATTTTTACTCTGCGAATAGTTTTAATCTTCCATCAACAAATTTAGTCATCGTTTTACACATACAGGTATTTTATAAGTAATCAACATAATTTATATGTAATTTAAATATTTTGAACATATTAAATGATTTATTCGATTTTAATATTTCGGGGTAAAAGATTAGAGAAATTTTAATGTTTCATGATGTGCAATTTGTATTGTCCGCGATTACCTATTACATTATGTAATAATTTAAATTAAAGCCATAGAACAAAATTAATAATTTAATATTAAATAAATGAAGCTCTTCATATTTGTGCATTTCGCATATTTATTAATTCATAAATTAATTTTACAAAATACCAAATCATAATTCCACATCATTTAACAATTAAAATAATAATGAGATACTCATTTTGTCATTTATTAAAAATTTAAAAAGAAGACCACAAATTTATATTTATATATTATATATTTATTATTATATATAATATATATTTCTGACCACATTTTTTAATTTATTTATATTTTCTTCCTAAGATTTTTTTAAATCCTAAGAAATATTTATGGTGCTGTCCAAGAAGATAACGTCTGGAGAAGAAGATATAATTATGAGCTTTATAACGTATACAGTGGGCCAGGAAACAGTGACATAATAACAACAATCAAGATTGGCAGGTTAAGATGGGCCCTGCCCATCCTGCCCATGTAGCACGCTATGACAACAACGTGCCAACACGAAGAAACTTTGTGGCCATACCAACCGGCAGCAGAGGCAGAGGGAGACCAAGGCTGAGATGGAAAGACGGCGTTTCAGAGGTTGCCAGAAAAATAGGTGCAGCTGACTGGAAGGTCCGTGCCAGAGACCGGAAAGGATGGCGGAAGAGGCTGGAGAAAGTCGAGGCCCTGTAGGGCTGTAGCACTACTGATGATTTTTTCATTGAAATGTTGTAATAGGTATAACTTTTATAATCTGTATTTTCTCCAATATCAAGTTTAAAGGTGAAGAATCTATTAGGAAAGCCGGCGTCAAAATGTAGAAAAAGCCGGAATATTTACAGAACACCTCGCCCAGGTATTTCCGGGTCAACAGCACGAAGGAAATATCCAAGACTTCCTAGAAAGAACTCTGGACCAAACCATAAGGCATATTACTTCTGTGGAAGTATACAGCATGATACGCCAAGAGGTCAATGCGAACAAATCTGCTGGATACGAACAGATCACAGGCATCATCCTCAAGAAGCCACCAAAGAAGGGCATAGTAAACTTGACCCATCTATTTAATGCTATAATAGACCTTTTCATATTTGAATTTTTTTTGTGCGCATGCGTCAATTTCTGCTATGTTTACGGGCACTTTTTTGAAGCATAAGAAGTGAAAATTACAAAATGTGCCCGAAACTTTAATATTCCCGCGGTTTAAACAAGGCGGACGCGCATGCGATTAACTAAGATCTATTCGTACATCATGCATACCTAGCCAATAGAAAATCGCGCAAATCACAATGATCCAGAAACCTGGCAAACCACCAAATGATATTAAATGGTATCGCCTCATATGCCCCTCGTATCGCCCCATATGCCTCCTGCCCATTAAATCCAAACTACTTGAAAAGCTACTGCTCAGAAGAATGCAACAATTGATCGTCTAGCTCGGCATTGTGCCAGAACATCAGTTCGGATTTAAATCCAAACATTCCACGACAGAGCAAGGTAATCGAGTCTTTAGCACCATATTTAACACGCCGGAACCAAAAGAATACTGCTCTGCAGCATTCCTCGACATAGAACAGGCCTTCGATAAAGTGTGGCACGTGTCACGATCACTTCCGATGCCAAGGTGCCCTTTAATTTTGTAGAGTACACCTGGGACTCTATAAAATTAAAAGGCTACTACGCCAGTAATACTTGCTTTTGAAGTCTTATCTAAGCAACCGCCAATTTCAAGTACGGTGTAGCACTGAGCTATCACGTATCTGTCCGATACGGGCAGTAGTGCCTCAAGGAAGCGTTTTGGGACCAATCCTCTACACATTGATTGTCAGTTGATGCGTGATCAAAGTCCGGAGTTCAATTTAGTTTGTTTGGCAAAACTTGTTCTCAAACAAATCTTCCCTCAAACATTGTACAAATTCTTCTGAAAACTAGGCGAATTTAGTCATCGACTTCGCTGTCAAGATTCGTGTGAAACCGGACAAGAAGGGTGTCGTCACCGATGGGATGAAGCATTCCATGAATCCTTTCGACGAGATCGACGTCGAGGAAGCTGTCAGGATTAAAGACGAGAAATTGGTGTCGAAAGTGATAGCAGATACACATTGATTGTCAGTTGATGCGTAATCAAAGTCCGGAGTTCAATCTGGTTTTTTGGGCAAAACTTGTTCTTAACCGAAACTTCCCTCAAACAATGTCCAAATTCTTCTGAAATCTTCGCGTATTTAGTAAAATAGCTAGAGTTTTGGTTGTAGTCAAGAGAATCATCGACTACGCTGTCAAGATCCGTGTGAAACCGGACAAGAAAGGGGTCGTCACCAGTAGGGTGAAGCATTCCATGAATCCTTTCGACTAGATCGCCGCCAAAGAAGCTATCAGGATTAAAGAGAAGAAATTGGTGTCGAAAGTGATAGCAGATACACATTGATTGTCAGTTGATGCGTAATCAAAGTCCGGAGTTCAATCTGGTTTATTTGGCAAAACTTGTTCTCAACCAAATCGTCTCTCAAACATTGTCCAAATTTTTCTGAAAACTTGGCGAACTAAGTGAAATGGTTCGAGTTTTGGTTGGAGTCAAGAGAGTCATCGGCTACGCTGTGAAGATTCGTGTTAAAGAAGGGGTCGTGGCCGGTGGGGTGAAGCATTCCATGAATCGCTTCGACGAGCTGGTCGTCGATGAAGCTGTCACGATGAAGGAGAAGAAATTTTTGTCGGAAGTGATCGCAGACACACATTGATTGTCAGTTGATGCATGATCAAAGTCCGGAGTTCACTTTGGTTTGTTTGGCAAAACTTGTTCTCAACCGTATATTCCCTCAAACATTGTCCATATTCTTCTGGTAACTTAGCGAATTTAGTGAAATGGCTCGAGTTTTGGTTGGCGTCAAGAGAGTCATCGACTACGCTGTCAAGATTCGTGTGAAACCGGACAAGAAGGGAGTCGTCACCGATGGGATGAAGCATTCCATGAATCACTTCGACGAGATCGCCGTCGAGGAAGCTGTCAGGACGAAAGGGAAGAAATTGGCGTCGGAAGTCATCGCAGTCTCCTGCAGGCCTACACACAGCCAGGAGGTGAGCATGACTGCACTAGCCATGGGTGTCGACAAGAGAATATACGTGGAAATTTCAGGCCCTGACTACGACACCCTGCAGCCCATCCACACGTCCAAAATCCTCGTCAAACTCGCAAAAAAAGAGAAAAACGATCTCATTATCTTCAGCAAACAAGCCATCGACGACGATTCGAACCAAACCGCTCAAATGACAGCCGCCGTTTTAGACTGGCCCCAAGCCACATTCACCTCCCAGAAAGGGTGACAAGAAGTTGACGGTCAAACGCGAAATTGATAGCGAAATGGAAACCATCTAGTGCAAAATTCCCGCTGTCATTAGAGCCGATTTAAGGTTGAACGAGCCCCGTTATGCCACTCTACCAAACATCATGAAAGCCAAGAAGAAGCCAATAGTAAAAATGATGGCAAAAGACTTAGGTGTCAATGTGGCAGCTCGGATTGAGATTGTCAGTGTCGAAGACCCTCCAGTCCGTCAAGCAAGTGTCATTTGGGAGGACGTTGACGCTCCAGTCGGCAAACTGAAGGAAGACACATCTAATGTCAAAAGACTGACAAATCTAATGTCAAAAGACTGACACATCTAATGTCAAAAGACTGACACATCTAATGTGAAAAATGGTAACTGTCAAACGTCAAAAATGACAGTTTATTAAGTTTTTGGAAGTTTTAATAAAATGCTCTGTTTTTGAGGAAAAAATGAACAGATTTCTTTATATTTTCCACGGAAATTTGACAGTTTTCAACGTCAAAAACGCCAAATTAACAAATCTGCAAGGTATCAAAAACAACTTCACGTGAAAGTTACCAAATAGCCCTATAATGTTTGCTGTTGTTGAGTCAAAAATAAAGATTTTTTTACAGTTTTGGCAGAAATTTGACAGTTTTAAACGTCGAAAACGTCAAATCCACCAATCTGCAATGTGTCAAAAACCACTGCGTGTTAAAAAAGTTGCCTAAAATCCAAAAAAGTTGACTAATAATCCTTGAGGAACCAACAACGCCATCCAAAATCCTTAATCTAATCCAACTAGCTATCTTTTTTTTAATAACTCAAAAGCTATCTAGTTTAAATTAAAAGCCGGCCAAGAAAAGGGTCGTCGAAAGGAATTTTGGATGGCATTTTTGGTTCCTCAGGGATTATTAGTCAACTTAGTTGGGTTTTAGGCAACTTTTTTAACACTAAATGGTTTTTGACACCTTGCAGATTCGTGGATTTGACGTTTTTAACGTTTAAAACCGTCAAATTTCTGCGAAAAATGTAAAAAATATGTTCATTGTTGCCTCAACAACAGCAAACTTTATTGGGATATTATGCAACTTTCACGTGAAGTTGTTTCTGACACCTTGCAAATTCGTAAATTTGGCCGTTTTTGACGTTAAAAGCTGTCAAATTTCAGTGGAAAATGTAAAAGAATCTGTTCATTTTTGCTTCAACAACAGAGCATTCTAATAAAACTGCCAAAAATATAATAAACTGTCATTTTTGACGTTTGACAGTTACCAGTTTTCACATTAGATGTGTAAACAAAAATAAACAGAAATAAATTATCTACCAGATTCTTATCCACCATTGTTCACGGCCGACCTGCCTGTAGCCCACAACAACATGGTTGCTACATTTGCCGACGACACCGCAATCTTGATAACTCACGAAAATCCAGACGCAGCCTCAAGATCACTAAAAAGTGGACTCGATAAGATCCAAAGATGGCTTAAAAAGTCGCGAATGAGGGCTAGTAATACCAAGTCTATCCACATCACCTTTACTACGAAGAAAAAGAACTGCTCAACTGTATCACTCAACAAAGAACCAGTCCCGAAAGTCGAACATTTAAAGTATCTAGGCATGTTCCTGCATCGCAGGATAACTTGGGCGAATCATATCAGGAACAAGAGGAAACAACTGGATGAACGGCTGAAAAAATGTACTGGCTCATAGGAAAGAGATCCATGATATCCTTGCATCAGTCCTCATATACAAAACCATACTAATGCCAATCTGGACCTACGGTATTCTATCTCTGAGGGACGGCCAGCAGCTCTAACATAGAGATCCTACAAAGATTCTCATCTAAAACACTGAGATTGGTTACGTGGTATGTAACCAATGCCACGCTACATAAAGACCTGGGAATCAACACGGTCAAGAACTTAGCCCAAAAAGGTATGCACTAACTACGAGAAGCGACTCGAAAACCACCCAAACGCGCTGGTACTCAGCAGCTGGGCCGAGGATTAATCACAAGGAGACTGAAGAAATTCAAGCCGGTGGACCTACAAGCACGATTCAGCACAACCTAACCGTCCAAGACTAAAAAACCCCAACAGAGAAAGTTAGAGCAGCGTTTATCATGGATGCACTCTCTACTTCCACAATTCTTACCGTCATCAAAACTAATAAATGTTGCATATTGCAACAGCTTATAACAGCCATGTAATATAGTGGAAAATGAGAAATAAAAAAGAATTTGTTTTTTAATATTCCGTACAAACTGCATTTTGCCTGGTTGTAACTTTGTCGCGACTTGGTAGTATAATTAATAAGCTTTAAAATAGATTTTATTAAAACTCATTTTAAAGAAAATTAGTCTTAAAGAAGTTTATGATTATTAAATAAGTAAACAAACTCATAAAACTGATATGTATTTCAAAACTATATATTACTAATAAGTGTTAAATTCGAACTCACTTCTCACAATTAAAAAAGAAAACACCAATAAAGTTTTATACCTAATTAATTTTATACCGTTTTAATTATACCTAAATCAACATCAGTTTTAGAAAACATTATATTTTCGATAAAATTTATATTTTATACAATACTATTCTATAATATTAATATATTATAGAATAAACACAAAAAATACCAGTAAAACTTGTAAATGTCGTCTAGACACAGTTTACATCTCGGACAAACAAATCATTATAAAACGAAATAATTCAGGAAATAAATTAATTCTTGGATTACACAATTTCGTTTAATGCGTCGGGATGTTTATAAACACGGCCTACATATAACCGGGAATGGGTGTTGAGAGCGCTGAACATTCTCGCTCATTTACTTTGCGTGGAAAATCAATTTGTTTTATGAGGGATGAGACAACTGCGGAAGTTATAAACGGAAATTTTCTTGGATTGTCGCCTATCCAATTACAATTATAATGCTATTATCAACATCACGAATTCCCTACGAAATAATCTTCCGACTTATAATTACATATTATTTAATGTTTTCTTTTATATTTAACTATACGTGACTGTGTCTAGACACTATAGAGTTATATGTCTGGTTCCAGGAAAATTGTTCTAATGCAATTTGTTCCAAAGTAATTTGTTCAAAACAATTTTGTTCGAAAGAAAAATGTTCGAATGGTAACTTGCTTGAATGGAAATTTGTTCGAATATAATCTTAGTACCTAATTTGTAAAAATTAGTATTTGAACACAAATTCGTTGTGTTTCCTTCCATTCTTATCAACCTAAATATTTTAAAATGGTTTTACAACACGTTAAATGTTTAAAAGGTACATAATAATATAATAATAGTAATAGATAATAGTAATAATATAAACTTATAGTTGATGGCTATATGTATGTGAAAGATTAACAACTTGAAACTACGGTTTATTGGAAGTGCGAAAACTTTCGTGTTCATATAGAATTGTAACACGTATTGATGCAGTAGCTAAAGTAAACCGAGAACATAATCACACCAGTGATTGTGCAAACATTGAAGTGAATAAAATTATGAACCAAATTAAAAGTGATGCTTTAAATATTTTGTCAATTGCGTCAATTGCGTAATTGTGTCAAATGCTTTAATAAATGTAAGTCAAGCAGTAAAAGGTAAACTCTCTTTAGTAGATACTATGAAAATGACAATAAGAAATCATAGAATAAAAGAAACTCGGTAATTATATTTCGGGTCTCGTTCTTCGAGATTACATTGTAGTACCGCTACTTTCTACTGGATTCAACCACAAGTTCAGAGTTAAAAAATTTCGGGCTCCCTACATTACCGGGCAAACTACGTAACGTTCTTTGTGCTAGACGAAACCACATGTTTTGAGAGGGTTTAACCACGTGTTAACCAAAAATAATTATTTGTTTTAAGATTTTGTGAAACAAACACATCAAATTGGTAGCATAAATGGCTAAGAGTAAAAAACGGGAGACTGGGAAGAGGAAAAAACTAATAAGAGACTGCGGAGGTTAGAAAAAATGGTTGAAGGCTTAGCCGATAAAAGAAACAAATCAACAAATATTACAGGTATTTAAGAATAAAAGGTTGAATGATATCTCATATAATTATAAATTACACGACATCATGTACTCAGCTTGTGTGAGTCTTGATGGGCGTATCAGACTAGTGCCTTTTGCATGTGGGAGGCAATAACTACTAGTGCTGTGAATCTTCATTTGGCATTATCAGGGAAAAAAATCCTTTTCATTTAAAAGGTTAAATGATATTTTATATCATTTAAATTTACAGGACATCTTGTACCCAATTTGCATGAGTCTTGATCATCAGGGCGAACAAGGCTAGTGACTTTTGCACGTAGGAGGCAAAAACTACTAGTACTATAGATATTGACAAACAAAACAATCCGATGCTCGATAAAGAAAATAACCAGGAGCCAGGCACTTCAGAGGCCAGTTTTCATTCAGCATGAGGGTCAGGACAAAGAAGATGCTAAAGAAAAGGAAACCAATTCTGACAAATTAGATGATGATGTAGAATTAGTTCTAGGAAATGATCCTGCAGTAAAGAATCAGTTAATTTACACCAAAGTGAAGTTCGATTATAATTATATGAGAGTCTCGTTCGAAATGATTACACCCCTCCGTCCTTTTCCTCCCGTAAAAGTTTTCCCAACCCGATTAAAGAGTCTTGTGTATACGAGCTAAATTCCTTAATATTAAAATAAGCCTTATTTTAAATTCCCCTATATTTAATAATATTTTTAAATAAGCCTTATTTTAAATTCCTTAATATTAAAAAAATTCCTTAATGTTAAAATAATAAGTGTCACCGGTCGGTAATGTAGGGAGTAGGAGCCCGAAAATTTTGGAACTCTGAACTTGTGGTTAAATCCAGTAGAAAGTAGCGGTACTACAATGTAATCATCTCGAACGAGACTCACATATAATTACAATCGAACTTCACTTAAGGTAAGTACGTTTGATTTTAAATTCCTAATCATAGAAGAGATATAATATTTACAAGAAAATATACGACTACTGAGAGTGGAGAAGATTTTTCATCGTTTGATTTTGGGCCAGTAGAAGACAGGATTTTGATACTTTCTACAAGACGTAATTTACAATTAGCTGCAAATTCGCAGCACTGGTATGCAAATGGTACATTTAAAACTGTACCACCATTGTTTGAACAATTGTATACAATACATGGCTTAAGTGAACATACTACTGCCCTGATAGTTTATGCATTCGTTCCAAACAAAAACTGAGCTATGTTATATACAACTTTGAATATCAAATATAAAAGCTATAAAGACTTGGAGCCAACCTGTAACCCTCGGAGTATTCTCTTTTGTATTAAATGATTTACATGATTTAAATGTTACAGTAAGTGAATTTAGAATGATCTAAATGTATCTGATAATATAGGAAACTGTAATTTTAATAAAAAAACATTTAGTTTTTACAGTTTCTAATTCGTAAGGCCACTGCTACTATTTGAAAATGTAATTTTTAAAGTGTACTTTTTTCCGTGTACTTTCATTTACTGTATAATAAAAGTACACGGAAAAAAGTACACTTTAAAAATTACATTTTCAAATAGTAGCAGTGGCCTTACGAATTAGAAACTGTAAAAACTACATGTTTTTTTATTAAAATTACAGTTTCCGATATTATTAGTAAATAAATTTAAAAAATTACAGTATGAGATTGCAATCTTTACAAATATGTATTCGTAATGCCGCTGCTACTATTTGAAACTGTAATTTTGAAGTGTACTTTTCCGTGTATGATTATAAAAATGGGGTCCCCCCAAGGAACCGTCCAATACTTTTTCAAACTCATATAAATTCATTACTCTGTTTAAAACTAAAGGCTAGAATCATATCTTACGCTGATGATACAGTCGTATTTTTCAGTGGAAATACTTATGTACAGTCGACCATGGAAACAATTAATAAATGGATTAGTATGTATCGTCTTTCACTTAACGTTAGTAAGACCCATTTATTTAGCCTTCTCTGTAGTATTAAAGTCCCAGGTATGAGGAAAAGAGGAAATTAACGAAATAAACGAGGTCAAATAATTAGGCATAATTATTAGCAAAAATCTTAGGTGGAACAATCATGTTAATAATCTAACAAAAAAGGTGAGGAAACTAGTATATAAATTTTACCAGTTACGATAGTTTTTAACGAATAATCTACTCATATTAATTTATAAATATAGTAATCACTTTTTCGTTACGGTATTCTGGTGTGGGGTGCAATATATAAAACTTCCTTGTAAAAACTGAACATAATATAAAATTATATTCTAAAAAATTATTATATAATATAATAAAAAATTATATTTTGAAAAAAAAATCTTTTCATACTAACATTATATATACAGAAGATATTGCTAATATTCGAACATATATTTTCATAGTGTATAATAATAATATACTTTATTGGCAAAAGCTATACATATACAAGAAATTCTAAATAAAAAGCTTTAAATATTTATTTTTAAATAAATAGCTTTAAACATTCACCCTGGCACCATCTCCATCAACAAACAAGTAGCATAATGCCTACAACCATAACTGACAAGCTCTCAAAAACACTCGACCAAGAACAACCACGTTCTCCATTTTTTAAGGAATTGACTTGCTATTAGTCCGTCAGCAGATAACAAACTATCAATATTAGACCAACACCCAGTTGCCAACAAAGATAACGCTTTAGTAAACATTTAAAGATAATTAGTTTCTTACGATTTTTTACTTCAGTAGGCAGCATATTGTATTGAATCGATCCACTGCTAAGGGCAGCATTGAATCTCATAAGTGTAGAAGACTTTAGAAAAACAAAGTCCTCTACATTATTTAAGTTAGTTTTCTATATTTAGTTTTATGTTTGACACCTTGTCACTTACAGATTATTTTTAATTTTGTATAAAAGAATCATGGTATTATATTTTATTCTGACGTTAATAGAGTTTCAGGCGCTGTAACATAGACTTTACAGGTGTGTATATGTTGCATTTGATTATTTTACGCATACACCAGTTTTGTATAATCTCCAATATTTTTATCAAATATTATGCCGGAAGCTTACACATGAAAGGCGCACAAAAAATAGCATGCGGTAGTATCAATGATTTGTATAATAATATTAAGTTTGTAAGCTCAGTCTTTTGCCAACCCTTCTTAATAAATATGATTTCTTTGACATTTTATTGATAACAAAAGCTGCATTTCGAATAAAGTAGAGCTCATTAGGTATCTTTTAGGCAGTAGAAATTTAAAACAGCAAAATAGGCAAACTAGGTTTTTTAAAACTAGTGTAAAACGATAGAGAATCATGTAAAACGGATTTATTTGCTTATCTTTCTCATCTGCCTATAGAGAGGCAAAATAGGCAATTACCTAAAGTTCCAATCTTTTATTATCAACAATGTTGTATCAATAATGTGGAAAAGAAGTCTGTATAAGTTTAAGAAAACGGAAGAGCCCCGGAGCCGGGTAATATTAGTAATGAACTTTTAAAATATGGCACACTTAAACTGTGCTTAAAAAAAAAACAAAAAAAAAAAATATTCCTCAAAATCATACACCAGAGAATTTACAAGAAATGTGAAAGAGACATAGGCGACTCGCAGTTTGGGTTTAGACAGGGTTTAGGTACACGACAAGCGATAGTTGCAACACAAGTGCTTGTCCAAAACTGCTATGATCAGAGAAAGGATGTGTGTCTATGTTTCATAGACTATGAAAAGGCATTTGATCGCGTACAACACCACAAATTAATGCAGCTCCTCAATAGGCCTGATATAGACCAAAAGGACATTAGATGCATTGAAAACCTATATTGGAACCAAACAGCGCAAATCAAATTAGGCAATAATATGTCCAAAGCCATACAGATTAGAAGGGGGGTACGACAGGGATGTGTGCTGTCTCCACTCCTATTCAACTTATATTCGGAAACAATATTCCAAGAGGCTTTGGAAGACGTGTAAATGGGAGTCAAAGTTAATGGCGTGTGGATTAACAATATCCGCTATGCTGACGATACGGTCTTAATCGCGGATAACATACACGACCTACAACAACTGGTCAACAAGGTAGGAGAACAGAACAAATCAATGGGCTTAAATATCAACATCAAAAAAACAAAGTTTATGATTATCTCTAGAAACCTAAATATGTTTGAAAACTCCACCATAACATTTAACGCAGGGCCCATAGAAAGAGTAGAAAAATTTAAATACTTGGGCATCTGGCTTTTAGAAGACTGGACATCAGACAAGGAAATAAAATGTCGCATTGAACAAGCTCGACAGGCATTCCTGAGGTTTCGAAGAGTGCTGACCTGTTCCGATTTTGACCTCAACCTAAGACTCAGATTCATTAAATGCTACGTCTAGTCGGTGCTTCTTTACGGTATGGAAGGTTGGACATTAAAGACGGCTGCAATTAACAAATTAGAGGCTTTCGAGATGTGGCTGTATCGCAGAATCCTGAAGATACCTTGGACGGCTAGATTAACAAACGAAGAAGTTCTAAGACGTGTCAACAGACAACGTGAACTGTTTGAATTGATTAAGAAAAGAAAAACGGCATATCTAGGGCATATAATGCGGAACACGAAATATCAATTCTTGCATCTATTGATCGAAGGCAAGATCGAAGGCCGGAGAGGGATCGGAAGGAAAAAATGTCCTGGCTGCGAAATATCAGACAGTGGACAGGGCTACGCCATATACAGTCGTTGATACACACCGCAAGGAATAAGGAAGCAATGGAAAATGTTATCGCAAACATCTATTAATGGATACGCATTGGAAGAAGAAGAAGATAAACTATACGAGGTATTAAGAAATTTATTCCAAAGGTATCTCAGGCACGAAGTACCCATAGAATGGAAGACATCACACCTAGGGATTGCAAACCGGTATCATTTTCAATCGGGCAGGATCCGCTCGAATTTTCATCGATCCGGCCGGATCCGTCAGAATCCGGTCGGATCTACGAAAACCGAATGGAAAATTTCGAAATAGTAAAAAATAGCGAGAAAATGTGGGATTTCAATTAAACTTTTACTGAATGTGGGTATCCACAAGAAGTACCTTTTGAGCATATTTGAACACTCCGCCTACAATGATAATAATAATATAATAATATATTGCTTTATTGTCAATAGAAATACATGATTTCTGTGGACAAAGCACAGGCAAAATAAAATAAATAAATAAATAAGTCACTTAAAAACTAAAACAAAACATATCAAGAAAGTACATACATACATAAATACATACATTCGTGAGAAAAAAAAAAAAAAGGAAATAAATAAAGAAAAAAATAAATAAACAATTAAATAAATAACAATAGGCTAGCTGAGGCTAATAGGTGTGTGTGCAGTTCAAAAACTAGTGATCACCGAAGAATTCTGCCGTAGTGTAGTAAGGTCGTTCTAGGAAATATGACTTGACGGCGGAACGAAATTTGGAGTTATTGGTGATTGATTTAAGGTGGATAGGTAAATGATTGAACATTTTTTTCGCGTTGTAGAATATAGATTTTTTTATAAGTTCTGATCTAGGTAAGGGTAGATAAATATCCTGATCCAAGTTCCTTGTACTGTGTTTGTGTTGTGGTCTCTCCAGTAAAGGACGAATGTGCTTATGCATTAAGCTAACGGATTCCAGGATAAATAATGAAGGGAGAGTTAAAATTTTGAAATTCTTAAAGTAGGGTTGACAATGGGCTCTACTACTCAAACCAAACATATAGCGAATAGTTCTCTTTTGTAGCTTGAAGATTCAAGTTGGAGAAGGTTGGAGTGACCCCAGAACGGAAGGCCATATCGCAGGTGTGATTCGAAAAGAGCGAAATAAGAAGATCTGGAAGTATGGAGATTTAGCTCTCTGGAAATAGACCTAATTGCGAAGCAAGCAGAAGACAGCTTCTTGGTTAAGAGCTCCACATGCGAGGTCCATTTGAGTGAATTGTCAATGTTGAGGCCCAGAAATCTAACAGAGTCAACAGGGTTAATGACGTTGTTGCCTAGTATAAGAGGCGGTAGAGTACCTTTATAAGATAGGACTACAGTTTTCTTAGTACTTAATTCTAGACAGTTAGAATCGTACCATGACTTAATACATGCAAGGTCATTGGATATTGTAGAGTGGAGAAGCGGCAGGTTAGGTTTGGACCATGTGATACTAGTATCATCGGCAAAGAGACAAATTTTTCCGCTGATATTTAAATTAGTTATATCGTTGATAAATACTAGGAAGAGAATTGGACCTAGAACGGAACCTTGAGGAACACCAACATCCACCGCTCTGCAGGAGGAAGAGTAGTCATTTACCCTGACGAACTGCCTTCTATTGCCAAGATAGGATTTGAACCATTCCTGAGGAGTTCCCCGAATTCCATAAAAGTGCAGTTTTTTTAGTAGAATCTCATGGTTCACACAATCGAAGGCTTTGGCAATGTCACACAAAACTGTTGCTGTGAAAAGCTTGTTGTTAAGATTGTGGTAGATATCACTAAGAACAGAGAATATGGAATCACTCGAACTTTTACTGGATAAGAATCCGAACTGATTCGATGTTATGATGCTATATTTGGTCAAGAAAGCCATCAAGCGTACCTTGACGAGCCTCTCTATGATCTTTGATAGAGCAGGTAGTAAGGCGATTGGTCTGTAGTTGCAGCAGCTGTCTTTATCACTACTTTTATGTAGAGGGATAATGATTGCTGTCTTGAGGCACTGGGGGAAAACACCCTTCTCGAAAGATTGGTTGATTAGATGGGACAGGGCGTTCATTGCTTCAAGAGGAAGGTTTAGAAATACTTTAACCGGTAGACCATCAGTGCTGCATGTAGACTTACTTTTTATAGCTGTAATGGCTTGTGATAGTTCCGAGTTGTCAACAGGACTTAAAAAGAAACTACTGGAATTCAAATTAGAGGCAGGGAGGAAGGAAAGGGGGTCGCAATTTGAAGATATATTAGTTGTTATATTTTTGGCTATATTTACGAAATAATTGTTCAAATCATTTGGATCAGGATAAGTTTGGTTAGGTGAACGAGGTTTATTTCTCAGATCATTCACTATTGACCAGGCCTCTCTAGCGACATTACTAGTAGTTGAGAGGCAATTTTGAAAGTAAACTTTTTTTGCCAGTTTGATGATTTTGATGTGTAAAGTACGGTATTGCGAGATGTACTTAAGGACCTTAGGGTTGACCGTGAACTTTTTAATGTACAGCAAAGAGCGCATGTTTTTGGAAGCTGTTCTAATTCCCACTGTAATCCAAGGTTTATGACGCTTGGGCTTAATGGGAGTTAGGGGGAACGCTGAATTACTAGCACAGGAAACTTTCATTAAAAAATCTGAGAAGTTAATGTCTACCTCTCCGGAAGGAAAGTTCCAATCAATGGATTTACATTTATTTCGAAAATTTATAAAGTTCTTCGTTGAATAAATTCTACCTAGGCGGTGGGATGTGGGTTTTGGTTTTTTTCCTAGAGAAAAGTTGGTCAAAATTGCTTCATGGTCCGAGAAGCCAGAGCAAATAACTATAGATTCTACATCGTTAGGTGGTAGGTCAGACACAACGTAGTCAATGGTGCTAGCTGTAGTTTTTGAGATTCTGGTCGGTGACTCGACATGCATTTGAAGCCCAAAAGAATCAAAAATGGATATCAAAGATTTCTGAACAGCACACACATTAGCGAAGTCAATGTTAAAATCGCCACATAAAATTTTTCTGCTTTTAATAGGTAAAGCATCGAGCAAGCTTAGAAGGTTCTGTAAAAAAGATGAACTATCTGAACTAGGTGATCTATAAATACATATTATATAGAGATCGAAAAGTAGGCTATGCACTAGCGAAAATTCAAAGACTTTCTCAACTAATAGGGAGTCAAAGTTCGGAATCGGAGAAAAATCACCCCTAGTTGAAAGTATTAAAGTTCCTCCATGAGCTGAGTCTCTTCTATTAAACCGAGCAACAGTGATGTACTTTTCAATAAATACCGGTTCGCCTACTTTTAACCAATGTTCCGTTATACATACTATTTCAGGAAAGGTCATTTCTTCTAATAACAGAAACAGTTCATCTGTTTTGTATCTTAAAGATTGTATATTTAAGAGAACCATGCTAAGCTTGCTGTTGTTAGGTTTGGAAAACGTTAATGGGGACGGCGTCGGGAATTATTTTTGCTTCAAAGGTTTTTTGAAAATATCTCGTTAAGGCTTCAAAATACAAAATTGTAACTCGGATCTCCATATGTAAGACCTCGGTGTCTACAAAAAGTATTCTTTGCAAATTTAGTTAAATCATTCGGTTTAGCCACAAAAGTAAAAAATATGAAATGCAAATTTTTTTTCAATGGGTACGAAAATTTCCTTTGAATTTAATTTCTCAATTAACATTATGGTCGGGTCTAGGTGTTTTAATATTAGCTATATTTATGACAAACATCGTGATGAATCTGTCTAATGAATGGCACAATTATCACAATAATGAGTTTATAACTATTTAGTTCAATCAACCTACAATAAATACCGTATTTACCGGTGTATAAGGTGCACCCTAAAAGTTAATCTACTTCTTGTGAGCCTATAACGCGGACCTATGTTCTAGAGGCATTTTTATTTTGAAAAAAAGGTGGTATACAACGACAAATACGATAATTATTTTAAGTATACATTATTTATCACAAAATCAATTTTGGTTATGAAAAACCATGTGACGCCATGCCCATTAGGTATTTAAAGTACCTACTCATGCATCAGCGCGATTATTTTACTAAAACTTAGCATCATCACCGCAGACCGGATGCGGTATATTGGTACCGGATCCGGTAAACGTTTAGTGTGCCGGATCCGCCAGATCCGATTTTCCGGATTGCAATCCCTAATCACACCTATCGAACATATACAAAAAGGCGACAAGAGTAACTGCGACAACTATCGTGGAATAGCCGTTACAAGCGCTATAAGTAGAGCCTATGGTAAAAGAACAAGCAGGCTTTAGAGTAGGAAAATCCACAGTCGAGCACTTGCTTACGCTAACTGAAATTTTATAAAAGTAAACTGCACGAAATCAAGAAGTTCGATCTGAAAAAGGTTTACAACAGTATATCATTAGTAAAACTTTGGGAGGCTCTCAAACATAGCAACATAAACACGGAAATAATAAAAGCTGTGAAGTCAAAACAAAAGGAGAAATAACATCCGGATTCACAGCAACCAAGGGTCTTAAACAGGGTTGCTGTATATCTACGACATTGTTCAAAATTTACTTGGAACATGCGCTGAAGACATGGAAACGGAAATGCAATAGCTGGGAATACCAGTGGAAGACGACACGACAGTATATACCCTCTCTTTTGCGGATGATCAAGTAGTTATTGCAGAAAATATAGATGACATGGAATATATGAGACGAAAGCTCATCGAGGAGTATGGAAACTGGGGTCTGGATGTCAACATTACAAAAACGGAATATATGTA
This sequence comes from Phosphuga atrata, assembly GCA_944588485.1. Taxonomy (NCBI): domain Eukaryota; kingdom Metazoa; phylum Arthropoda; class Insecta; order Coleoptera; family Silphidae; genus Phosphuga; species Phosphuga atrata. Next base: position 11,271,712 of record OX155895.1, on the reverse strand, counting down.
CATAGGAGGACAACAATAAGACCTACATCTAGCAACGGAACAGACCATCAACCAATACAATATATACAAGTACGTAGGAATGAATATATCTAAGGAAGGGACACTAGACGAAACAATATCGGACAGAAACGTACAGGGAAGAAGAGCTACTTCTATTCTGGACAATATTATATGGGAAAAAAACCATAATAACATATAGCTCGGAGGTGTGGCCGATAAAAGAAAAAAGAAAGCTAAAAGCCACAGAAATGAACTTCTGGAGAAGAGCGGCGGGAAAATCCGGGAAAAATAGAGTCCCAAATGAAACCATTTGACAAGAAATGGGAATAGAACACGACGTTACAACTAAACAGCTAATATGGTATGGGCACGTCCAAAGAATGTCAGAACACAGAATTCCAAAGGAAGTACTAAGCTGGAACCCACAAGGAAGCCGAGAAGAACGCCGTACACCGCACAGAAGCTGGAAATACTGAGTGGACAAGGAAATTCGAGAGACGGATCTGGAAGAAGGCCTGTCGACGAACAGAGAGGGATGGCGATTAGGAATGTATAACACCTATATATACTTCTACTCTGATACCTCTTCAAGGGGAACATTACCAAAAACTTTCGAACTATTGGTATCTGCAGGCAAATTCAGCTTATATCATATATTTAGATTTATTTACATTTACAATAAGACTATTACTCGATAAGTACTTAGTTATATTTACAAGATCAGAATTAACAAAGAATTAACAGTTCTTTTTTTTCGCTTGGTGATCCCTGGTAACCTCATGGACACCCTTTGAGATGCGGTGGAAACCCGTATGGACAAGGGCGGAAATGAGGGCAAACGAGAGCAGGCGAAATGGCCCTCCGAAATGGGGGTTGGGCGACGGGTTAACTCCCCGTCACCGGAAAAACAAACTTGTTACGAAAACTCCACGAAATAAAACCGGACTGGAACCACGCAACGAAAAAAGGACAAGAGATTGGAAATGAAAATAAGCACATGGAATGTACGAACCATGCTAAGACCTGGAAAAATGCAGGAGATTGCCGAAAAACTTATAAAGCAAAATATAGATGTAACAGCCCTGCAAGAAATCAGATAGTAAGGACAGGGCGAAGTACGAAAAAGAGAATACTCACTATACTATAGCGGGAGTGAAAAACAAGGATCATATAGAACTGGATTCATACTAAACAAGAAAGCGAGAAGTACGCTTATGCACTTCGAACCAATCAACGAACGAATGTGCAAGATCCGCTTAAAAGGAAAATTTACAAATATAACCATTCTAAACGCATACGCTCCAACGGAAGAAACAGACGAAATGATAATCGACCAATTCTATGACAGGATCCAACAAGAATGCGACAAAGTACCCAATCACGACATCTTGATATTGATGGGAGATTTTGGGAGGATGCAAAGATAGGACAAGAACAGAGGTACAGGAGTGTTGCTGGACGACACAGCTTGCACGCAGAAACAAGCCCAAACGGAGAGAGATTATGCCACCTAGCAGAAATGCAAAATTTGATATTAAGTAGTACACTCTTTCCGCACAAGCGCATACATAAAGGAACATGGAAAATTCCGGGCACGAGAAAATGTAACCAAATCGATCATGTCGCAGTATTAAGAAGATGGACATCAAATATAAGAGATGTACGCTCGTTCAGAGGAATTAACTGCGATTCCGACCACTTCTTGGTAATAGCAACTGTAAGACAGAGAATAAGCAACATACAAAAACGAGGAGGAGATAAACCAAAGAAGTGGAATGTGGAAAAACTGAAAAGTGAAAAGGGAAAAAGAGAATATCAAGAAACAATACTGGAACACCTACGTAAAAACCCAAGCGAAGACGATGTGGAGAATGAATGGAGACACATCAGAGACAGTATTCTAAAAGGAGCTGAAAAGATAGGAGAAAAGCAAAAAATACGAAACGAAGAATGATTTGACGAGGAGTGCAGGAAGAAGATAGACATAAAAGATGAAGCAAGAAACAAGTGCCTCCAGCGTGAATCGAGAAGCCAAAGGAAAGACTATGAAAGAAAAAGAACAGAAGCATACCGAACGTGTCGAAGAAAGAAAAGAGAATACTATAACAAGGAAATAGAAGAAATAGACGAGAGCAATAACAGAAAAAAATACAAAAAGTTCTACCGAGAAATAAAACTACATTCTTCAGAGTACAAAGCGAAAGAAATGTTGTGCGACGACAAAAATGGAACGATCCTTATTTCTGCGACCTGCTTAATAATAAAAATGAAACAAACTCAGAAGAAGAACTAACTCAGTACAAAACAGCTGAACCAAAAGTTGAAACACCGACACTGGAAGAAACAACTATCAGAGATCATAATTGCCTTTAAGAATAACAAGGCGCCTGGTAGCGATAACATTACAGCAGAGCTACTAAAGGCAGGAGGCCCAGAACTGTGGGCCCGTATCCACCAATTAACCAAACGAATCTGGAAGGAAGAAACAATGTCAGAAGAGTGGAATTTAGGCCTTATACATCCTATTCACAAGAAAGGAAGCAAAAGAGATTGTAAAATTTACAGAGGAATTACATTATTAAATGTAACATATAAAATCATTTCATGCCTCATTCACAAAAGGTTGAACGTATATGCAGAAGATATACTAGATGACTATCAATGTGGATTTCGACCTAACCGATCAACAACAGATCAAATACACCAAATGCGACTGCTGCTAGAAAAGGGATACGAACACAATTTTGACATACACTGCCTTTTCATTGATTTTCAACAAGCCTTCGATTCAGTCAATAGAAATAAGTTATACCTGAACTTAATACATATGGGCATACCAAAAAAGATTGTCAATCTAATTAAACTAACATTAGAAAGAACGTCAGCGGCAGTAGTAATACAAAACGATAAAACCGAAAAATTCGCCATTACGTCTGGAGTCAGACAAGGTGATGCGCTATCCGCTCTACTTTTCAACCTAACATTACATGCGGCTATAGAAAAACTAAAGATAACGGGAAACTTAACATCAAAAAGTAGACAAATCGGAGCCTATGCAGATGACATAGTAATCACGGGGCGCATGGCAAATACAGTAAATGACACATTTAAGGACCTCGAAAAAGAGGCAAGGAAAGTAGGACTGACAGTCAATCAAGAAAAAACAAAATATTTGATGATGTCCAGAACTGCACCACAAAATGAAGATAGATACATAGTAGGCGACCACAGCTTTGAAAAAGTTAAAAATTTCACGTATTTGGAATCTCAACTAAATCAAACCAACGACGAGAGTGAAGAAATAAAGATACGAATATTAAAAGGAAATAGAACCTACTATGCGAACAGAAAACTACTTACCAGCAAACTACTAAGTCACAAATCCAAGATAACTATATATAAGTGCCTAATACGACCGGTAGTTACTTATGGCTGTGAAACATGGACCCTCCTTAAGAAAAGTGAGGAAGAACTAAAGACATTTGAAAGAAAAATATTAAGAAAAGTATATGGTCCGATAAGGGAACAGGACGGAACATACAGGATAAGAATGAATCACGAACTAGAGTCTCTAATTGGAAACAACAACATAGTAAAACATGTAAATGCACAGAGACTGAGGTGGATAGGCCATGTGCAAAGAATGGAAAAAGATCGAAACACCAAGCTTATCATGGAATGGAAACCCACCAATAGCCGACCAAGAGGAAGACCACGTAAAAGATGGAAGGAAAGCGTGGAAGAAGACATAAAAGCACTAGGAGTAAGGAATTGGAAAAGAGCAGCAGAAGATCGTGGAGAATGGCATAAAATAGTAGAGGAGGCCAAAACCCATAAAGGGTTGTAGAGCCAAAGGAAGAAGAAGAAGAACAGTTCTTTTAACAGTTCAACCGTATCAGATGCATATAGCATTGTGGCATCTGGTCCAAATTTCACCTTTTGCTTACGGTTGCTTAAGAATGACTTGAACCATTTTATGGCAGTATCTGTTATTCTTATTTGATTTAGTTTTTCTAATAATAAATCTCTATTTATGATTTCAAGGTCAAGATACATTTTTTATTTTCTAGCTCATATAACCAAGTATCAGATATTTTAACAATAACGATTTCGCAGGAATGTCCTTCTCTGAACCCTGATTGATGGCTAGATATATTAATTTTTTCCACAAAATAAAATACTGATAATAAAATAATAACTGGTTTATTACAACAATTTCTAATATCTGTTCATGACATGGTAAACATTAATTGGGCGGTACTCGTCACATTTATTCGCATTTGGAACTTTCTGCACAGGCGTCAGCAGACATCACTATTGAATTTAATTGGCACACTAGTTCGAATTTGGTTATCACACTTACAAGATCCCGTTTTTTTTCTCTATTTATTACCGAATCATGCAAGATGTGAGTGTATGTACATATGCATTCAAAATTAAAATACTTCAAAATTATGTTCCCACAGTTTATACTACTTGAAGCACAACAAAAAAAAACTTCAAGACTCACCAAAAATGTTTGTCATCGTTTTTTAACTTATACATTACCGAACATTTGCAATACCCAAAATTTTGCAAGACAAAACACATAAAGCCTTTTCACGAGAATCAAAAAAATCATCCTCGAACAATCACAATTTTGTTCCATTACTTTCTGTACAAAAATATAAAATTAGATCAATTACTTTGTAGCACAACACAAGAGCTAAGTCACTTAGGTGCTAATTCCGAACACAATCTATATCTTGTAGTTTCTTTATATATTGTATAGTTTTATTCACTTAATTAAGTCTTTAAACTTGTTTTATTCTTAAAATGTTATAAGTTTCTGTACCAAATAAATAAATAAATTTATTAATAAACTGATTCAACACTCAAAAATTATCAGAATCTTATGAACATTGCTTAACTTTATGTTTGTAAAGTTTTTGTATTATTTTTTCAAAAACGTTTAATTAATAAGGATAATGAAAGCGGGGTTTACAACACGTGGGTCTGCATCTGGGCTACCGCAAATCCCTCGATTTGCAACAGAAAGTTTTCTAGTTTGAAGAGAAACACTTTAATTCACATTTTTAGGACATTTTATTTCTATTGTAGCCAATAGGAACTTTTTGTAGTTTCATCTTTGGGAGTGAACTTTGTTTTAGATTTTTAGAGCAGATCGAACGTTTATTCCACAAACTTGCAACATGATACGAACGCGCTCATCTTCGGTCTCTATTGATAACTATATTGATATCTACAAGCTTCGGTCTCTATTTATAACATTTTACATATTGTATATATTTTATGTACGAATTTGATTCGGGAACTGATTACCTATGCAAATTTTTACACTTCTTAAAACTTGTTTAATTTCAAACTATACACTTCACATTTAAGAGTTGATAGATACACGCGATAAGTACATATTTATTGCTAGATAGAATCACGAGAAAGAAACAACTAAATTATTAGAAGACTGTTAATTTATAAATTCATATTGAAGTTATCTCAATTAAATTATGTGTGTAATAAATTTTGAATTTGCTGCGTAATGTAATCGACTGGAAACACGTTAACAAATTGTCCAGTAATATATAATTAAAGTCGTTCCTGTCTTGATTATGCTAGTTGGTGGGAAAATCACAAAAGCGTGCAGCATGAGATGTTTTTGTGCAGTATTATTTTCGCAGTATTTTGCGGAAGAAAATTGATTTTACCTTTTTGGTTCTGAATTTTTCACCGTTCATCACACTTCTATTATCGATTGAAATTATGTTTAACACTATATTTAATTATAAAATGTATTAAGTTGTAATATACGAAATTACGTTATTAAAGTTTTGTATACTAACATAGAAAAGGAATTCGTTATCAAGTAGGAAGGAGGCGGGAGGTTTCAGCAGAAATTCAGTAAATTCCTAAATTGAACTTGCTCCGGATTCTCGGCGGCGCTCGATGTTTAAATATTTAATTCGATCCGAGAAATGTGAGAAAAAGAAAATTGTATATATAGTTGTCGGGGGGGACTGTGGGAGTTTTGGGAGGCGAAACGTCGTAATTGTGTTTTTGGGCGCCGCGCGTGCATTATTCACGAGAATATTCCTCGCCCTATCCTAGTCAGCTTCCACCCCCTGGTGTGTGTGTGTAAAAAAAGAGTGTCAGTTTTTATTGATTCGTATGTCGTGCGCGGCGGCGGCGACTGCTGCACCTCTCGCACCTCGGCCACCCTCTTTGTCGCTGTTTATCCCTGTATCTGTACAATAATTGGTTGCGCAGAGCCCTTCAATGCTCGTTCGCTGCGTTTACACAACGCTCCGGCGCATTTTTATTATACTATTTCATGCGACATTATAAAGCCATGCCAGAGATGAGCTTAACTATATATTCACGTTTCACATATGCCGTATTTTTTCATTAAAACTACTGGAAATTCTCTATAAAGTTGTAACATGTACAGAAAGGTTACGCTTCAAAACTCATTTCGATTTTATATAAAAAATATAATGATATACTATATTTGTATACTATATTTTTCTTGTGAAATATAAATATTTGTTTAGCTTTTTCTGTCGCGTTGCAAGTTTAATTAAACTTTATTATTTTCAGGAAGAATATTTATATCTAACAAAAAAATAAATTATAGTTGCTGGATGTGAAATATAATAAATTCTGTTTTATAAAATACAGATTTGAAAGGAAAAATGTACAAATAATTTTAAGGATTAATACTATTTCATTTTGTTTCTTATGAACTGAATTTTAAATAATATTAACCATTCTCTGAAAATCTTGGTTGTGGACAAAATAAATACTAATTTTAGAGTCAGTGTTGTATATATCAGAACGCATAGTTTTGAGAAAACTAGAATTGTGAAAAGTGTTTGGGTGATCGTTACGCAACTCTTACAAATCTTTTTCCGTGCGACTACCTTATCTACAAATATTTTATTTCTTCTAAATACTATGTAGAAAACAGCAACAAATTTTAAACAAAAATTAAAGCTTAGCTATTTGGTAAAAACTATTACAAGTTATACAAGTACGATACGATATACAAGTTTATCTAATATCTACTATGTCGGTCTATTCGATCACAATCAGGTAGCCTAAGCAATTGGCTGGCAGTCACATAAATCCGTTTGTAAACGCTGAAATACATAGATATTTTAATTGTTAATCGCAATCGAATTGCTCGTTGTGAGACAGAGTTTGTGAAAGAGACAAAAAGCAGATCGTCAACCCGTCGATTCTACGTTACCCCTACAATATAGCCGGCTGCAAGAACTACCACAATTGCTAAGCAATCGCAGAGGAATCGGATTGCTTGAAGAGATTGCTTTACAATAAATAGATACAAAAATTCTATGAATTAGAAAAATTTTCTTTATTTTTTCAAATTTATTATTTTGTTAACAATAGTTGAAGGGACGAAGGCACGTTCATTTAATGTTTATTCTTCGTAAGATAGAATTGGTGAAACCATCCTACGTTATAGAAAATCATACAAACTTAAAACAAACGGAACACAGCCTGAATATAAAAATATATTCAGCCTTTCCGGAGCTCTATAACAATTATTGAGACTTTTTAGGACTACCAAAACAAATCTAACAAGAAATTTGTAAGTTATTTTATAGCTTTCAGTCCACCTTCGTAGCACTCAACAAAAAGCATAAAAATAACATTGTTTTTAAGTTCATCGAAATCAGGTGTTTGAAAATTTAACGATACCTTATGATATCATGGGAACTTTTCAAGCTTCTAGTGCTGACTGCGAGAAAGGAATCAGCATAATGAATCTAATTAAATCCAAACTTACGAAAAGATATATTTAACAACAACACGATATACCCCCCCTTTTGCACTCTAAAAACCTTTAGAAGATTTTTGCACAATCATAGTTTTGTGCCGCGCAGTCATTGAAAAAATTGCTGAAAAAATTGAAAAAAAAGAGGGAACATTGCTTGTCGCTAGATTTGCTTCAACAATCTCCAGGGTCTGCTCTTCAACATCAAGATTGCGGGCTATTTGTCCCCCAGATGCAATTGGTTCAAATCGACTGTGTTCTCCCAAATGCCTATTGACGGCTTCAAAAGTTTTTCTATCGGGTATTCCTTTATCAGGGTACCTTTCTTTGTAAAGTTACCTTGCTTTAATTGCATTTCTCTCAGCCAGACCATACATGAGATGCATGTCTGTGTACTTAGCATTATTAAAAGCAACCATTGCAAAATTACAGAAAAGTGTGACACTAACAGTTTTCTACGATGGACTGAATGCCAAATTTTAAAGCTGCACTGAAGAATTGTTCCTTATCATTACATTTAAATTTGCACCTGTACTAAAAAAAAGTAAATTGGGACCAAAGAGATAGTAGAGATTTGTTTGTTTCTATCACAATATCATTCTCAAAAAATTACGTTTTAATTTTTTTCTCGAAAACTGTATTCTTGAGCGACAGAAACAAAGAGCACCTTTTCAGTGTAGTTTTTGATTGCGAACAATTTCATCTAGTCAACTATTTGCTACATGTGCAGATGGAAAAAATATTTGCAAAAAAGGTCGTTCCCGCATGTACCGCCATTGGTTGGCTATCAAGACGAGAACAAGCACAAACGGTAGTTCGGCACCAGTAACGAGTACACACAAAATTTGAATCAATTATCATTAGTTGCGTCTGAGATACCGTCTTTTTCCGAAAATAAAATATCCGCCGAAAATAAGCCCTAGCGTGATTTTCGGGCCTTTTTGGAATATAATGCCCGCCATACACACAACGGTCCACATGACAGGTCTACCTGTGCAGGTTTGCCTGCGCAGGTTGATCGGAGCGTGTGTGGGAATAGACCTGTGCAGTTTCTTGTGTACGGTTGACCTGCGCAGGCAAACCTGCGCAAGTAACCTGTACGGTAGACCATAACGTGTATGCCGGGCATAAGCCCTCCCCCGAAAATAAGCCCTAGTTAAAATAATGTAAAATTTAATTCGTTAAAATATAATCCGTTAAAAAATGCTGTTGAATTTAGAAGGTACCTTGAGGTAAGTTGCCCCAATATTTCAGACAAATGTTTGGAACAAAACATTCCGACAAATTCCTTATTTACCTCTACAGTTCGTTTCAAGCCATGGACAGGCACGTTTCAAAATGAATTCCTGGAATTTATGAAGTAGAATTTATCTTAAAATTACAATATAAAGCAGCAGTCTACTAGAGTGACAGTGTAGGTACAACGTTTGCGATGATGATTATAACACATAGTTTTATTTTTTATAAAGTGAATTTTTTTAACCCCAGATAAAATGAGTACAAAAAGAAAGAGCTATTCCGTCTAGTAGAAAAAGGGAATCGCGGATAACTCCATTGATGTAAATCTTGTAGCCTTCTGTAAAGAGAAGAAGAGAAGAAAATGACAGATTACGATAACCTGTGTCAACTGGTGGACCAAGGAAATGGGAAAAACGTAGGATTGTATCAGGTCGGCAGCCGTTATTTTCTGAGTTGGAACAATGCATCTGGGAATGGATTGCTGACAGGAGAGTAAAGGCTTTACTGGTTGTGCGCAGGGTTGATATTCAAAAATTCGCCCTTGAATTTGATATATCCACAGAAGAATTTAAAGCATCCTCACACTGTATGGATAACTTCCATCAACGACAAGAACTGTCTCTAAGGAGATCAACAACAATGTTTAAGCCGGAAGAAAATGAAGTTGTTAAACGTGCACTTGCATTTTAGCTTTTTGTTGATGGCACGACTTTTGGAAATACCAACTCTCTAACATGATTGCTATGGATGAGACCGCGGCATTTCTAGGCCAAAGAGCTCAAACGACGGTTCACCACAAGGCTTCCTCGTCAATTTACGTTACGATGGTGCACGTGTTACCTGTATTTTGGTGATTCGTCTAGATGGCAAGAAAGTATCACAAATTATCATCACTAAAGGTAAAGAAGACAGGATTGAACGCGTTTCAGGAATTTATGTTCTTGAAAGTAAAAAAGTCTGGTGCACCCAAGCAGTTATGAGAAAGTGAGTCGATTTTATGTTGTGGGATCCAAATAGAGGTTTACTAGTTTGGAATTCAGCCAGTACACACCGCGCTAAAGACATGAAAAACTTTCTTGCTGAGAGGAAGATCAGCAGGAATGACTGGTTACCTCCAGACACTTGGCATTACAATAAACAAGTCATTCAAGGATCATTTGCGGATGGAAATCAATGAATATATTGAAAACAGAATGGTGAGGTAATTTTGTAAAGCCAGGCTTACAAGAAGTTGTGAATTGGGTAAAAAAATCATGGGAGAAAATAACTGACAGTTGTGTCTACATGCGCTGCCTTGTCTGCACAGTTCATTTATATCTATGCTCTTTAGCTCACAATCAGTTATCGCTGCAACTGCACCGTCACCGCGTAGTTTTTAAAACTGAGCAGTTTTCCTATCCACACGCAACGTTTTATCAACAACGTGTTGAACTGCGCAGACAAAAGGTTGTGCAAAAAGGAGCGTCTGGACGGGCCTTTACGATAGCCAGCCAGTGGTGTGCTGGGAAGCTGTTAACAATGGGCTCGCTGCTCGTACCTGGAGGAGGGGAGCGATTTTTTTAGAAATGATGGTAAATTATTGTTAGTTTATGGGAAAGTATAAACACAAAATATAAATCCCTAAATTAAAACGATAACAAAGCTTGGTCTATGTTTTATTATGTACAGCACTGTGTGTTTGAAGAACTCCCTAGTTTTAAGTATAAATTTAATGAATACGAGTGACTATATATCTGACTGACTGGCTATCGAATTTTGTCGCTGAGGCTGATTCCCAGCACCTTTGCTGGTAGACTCGATTTACGCTGTACCTTGTTGGAGTTACAGTCTCGAGCCCATACGTTGCGACTGGCAAGATCCATCAGTCATAAACCTTCATCTTGAGGTTTATAGGAATGCGTGGAGAATGTAGCTAAACCTGCGCAGGTTTGATGAAGATTCACTTTCAGCCCCACCGCTTGGGAGACTTCTTTAAGTTCACGTAACATTATCCCTAGTTCATCTGGGTCGCCGCTAGTAAGTACAATATCGTCAGCAAAGCGTAGGTGATTAAGGCGGTTTCCGTCGATGTCGACTGCCTTTTGCTCCCAAGAAAGATTTTACGCTAGGGTAAAACATTTGGGTGAGATGCTATCGCCTTGTCGGACGCCCTTATGTTCGGTATTTCTTCCGCAACCCAATCCTCTTACAACTTAACATACAAGGTAGCATGTTCGTAGATATATGGAATCAAGCTAGAGTCTACACTAGAACTATCTAGAGTCTATACGATAACTATCCATCATCCGAAGCACTGCGCAGGTTTTAATCGAGTCCAAGGCTTCCTCAGAGTCCAAAAATGCCATATGGAGAGCAATGTTATATTCTGTGCATTAATGTTTGGATATGGTCAATCGTTAGATGGGCTGGTAAAAGTCGAATTTCTGTGTAAGACAATTGGTTATGATTTCGGATAACAGCTTATAAAGGGTGGCTGATTGGTCTTTAATTTTCGATATTCGTAGATTCGCCCTTTTTAAAGAGCAACATAACGTCTGTGTTCAGCCAAGGGTCAAGGGTTTTGCCTTCAGCGAGACTCGGGTTCAGGAGTATCAAAATTGTTTGTTTTATGCCTGCTCCACACTATCGCGGAGCAACTACAGCGAGGATGCTTTTGAAGAGCAAGATAACGTCTGTGTTCAGCCAAGGGTCAAGGATTTTGCCTTCAGCGAGACACGGGTTCAGGAGTATCAAAATTGTTTGTTTTATGCCTGCTCCACACTCTCGCGGAGCAACTTCAGCGAGGATGCTTTTGAAGAGCAAGATAACGTCTGTGTTCAGCCAAGGGTCAAGGGTTTTGCCTTCAGCGAGACACGGGTTCAGGAGTATCAAAATTGTTTGTTTTATGCCTGCTCCACACTCTCGCGGAGCAACTTCAGCGAGGATGCTTTTGAAGAGCAAGATAACGTCTGTGTTCAGCCAAGGGTCAAGGATTTTGCCTTCAGCGGGACACGGGTTCAGGAGTATCAAAATTGTTTGTTTTATGCCTGCTCCACACTCTCGCGGAGCAACTTCAGCGAGGATGCTTTTGAAGAGCAAGATAACGTCTGTGTTCAGCCAAGGGTCAAGGGTTTTGCCTTCAGCGAGACTCGGGTTCAGGAGTATCAAAATTGTTTGTTTTAAGCCTGCTCCACACTCTCGCGGAGCAACTACAGCGAGGATGCTTTTGAAGAGCAAGATAACGTCTGTGTTCAGCCAAGGGTCAAGGGTTTTGCCTTCAGCGAGACACGGGTTCAGGAGTATCAAAATTGTTTGTTTTAAGCCTGCTCCACACTCTCGCGGAGCAACTACAGCGAGGATGCTTTTGAAGAGCAAGATAACGTCTGTGTTCAGCCAAGGGTCAAGGGTTTTGCCTTCAGCGAGACTCGGGTTCAGGAGTATCAAAATTGTTTGTTTTATGCCTGCTCCACACTATCGCGGAGCAACTACAGCGAGGATGCTTTTGAAGAGCAAGATAACGTCTGTGTTCAGCCAAGGGTCAAGGATTTTGCCTTCAGCGGGACACGGGTTCAGGAGTATCAAAATTGTTTGTTTTATGTCTGCTCCACACTCTCGCGGAGCAACTTCAGCGAGGATGCTTTTGAAGAGCAAGATAACGTCTGTGTTCAGCCAAGGGTCAAGGGTTTTGCCTTCAGCGAGACACGGGTTCAGGAGTATCAAAATTGTTTGTTTTATGCCTGCTCCACACTCTCGCGGAGCAACTTCGACGAGGATCCTCGCCGAAGTTGTTCGAGGCGAGGAACTAGACGGAGGAGGCATCTACACTCTCGCCTTACTTCGCGAGGACGAAGCTTTTTGGCACGACTTTTCGAAATACCAAAAAACTCTCCAACATGATTGCTATGGATGAGACCGCGGCATTTCTAGGCCAAAGACCTCAAACGACGGTTCACCACAAGGCTTCCTCGTCAATTTACGTTACGATGGTGCACGTGTTACCTGTATTTTGGTGATTCGTCTAGATGGCAAGAAAGTATCACCAATTATCATCACTAAAGGTAAAAAAGACAGGATTGAACGCGTTTCAGGAATTTATGTTCTTGAAAGTGAAAAAGTCTGGTGCACCCAAGCAGTTATGAGAAAGTGAGTCGATTTTATGTTGTGGGATCCAAATAGAGGTTTACTAGTTTGGAATTCAGCCAGTACACACCGCACTAAAGACATGAAAAACTTTCTTGCTGAGAGGAAGATCAGCAGTAATGACTGGTTACCTCCAGACACTTGGCATTACAATAAACAAGCCATTCAAGGATCATTTGCGGATGGAAATCAATGAATATATTGAAAACAGAATGGTGAGGTAATTTTGTAAAGCCAGGCTTACAAGAAGTTGTGAATTGGGTAAAAAAATCATGGGAGAAAATAACTGACAGTTGTGTCTACATGTGCTGCCTTGTATGCACAGTTCATTTATATCTATGCTCTTTAGCTCACAATCAGTTATCGCTGCAACTGCACCGTCACCGCGTAGTTTTTAAAACTGAGCAGTTTTCCTATCCACACGCAACGTTTTATCAGCAACGTGTTGAACTGCGTAGACAAAAGGTTGTGCAAAACAGAGCGTCTGGACCGGCCTTTACGATAGCCAATGGTGTGCTGGGAAGCTGTTAACAATGGGCTCGCTGCTCGTACCTGGAGGAAGGGAGCGATTTTTTTAGAAATTATGGTAAATTATTGTTAGTTTATGGGAAAGTATAAACACAAAATATAAATCCCTAAATTAAAACGATAACAAAGCTTGGTCTATGTTTTATTATGTACAGCACTGTGGGTTTGAAGAAGAACTCCCTAGTTTTAAGTATAAATTTAATGAATACGAGTTGCGATTACGTGGTAATTAATACTTCACCATATTACTACAATACTACATTACTAAATTGAATTGAAAAATTCGCTGTTTTTCCCATACTTCTATTTATCCTAGAAGTGTGGTAAAAACATAGTGAATTTTTCAATGCAATGTATAAATTTACTGTTGAAATATAATTAAAAATTACATCAACGAGTACATACAACAAAAGAGAATAATTTCGAGTTTTGTTGTGGAGCCATTCCATTGCACTGCAAGCCTCAAGTGAATCAACGAGGATAGGTTATGTTAGGTTAGGTAATTCTAGCCTATCCTCTTTGAACTGAATTAAGAGAATTTAGCGTTGGCGCTCAAGATTAAGTGCTAGCTGCCAGCTGCAGGTGAGCAAAACATGGACAGTTGAAGAATGAAGCACCACAAACTAGAATAGTGTGTATCACTTTGAACAGTTTCTATGACACAATAAAACTAGGGAGTTCTTTTTCAAACTGCTCTGTACATATAGATTGGCATAGTGGAAATTGTGAAAAGCTAATTTTCAAAAAAAATAACAAAGGGCTCGCCAATTTATACAAAATGGGCTCGCGGAAGCCCACGTGAGCCCGCTCCAGCACACCAAGACGATAGCTATATTGCAAGACATGAGAGATTCGGACCAAATGATTCTACAGGAAATTGGTTTGGAGGAACATCAGAACGGAATTCAAAATTTGATAATTTATGATGATGTTCCAGAAGAAGATGACATGACTGTAATTGTATAAATTTAAATATATTTATAAAAATTAAACAAAAATATATAAATCTACTTTTTGGAATATAAGCCCTCCCCCGAAAATAAGCCCTAGCACGTATTTTGGATCTAAAAAGAAAGTAAGACAGCGTCTTATTTTCGGAAAAAGACGGTATTGATATAGCAAAAGTATTGTGTGGGCCACCCCCTTTTAAAGGCTGTACCTCAATTCGGAAGCGTTTTCGAACACATCTGTATAGGGACTTTTTTTCTTTTTTGGGCTCTAGAACACCCTGTATATTTATAATTATTTAACCTCTACATACAAAATATAAAAAGTTGATGAAATAAATGAAACTAGATATTTTAAATTAAAGAAAGTGATAAAAGTTTTAATTGAGAAGACCAAACATAGCGCATATTAAAATTAAAAATAAAATCTCAGAAAGTGTAATAACAACTTAATTTTATTACCATCTGTCACAAACGTTTCTACATACAGTATGTCCCGCTCAGTAATTGGAAGTAAAAATACGCTGAAAAGCTTTTAAATAAATAAAACTAATTAGCATTGATTTCCGTATGCGATAAGTTCATCGGGAAGCCTTTCAACAAAATAAAAATATGTTTATGTCGAGAACATTCGATAATTGATTTTAATCATTTCTGTATTTTTTGCTGTTCGCTTGCTGAAATTATTCGACGAAAAGGGTAATTGGGAAGAAATGAATGTGGAAATGCTAAATGGGACTCGGCATTAATTAAAAGGAAATTAAGGAATAATTTATGAGTTTCAGTGTGTTTTATGCTAATATTGGTATTATATGTTTAGATTGCTTAAGAGGTTTTTTCTTAACAAAAAATAAAAGTTTATACTCGACACAATTTTTTATTCGCTACTGGGTGATCAATAAAAATCAATATTCTTACTTAATATCGCTTTTTATGTTTCAACTAAATTAAGAAAATATTAATTATATCCAGCCATTCCTTATTATAAAGGCAATCAATTATTTCAGTTTAGATATTTATGTAAAGATTTAAACCTATAAATTAGGTCAAATATTCGACAATTCAATCCATCTTGTTAATCCGTAATCACTAAATTTGTAAATAATCAATAAACTATTCCGAACAATGAATTTCTTAATGAGTCGTCCCAGAAACCAGCAATCCCTTAATAACGCAGTGAAAATCTCGGAACGATACAGCCAGATTATCCGGCGGTTTGTAAGGGCTGCGTTCCTTCCACCCTTATCCTATCGACCCTTCCACATACACACTAAGAGAGAAACGTACACACAACCGCCGTCACCCCCCTCGGCGTCCCCATTACAACCAGCTCGTGTCACTGTTGACAGCAGAAACCGAATAAGTGAACGAGGGGGAAGAAATACCATTTATATATTATCATTCTGCTTAGGAGATTAGTTTCTCCATATATTGACAAAAAAAATTCTCATATTACATGAAATCAAAATTATTTGCTACAATAGGGAATATGCAAATGATTTAAATTTGCTTGATTGTTTACTCCAGATAACTTATGGTCTTGAGATTACAACTAAACCTGTATGTTCTCATTTAGTTTGGATTAAATTCGGTAAGTATTTCATCAAAAAGCGCAAAATAACAGGACAGGAACAAGTAGTGTAAAAAGGGCCGCACGAACTTTGGGTTCAAGAAAAACCAAGAATTGGGAACCTAAGAATTTTTAGTCTCACATACCAAAGGAAAAGCGGCAGAAACTGGATGCGAAGGCAAGAAGAAGTTTTTTTGTTGGTTACGATGTTCAAAAGAAAGGAAACATGATTTGGTACCTGGAGGATGATACTATAGAGACGGTACGAAATGTCGTATTCACGAAATGAGTAGACCAAATGCCCAAGACTGTGGAGACAGATCATAAACTCCTGATTGTGGAAATTTGTCCGAGCAAAGATGATGAGGATGACTCCGAGGCCATTGAGGGATAACGGGGAAGCTAATAATGAGGAACAGATCGAGCATAATCCAGATGAGATTCCCATCATCATTACATATAGGGTTTCTGAGTATCATCATTTTACAAAACCGTGGTTTTCGGTTTTTGAAAATTAAAAACCGCGGTTTCGGTTTCGGGTTCGTTTTTTAAGAAGAATTCGGTTTGGTAAGTAGTGTCTGATATTTAAACGAGATCTTAGTTTTGTACTAATTTTGGCGCTCAGGGAAAAAGATTCTGCTTTAAGGCCGATTCTTATATACGCGACACTCAGTTACGCGACGGCACGCGACATCGCCTGTCAAATAATGATTACATTGTTTTAAATGGGCGCGTTTTCACTACGGCTACGCGGCAGCTACGCCAACGTGCGCTTTTGAAACAATGTAATCATTATTTGACAGGCGATGTCGCACGACGTCGCGTAGCTGAATGTCGCGCATATGGGAATGGCCCTTTAATTGTAAAGAGGACGTACAACAAAATATTAATGTTTATGTATCTTCGGCGTCTCAAACTAGTCCACTTATCCGGTGGTAATACTATTTTTTTGTCCATTTGCTTTTAATTCTTAAAACTTTAAAATCGTTTCTATCTTTCTTCCGTCGTATTCCTTTAGAAATAAGTTCAACACCTAAAGGGCATTTTGGCAAGATTTGATTGGGAAACTGGCCAGCTATTGCTTTCCAAAATAAATGCAGATTTTGAAATTGCTCGAACATATATAGCGTCGATGGTTGCCATTTTTGCAACAACAGTTTACAATGTTTGAAAGCGCACTAATAGACCTTTTTACGGTTAGTTAAGCACATGCGCATCCGCCAAGTTTGAAAGGCGGGAATATGAAAGTTGCGGGCTCATATATACGAGTAGTTTCAAAAAGTTCGGGCAATTTTTGTCAATTTTAACATAGCGGAAACTGACGCATGCGCACAAAAAAAATTCAACTACGAAAAGGTCTATTCAATGTATTTTATTTATTTTTAGATAAAACCGAAAACCGCAGTTCTTTATGACGGTTATACGGTTTCGGTTTTTGCGCAGAAAACCGCGGTTTTGCGGTTCGGTTATATCCGAACCAGAAACCCTAATTACACATCATCTTTAAGATAGGACCACCCAGCAGGTACGATGATTATATAAAGGGTGAGGCCACACGATGCGTTATTTATACCGGAGCGGTGCCGCAACGGCATCCTATATATAAATCATTATGCCATGTCACACGATGCGTTGGGCCGCCGTGACATGCGAGACGAGGCGGGGAGGGGCGATGCGCCGCGGCGCCGGAGTGCATCGTGCCGCCACCGCAGTATTGTATCGAACGTGTTTATTTTATAAATATTAATATTTATCTTTCTTACGATGAGTACCGATAATATTGATATTGATTTCCTTATATCTTTAGTACAAGGAAGACCTGCATTATGGGATAAAACACAAGATGATTTTAAAAATAAGTTGAGTCATTGACGTTGCGGCGCCGCGCCGTACTGCGGTAAACAGCATTCGACTGCGGTGCCGCACCGCCCGTGTGGCACCCTATAGCTCGAATTAATTGCGGTGCGGTGCCGCACCGCACCGTTAACGCATCGCGTGGCCTCGCTCTAATATTAATGAAATATTTCTGGCTGAGAGCCAGGAGCCCGTATCGTTTAAGGAGGCTATAAAAAGGGAAGATTCTTGATCAGATTGATGACGAACAGAAACTGTTAGAAGACACACATATTAATTATCAGTAAAAACGTCATCGCCCACCTACAGTTTACCGCTAACGATGTAGCTCTCACAATAGCCGAGACAGTTACATACCTGGGCTGCCTCTTGAAAAAGGACTGATATCACTCTCGAAAAACAAGATGCCGAATCGAAATAGCAAGAGGTAGAGGAAAAAGCAACCTATCTCTCAACATCCATACCAGAATAAGAATTTTAAAATGCCATGTACTCTCGACCCTCCTATATGGGGCAGATGCATGGACCCTTATCGATACCTAATGTAGGCGCATAAATGCATTTCAAATGTGGTGCTATCGCCGCATACTCAGAATCGTATGGATACACCACGTACTGTAGCCCATCGATGGATAACTGGAATATCTAAAAAACGTCAAACGCAGAAAATTGAAATACTTCGGACGTATCATGCGAGGTGAAAAATACCACCTTCTTCCACTTATCAACAGGGGAAAATATAGAGTCGAAGGTCAGCAGGACGCAGACGAATATCGTGGCTGTGAAATTTACGAACATGGACCGGAATGACATCAACAGCTCTATTCAGAGCGGCAGTGAATGAGTGCTTGTGACCAACGTGATAGCCAACATCACACGTCATCATCATGCGTTCAACAGAACGCAACTGCCTGTATCTCCCTGAACAAGAAAACCAACAAAATTCATCTAGAGAGAGGTGTCCGTCAAGGGAACACAATATCACCGAAGCTGTTTACCCAAGCGCTAGAATGTATATTCCAACAGATGCAATGGGCAGGGAAAGGGCTGACGATTGATGGAGAGAGAATGACCAATCTGAGGTTTGTTGATGACCTGGTTAGGGTCTCGGAGAGCATTGGGGAGATGATGACGATGTTGGAGGATTTGAGAGTGGAATCCGAGAAGACGGATCTTAAAATGAATATGGGGAAAGCAAGATTATGACCAACATTCCCGAAATCACAGACTAACAGCTTCCAGTGGAGAAAGTAATCGAGTACATATATTTGGCTTTGAGAAGCAGGTAGCGGAAGTGGAAAGGCGGATCGCGCAGGCTTGGCAGCGTTCGGTGCCAAAAAGTAGATTCTACGTGGCAAAACATCCCTGGAACTCAAAGTGAAAGTCTTTGAGCGGTATGTCATGCCCGTGCTCACTTACGGTACAGAGACCATGACCGTTACGCAGAAGTACGCCGAGAAGTTCCGAGTTCCGAGGGCATGGAAAGAGCGATGCTCGGGACCTCCCTTTGTGACCTGAAACGTAACAAATGGATCCGACATAAGATCAAGGTGAAAGACGTCATGGCTGTCATAGCAAGGAAAAAGTGGACATGGGCAGGACACAATGAACGAGAGTCGCTGGACAAGGCGAGTCCTTGAATGGAGACGAAGAGCGGATTCTCGAGGGCGCGCCAGATGGCATTCGACGGCACGGAGGTCGGGACTTTGTGAGACGGGCACAAGATCGCCAAGAGTGGAAAAAGAGGGAAGAGGCCTACATCCAAGATTGAATCACTAAAAGGCCACGATGATGATTATGATAGCCAACATCCACAGAGGATAGGCACTTTAAGAAGAAGAATGGATGGTAAATATAAATCGCTACTACAAAACGAAGTGTGGGAACTCACAGAAGCACCGAAAGATCGAGCGATAGTTGTCTGCAAGTGGACATACAGAGTAAAACGAGATGCGCGTGGCAACGTTCTACGTCACGGGTTCTTAAGTAGTAGTAGCGTAGTAGTAGTAGCGTAGACATTGCTGAGGGTCCGCGGGATCGAGAGATGTGGTAGAGAAGAGAGGATGTGGCGAGAAAAATGGGTGGAAACAGTTCAAGAAGACGATGATATATTGTACACTATTTACTTCTTTTTGCTGCTATTTCTATGCATTTTATATATATATTTTTCTATATTCTAAGAAAAATGTTTGTTGTGTCCTAATAAAAATGTCCATTTATTAAAATTACTTGCGATACCTTTTTAGCAATATTTATAATAACGTAGTGCGTATGTGCCTATATGACATTATTGAGTCAGAAATTAAGTCTCAAGAACGACGTGAAATGCCCAAGGTTGGGATGGGGTCCGCAAAACAAAGTTGTTCAAGAGGGGGTCCACAAATAAAAATTTGTTCAAAAGGGGGTCCTCCGACTACATATGTTTAAGAACCCCTGTTCTACGCTATAAAGCAAGGCTCCTCGCACGAGCTTTCCTACAGGGGGAGGGAATTTACTATCACGAGACTCACCGTGGTACGATTTGACTCTATAAGGGCCATTCTAGCGATTGCGGCCAGCGGAAAAAACAGCATGCAGCAATTCAATATCAAAACGGTCTTACTTTATGGAAACATTGACGAGTCAATGAACGAATCATGCGACAACCCGAAGATTATGACGACGAAACTAGTAAAGTCTGCGAACTCAAGCGAAGCCTGTACGGACTGAAACGTTGGAATCGACGGTTCGTCGATTTTTGGCAGAAAAACAACTTGGAGACCACGAGCGCAGATCCGTGCGTATTTACTAGCCTGAGCAAAGAAAGGAAAATACTACTCGCGATCTACATCGATGACGGACGAGCTCTTTATCGCAGAGGATAAGAGCCAGATCGACAAACTGCTTGGTGACCTAAAAAAGGAGTTTGAAATAACTAGAACTATAAATCGAAAGATTCCCTGACGGGAATATTCTTGTCCACCTGGAAGCGTATGCGAGAAGGGTTCTTAAGCGGTTCAGCATGGAGAACGCAAACTCCCAGTCATCCTGACGGACCCACGTAAAGAATTAAACCCTTGCTCTCACTCGATAATTGAAGATGAATGTAGGACGGACCCATTTCGGGAAGTGATCGAGAGTCTCATGTACCTCTCGTGGCGACAAGACCGGACATCACATTTGCAGTCAACTGTGTGAGCCGATATCTCGAGAAACCGAAAAAGTTCACTGGAAGGCAGTGAAACGTATCTTTAAATACACCAAGGGTACGATCGACGGCTTGGAATTCAAGAACTATCAAGACAATGAGTTGGTGGCGTACAGCGACGTGGACTATACTGCCGACACGGAGACGCGGAGATCAACGACTGTTCAATAGCATGGAACTCGCAAAGGCAACTCGCATATGTAGCCACATGCCAGACAGTTAAATAAATTGCATGGACTAAGAACCTACTTAAAAATTACTCGATGTAAAAGAAATTCGGACGATATTGTTTCTAGATAATCAAAGGGCAATCAATACATTTGATAAAAAAATCCGGTATTTCAACAGGAGAAGTAAACATATAGGACATTTCAGAAGAGAAGTAAGCATAGGACATATATAGCACATAAGTAAGCATAGGACATATTGGAGACCACAAGCGCAGATCCGTGCGTATTGACTTGCCAGAGCAAAGAAAGGAACATACTACTCCCGATTTGTCGGCGCGAGTGGCGTAGTGGTGACACTCGTGGCCTCATGTTAGAGCGCTAACTGACGAGTATAGAGGCCCCGAGTTCAATTCCCAGCGTTCGGCCGTATTTGTTCCATAAAGACAAATGTGAAAAATGGCAATTAGCGCAATTCACTATAACAACAGGTTTTCTGGGCCTAAGTGCATGTGATAGAATACAATAGGCTACCAATAGGCCGCAGTGTTCGTAGGGTCGGCAAACCCGGTAATCACATCGAACCAAACTTTATAAAAAAAAAAACTCCCGATCTACAACGATGACGGGTTCATTATCGCAGGGGATAGAAGTCACGATGGAGCGAACACTTGTTCCTAGGGCTACAAATCGAAAGATTACTACAAAAATATAAACTTAAATAAAAACTCAAAACCGCCCTGAAAAAATCTCTAATGACTTTTATAATCTCCCTACACTGTTTCCTGTTTGTTCTTTTTTATGTTTCAGCAATTACAAGCCCTTTCCCCTTATATCATCCGGATATTGATTCCACTTCTTCCATTCCATCCTCTCTCCTTTATTCCATTCGCCCCTTGCACACACTTCCATCAAATGCTCCCATATATCTACTGATGTCCCACAAACACTGCACTTTCTATGCCCCTCATTCATCCAGTATCTCCTTCCACACTCCTCACTTCCACACATATATCTCAAGCATGACTTGAGCACCGGTTGGTGAAAACCTCTTGGTTTGCGCTTAAATAGGCTGTCAAACGCCTGTATCCTTACATACTCATTATGGAATTTACTGCTACACATTTTGCTTTGCCGCTCCTGTAGATACACTTCTTGCAAACGTTCCACCTAACTTTTAGCCCACTACCCCCATTCCTGCTTTAGCCTTTCTAGTCCCACGCCCCACTCCTTTCATATAAATTCTTCGTGTTCCTAACCTAACCCACCTCTTTCATATAAATTCTTCTTGTTTCTACTCCATTCACACCTCTTCTTACCGGCTCCTTCCAGTCGATTTACCATTCTAAATACCTCTTTTATTAAGCTATCGGCTCCAATATTGCTCACCTTGCATTCAAATCTTATGTCCTTTCTCGCCGCCAATATAGCCACCCTCCTCGCAGTCACCTCATGGAGGACTATAACCCGACCTGTCAAGCCTCACATTTTTTTTTGAAAAATTTTAATTGGACTCTCTCTATTCCGTCCTCCTCTCTCGTCCCCCAGACTTCTAAGCCATACATTAAAATGCTTCTTACATATACCTTCCACACCGTCTCAGCCGCTCTGAAGTTTCCTTCGAAATTATTCTTCCACCCGCTCCAGATTCTCCCACGCTTTCTTCGAAACGCACATTTTCTCTGTTGCTGCCCCCCCCTTCCATATGCAAATCCCAAATACTTAAACATCTGCACTTCCTCAATTTCCATCCCTCTACATTCAAACCGCTCTTTCTTGAAATTATCACTAAATTCGAGAGCAATACGAGAAGAACGAATTCCTTTTGGAGTACACCCCTTCGAGAGAGCAACAGAGAGAGAGATTTATAGCCTTGTAAACTTGCATCTTGAAAAATAATATAAATGAACTATGTTTACTAAAATCTTGATAACTTGACTAATCTACTATATAAGACTACGAAATTTAGTACCCACTTAGTCAACGAAACGGACTAACGTTGTATAAAAACTAGAATATTCCATCTAGTTCACTAAGCCGACTATAGCCTTGTAAATTTATGCATCTTCAAACTTAATAGAAATGAACTATGCTTACTAAAATCTTGGTAACTTGACGAATCGACTAGATAAGACTACGAAATTTAGTACACACTTAGACAACGAAACGGACTAACCTTGTATGAAAACTAGAATATCCTATCCAGTTCACTAAGCGGACTATAGCCTTGTAAACTTATATATCTTCAAACTTAATATAAATGAACTGTGTTTACTAAAACCTTGATGACTTGACTAATGGACTAGTTAAGACAACAAAATTGAGTACACACTTAGTCAACGAAACGGTCTAAAGTTACAAGTGATTTCCATTTGCAAAGGCATCATTAAAGTCTATCGATTAATAGACATCAATAACGTTGCTTAGTACGGCTAAATTTAACTTTAACCATCTACGAAATGAGAAACAATCTTTCTTATTCTTGATGTTGATCGTTACTAGACAGTATCTATAAAATGGTTTTAACCTTTTTCCATTATCGAAATAGCGATTAATACTGAAAATCCTTCACGAACAAATGTCTATGCATACAGGGCCGTTCTTATCAAATTTTGGCGCATTGGGATATAAACCAATTAGCGCTCTAGGGCCTAGGCATTGCAAATCTCTCGAAGGGGTGTACTCCAAAAGGAATTCGTTCTTCTCGTATTGCTCTAGAATATAGTGATAATTTCAAGAAAGAGCGGTTTGTATGGAGAGGGATGGAAATTGAGGAAGTATCTGGTGTATTTATTTGGAAAGGGGTGCAGCAACAGAGAACATGTGGAGTACGTTTCGAAGAAAGCTTGGGCGAATCTGGTGCGGGTGGAAGAATAATTTCGAACGAAACTGCAGAGCGGCTGAGACGGTGTGTGAATTCCTATCTGATGTTTTCACAATTAAAAGAGACCGTAGACACGAGTATTAATATCAATTTCAAGTTGATACCTCTACGCGTTCCTAAGAAAAAGGGTCTTTACAGACAGACAAGTGATTACAGACTTTACTTTACAGACGGACGACAAAGTGATCCTATAAGGGTTCCGTTTTCGTTATGAGGTACGGAACCCTAAAAACTGAATTAAAACTACAAAAAATGCAATCTGCAGTTCTGCACGAGTATAGAAATATCTTCTATTCACTTCTATTCATATGTTGCATAGACATCCGGGAATTTATTAATTGATATATAGAGATTTATGCAAATTTAAAAATTCCTCATCTTTACGTTCGTGGAGCCCTTTAAGTTTCGGTGCACCTGGGCTGTAGCCCAAACAGCCTATAGGGTTAGTATGGCCCTGTATGCATATAGTAAACAATACTGAACTGTGACGTCATCCAAATCGCGCGAAAAATGGTTCAAACTGGTCAAATTTAATATTTATTTAATATTTTAATCGGTATTTTATATAATATTTTAAAAATTAATTTGAGGACTTTGAAGAGTATTTATATTTTTTACTATGTTATAACGTAAATGTTATAAATTTATAATGTCATTAAATTATAATGTTATAAAGTAAAAAGTGAATTAAACAAATTTATGCATATTCCCTATAACTAAACTCTTAAAATCCTTTTTATTTAAGCATATTTATTCAATATACATAATTTGCTTTAGAATATTATGAGACGTTTGTTTTGTGAGCGAAAGTGAACGTTTTGAGTTTGGTTTTAATGAGATATAAAGCTCGATCAAACGCCGCCGACGGTTCGTGTTTTGGGGGATTTGAATGAAAAAAAATGTGTACGTTCGTCCGCCGGATTTAATTGCGTTTCTCAATTGGACAAGCTTTTTTCGTCGGGATCAAAGTTTTTTTTAATGGTCAGAGTAAAATTGTCCTGGATGTAATAGATAAGCGAGGCTAGACTGAATTTTATTATTCCAGGAATTACATTCAGGTCGTACCGTTCAAAATAAAAGCTAAATTGAAAACAATTTGAAATTAGAAAGTAAACCAGAATTGCTTCAATTGAATAGACAAATTAGTTAAAAATAAGTTTGTTAAAATTAAGATTTTTTTGTTTTGTTCTACAGGGTCTTTCAATAAGAGGTTTCATTTTCAATAGCCCGCCATTTTAACAGTTGATATGTGTCAACCTGTAACTACTTGACAGATGACACGTAAAAACTACGCCATTAATAAAAATGGAATGTTATATGCTCAAACTACGCATTGAAATTATTAAAATTCACTACAAAAATGATGAATATTTTGCGGTCACAATTCACAAAACTAATGCATTTTTGGGCACGTCGTGAAGCACCTTCTCGGTCAGTAATTGTGAAACTGGTGGAATAGTTTGAGCTGTTGGGACAAGTTAGTGATGAGAAGAACCGAACTCATACACGTCGCTTAAGAACAACTGAGAATATTGCTGTTGAAGCCCATACTGTTGAGGAAAACCGAGGTTTGCCGATCTCATCGATCTTTGGAACTAGGCATTCCACAAACGACATTACACCGTATTTTGCATAAAGACTTAGGTCTTAAGGCTTCTAAAGTTCACTTAAGAGAAAAATTCACGCCTACCGACCATCAACAACGTCGAGTATTTGTTAATTGGGTCCTTGAAATGCATCAAACTGAACCATTCTTTTTAATGTAGCCATTTTTAATTTTCCAAGACCATATTGGCCTGAAGTGCTTGAATCGTTTCTGGATTGTTGGCATAACATCGGTCCTTCACGGTTCCCCAAAAAAAATCAAGGGGTCAAATCGCAGCTTCGAGGCGGCCAATTGACATCGCCAAGACGGCTGTTAACACGATTTGCGAATTTGGTGCGCAAAAGATCGATTGTGGCATGGACTGTGAGACATGGGCGACATGGCGCGCAATCCTGCATGAACTAGAGGTTGTCCAAATTCATATAAATCAAATTTGAGTTAAAAAAGGTCGGATAACATAACTCTGTATCGCTCACAGTTGACCGAAACGTTGTTCCCAGCCTAATTTTCGAAGAAAAATGGTCCAATGATGCCACCACTCCACAATCCGCACCAAACTGTCACTCTCGGTGGATGCATTGGCTTCTTGACAATAACGTGCGGGTTTTCCGAGCCCCAGATGCTACAATTTTGTTAATGTAGCAGCCGAGATGAAAATGCGCCTCGTCAGAAAAGATGATTTTTCGCCCAAAATCGTTGTCCAATTCAAGCTTCTCTAAAGCCCAAACTGCGAAGCGATAACGAATATAGAAGCGATAACGATAGTCGTATATCTCACACCTTAAAAAGCAGAATTGTCGCATTTGGAAAACCCAAGAATTATTGTTGGAAAGCCTCTCCATCCTTAACGTGTGACTGAGGGGAAGGAAGACCCTTTTGATCTGGCGGGGTTATTAGCAACTGTTACGGAGAAGGCTTTCGCTATCGAACGATGATTTATGATTTTGTATGGCCGGAATTGGAAGATGTAGACGACGTTTATCCGGAAAACCCAAGAATTATTGTTGGAAAGCCTCTCCATCCTCAACATGTGACTGTTTGGTACGGTTTGTGATCTGGCGGGGTTATTGGACCTAATTTTTTCGAAAATAATTCTGGAGCAACGGTTACGATGAATGGATTGCGCTATCAAACGATGATTAATGATTTTGTATAGCCGGAATTGGAAGATGTAGACGACGTTTATTTTCAACAAGACGGCGCTACGTCCCACACAAGTAACGATACCATAGCTCTTTTGCGTGAAAAGTTTCCCGACGGTGTAATTTCTCGAAAGGCGATCTCAATTGACCACCGAGATCTTGGGATTTAACACCTCTAGACTTTTTTCTTTGCGGCTACGTGAAAGATAAGCTCTATGCCAATGGGCCAGAATCGATTCAAGACCTCAGAGATAGAATTCGTGAAATTATCCAGGACACATAGCCGCAAATGTGCGAATTGGTAATGGAAAATTTCATGAAAAGAAAATGGTTCTGTAAGCGTAGCCGTGGCGGCTATTTGGCTAATATTGTTTTGCATTATAAATAGCATACCCTCCTCTTTACTGTGAAATAAACATCCACTGATTTCGCTTCAAAATACTCGTTTTTTTTACATATCAAAATGAAATCTCTTATTGGAAGAC
This sequence comes from Phosphuga atrata, assembly GCA_944588485.1. Classification (NCBI taxonomy): domain Eukaryota; kingdom Metazoa; phylum Arthropoda; class Insecta; order Coleoptera; family Silphidae; genus Phosphuga; species Phosphuga atrata. Next base: position 11,244,189 of record OX155895.1, on the reverse strand, counting down.
CCTATACTAATACTAAAAAAAATCAATAATTTAAAATGTTTTAAAATGAAGACTAACATAATTGAAAGGTAAAAAGAAATTGAAATAATCTAATTCAATTTAATAATTCTTTTTTTAATAATAATATAGATGTAGACTATTATTTGTTGGTTCGTATAATTAGTCATTTAGTAAATTACTATAAAACGTCCCCTCCTAGAATAATGTTTGCATTTATCCCTTGTTGAACGTGGTTGATGTATAATTAAAATGCAATAAAATGGGAGGGTGGCAATATTTTATATTTATTCAGCTACTTCGTTTTGTTTTTGCTTTGTGGCGTTTTGGTCAAACGTAGACCCTAATTTCTCATTAGTAATTCCGACAAATTCTCATTGCGTGATTTATTTTTACAAAGTTGGCACGGTTCGGGCTATTAACGTAATAAAAAACAAATCTTTCGCATTTCCGTTTCAAAAAATCGTTTATAATTTTATATTTTCTGAAAACATACAATTTGAAATTAATTTATTTTTATTTAAACAATAGTTTGTCACTAGAGGATCGTAGTTATTTTCTAGGATTAATTTAGTAATTATACATCTTAATATATAAAACATAGTCGGGTTTGAGTTTTGAGCTTTATAAACTTAAGAACGGCTGGACCGATTTTTATGATTTTTGATTTGTAGCATTTGTCTCCACCCCTGCTATTATAGTTACTATTAAAATTTTGGAAAAATTCACGAAAAAAGGTAATTATAATGAAAATAATTCATTTTGCAATTTTTTTATGGAACGCCACATATGCCACGAAACTACTTAAGCTATAACTTGAGCTATGCCAATAAATGGCGCTTTTTATTCCCCATTCATGACGTCATCCACGTGTTTTACATTTGGCAGTGCATCTAGAAAATGGTCAACGAGTTTATTTCAACGCATCAAATGTTATTTAACTTGCTACAACACCACCAGCAACATTGACGAATTTATTTTGTATTTGCCAAAGCGATCCATTTGCACGAACGTTTCTCTACTCTCTACTGTCCGTGGACCGACATCCTTTGAATCACTTCGAACTGTCAATGCTGCAGTGTACCCATGTTCGTGCTGCATGTCAACAGCTCAATTTGCTTGAAAACGAAACTCATTGGGACATTACAATGGCTAAATCAGATCTTTCTGCATCTCCAAATCAGATACGCACATTATTTGCTATCATTATTTCGACATTTATCCGTTTGAATCCAATTGAACGGTGGAACAAGTACAAGGATGACTCGTCAGAAGATATTTTACTTCGAATTCGTGTCACTTCAGGGAATCCCGATCTCAAGGTGAATGAGGAAATACATAACCAGGCTTTGCTTTTGATAGAAGACATTTCTTAGCTTATGTACGGCAGTTTGTTAGTAAAGTTATGAATGCCAACGCCAAATCGTGCTATGAACGACGCTTTCAATCGAGAATTGGAATGTGAACGACTGAGATGCATTGAACAAATCAGTTTAAATGAATGTACCACTGTTGAATTGAAAATAGAAGGATGTCAACGATAAGTTAATGAAGGCTTGATGATGGAAATCGTGGCTTATTTTTCTTCGATGCGTCCGGTGGCACTAGGGAGACATTCCTCATGTCATTGATTTTAGCCACTATTCGTGCGAGATCCGAAATTGCCGTAACAGTTGCTTCCTCTGGTATAGCGTTGCTAGAAGGATGCAAAACGGTTAATTCACGTTTAAAGTACTGTTAAAGGACTAAAACACCCGCATTCGCAACATTGCGAAACAATCGAGAATGGCCAAAATGTTAATAAAGTGTTAAAGCAAGTAAAATTTTCATATGGGATGAATGCACAATGGCACACAAACGTTCATTGGAAGCACTAAATCGAACCATGAAAGATCTGCGCAATAACTCAAGATGTTTTGGAGGCGCAATGATTCCACTGTCTGGCGATTTCCGGCAAACACTACCAGTAATTCCAAGATCCACCGCTACTGATGAAATAAACCCAAATTACCTCAAATCATCTTTTCTGGGCGCTATATTAAGAAACTTCAGCTGACGACAAACATGCGAGTTGCATTGTTAAACGATCCATCTGCCCAATATTTCTCCAAGCAATTATTGTCAATCGGTAATGGCCGTCCTCGAAACGACGAAACGAACGGATTGATTTCGTATCCGCATAATGTTTGCAATTTCGTCTCAACTAAGGGCGAGTCCATCAACAAAGTTTTCCCGAACATCATTGTTAATCACAAAAATTATTATTATTTGAGTGAACGAACACTTAAATATCATAATTCAAAATCAAATCGTTGTCCACCGCATTCTTTAAAATCTATCGACACTGTTACAAATGAGGACGAGGCAACCAACTATCCAACAGAATTTTTAAACTCATTGGATCTGCCTGGCTTGCCAGCGCACAATTTACAACTGAAGAAATTGGCTCCGTAGTCATCATGTTTCGAAATCTGAACCAACCAAAGCAATGTAGCGGAACGCGTTTGGTGGTGACAAAACTCATGAGCAATGTGATTCACGCGACGATACTTAAAGGTAACTTGAAAGGTGAAGAAGTTCTCATTCCGAGAATTCCGATGATCCCTACCGATATGCCATTCGAGTTTAACCGAATTCAATTTCCAATTCGCTTCCATCTGCCATGACTATCAACAAATCACAAGGCCAATCCTTGAGTGTTTGTGGCCTGAATCTCGAAAATTAATGTTTCTCTCACGATCAATTGTACGTAGCATATTCACGTGTCGGCAAACTATCCGCTTTGTTCATTCTCCCGCCCGACAACAAAACGAAAAAAGTCGTATATCAGAAGGTACTTCGATGAAGGTAATCAACTCGATTTTGGGCATTTAGATATTTGGATTTTGGGCTTTTGCATTTTGAACTTAACGATTTTTTGATTTTGTGCATTTATATTTTGAACTTTGATTTTGATTTTGGGCATTTGTACTTATCGATTTTGGACATTTGGGTTTTGGGCTTTTATATTTAAAACTTTTGGATTTTGGCCTTTTTGACTTTTGGTATTTTGTGCTTTTATATTTTGAACTTTGGATTTTGAACTTTTGGATTTTGCACTTTTGGGCTTTTATATTTTAAACTTTTGGATTTTGGGCTTTTAAGTTTTGGATTTTTGACTTTTGTATTTTGGGCTTTTGGACATTTGGGTTATGGGCTTCTGGATTTTGAACTTTTGAATTTGGGTTTTTGTATAAGTCGTACCTTGTGCGAGGGATAGGACAGGCACGATTATATTCCCATCTATTATATAATCATGAACGATTATGTTACCAGATATCGATACGCGTAACATTTGACTGACTTTAATTTAGCTAATAAGATTTTTTTAATGATTATAGATTCTGAGGCGATACGAAGTTCGCCAGGTTTTCTCTCTAAATTGCAAAGAACCAACAGAACTCCTTAACTTAGACACCGATACTCCAATAATAATACCACCACAAAACATCAACCTCCCAATAATAAAAAAAGTCTACCAAGCACTGGATGAGATGAAAAAATACAAAGCACCGGGAGAAGATCAGACCTTTGCAGAGATCTTTGCAGGGATCTTCCTGGATATGCAGGAAGATCAGCAAAAAATGCTCTTCATCAACAGCTTGTCAACATCTGGATTAAGGAAAGCTATAAAAATCAGACAAAACAGATCCTAACAACTACAGGGGACTCTAACTCTTAGATATAACATACAAAATCCTTTTAAGAATCATCCTTAATAGAATTAGATTACAACTTGAGAAAGAACAAGGAGAATATCAAGGAGGTTTCAGACCCTGGAGGAGTACTGACCAGATAATGAGTCTCAAGCTTATAATAGATTACAATAAGAAGAGAAATAGTGATATGGTGATCACATTAATAGCCTTCCAGAAATCATATGATTGCACTTACAGGGAATACTTACTAAAATTTCTAAGGCACCTTGGACTACACACCCGAAAATTAATAAACATGATAAAACTGACCCCCATAAATAAAAAGTCAAAAGTGAAGTTCACGGGCGAATTATCGGTATCATTTGAGATCAAAACAGGATTACGCCGAAGTGATGAAGTCTCACCGCTACTGTTCAACTGTGCTCTAGAAATGGTAATGAGGCAAAGGTTTTAACAGTACCCCACAAAAATAAAAATAGGCAGAAAGATCAAAACAAAGTGCCCTGGTTTTGCTGACGACTTGGCACTACTAGCAAATGACATAGATGAAGCAAAAACTCAGATCTCTTCAAAATATTGCAAGTAAAGGCCTCAAAATATAATTTGGAAAAACACTAATTATGCCTCAAAAAACAACAGCATTTAAAGAAATAAACATAAATTTCAAAAAAGCCAAAATTGTAGCCCAATTCAAATACCTTGACGAAATAATAACAAACAATCTAAATGAAAAAACTTCGATCCAAATAAGAACAAACAAGCTAGCTAAAGTACAAAAATTAACCTGGGACATCTAAAGTACCTATTCATAAATGCAAAAATAAAGAAATAAATAAGGAAGAATAAATAAAGAAAGGAAAGAAGGATTGGAAGGTTTTGAACGTGCATCAATAAAAAATACCACTGGCGGATAGAGCCCAACAAAGTCGCTTACAAAGAGCTAGAACCTATTATTGACACTATGCGTAAAAGGAGACTGGGATTCTTTGGCCACATAATGAGAATGCCAGATTCAAGACTTCTGAAACAACTGGTACAATACAAGCTCAACTCAAAAAATACCACAACAGGCTGCAGATGGATCAGACAAATAATAGAGGATCTGAAAGAAATTGGGCTTACACCAGAAGACCCCACAGACAAGATAAAATTAAACCAAGGACACAAATCTCCACTTCTTACTCACTAAGTAGAAATTCACAACACGGGTATTTTCAATTGAAGAACGGGCACGAAGATCAGAACCTACGAAAAAGTACTGGAAGGACCGCAAGGCTCGAACAATCCCCTCAAAGAGACTTAGTTTGGACTGACTAAAGTGATCCTATGAGGTATAAAATTACAGTGTTTTGTTTTCTTTTACTGGCATACAAAATACAAGGTATAAATTACGTCCAGTGTCACCTGTGGTGTACCCCAGGGTGACACCCTTTAAGTAAATCGCAAATACGATAATTAGCATAAAATAATAGTATATTTTACCACAAGATATGAAAGTGGCGTTTTTTTGGTGAGGTGAGAATTTGTTCACGAGCGTTAGCGAGTTAGCAATTAAACCAAACCAAAATAACGCTTTCATCTCGAGTAGTAAATGCATTGTTTTCTACTGATATTATGTGATATTTTTCCAATACATGCCAGAAGAACGTTTTTCGAAAATGAGCTTATATGGTTGTCATTTCTCCAAGCCACGAACTTTTTATATACAAATTCATACCTTTCTCGGGGCTTTTCGGGTAAGATATTATAAAAAGCGGAGTTTTCCGCTTCTATAATGTCCGGCGTTGTGCCTGGTTCACTTATTTCGGTTGCAGAATCCATAATTCGACTTTAATAAATCCAATTCGAAGCTAACTGTCGGAACTGTCAATACAAATTTAATTGTTGGTTTGGTCGTTTCCATGGTAACATATTGTTGCATTCTCAGAGAAAGTGATACTTTTGAAGTCAAATGTTCTAATTTTATTTCGGGTTTTTAATAGTTTCAGGCTCGTTTTAAGTTTGTACATAAAATATTCCATTGAAATTGATGTAATTAATAAGAAAGTCCATGTAAATTTGGTTAGTTTAGTGTTTTAATCGAGAAAATTCATAAAATTAAAATGCTCATTTTCATCTCTAGATGTGAAAATATTTTCAGTTTTAGAATGAAAAAATGTCCCTTTCATGTAGGGTAAGCCGTGGATTGCTATTTTCACATGAATCAGTAAAAAAAAAATTGGTTCATAGATGGTACCTTGGCAAATAAAGAGTTAAGAATGGAATGAAACACAACGATCTTTTCTATAAAAAATAACAAATAATAATTTTCGATTGATATTATTACATATATGTTGTGGGTAAATTCGTGGTCGATAGCGTTTAAATGTGCTTTCGTTACGGTGTATTCGTAATAGCTTCCTATGCATTATTAAATAATTTTAGTAGTTTGTGATTGTGTAGTCGTTTACTTACCCAGTTCGCTCGGTATGCTTGTCACGACTTAATTTATGATGGGAAACATTAAGGAAAGTGTTGAAGACTTACCTGAAATAATAAAGGAGCATGATATTAGAAAATTATACAAAACGCAGACAATTTTTTTAAATACAGACATTTCATCTCACACATTTACATAATTTTAATGTTGTCTGTCCAGTCAGGTCTGTATACAATGCAGTATATCTAGTTTTGACTCTCCAGTCTGTCTAGTGCGCTCATAAACATATAAGACTATCTTGATAACATAAATTTCGAAATAATTTTATCTAGTCTATTCAGATTGGTCTTGTTTGTTTAATCTTCGTTTGTTTCGTCTCCTATCCTATTTACTTTACTGGCCTCTCTAATTATGTCTGTCTAGTTCGACTTATCTCGGCTATTTAGTCCATCGGTTTAGTCTCGCCTATTTAGTTTATCTGTTTAGTCTCGACTAATTAGTCTCTATCTATTTACCATAAGTAAATAACCATCTGCAGACGCATTTCGAGATTTATCTCTCATCAGTGAAACGCGTCTGCAGATCCTTGTGTAATTAGAATATAAATCCAAATTGAGGATTTTATAATATTTCAATAAAAAAACATTTACCTTGTTTACCAAAAGTTAATAACAGAAAAATCTTCGTTTTGCCTAAGTTTAAACAAATATTTTAGATAAAATTTCATTGTAATAAAAATAATCAAGTTAATGTAAAATAATGTATTTGTTTTTCGAATAAACTAATCTAAATACTTAAAGATTCAGCTGTAGGCACTACGTGAAACATTATAAGAATAATAATAAATAATAGACACTAGGCGTAAATTTCAAAAACTGATTTATTTAACACTTTATCGATTTGGGCTACTTAGGCCTTCTTCAGAAGATTGTGTACATGTACTGAAGATTATGTACATGTACATAAACTTCTGAAGAAGGCGTAAGAAGCCGAAATCGATAAAGTGTTAAATAAATCAATCTGTGAAACTTACGCCTAGTGTCTACTATTTACCTATTATTATAATCTAAATACGTTATTTTTGCTTACTTTCTACCTTTCTCCCATTTCTTTCTCCCATTATATTTATCTTTGTGGCAAGTTTCTAAAGCTCGCAGGCAATACATTACTGTCACACTACACTCTGTAAATGGCAATGGCACATTGACAGCCTTCGATATATTTACTTATTAGATAATGCACATTTAGGGCGTTTGATACAATCACAAGACTGATGACATAATGCCACACGCGATTTATTCCGAAATCAGAATATTCATCATCAAATAAATCCACACTGTTGATTTCTCATTATAACAACAAAAAATAATATAAATTACAATTATAAATAACAATTGATAATATTATTACTAGCAAGGGCGTAGCCAGGGTTTAGTTTCGGAGGGGGTTTGAAGAAAACGCAATTACAGAAATGCGCCAATTTCCTTTCTAAAACAGACACTCAAGAGTTCCTAATCTCCATATCTACCATGCTCTTTTGAAGAGAGTCGTCTTTTCTCGTCTCTCCTTATTTAAATAAAATATTTATGTTACATTTTGCAAATTTAGCGAGGGTGGGGTGGTGGTTTTGAAACCGTAACACCCCACACTCACTGGTTAAGCCCATGATTACTAGTACTTCCTTCTCTATTCGACAATATTTGAATCTTGACTAGTATTTCCTAAAACAGTGTTTCCCAAAGTGTGGTGCGCATACCCCAAGGGGAACTCGAGGGGTTTGCAAAGGGTACGAAAAGATTTTTTTTAATTTCCCTTTTTTGTGTGTGCCAAAGCAAATATAAAAAAACTTTTTATAAAATGTTTAAATCATTAAACGTATATATTGCAAACTATCTGTTAATGCCTATGGATTAGCTGTGAATCTGCGACATTTCAATCATCTGCGATAGCTAATCAATACGAAACAAAGCAAATTTAACTTGTGAGAAACTCCGTTTTTAAATGATTTTCTTACATTTTTTTTTGTAACTGTTAACGATAAAACCCTTTAGAGATTGTTTTTATGCATTTACAGACAAGCAGAAACTCTTTTAAAAAGAACTCTTATAGAAAAGAACATTTTCTTCAGATTTATAAAAATAAATCCCAATCTGAGGATATTATTTAAAAAATATGAGTACAGTTTTTGATTTCAATAGAATATCCCAGAAATTTTCTAAGGGGTACAACGTGTTAAAAATATTCGAAAGGAGTAATAAATCGAAATTTTTGGAAACACTGTCCTAAGACATTGTTCTAAGACATAGAAAAAAAAAATATCAAACATATATTGTCTGGCTTAATAAGGAGAACCCACTGAGAATGAAATAAAACGCTAAAAAATGCGTTAGTTATATAATAGTGTTTTCGCTTGATGGCTAACTTTATACATCTCCGTTAAAATTGCTCCACGATTCGAAATAATTCCATAGGTTTCAATAGCGGACCGAAAGCTCACGCACTATCCTAGCACGGTTGGCTCATTATTTTCACTCAGGAATTATGATAGATCGTGACTCCGCGCGAAATTGCTTTTGAAAGGACTTTTCATAACACCATTGAGACCTTACCAGCTAAAAATGTGTCTGAGAAACAAGCAGAAATCAAAATGCATAAATCCTAGAAGTTGTCTAATAGAAAATATAAACTGTTCAGGAATATAGATAGACACATTTTAGAAAATTTGCATGTTTGCAAGTTCGTTGGAACACTCTTTATAAAATGTTGTGCGAGCAAAATGTTAATTAAATAGACATAAGACAGACAAGACTAGATACACCAGACCTGTCCAGCCTAGATTATCTAGTCTAAAAATAGACAGAATAAAACAGATAATCTAGGCTGGACAGATAATGCAAGACAGAAAAGGTTAGGTAATTAAGACAAGACAGACAAGACCAGACAGACAAGACCAGACAGACAAGACCAGACAGACAAGACTAAACAGAGAAGACCAGGCAGACGAGACTAGACGGACGAGACCAAACAGACGAGACCAGACAGAAAAGACCAGATAGACAAGACCAGGCAGACACGACCAGACAGAAAATACCAGATAGACAAGACCAGAGAGATAAGACCAGACAGACAAGACCAGACCGACAAGACCAGGCAGACAAGACCAGGCAGACAAGACTATACAGACAAGACCACACAGACAAGACCAGACAGACAAAACCAGACAGACAAGACCAGACCGACGATACCAGACAGACAAGACCAGATAGACAAGACCAGAGAGACAAGACTAGACAGACAAGACCAGACCGACAAGGCCAGACAGACAAGACCAGACAGACAAAACCAGACCGACAAGACCAGACAGACAAGACCATACAAACAAAACCACACAGACAAGACCAGACAGACAAAACCAGACAGACAAGACCAGACAGACAAGATCAGAAAGACAAGGCCAGACAGACAAGACCAGACAGACAAGACCATACAGACAAGACCAAACGGACAAAATCAGACAGACAAGACCAGACAGACAAGACCAGACAGACAATACCAGGCAGACAAGACCAGACAGACATAACCAGATAGACAAGATCAGAGAGACAAGACCAGACAGACAAGACCAGACAGACAAGACCAGACAGACAAGACCAGACAGACAAGACCAGACAGACAAGACAAGACAGACAAGACCAGACAGACAAGACCAGACAGACAAGACCAGACAGACAAGACCAGACAGACAAGACGAGACAGACAAGACCAGACAGACAAAACCATCGCTATGCAATGGAAAAGACAAAAACTCGTCTTACTGAGAAAAGGGGACAAACCATTGGAAGAACCATCGTCATACCGACCGATATGCCTGCTGGATAACATAAGGAAACTTTTTGAAAGACTAATACTTAGGAGACTTGAGAGATACATCGAAAACAACGGAGGACTGTCCCAATGGCAGCATGGTTTTCGAAAAGGTCGATCAACCGTGGACGCTACTGCTGAAGTAATTAAAGCAGCAGAAAAGGTCAAAAATGGAACACGGCAATCGAAAGGTTATTGTGCATTAGTGACCCTTGACGGTAAAAACGCCTTTAATTCAGCCAGGTGGGATGTAATCATGAAGGCATTAGCAACAAGACAGACACCAAAATACTTGAGAAAGATGATAAGCAGCTACTTGAGCGACCGACGGTTGATACAATACGGACGAAGGTGAAGTTGATTATGAGGTAACGGCGGGTGTCCCACATGGATCGGTCTTGGCACCATTCTTGTGGAACATTATGTACGATGGCTTGCTAAATCTAGACTTGCCTAGAACAGCGCAAATAGTTGGGTTCGCAGATGACGCCGCAGTGGTAGTGACTGCAAAGGAAATAAGTACACTAGAACTAGCAACTAACGAAACCCTTCGGCGGGCAAATAATTGGTTGAAAGAGCAGGGTCTAACAATGGCAGTTCATAAAACAGAAGCGATACTTATCACGGATAAGAGACCATTCACCCCACCGAAACTCGCTCTGGAAGGACAAAATATCCCTTTATCGAAATCATTGATGTACCTTGGCGTCCAACTCGATAGCGGTCTGAGATACGCAGACCATATAGCCAAAACATCGAAAAAGACAGCGTCTACAGTGACAGCTCTGGTAAGGTTAATGCCGATCATTGGAGGACCGAGGGAATTGAAACGGAAACTTCTCAACAATGTGGTACACTCAAAAATTCTCTACGCGGCGGAAATATGGGCGGGCGTAACGAAAAAGGTAGGAGCGAGAAAACAACTTACAGGAATACAGAGAAGAAGTGCTCTAAGAGTAATTTCTACCTACAGAACGGTTTCGGAGGCCGCGGCGCTGGTACTTGCAAGCACACCCCCAATAGACTTACTGATTCGCGAGAAACAAGAAGTCTACGAAGACCTGCAACAACACAGGGCGAAAAAGGAAGTAAAACACGAAAGAGCCTCCGCTTAGGAGAGAGCACGTAGGAGACTCATGGACCGATGGCAGACAAGATGGGATAACGACACTAGTGGCAAGTGAACATACAGACTTATCCCTAACGTAACAGCATGGTATGAAAGGTCACACGGACATATGAGTTACCATCTTACACAGGCACTCACTGGTAATGGGTGCTTCAACGCATACCTCGAACCGTTTAAAAAAAGAGACACTGCGGAGTGTTTTTATTGCGGTCATATCCCAGACGACGCACAACACACTATCTTCATGTGTACAGAATCAGAGAACGAAAGAACTCGACTCGCGGAGACACTAGGCGGTACAAAACTAGAAGAACAGAACATCATGGAAGTTATGTTAGAAAGTGAGCATAACTGGGATGCAGTACAAGCTTACTTAACCGAAATCATGTTGGGAAAAGAACAAATGGAGAGAGAATGCAAGGCGATTATAATATCGCACAGAACACAAAGACAAAACCAGACAGACAAGACCAGAGAGATAAGACCAGACAGACAAGACCAGAGAGACAAGACTAGACAGACAAGACTAGACAGACAAGACCAGACAGACAAGACCAGACAGACAAGACCAGACAGACAAGACCACACAGACAAAACCAGTTAAACGAGACCAGAAAGACAAGACCAGACAGACGAGACCAGTTAAACGAGACCAGTCAGACAAGACCAGACAGACAAGATCGGACAGGCAAGACAAGACAGGCAAGACCAGACAGACAAGACTAGACAGACTAGACCAGACAGACAAAACTAGACAGACAAGACCAGACAGAAAAAACCAGACAGACAAAACCAGACAGACAAGATCAGACAGACAAGATCAAACAGAGAAGACTGACTACACAAGCCTAGACAAGGCTAGATAACATTTCATAGGACTAAAAAAGGCTAGACAAGAATATACAAGACTACATAAGGCTATATAACATTATATAAGACTAGATAAGGCTAGACAAGATTATGCAAGACTACACAAGGCTAGACAACATTATATAAGACTAGACAATGCTAGACAAAATTATACAAGACTATATAAGATTATAGAAAATTATGCAAAACTAGATCTGTCTGAATATAGATGTCTATATCTAAATCTATTTATGTATGTTTATATCTATGCCTACTTATCTATGTCTATTTATATCAGACAGCAGTAGGCAAAGATAAACAAGGCTAGATAACATTATACAAGACTAGACAAAGCTAGTCAAATTATTCAAGACTGCCTAATTTCTACTTATCTATGTCTATTTAGGTCAGAGAGTATTATACAAGACTAGACAAGGCTAGAGAACATAACACAAGACTAGACAAGGCCATACAAGAGTATACAACTTTATACAATACTAGACAATACTAGATAATGCTAGACAAATTATACAACCTTATAGAAAATCATACAAGACTAGATCTATATTTATATCTATGTATATGTATCTATGTTTATATCTATGTATATGTATGTCCGACAGCACTAAACAAGACTAGAAAAGGCTAGACAACATTAGATAAGACTACACAAGGCTTGCTAACATTACAAGACCTGACAGACAAGACCAGAAAGACAAGACCTAACAGGCAAGACCAATCAGACAATACCAAACAGACAAGAGCAGACGGACAAGACCAGGGGAGACAAGACCAGACAGACAATACCACTCAGACAAGACCAGACAGACAAGATCAGACAGGCAAGACAAGACAGGCATGACCAGATAAAAAAGACTAGATAGACAAGGCCAGACCTAACAGGCAAGACCAATCAGACAATACCAAACAGACAAGAGCAGACGGACAAGATCAGGGGAGACAAGACCAGACAGACAATACCACTCAGACAAGACCAGACAGACAAGATCAGACAGGCAAGACAAGACAGGCATGACCAGATAAAAAAGATTAGATAGACAAGGCCAGAAAGACAAGACCACACAGACAAGATCAGACAGACAAGACCAGACAGACAAGACCATACAGACAAGACCAGACAGACTAGACCAAAGAGACAAGACCAGTCCGACAAGACCAGACAGACAAGACCAGACAGACAAAACCAGACAGACAAGACCACACAGACAATATCAGACAGACAAACCCAGTTAAACGAGACCAGAGAGATAAGGCCAGACAGACAAGACCAGATAGACAAGAACAGAGAGACAATACCACGGAGACAAGACCAGACAAGACCAGACAGACAAGACCAGACAGACAAGACCATACAGACAAGACCAGACAGACAAGACCAAACAGACAAGACCAATCCGACAAGACCAGACAGACAAGACCAGACAGACAAGACCAGACAGACAAGACCAGACAGACAAGACCAGACAGACAAGATCACACAGACAAGATCAGACAGACAAGACCAGACAGACAAGACCATACAGACAAGACCAGACAGACAAGACCAAACAGACAAGACCAGTCCGACAAGACCAGACAGACAAGACCAGACAGACAAGACCAGACAGATAAGACCAGACAGACAAGACCAGACAGACAAGACCAGACAGACAAGACCACACAGACAATATCAGACAGACTAACCCAGTTAAACGAGACCAGAGAGATAAGGCCAAACAGACAAGACCAGATAGACAAGAACAGAGAGACAAGACCACGGAGACAAGACCAGACAAGACCAGACAGACAAGACCACACAGACAAGACCAGTCAGACAAGACCAGACAGAAAATATCAGACAGGCAAGACAAGTCAGGTAAGACCAGACAGACAAGACTAGACAGACTAGACCAGACAGACAAGACCAGACAGACAAGACCAGACAGACAAGACCAGACAGACAAGACCAGACAGACAAGACCAGACAGACAAGACCAGACAGACAATACCAGACAGACAAGACCAGACAGACAAGACCAGACAGACAAGACCAGACAGACAAGACCAGACAGACAAGACCAGACAGACAAGACCAGACAGACAAGACCAGACAGACAAGACCAGACAGACAAGACCAGACAGACAAGACCAGACAGACAAGACCAGACAGACAAGACCAGACAGACAAGACCAGACAGACAAGACCAGACAGACAAGACCAGACAGACAAGACCAGACAGACAAGACCAGACAGACAAGACCAGACAGACAAGACCAGACAGACAAGACCAGACAGACAAGACCACACAGACAAGACTAGACAGACAAAGCCAGTTAAACGAGACCAGGGAGATAGGACCAGACAGACAAGACAGACAAGACCAGTCCGACAAGACCAGACAGACAAGACCCGACAGACAAGACCAGACAGACAAGACCACACAGACAAGACCCGACAGACAAGACCAGACAGACAAGACCACACAGACAAGACTAGACAGACAAGACCACTCAGACAAGACCACTCAGACGAGACCACTCAGACAAGACCAGAGAGACAAGACCAGACAGACAAAATCAGACAGACAAATTTGTTGAAGACGGTGATGAATACTAGACTAGATAGAACATGAGCATATAACGAATGTTAATTGTTAATAAAAATACTTTATTTAGATAGCTTTATTTATAAATATTATATTATTCTGTGGATAATGTTATTCGTCTTTGGAAAGCTCGGGGAGATCAAATTACCACAGCCGCTTTGCCGGAACACTTGTAAATGTAACTTCTATTCCACAGATCCCGTTTCACTTACCACCTAACCCACCCTGCCGTTAACCCCGTCTGATAATATTTGAAGTTGTATTAAGCTCCAATTGATATATAAAAAAGCAATCGTTTTACCCGTAGACAGGAAATATTGATTCGTCGCAGTAATCGATTTCTCTGCTCCGAAGCTCTAGATGTAAACTGTAATCGAGTTTAACTCGAGTTTCTTATTATTTAATTGACTCCGACCGTAACTGGCCCGTAAGGACATCTTACATCATCAACAATAAATATTGTTACGGCGAAATTGGGAATTTTGGATCTTCGTGTTTTATTTTGCCGAGTAAATCAGAATTTTATTTAATTCGTTAGAGAATCCGTTTCGAAATTAGTTCTGGGTAGAGAATTTAGATTATCTAATAAAACGTAATTTATTTAAATAAGGAACATTGTTGATATTTTATCAATTTTATAAATCTACACTTTTTTCGAAAATTGTTTATATATGGACTAGTTTTCCTGTTTTATTAAAATTTCAAATACTAAAGTGAATATATTCCGTTTTTGTTTCTCGTTTTTGCATAAAATATTTCCGTCATATAAAGAGTGTAAAATGTTGTCTGAAAAGGAGCTTCATAAAACGTGTAACAATCGAGATGACCTGCGGCTAACACCAAGTCTAAATTATGCAAAACGACAGGAATGTCAGAACAGTTAAATTTGTAGAGATCCTGACATTTGCGCGATATTTTTTTTCGCTTTATTTTTGCGCGAATATCCTGGTAATGTCAGAATATTTCCACAGTGAAATAAAATATAATGGCAGTTTGTGAGCGACTAGATAAACTAGATTTCCAAACCAGATAATATTTGAAGAGACAAAACCAGCCAGACGAGAAACAAAAATAGTTGAGGACATAAATCTGTTTAATTTAAATTTACATTAATATTAATTTAATATTACTTTGAAGTTTGTTTTATTTATTTATTAACCAGAATATGATTATACAGTAATGTACATTATTTGTACCCCATAGATGTTAACTAGTTACCTGTACATGAGTTGGTGACTTCTTACACACTAAACTTATCGACTACAGACTATGTTAGGAGTTATATTTCCAATATGCTTTTATTATAACAACATTTTTAACAATATATTTTGTTTCCATGCAGCCAATAAGATAAGCCATATGGTATAAAATATATAAAGTTTGGTTAAACTAGGATATGAGACATCATACGTTCAGCGCCCCCCGTGCCACAATTCAAACTAACGGAAATTGACATAAAGCCTCCAGTGGCGCGTAAAAAACGACACCGCAGCTATAGATATGAACAAATTGGATTAGGTTATATTAGGAACAGATAAATCAAGACCACATACTCGTTTGCCATAACTACCACTAGACAGAATGGAGAATATATGACGCTACTAGATGAACTAAAGACAGCCATAAATAGCACGGCAGAGGCTAAAATAATCAGGAGTCTCAGAAGCTCCAAAAATGGAAGTCTGCTTATAATCACGGAGAGGGACGCGAAGGGCCTCCAAAAGTAATAAACACAATCACGGAGGAGGAAAAAGATGTCAAAGTAAGAAAGATCTCCAGCGAAAACAAACAAGCAGTACACATAAAGGGACTGGACGCGATGGCAACAAAAAATAATGTGGCCGAGGCATTAGCCACAGAGCTTGGCCTAACCGGTACGATAGACCCGATGAGATAAAAAGTGGGGAACTTAAGACCAAGCTACGGAAACACACAAGCGGTGACTGTCATGGTAGGGAAAGATGACCACGACACGCTTATGACAAAAGAGACATTAAGGGTAGGACTGAGCAGATGCAAAGTACAAGAGCGGGTGGACGTCCCCCGATGCTATAAGTGCTGGAGCTATAGCCACCGGGCGAAGGAATGCCAGAGTAAGGTAGATAGATCCGAAGCTTGCTATAATTGTGGCAAACAGGGACATAACTTAACGGAATGCGAAAATCAACCAGAATGCCCCCCTTGCGAGGAAACTAGCCACCGAGCAGGAGGGGGCAGGTGCAAGAAATTTAGGGAAGCCCTAGTAAACCAACAGAAGAGAAGTGAGAGAACTGAAACCAGAGCATCAAACTAACAAACAAATGAACACCCAAAATACATATCGGAAGACGACACGGCGCACTGAGGACAGAGACAAAAAAAAATTTTTTAGAAATAAACCTAAACAGGAGCCAATGTGCAAAGGATCTAGCATTTAAAACAGCAGCTGAAAGAAAAGCAGACGTAATAATGGGTAGCGAGCCAAATAAAAACGGGACAAGAGGATGGTATACAGATGCAAACAAAGACGTAGGAATTAGAGTACTGGGCAAAATAAGAATTCTGCGCAACCAAGGCGCGGGCAAAGGATTTGTCTGGATCGAAACGGCATAGGGTATACACTTCAGCTGCTACATATCGCCTAACTGTCAGAGGTGCGAATTTGAAAATTTCCTAAGCGAATTAGGCGATGACATTGGCAAACGTTAAAAACAGAAACGGATGCTGGTAGGCGAGGACTTTAACTCAAAGGCCTAAGGCGTGGGGTACGGATACACAGGATGAGAGAGGAACCTTCTATTGGACTTTCTGGCACAACACGATCTGATAATCTGCAATGCGCGAAATGAGGCCACCTTCGAACGGAGAAACCAAAGCTCAATTATCGATATAACGATGGCAGGGAAAGAAACATATGACAACATGATGGACGGGGCAGTACTAACAGAAACAGAGACCCTGTCGGATCACAAATATATAGAGTATACACTGACAAGTAGCACAAAACTCGGAAAAGAAAATCAGCAAGAGGAATGCACCACAAGAAAATGGAAAATAAAAGCGGGTGATCTAGACAAGTTCAAAGAGACACTAAAAAGGCAACTAAATAATAATGCATGGCTCCCAGAAGACGAAAACTTCCTGAAAAATGCTGTAGAAAAAACCTGTAATGAAGTACTTACCAAGTATAAGGGAAAGACGGGAAGTAAGCCAGCTGTTTATTGGTGGCACGAGGGGATAGCAGAGAGCAGACGACAGTGTATACGGACAAGGCGCCTTGCCACGAGAGCTAGAAGCACATATGGAGAGAATGCAGACAAGCAGCTATAGGTAAACTATAGAAAGTGCCGGGATTCCAAAGAAGGTAATAAAAGAAGCCAAACAACGCAAGTGGAACGAGCTGATAAAGGAGCTGGAAGATGACGTCTGGGGACTAGCGTACCAGATCGTCATGAAGAAAACCAAAATGCTGAGGGGCAATAATACACTAGAGGAAGAAAAACAACTGAAATGGGCGGATAAACTCTTCCCAACCCACCGGCCGTTAAGCTGGACCCCACAAGAGAAGAATGAAACCGACGAAATAGAAATATCAGCAGAGGAATTAAGGACTACGGCTACTCAAATGAAAAATGGAAAAGCACGTGGGCCGGACGGGATAACTCCGGAAATATTTAGAAAAGTGCTAGAAAATCACGAAGAGACCTGTAGAGCATGCCTGATATAGACTACTGAGAGCGGAGAGATTCCCACAAATCTGGAAAACTGCTCGCTTAGTGCTTATAGAAAAACCGAAAAAACACAAAGACTCGGAGGACAGCTATCGACCTCTATGCTTACTAAATGTACCAGGGAAATTATGGGAGAGCATCATAAGAAATAAACTGCAACAAGAGCTTGAAGAAAAAGGCGCCCTATCAGAACAACAATATGGTGCCACAAGGCTCTGTCTTGGGTCCCACATTATGGATTGCATATTACGACAGGATACTCCGGCTGGTCCTCCCGGAGGGAACTCACCTAGTGGCATACGCGGACGATTTTGCAGTGGTGGTGATAGATGGCAATGCGGAATACTTGAACCGAAAAGTGGAATGGTCGCTTAATATCATAGACCAGGAGCTGGAAGAAATGGGTCTTGAAATTCCGCCAGAAAAATCCGAAGCGTTGGTACTGGTCCCTATCTGAGATGAACCTAGGTTTTAAAAATACGACAATTTAAACAAAAAAAAGTATAAAATATTTGGGCATACGACTGGATATAGATCTAAAAATGTATACGCACTTGCAGGAAACAGCAAAAAACGTAAACCAAACGGTAGAACAGCTGAAAAGGCTAATGACAAACGTTAAGGGTCCAAGGGCAAGCCGCAGACGCACACTCTGCACAGTGGCACTGTCAAAAATGTTGTACGGTGCTCCTACGTGGTATGAATCGTTGATAAGAACAAAAAAATATAGAAGAATGTATGAAAGAATACATAGACAGCTGGCAATACGGATATGTAGTTCCTACAGGACGGCCTCGGCGGAAGCGCTGTGGGTAGTTGCCGGGCTGATGCCAATAGACCATGATGGCAAAAGAAAGACTAAGAAGGTACCTTGAAGGGGAGGAGAGCAGTAGTCGGAATAGAGAAGACACTGTGCACGAATGGCAGACAAGATGGAACCGGGAAATCTGATGTGCGGGGTGGACAAAACGAATCATCCGACTCATAGAACCATGGGTGACACGAGGATATAGAGAAGTAAATTACTTTCTCTCGCAGCTGCTGCTCGGGCATGGTAGCTTCATGGCATACCTCTATCGCAGACATCTGAGGGAGACCTAAAATTGTGTGTACTGCCCGGACCTGGTGGATTTATATTGGACCATACATTTTGCAACTGCTCAGGTTTGGGCGAAAGAACGACTGGAAATGGAAAAAAAGGTGGGGGGAAAGCTGACCCCAGAAAACCTACAGGAGACAATGCTACAAAGCAGAGAATGCTGGGACGCAGTGGAGAAGCTAGCGACATCTGTCATAATAGCAAAAGAGAAAGACGAAACGGATCGCAAAAAAGAGGAATAAGATAAACAAAAGGCAAACCCCGAGCGAAGTAATGCTGAGAAGGCAATCCCGCAAGGGGTCAGAATTGAGGAGTGGGGTTTTTAGTGGGTAGTCAAGCCACTTAGGCGAGTAGTCAGTCCCACACTCCCCAGAGCAATTTGGAGCACTGGGCCGTACGTAAATGTATTTTACCCCTCCTCCGGAAAAAAAAATCAAGACCACATATCGCACAGCAGCGTGACCTCTCCATACGAAATAACAAAAAAAATTCAATACTTTTATATAACCCTTTTAATATATAATACTTTTATAATACATTTTTTATATAACCCTTCAAATTTTCCCTGCCCCTATGTATCTTGCATGCGCACAGTGCGTACATTGGGTTTCCTATATATCATAGATATAGGTCTCTTACTTCAGTTTTACCAAAGTTTACTATATTACCTATATATTACCTATATTAATAGCAATCAAACTTATATGAAGAGAAAAACCACTGCATTAGTTTTTTCTTTATATAAACTCGACCACCATTGTTGTTTTATTCATGTTTATCAATCATTTGGAAACGTGTTAAATAACTTTCACTGCTATGTAATCAGAATTTTTATAGCTAACTGATTTATTGATCTTCAGCAATGAAGGACAATTAAATTAAAATATTCGGGAATAGCAAATCTTTTTAAAAATTATGAAAAGAAATTAGAATAATTGTTAATAATAATCAAACCATTTTGTAAGTGAAGAGAAATAGTTTCGGTAAATGAAATTACATCATCAAATATAGTTATTGTGTCTAATTCTATAGAATCAGAAATTTAACTGGGTTCCCTTAGTAGGGATAATTGGCTTGACCCGAATTGCGCACGGAAGGCTTTACATTAATTACGTTTATTTTATTCCACTACACTCGAATCTCGAACCGCTTTATTAACACAAGAAGAATTAGTAATGCCATATAAAATTAACACGAAACGCTATTGCAAATAACTTTACCACATCGCCTATTAAACTATTTGTAAAAAAAAATTATTTACAAGGTCCTTTCGAACTCACAATCAGCGTTGCTTGAAGCTCATAAAAACAAGTTCCAAAATTCCCTGATTTTAATTTTTTAATAAAACACATTTTTTTATTTAAATATTGATAATTTTGTTGCTTTATTTGAAAGTAGTGCCCTGAAGGTTGTGCGAAATAAAGCATCTGACAAATTGTCGACCGTGACAACCAACATATGATTATGAAATTTCTTTTATGAATTTTCGAAATGTTTACACAATATGGAAGATGCAAGTGATTTAAATTTACTTGATTTCTTTACTCGCAATACTTGACGTTACTCCTATACCATTATTTTATCATTTAGTTTGTATTTAATTCCATTAAACTTAAATCAAAAAGTCAAAAATATGCGAGCGAAATTCAAATTTGCGAAACGCCTCACCATTAGTCGAATCGAAATATGTTCTGTGACGCGACCTTATGACATTTATCGGTCTCAATATTCACTGTTCTGTTTTACTGTGAAATATTTCTGTAGTGTTTTCCATTACCTAGGGTGGTTTTGGTATATAGTGAGATTATAATTTATCAAGAACAATGACTGAAAGCAGTTTCGGACAATCTAACAAAAATAGATGCATTTATGACAGCGTATTTTCTATCGCATGCGCATGTGCAAAAGATGTTTGTAGGGTGGACTATACACCTGGATTGGGACTTTATCAAACACTTTATCTGGTGAATAGTATTTTTGCATTCCGGTGCTAGACAATATGTATAAAATGTTTTTTTAACTTTTTTCATTATCGAAATAGCGATTCAAAATGAAAATACTTAACTGTCTATGCAAATAGTAAACACTGAATGGCAATGTGCTCTGCGACGTCTCAAAAGCAAGCGATAAATGAACGTTCAAACAGGTCAAGTTTAATCGGTATTTTATATATTATTTTAAAAATTTATTTTAAAAAAGTAAAAAGTGAATTAAGCAAAAAAATTTATGCCTATTCCCTATTTCTGGAAAATTTGCGTTATATTGTGTTAAATTTATTTTTTGCAGTCCTTAATAATTTTTTTTAAAGAAGCTAAGAAGAACAGTTACTGAAACAGCAAAAGAAATCTTAGGACAATAGATAAAAGAAAAGAGCGAGAAAGCAACATAGGACCGAAACCAAAAATGTAAGAAATATATTTAAAGAAAAACAAGAAAGATAAAATTTGATGCGGCCAGGCGTGCAGCAGACAGAATATGTAGATACAAGAAGAGAGGATATGAGAACAAGCTCATAGCTAAAATGGAGGAGAACTTCAAAGAGAGTAGGGCCAGAATAGCATAAAAAACCTAAAAGACACATGAAGAGGCTACACCCCACGCACGAGACTAATCAAAAATCATGACGAACAAATGGCAAGCGAACCGAATAAAACTAAGAACATCTGGAGAGAAGATTGCCAGAAACTCTTAACAAAAAGAGAAGAAATGGCAGAAGACATAGGAGAAATTAAAGAGCTCGAAGGGGACAGCACAGAACCCACATCCAAAGAGGAGACGAAAGAGACCATACACAAAATGAAGGGAAACAAGGGACCGGGGATACATGTAATATCAGCTGAGGCTTACAAATTAGGTGGACACCTAATGCAGCAAATACACTACCTCATAATAAAAATCTGGGACGAAGAGATGCTCCCAGAGGACCTCAAAACTTCAGTAGAGGAAGATTGACGGTGCACCAGATCTTTACAGTCAAGCAAATTTTGAATAAAGCATTAAAGGGAATACCACATTGATATGCACAACATCTTCATAGATTATAGGCATGCATACGATTCGATCGACCGCAACAACCTTTACCAAATTCTACAGCACCTGGACACCACAATGTGCAAAACTGAAACCGTGGTGCGGGTCCAAAACCAACTCACGGACCACTTCAAAATAACGAAAGGGTTGAAACAAGCGAATGAGCTAGCACCCACACTCTTCAACCTAGCGCTGGAATTTGTTATGAGACGTTTGAATGTCGGTAGGAATAACATCCTAGCCAAAAAAATAAACAGTGCAACTAGCGGCATATGCCGATGACATAAGTATTATGAGCAGAAGGACAGACGAAGTGCAGAAGACCTATGCCCAACTAAAAGCTGCTGCCAAAGATAGCGGGCTCAGCATCAACACAAGCAAAACAAAAGTGATGGCACAAAGAAGAAGGCGCGGACCAGAATAACAGTTGCCAAACAACATCGAGGATGTTAACAAATTTATATATCTGGGTGTGGAAATCAGCAAAGATGGTATCGAAGACGGAGAAGTAAGACGCCGACTTCTAGCAGCAAATAAGGCGTACTATGGAATGGCGGAAAAATTAAGATCTAATAGTGTGCATCGCAAGAACAAGCTTAGAATATACAAGACAATAATTCGGCCCATCGCATGCTATTGTACACATGGACTATGACCGGAAAAAACTAGAATGCAAAGGACATATTTGAGCGCAAGGTGCTACATAGGATTCCACAGGCGGTAACGTTCGGAAACATCAGAAGATCAAGGTACAATTACGAGCTATACCCAATATACCAAGAATCACCGATTTTTACATTCATCAGACTGCAAAGACTAAGATGGGCAGTCTTACCTGACTGATAAGTCACCTGCTCAGGTTGGACGACAACCGTCTGCTACAAAGAGCACTGAACGTAAAAGTGCAATGCAGGCGGCTGATAGGAGGGCCAAAATAAAGTGGGAAGAAGAGACCCGGGAAGACGCATACCAACTACTCGGAGAAAGCGCATGGAGAAGGGCAGCAAAGGAAAGGGATGAATGGAGGAGAAATACAGGAGGACAGGACCCGATTTGGGCTGTAGCGCTATATGAAGAAAAAATCTTTAATAATTAGTGGTTTCTTAATGTACAATAGGGTGACCCTTATAGTTCGATATTTTTAGGCACACCTTCGAAAAACTTTCGTAATAACACAATATGTCCAGAAAAAATATTAGCTCATCTTATGAACCATAAGTCTTGCGAGTTCAACTTGTTCATACAAGCTGCGCGGGTACTGCACTGCGACTTGTATCTACGTGTTTCATTTGTCACGTCATACGTGATTTTTCAGATTATTAGTACGCTGTTGTTTATTGCATAAAGATGTAGGTTGATTTACCGAGTGATTAACAAAATGTTTTCTTTATCGGAATGCCTAGACATTGAATAAATGGTGCAAAATTACCATCTATTGGACAAGTTTTCGCTGCCTTGTTTTACAATAAGTTCAGCTAACTGACAGAAAAAGTGCTAAGCTTGTGATTAAGGAGTGGATTATATTTAGGGAAAAAGCAAGAATTCCTACAAAGCCATTTCATTACTGCGTGAAGTGACTTGTTGATTTATATCATGTTTGAAGAAAACTCCAAAAGAATTGTAAAAAAAAACTCAGGACACTTTCAAGAACCAAGAAATTCATTTTGATTTGAAATGAAACTTTGATAACTTATTTGATATTGCACAGGTTTTTTATGCGTTTAAATGAACGAAAATAAAGGAAGACAAAGTATTTTTGAAATATGCTTAGCTGGTGTAGACAAAAAGTTGGCTGACAAAGAAGAAAGAGGTAGACAAAGACGAAGAAAACTAAGACAAAGGGAGTGACAAAGTTGGCTGTTGCATCGACTTTTACTACCCACAACTTTGAACATCCACAAGATTTAGACGAAGAACAGATTCTAAAGTCAGATTGACACCGATTTCCTGCCCTGAAATAAGTTCGAAAAGAAGTAAAAAGAATATGATAACACCTAAACTTTTTGCAGCTTTAGTTCGAAGCCAGCTAAGTATGAGAGACTCCGTGTATATTCTTCATGCGGTCGTAGAAGCGCTTGGTCTGAGCAACGATGATATCCCAATTAACAAATACTCGATCCAGCGAATTCGTATTCAGACGAGATAATCCAGGGCAGAAGCAATAAAAACTGACTTTCAGAACAATGTATCTGAGGTAGTCATAGTTTATTAGGATGGAAATTTATTAAAATTATCGCTATCGCTTCATTTAATGACAGAGAACAGCTTCTTGCATTACCAAATCTGAGTTCTTCTGGCAAACATCAAGCTGAAACCGTCTCAACTGCCCTGCACTGTAATCTTAATGACAAGGTACAAATAATGCGTTGCTTCGAATACTGGCTTTTTTAATAGAGCTTGTGCGCTCCTTTGGGGCAGATTTTAGAAAGAGAATTGTTAATTGTTGATTGTTGTCTTCATGTTTATGAGTTGGTCTTAAGAACTGTGTTCGAAACGAAGATAAAGCAAAATACTTTCAGCCCAGATATTCCGATCTTCAAAAAGTTCAGAGACAATTAGAAAAGCATCGACTCAAATAACATGGAACTATGCCTTGATGTCGTAAAAGAACATCTTACTAAGACAAACATAACATCTTTGTTTTATAAAGCAGAACTAGTCCACGCTTTTATAAGAGACGATTATCGCGAATTGGTCGAACTACGCGCATGTTTTTGGAAGGAGATTCAGAGAACAAAATAAAAATCAAGCCGGCGTGTCGGAGCTATGAAAACGATTTACTTATTAAAAATATTAAAATAATATTAAATAATAATAAATAATATTAATAATATTAAAATATAAAATAATATTAAAATAAAAATATTTGCTTCAATCTCAATTCAGAATTCCCTACAAGATGTTTGCTCATTTATCGTCACATTGTATGTAAAACCTGTAAGTAATGTAAAAAGACAAAACCGATTCTAAAGCTGCTGTAAGCAAGTTACTAAAGCAAGTTACTATTGCTACTAAGCAATACTACCACCTGTTATATGTATGTGGAGAAACAGTAATTTTATCACTTTTTGACAATGAAGTTGATAACCAAACTAAGACGAAAATGATTGCCAACTTAAACAGGGACAATATCTCAGATTTTGGCAAACGCTAAATCCCATCGCAGGAAGAAATGGTCCAAGTTAAACTTATTTTTTGATTATATTTTCAATGTCATGTTTTTTGTTAATTAACCCGATTTTTGTTTCAGAATTCAAAACACTGGATAATTTTGTATCGGAGAAGAGCAAACAATTTATATCTCGACTACAGATCGATGACAGTTTTTTTTTTCAGGAAGACGTGAGTTGTTGGGATGATAATGCTGCTTTTCTGGAAGCTAAACGAAGAGAATAAGTCGTTTGAAGGTTGTTAATGACACAGCTGAAAGGGCTGTAAAATGAAGGCAGAATTTTCACAGACTTATCACGGTTGAAGGAGAGCAAAAAAAAACCTATTGCGCTGTGCCCAGGAACAATGGACAGCAAAGGGTGTCCAGGAAATTTGTATCCGGACTGTAAAAAACATACCCTAAGAAAAGTTATATTTCTCCCATTTAATTTTGTCTTTTATTCACTGCATTTATCGCATTTTTATTAATTTTGTTGGATTAATCAAATATTAGGACAACACACTTTTTGATAAACTTTGTGATTCAATCGGCACGGGTTGTAAGCATGCTAGAAAGGTAAAATTTCATACTCAAGTATGGTTTTGCATTTATAAAAGATTTCAAAATTCGA
Organism: Phosphuga atrata; assembly: GCA_944588485.1. Lineage (NCBI taxonomy): Eukaryota > Metazoa > Arthropoda > Insecta > Coleoptera > Silphidae > Phosphuga > Phosphuga atrata. The sequence continues at coordinate 11,218,006 of OX155895.1, read as the reverse complement.
AAGAAAAATCTCTTTTTTTATATAAGGAATACCCTAATGTACACTCCCTATTGCTTTAAAGTCTGTGGCAATGGATGATGACTTGATTGGCTGACGCCAACTAGTACACGCGTATAATAGCAACAACTTTTAGAGGAATGTCTTCTGAAGAGTAGGTTGAATTGAACCGAACTTAAGTTTGTTATTGCTTTTATCTACGACCACTATTGTAAATACTTGTGGACTATGTAAATACATCGTACCACACACATATGTAACAATCCGCGATTAATGTTATGTAATAATTCAAAATCACACATGAACGTTTGGTTTACGATTCTTTGATTGGTTGAGAGCAGCACGTTGATACTATTTTTAAATATAGTACTCCGTGATTTCCAAACAATCATTAAACGTCACATCATTCCATAGAAGCTGTCATTCATTTCGTTTTTTCACGTTTAAATCTAACGAAAAGTACAAATAAATACTAGATAAAAATGTATATAACCATTATGAATGTATTTCTATTCATGTCTATCAAGTTAAATAAGGTCGAAGGTGTTACATCAAACATATTTTTCTTAATACCAGAAACAATGTGGTCGTAGATAAAGTATTGTACATAACTCGAGTTGTAAGGCATTTACGTACTCGCGGAATTACGGTCTCCCCACTAAACGGGTCGTGCGTAACTGTTCCGCTCGTACGTAATATGCTTCTTCCAACCCTTGTCACGTAATATACTATTATTCAATATATTGTCAATTATTATAGAAACCTTATATTCAAAATTTGCTATTATATGATAAATCCACTGAAGCCAAAAGGCAGAAACGCGTTTATGGATGTTCACTAATTAATAATGTTTATCTGGATATAGTGTTTTTTGTTAACCACACTGTTTCAATTGGCACGATATGGCAGGAAATCGAATTGTATAATACATATTATTCTGTTTATTTATTTTATAAGTCATTGGTGAATTGGAACGTAGTAATATCATTACATAAAATTACAAAATTACAAATATTACATTTTTTATTATTACATTATTCATTCCATAAAATTACAGAATTTCTTGCATTATTAATAACAGTTTTGCAATGATTTTTTGTCTGTCAAGATCGTTTTAATTTACATTTTTCTTGTCCGAAAATAACTCGAAAACTACACGAAATATGTTATGTGAAAAATGTTTCAATTAAAACTTCTAGAAAATCAAATTATATACATTATTATGTCAAGTTGATACTAATCACCCTTGATCAATGTATAAACATTATTTTAGTATCATATTTTTCTAGTCTCACTAGTCCAGTAGGTCCAAAAACCTATAAAAAAATGGCGCTGTTTCTCTTGTTTTTTTAAATATGTATAAATAGGTTTAAATAGGTATATATATATATATATATATATATATATATATATATATATATATATATATATATATATATATATATATATATATATATGTGTGTGTGTGTGTGTGTGTATACTACCTAGGAATTGCTGTTATATAATCCACAATGACCTTGACATTGAATAGAATTGTAACAGATTAAACCCACAGTCCTTGCCTTTGTATCTTATCTTGGATCGACAGGTCTTGTATGTATAGTATGTATTGATTTTTCTGCATGTTAGCCAATCTAACCTAGGTTAAACCAACAGTTCTTGCCACATTATCCTATTTTGGATTGAGAGTTCGCGCTGCCACGCGTATGTTCATTTGTTTGCCGCCTCGCGGTGTGCAACCCAATCTAACCTAGGTAACCTAGGTCTAAGACCATCAGTAATTGCCACATTAATCAATTTTGTATCGAGAGTTCGCGCTGCCGCGCATATGTGATCTTGATATATCTGCTGCTTCGCGGTGTGCAACCTAATCTAACCTGGGTTAAACCAACAGTCATTGCACATGTAAGTGGTCTTAATTTGTGTACCGCTTCGCGGCATGTCACCCAATCTAACATAGATTAAAGAAACAGTCCTAGCCGCTGTATCTTATCTTGGATCGACAGGACCTGTCGATCTGTAGAAAAACTGAAAAGTTAATACTGTCAGTAATTTTAAACAATGCACATTAAAAAGTTACAAACCATTGACGATTGATAGTATTGAACTGTAACATTCTCTGGGCAATAATGAAATCATTGAGGGGCTTTAATGAACAAGTGAAAAGTACTGTCTGTCTAAAAGTTTCTCTGCTGCAAATCCTTGTTTGCATCTACAACGATAACCATTGTTTTTGTCACTTTGTTCACACTCATATTTGCGCCACACACAGGACAAATATAATACTTTGCAATCAAGCCCACTTGCATAAGGCATTTACCAGCCGATTCCTGACTTGCTGTCGCATTTCGGATACTATCAATATGAGACTTGAAAGTCATTTTTTACTATAAAAAAGACAATAAACAAAAAACAAATTACGTCAATAAAAAAATTGATACAAATATTCGTCTTAATCCTCGTCTAAAATGTTTGAAAATGTTTTTAACCACTGGTTTGTTTACATATTCACTGTCAACAAAATTTGACACTGGTGCTGTAGTCTGAGTGTGACCTTAAAGCAAAATCAACAGGTGTCTGCTATTTATAATTGGTTGAGTTTAAAGATATTGATATTATTAAATAGTAACATTTGTTTCTTCAAAGATTATAATTTCTAGGAAATCATTGTACACATTTCGTCGAAAATGTATTATTAGTATAACTTATCTTTCTATAGAAAACATTTCTTAAAAACAAATGCTTCACTGGCAAACACCACGACTGACATTGTCACATCAATATCAGTCGTGGTGTTTGCCAGTGATTAGTTGTTTTTAAGAAATGTTTTTTATAGAAAGATTAGTTTTACTGTATACGTTATTAATACAATGTATGGTTAGTATGGAACATTAATAAGTTAGTAAATAAGATTTGTCTTGTTAGTCAAGTTATAAAAGACTGTTATAGAAGATACTAAGGCCCATCGTGTTTTCTCTGTAATTAATGGTGTTATTATCAATGTCGAGAATTTCAAAATTGTCAAAATCAAAGAAATGGCCATCTATAAAGAAATGTTTTCTAAAGGGAGTTTTGTGTAAAATATCAAAATTCTTACAATCGTTCTTATGTTGACCAACGCGTTTTTACATATTGCCCAGATTGTCCAATATAACATTTATTACAATTACGACATGAAATATTGTATACTGAACCTGATATCACATATTTTGGTATTCTATCTTTAATTTTTGGTGAAAAACAATTTCCCTATAGTTAGGGTGTTGCACGTACCAATCTTAAATATGTTTCTTGTTTTAAACATCTTGATACAAAAGCAACTTTTTTAAGGAATACATTTTTTTCTTCGAATAACTATCGTTGAAATTTTTCGTAATTGCATTGCCTTTTTGCACAAAATTTATATTGACTAGTATAATCTGTCATGTTATAATAGGGTATATGCATGTATTTATTTTATATTTTGAATTCACTGTTTACACCGTTATAACATAGTAAAAAATATAAATACTGTTTAAAAATGCTGTAATTAAGTTTAAAATAATAAAACCGCCAGAACGCGCGCTCTGTTAATAACGTCAAGTACGATGTTCAGTGACAGTCCAGTCCATTGTTTCCTATGGGTGTACTCGTCTTTAACTTATTTCAGCATGAAAAAAGCTCAAAAGCCGGTTTATAAGTATTACATTGTGCCTGAATACAAAAACACTATCACCTAGAACGAATGCGACACCAGCTCGACTGGAACCAACAAACCACATGGGAACCCAAACTTGTAGGAAAACTAAGGAAACTAGTCAGTGACACAGACGTCGGACTGCAAGTTTGATATCAACCGACAGCACAATAAGCCTTAAGGTTGACGTGCGCCAAACCCTTAGAGGAAGTCGGGAATCTAATCTAATCTAATCTAATCTAATCACCTGCGTACCCGATAAATTGTTTTTTCCAATCCCGATAGATGCAAAATTACGTAAGGAATGGTGTATGGTTATCAGAGGACATGAAGTATCTGCAACAGCTTGTTTATATTGTTGTGAAGATCACTTTAATGTAAGACGGATTTCGATACCTAATATGATTTCAGTTAATCGGAAGTAAGTTTTAATAATCAAATATTTTTATTGTATTTATGTCTAAAAAACGTATAAACAGGCCGATTCTATAAGAGAAACGTTAAACATTTTAACCTTTAAAATTTTTCCATTTATAATAAAAATAATAAAAATAAATAAATAAAATAATAGCGATAGTAGTAGAGACTAGTATCTCTATTATTTTATTTATTTAGTTCAAATACTTTTATTAAATTATCTAAAATAAAAACAAATTAACGGCGTTTTCAATTAACTTTTAACTAATCTCTTAAAGAATCGGCCCGTTAATGTGTTATTATAGATTAATTAACTTCTAGCTTTCACTCCTTATACTTCAGCGGACGTAAAATTTGTATTTGCAAAGAAAAGAAGACGACACCGTGAATCATATCTATTCTCGGCAAATTATCAGGCAGATTATTCTCGGCAGATTGTGCTTTTACAAAATCACTTTTAAATCATTTCTAATCTCACTAGGATGCTAAAATTACACTTAAACAATAAATGAATTCACAACACACTCGTTATTACCATGTTTTCTAATCAAAATGCCAAACAAATGTAAGCAAAATGAACTTGTTGACATAGTATTTGACGTCACATTCTGTTATATTAATGTTGCGTTTTTAAAATCTGAATTTCCCTCGCTTAATTTGGACATTTATTTATTTTTTAAGAAACTAAAAAATTTTAAGAAATTAAAAAATATTCATTTCTAAAATAATGATTTAGTTCAAATGTCAGGCCAAATTTAATTTTATTATGTATCTTAGTGTTAATAAATTTTAATTAATTTATAATTATAATTAATACATTTTAAAATCAAATTAAGACATTTTTTGTCTAGTCTAATAATATATTGGGTTTTGATTCTTTTGTTTAGTTTGGCGCAATGAAAGAAAAATGTTGAAATTCGCAAGTAATAATTGAACGTTCAATACGCGGAAAACATTATCCACCCTTCCAATTCCAACCTCCCGCTGTTCGATGATTTGAAAGCAGTGTTGCGGAATCGCCGTGTAATATTTTTTGCGCCGGCAACGTAATATATAAAGAGAATTTTTCCAGATTCCCAAACTCCCCGTGTGTGTTCGCCGCTGTCGACTGGGTTTTATACTTTTTTCTCGCGAGTTCACGGATTAAAATTTGCTCCGCAGTTATTTAATTTTTCCCTTTATTTCTCATTTTAATTCGCATCCCTGCAAATGTCATTTTTTAAATTAATTTAATAATAATAGGAAAAAAAAGAGATCCTGTCGAGTAGAAAATCCCGAAAAATAAAGCTGTTGTATTTTCTAGTGAAAATAGCGTAATTGGTATAATTATTCTATATTTCTCTATGTGTTTAATTAAAGCTAATAAAAAAAAGCCTTTTCTTCTCATCGGAATTATTTTATCAAAACATTTTACGCTAAGAAAATAAAAAAAAACGACGGATTCTCCATTGACCTAGCATAATTAGTGTCGGATTAAGTTATAATCAAGTCAAAGAAGCTTGAAATGGCCATTTTACTAAGACTTTATTAAGAGCAGCTGGAGCTTGAAAACATTCATTAACATAATTTGTTAAACAAAAATTATAATAATATTTAAATGCTAATTATATGCAAAAACAAAAGTAATAAAATTATAATTAAATTTTGATAAGAAATAAAATATGATAAAAGATACTAAACATAAATAGGTTTTATTGAGATTTAAAGTAGATGAGAAAATAGTTCCTTCATTTTATAAAACATTTTATAGATTAAATTCCTAGATAAAACCCCGTTATTTTTCTAGTTTGCACACTTGAAAATCTCATTGAATCCATCTAATTCAAACTACATTGCGCGGAAGAGTTACGCTACCTCAACTAACTAGAGACAAACCCATCCATTACCTAGATTGATCTCAGCTGGAAATTCTACGCAAGATTTTAATTTCTACCCAGATAATATGAAAACATTGTTATTAAATATATTTCTTCGGTCGATCTAAAACATGTAATTATCTTTGCATAGGGGTGCACACGGTCATCACCCTCAAGGTTCTATGCATAATATAATACGTGTAGACCTGGAACCACCCCTTGCCATCTGCGATGCTAATCGCACATCCTGATGACTGGGTGGCAAATCAATTACACTCTTAACGTTTTAGGGGCAAATAAATTTGGTCACGCGTTTGAATAATAATTCAAACGCTACATAGACAAAAATTATATAAAACAATCTCTCTAACAACAAATTCATGAGATTGTAGGAAATTGTTGGAGTAATCAAGTATATTTATTTTTAGAAGGAACATAAAACGTTTCGAACATTAACAATCAATTAAAACTTCATTTTCACCCCGTTGAAAGTAAGTTCGGCCTCCATCAAAGATCACAATCGTTTGGCCCCAACAATCTTGAACTCATTCTTCGGATCTCCGAGTAACGGAAATAAAAAAAAAACGGCAAAGAAAGAAACTTCATCCCCTAATCGAGAATCTGCCATTAACCAGAAAACCAACAACTGTTTCTCTATCAAAATAAATCGATTATTGACTTTCTGTATAGAACTTTATTATTTTAACATCTAAACTATATATAAGAGACGTTCGTTTATTTCGTTTATTTAAGATTTTGAAGTTGTAATTATTTATGCTTGGTTTACCTAAATAATTACAATGTACGTATTTTCCAGGAAAGTCCAAAATAAGTCATGAAATAAATTCAACAAGATCTTCTTAGAAGCCAGTAAATTTTAATGTCTTAATGTTTCCTATGCCAATTAAGCTTGTTAATAAATTACGACGATTATTTCTTTGTCCATTTTCGGCATTTCGTTGCAAAATTAAGATAAATTTCTTTGTTTGGCGTAAAACTTTTGCTTTTTTTCAAATTTTATTTTGTCTAGAGGAAATGATTAATGTTATAGCACAAACATAAATTTAATTCTAAAACCATGAAATCTTTTTAGTGAATGAATAATGTTGAATATATTTAAATAAAAATAGATAATGATAAATTTGAAAAATAATACAATTTTTTCAAATATATGCTATATAAAGTTAATAATAGTTTAAGATTTCACAAAATGAATAAATTCTTGTAAATTGTAATTAATAATGATGGCACAAATTCTGTTAAACAAGAAAAAACTTAAGTTCTCGAAGAAATTGTTTTTGGCTAGCACATTTCAGAGTATAGAAAATAAAACAGAAAGAAAGTAGTAATATTTTATATTATTTTAAAATAACACACATAAAACTAAAAGAAAATAAATAATACCTTTATTAAAACCACGTTTTTATTAAAATGCACTAAATAGGAAACATATTCCGTGTTGACTATAAATAAAAGCGTGGAGCGTCCATGTAGATAACGTCAATATATTAGTTTAGCGCTCCACGCCTTTATATATTTATAGTCAACACGGAAAAAATATTTTCCCCATTTAATAAAAACGTGGTTTTAAAAAAGTAGTTAACCCCTAACCACCTGACATACGTCGCTCAGACCCAAAGTGGCAGTAATTTTCTCACCTGAGGCGTATGGCAGGTGGTTAAGGGTTAATGATAAAAGTGTGTGAAGAAGATTTTTAAGCACGAGTTGCGAAATTAAAAACACGAGCCGAAGGTTCATCCTTTAATCGCAATGAGTGCACAAAAGCCCGTCTTCACACGCGTGTATCATACATTATTTTATCGACATAGCATGCTAAAATACTGTTGAATCTACTAAAAAATAATTGTTTCTTACCAATAATATTGAAAAATTGTAATTTTGATAAAATACTTCAAATTAAGGTTAGAACTTTCAGCGCCTCCGTGGTAAAAATAGCTAACTAGTAAAAACGCACAGTGACGGGAACACTATTTTTATTACTCATGCGGGATAAGTACTATCTTGACACCCGTTTTTTTACTGCGACAAATGGCTGTTTGTCAATTCAATTATTACTAACACAAATATTAAACACAAATATAAAAAAAAAACACAAACAAAACCACAATATTAAAAAAGTGACAGATTTTTTTTTCATTAGAAAATAAAAATATGAATTAAAGAAAACGTTTTAAAATGAGTGTATCCACACCACCGGAGACAATTGAAAAAGTAAATTCTGTGCTGAAATTAACTTGCAGCATTTATTGGACCACACAGCAAAACGTTTGGCTACATATTTGGAGGATGTATTGATTAAATTGAATATACAAGAGCGTAAATCATTGACGCTAATTTCGAAATGGGGATGTGACGGAGCGCAACAAACACAATATAAACAAAAGATGCAGGAAGAAGATTCCACAGACAGCAATGTTTTGTTCCACTGGTAATTGGTTTGTAGCAAATGAAAAAAGTTGTTTGGCAAAATCCAACTCCCTCTTGAAACCAATGAGGATACGGTTTGTCAAAGAAACAGTGGATATCACAGAATCCGAAATCGCCTATGTAGAAGAAGCTATAAACGCTTTAAAAAATAGCGAATTCATACAAGGAAAGAGCTCTATTTCGATTAAGCATTTATTGACGCTAACTATGGTGGATGCCAAAGTATGCAATGCTGCCACGTCAGCTACCTCAACTATGAAATGCTACATTTGTGGTGCTACCTCCAATGTATACCTCCTCAATGCTACCTCCAATACCTTAATGACCTTAATATTACAAGAAATGTCTCCACAAACGCATTACAATTTGGCCTTTCTATATTGCAAGCTAGATCGTCGATGTGCCTAAAGCTGGATACGGCAACACTATTGATGGTAACACTAGCAGGAGATTTTTCGCCAATCCAGAGATGGTAACTAAAATTACCGGTATTGACAACCTGATAATACGAATCAAAGTGATTTTAGAGGTAATTTTAAATTCTCGAGAGAGAGAGCAGTACAATTTAGATGTTATTAACAGATTATTGCTCAGCTCTGATCCCCTAATTACTAGTATGAGACCGAAACAAAGAAAAGGATCAGTCATGCACAGCTAAGAAGCAATGTAAATGTTTCCCCATTTAATAAAAACGACGAAAGTTCTTCAGAAGAATCTGCGGAGGAAACTGGGGAAAGTCAAACTGACGACGAGATGTGGGACTCTTCAGGTTAACTAATAAGTTTTCTTGTTTGAAAAATTTTGTTTTTGCTTCATTTCCCTTAATATAAAGTTTAATTTTTTTTTGTCTCAATATACTATTTTTTTCCTATTTATTTATACTCCTATGTACTTCAAACAACTATAACAACTATAAATAAACATAAAAACCGATTTAAAATGTATATAAACTAAGAAATAATTTTGGCCGGCTAAATCGCTGAAATACCCCACTGTTCGACGTAGAAAAGCGGCAATTTATAAGCAAGGTATATACGCTATTTTTTATTTGAAACTTAGATGTAACAACCAACTTTGGTTTTGCGGGAAATTGAAGTTTTTCCTCGATTTTCGGAAAAATCTTTACTTTACAAACCATGAGGAATTGAAAAAATTGGAAAAGACGTAATTAGAAAATTTGAAGATTTGCTCTGCTTCTGGTCCAGACTAAGTGGAGTTTTTACTGGAATATCAGAAATATGGCTATATTGATTATGGACCAAACAAGATTTGGAATTTCCCCTCGACTTTAGGTAAAATTGATACTTGGATTTGGAACCAGACGATAGAAAACGTAAGAACTTGTAGGAAAATTCTCAATACCGTCCTGATATTTGTAAAAATTATTCCTAGGATTTTGGACGGAGCGTTGCGAAACTAAAGAGTTTCCCCAATTGGAGTTTGAACGGGAAATCGCGAAACAAAATAGAAATTGGGTTTTGGAAGCTGTAACGGTTAGATTTTAGATTTGGATCCTGATCAGATGAATAGAAATTTTGACCCTTAGAAAAACTCGAATTTTCAAAATTTGCCATTTATTCTTTTGGAAAAAATAACCCTTCAAGTGTGTAATTTGAACCAGAAAATATATAACTTTTTCGACTTTCCTTGGAAAACTCTTGTGTATTTTCCTTATTTCTTAATTTTTTATTTACAAACTTCTTTTTACAAACTTAAACTTTCGAGATTTATCTCTCATCAGTACAGCTTTGCTTCCATGAACAATAATTTGTAAGCCCAAGCATTTGTAAACCCAAACCCAGTTAGAGCTCCGGAAAGGCAGAATATATTTATATATTCAGGCTGTGTTACGTTTGTTTTAAGTTTGTCTGATTTTCTATAACGTGGGATGGTTTTACCAATTCAAACTTCTTTTTATTAATTCTTAAAAAGGGAGCAGCCCATAGCATTGTTCCCCTTTGCAATCGCGCAGCCGTGTTAATACACGTCGGAAAAAATTTTTTCACTACGTCTATGCTTTTTGTTTAGTACAAACAACAACAAATATAAATCGTTTAATAATGAAACTCCATTTGATTTACATTGGACTTTTACGCAAAATTTGGATATTTTTCCCCTAATTATAAAAATGGCATTCTTCAGTAGATAAAAGTTTTTTTTTATATTTTTAGTTTCTGCTTTTTAAATTTGTATGTGTGTGTGTGTAGTGAAATTTGTCAACAGATTTTACATAATATTTGATATATAATATATATATATATATATATATATATATATATATATATATATATATATATATATATATATGTATATATATATATATGTATATAACGACAGGGAAACCTTTTGTATAAATGAGGAGACTCCCCAAACTAATATGGCATAGAGGTTAAGACCGACTAGATTTCAGATTGGCATACAGTCAGAAGGATCTCCTCGGCCACCGCCTTGCAGTTTAATTTTCTAAAGATGTAATCCGTCATTATTTTCCATGTCAGATGTCCCTCTAAGTAGACTCTAAGAAACTTGACTACCTTGGTTCTCTTTAGTCCAACGTTTTCATTTTGTAATGGGACATCTTTGATAGTATTCCTTCTGTGACATTAGAAGGCCACGTAGTTGGTCTTTGAAAAATTTAAATGGAGGTTATTTGCGCAAAACCTAGTATTCTTGTATACTTTCTAGTTGAGAAGGCTTCATGATGTTAGTGTCATCAACATACACGGTGCAATGATTACCACTGATATGTTGAATGTGATCACTTATATGAATGTGTTAGAATGCTACCTTGGGGAACTAATTTTTATATGTTTAGTCCTTGATAGTTTTTCCATCAGTTTCAACTTTGACATATTGTTGTCTATTGCTGAGATAAGACTTGAACCAGCAACCTGCCTTTTCTCTAATATCATATGAGTATAACTTTTCTAGTAGTTTGTTGTGATCGACACAATTAAACGTTTTGGTAAAGTCACAGAAAATGCCGACTGGACACTATCCATCAACCATCACATTGAAAATTTTTTCGAAGAACTATACATATATGAAGAACTATACCGATGAAACTGCTGAAGCGTTTAATAGTTTCTTCATCAATGTGCCTCAATGCATAGCCAATAATATTCCTAACATCAATATTACTGATCATTATATTCCGTGGATTGAGCATTCAATGTAGTTAGAAGACTACACGATACTGGAAATGGCAGAACTTTTGCAAAAACGCAAAAACAGAGCGAGTTATAGGCCAGATATGCTGCCTTACAACATCATAAAGGAATTTGGAAATGAGCTGGCACGGCCAATTACAGACCTAATAAACTATTCATTCCATAGTGAATTCTATCCTACATCACTCAAAACAGCCGTTATTATCCCGGTATATAAAAAAGGAAATAAACATAAGCTAGACAACTACAGGCGAATCTCTATACTATCAGCACTGGCAAAAGTAATGGAGTACAGTATGGAGAAAAGATTGTTGAGTTTTATAGACAATTTAATACCAAAGGAACAATACAGCTTTAGACAGGGAAAATCAACTACAACAGCAATCCTCGATTTTTACAACAGAATTTTCAGTGAGGTCGACAAAGGCAAATCGCCAGTCGGCATTTTTTGCGACATGTCCAAGGCCTTTTGAGTGTCTCCAAAGTATCATACAATATCGGTGTACTGCAGGGGAGTGTGCTCGCGCCGACATTATTTTCCTTATACACTGCAGATATTGTTCATTATCCTGAGGGAAAATACTGCACCATGTATGCGGTTTTGTTGTCACAATGCCAGTTGCCAGTTTTATAATATCTGCGGACTCCATGATCCAGACTATAAGCTCCTAGAGGACATCTACAAATGGTTTTCGAGCAACCACTTGTATCTAAACATAATCAAAACTAATTATGTTATATTTCAAACGGGAAGATATGTTCGGCAAAATATATTCCTTGGTATTAATAAAGAAGCTAGTTGGTAGCGGTCTGCTATTACAAATATACTATGCAGAAATTCAATCCAAACTCTCATACGGAATTATGGTTTGCGGACAATCCCCACATACACAATATATTCAAAGCTCAAAAGAGAGCAGATAGATGTATTATAGGTGTTACCAAGAGAACGTCCTGTAAAACCTATTTTATAAAACTGAAATTATTAACTTGCACTATATATATATATATATATATATATATATATATATATATATATATGTATATATATATATGTATATATATATATATATATATATATATATATATATATATATATATATATATATATATATATATATATGGGAGTTGGCCTGCTATATACATAAAAACAAAACTCAATTACCAACAATGAAGGACCAATATCACCACAATACGAGAGGATGTTGAAACCTAATCATTGAAAAATAAAATCTAAGGATATGTGGCATATTCTTGGTATATTTAGCATTTCTTTTTACTTTCGCTTCTAAAGCCATCTCCAAAATCATGGATGAATAGAAGCAGTATGAATAAAATAGAAGTCAACAGCGAAGTTTTCATTGATAATGAATTAATACAGCACTGACACGGCACGGATATGTCAATATACTTTAAATATGTACAAAAAATGAGTCAATTTTTTAAAATAAAATTTTAATCTACTCACCGCAAAATAGTCCTGTATATATAATAATATAATAGTGCATAAAAGTATCCAAATCGTTCGTAAAATTTCAAAGCGATACAAATGGTGTTTCATTATTAAACGATTTCTGTCTTTTGTTACTATGGGAAACAACTCGTCACTAAACAAGAAACATAGGCGTATGAAAATAAATTTTCTAACGTATATTAAAAGTGGATTCATTTTTCATCAATGGATCAATTTTCAATCAAGAAGTCTAAGACTCTCAGTCTGGATTTATCTGGCTCTAATATAACTTAACCTAACCATAACATAATCTAGATTAAATATAGGATAAACTAGATTACATCGACAATGACCAAATAGTGTTCCCGTCACTGTGCGTTTTTACTAGTTAGCGTTTTTCTACGGAGGCGCTGAATGTTCTAGCCTTATTGTCAGTGATTTGAAGTATGTTGTCAGTCAAAATTACAATTTTTAAAATATTATCGGTAAAAAACAATTATTATTTTGTAGATCCAACACTATTTTAAGATTCTTCGTAGTTAAAATAATGTATGACACACGCGTGTGAAAGGCTTTTGTGCACTCATTGCTATTAAAGTTTAACTCCGCAACTCATGCACAAAAGCCCTTCTTCACACACTTTCATCATAAACTACTATTAACAAATTTATTTAAAGGATTAAAATAGCTTAAATTGTTTTGTGTATCCTTTTGCGTTCTAATTAAAACTAGCCCAATGGTCTATTTAATTATCTATTTTAATTGTCTATTGAATTCAAATAATTTATTAAATTCCATTTTAATTCTCCATCTAATTCTTTTAAGAAAAAGCTTACACATTTTTCTATTCTTAATTATTTTGTTGTTTTAGACATAAATTAAGTTTATTACAGTATTTCCATTACTTTCCTTTCTGAGATAACGAATATAAAAAAGTGTTAAAATAAACGTTCTGATTTGATTATTGTATGTAAAACAATTATCGGAAAACCAAAGATAAAGTAATGCGTAAAAGAGAAAGAGAACGAGGTCGAAATTTCCAGGTAAACTGGCATTAATAATTGACACGCAACGGCCACATATTTCACCAATTTGGAGGGGACTAACTTTTTAATGTGATTTTTCAATGTGCATTAAATAATCGATAAAAGTCCGCGGCGGATCAAACGGCCAAATAAATACAGAAAATAAAAATTAATTATTCAAAACGCACTTTAACCGATGTGTTTTATTTACCCTTTCTATGAAATATTTATTTAATGATATTTTCGAATAGAACCTTTTTTTTATTATCGTTATTCTACTTTAATCTAACACTGTCATCAAACAACAAAACCGTATATAAAAATCAAATAGTATGGAATAAAGTTCCGACTAAATATGATTAATTTGTGCATTATTTATTTAGTTAAGCAGATAAAACTAGTACTCACTTAAAAGAACATATTGACTAGAATTCATATTGTTGCTTTGTTTTTATATCAACAATATGGAAAATATAGAAACAAGTTTAACGAAAATATATAAACAAGCTTTTTTCATTAAAATATATAAAATACAATTTTATAAAAATTTATTAATATACATGAGAGAGTGAGAGAGAGAGATAATATATTTATTGTATACTTTATACATAGGGCTATCGCCCACTAGGTCCTTCTGCCCTTTTTTAAAAATATATTTCAACTATTACTGAATAAAGTTAAATTTATAATATACGATATAATTTCTGCTTTACCTCTTCTGATTTATTTATTATTATTTTTTTTATTTTTGTGTAGAAAAATAAGGAATTTTTCCATCTAAAGCATAGTGATTTGTGTAGTTCTGTAATAATATCCCAGTGCGGTTCCAGACGGAGCTCAATAACTCATCAAAAGTAGAACTCTTTGTCTTGTTTGTAAGTTGCGTGAACGGCAAAAGAAAATTGACAAGAAGATTGAGAGCTGTGTGGGATTATTGCAATTTCTCTCCCAATACTTAAAACACACAGAACGAACTGAAACTTTCATAAACTTAAAATCATATTGGACTTCGTCTAACAAGAATCGTGTTAACGTTGCATTATGCACGCTGTATTGGATTTATTTGTCATTTTACAGACGTTTAAATTCAAACTATGGATACAACTACAATTAAAAAGCAAAACTAAAAACTCAATTCCAAACCATTAGTATGATCTGACTAGTCTTATCTACCTAACCTAACCTTGTAATTTTACAGACGTTTATATTAAAACTATAGATAATACTGCAATAAAAAAGCAGAACTACAAACACAATTCCAAACCATTAGTATGGTCTGACTAGACTTGCTCTATCTAACCTAACTAACAATTTGTGTTTAATCTTGTTCATTTAGTCATGTCTGTCTAATTTTGTCTGTAGGGTTTAAGCGGTCTAATTTACAGGTTTCCATTAATATAGTCTTTTCCGTCTAGTCTTCTGCATCTGCAGACTACAACTAGAACTTAAGCCAGGAAAAATAGGAAAACATTATGGCCATTAAGGCAAGGAAAACATTATGGCTTCCGAGACGAAAAATCAACACTAGACGCTATAGCAAGCCATCGAAGTAGCAAAAACCGCAATCGGACACACAAAGAACTAGAAAGCTATGTGCCCTTATGTCCACTCTTGACCTAAGCAATGCTTTCAACTCAGCTACCTGGCAAAACATAGTTGAGGCGCTCTCAGCAAGAGGTATCTCACCATACCTGCTACGTCTTGTACGAAGTAACCTACGTAAAAATGGCGCTAATTGTATGCAATGCTTACCGGACTGTCTAGGGTTGACGCCCTAGTATTAGCCGGCATACCACCCATAGAACTTATGGTAGATGAGAGGGTAGAAGTCTACAATGGCAAATCAAACGGAGAAAAAAAGGCGAAGACCCGAATGCACCAGGCCTGGAAAAACCAGTAACATCTATCCACTAAGGGCCACTGAACCAAAATCCAAAATCCCTGATGTGGAGCGTTGGCAAACAAGAAAACACGACAAGAAAAATCTTTATGTCACGGGCATGACTGTTTTAGGAACTTTCTCCATAGCATCGGTGGGGCTACAGATTGCCTTTGTATTTACTGTGGACTCACTGTGACATGGACTGTGACATGAATACCCGATACCCGAAAGGGATGACCAGTGTAAGTAAAGTCTTGTCTGTCTAGTGTTGTCTGCCTAGTCTTGTCTGCTTAGTCTTGTCTGTCTAGTCTTGTCTGTCTCTATTGACAAGAAGAATGACGCATTGAAAATACAAAGCGTAACAATAACATATTAACAACATTGTTGTTGCTGCTGGGAAGGCTCTAAAAACCTCAGCAGCACTTGGAAAACTTACGACAACTGTAGGTGGCCCTAAGAGCACCAAGCGAAGGCTCTTGTGCTCAGTTGTCGAATCAGGCTTGCTCTACGCAGCGCCAATCTAGAAGCGAGCCATAGAGAGAGCAAATCTAAGGTAAAAACTGCAATCCATTCAACGAAAAATGGCGCTACGCGTGTCCAGTGCATGTAAGACTTCTCAGGTTAAGCTGTTCTTGGTATTGGGGGAATAGCTGCTATAAAATTTCCTGTTGAAGAGAGAGACACGCTTTATAAACAAAGGAGCAGTGAAAACAAAAAGGAACTGAGGAAGAAGACAAGCACCTAAATGTTCGAAAGTTGACAAGATTACTGGGAAGCCTCAG
Organism: Phosphuga atrata; assembly: GCA_944588485.1. Classification (NCBI taxonomy): domain Eukaryota; kingdom Metazoa; phylum Arthropoda; class Insecta; order Coleoptera; family Silphidae; genus Phosphuga; species Phosphuga atrata. Next base: position 11,201,300 of record OX155895.1, on the reverse strand, counting down.
AGAATGGTGAGTCGACGATACTCCTGATCGCAAAATTAGATCCATGGGTCACAAGAAGGCACGGAGAAGTTACCCACTACCTGACGCAGGTGCTGAGCGGCCAGGCGTGCTACAAAGACTACATGCACAGTATTGGGCGCAACGCAGACAACCAGTGCGTTTGTTGTGATATGACAGATAGTGTTTATCACACAATCTTCGAATGCTCCACGTGGTCTTTCGAGAGGAACGTATGGAATTCAAAAACAAAAAGAATTCTAGAAACTAGCACATTGACGGAGACAATGCCTAGGAATGAAGATGACTGGTCTGCAACATAAATCATGATAAGAGACATACTAAGCATGAAAGGACAGGATGAAAGGACAAATATCAAAAAAGGAAATCACTTTCCGTGGATGGTGGACGTAAGGACATCAAGAAAAGTCAAAGCCAACGCCATCTTGAAGATTGGCGAAATGCAGTTCCAAGATCCGTGATCTTGCAAGATGCGTGATCTCCAGCCCGTGAGTTTTCAGGGGGGGCACTAATCTTGCGGCTCCATTCTTCTGTATTCTTTCTGTCCACCTGTCCTGCCCATTGCCATTTGAGATCCTCTGTTCTCTCCATGAAATAATAGATGTCATGGAGAGAACAGCGGATCTCAAATGGCAATGGGCAGGACACGTGGCCAGAAAGAATACAAAAGAATGGAGCCACAAGATTACCTTCTGGAGACCCCGGGAAACAAAAAGAAGCACGAGAAGACCCCAAACGAGATGAATAGATGATAGACATAAAGACAATAGCAGGAAAACAGCGGATGAGAACAGCAAATGACAAAGAAGCATGGAAAAAAAATGTAACGAAGGCTTATAAGAAGAAGAGAAGACTTGTCAAGTTAACTGAAGGTGCTTGCTATGTCCTCATTAAAAAAAGTCTTGCCTTGTTTAGTCTGGTGTTACTTACTAATCTTGTCTGTGTAATCTTGTCTGTCTTTTATTAACAGATTAGAACAAACAAATGATTGTCGAGTTTACTGAAATCAGTTTTTAGTATAAGATTTACAATTAGCCTTTATGTAAGGAATAGTATTGAAAATTATGATTGGTAATTAACATACAATTTTGTAATAAATTAGCTAATCCTTTTCCAATTTATGGCTCCTCCGCGTTAATGCGTGATATATTGTCTGGGTCGGGCCATGCATTTTAAGTAGTCACTAGATTGACGCCATTAAATGAGAATTAGACACTAAGTGAGTTAAATTACTTTGCACCCCAATGTACTTTAAAGTAACTGCTACATAAGCCAATTACATTCAGATTCCACTAGATATTTAGTGCACATAATATCAAATTCAATTCACAAGTTTACAAGCAAAATCTATTCATAAAAAAAAATCAAAAAGACTTAATAATTCTTTTGAAAAATAATCTAGGAATATAGATTATAGCACATATAGACATATATAACATTTAAAAAGAATGTTGAAAGCAAAGCTTGTCTCGAAAGCCTTTTAAAGCCTCACCGAATTTTTCAATGAACACATGTGAGCTGTTAATTTGGTTTCAGTTAAGTTTAGTAGTGTAATATGTCTGAAATTATTTGTATGTTTTTTTCACATGTCTTACATCCTTGTGTGTGGATTTTATGGGACTAATAAATAAATTCAATTCTATTCTACTATATAATTTCTTTCTCCATATATTAGACTCTAACTGCAACTGTAAAACAGTACATATTAGTTTTTAATTCACATTTGATGTACACCATAAGAGTGAGACCTGCGATCACTTACGGGGCAGTTGCGTGGGGAAGTAAATCAAAGAATCAGTGATTTAAATTTACAGTGTTTTCTTATATCCTAAATATCCTAAAAATATTTAAAATCTTCTTTTATTCGCCATTTCAAAAATGGCGTGAGGCTTGAGAGGGTTAAGAAAACAATTTTTCAATTTGAACAATTTAAGTCTTCCAGATAATTATATACAAAACGTCCTCCTCTCCTGCTTAAATAATGCGGTAATATTTTTCCATTTTTCCTGAATTTTAATTAGGGTTCTCTCGAATATCCAGACTGTGTGAACAAAAAAATTATATACAAAGCGAATTAGAGAGAAACAATTTAGTCAAAGTTCACGTTGAATTAAATTAGTTACATCAGTTACATCAAAACAAAGCCCCAAGGCCGCACACAAAACATGTAATTATGAGTGTAATATGTATTTTAGCATTCAATTATGTTTATCATATCTCCAGACAATCTCAGTCTCCAGTTCATTCCACTTATTTACACAATAAATTAAATTACATAATAATATTTTGTTTTGCAAATTTAAAATTATTTTAGTAATATTTTCACAGATATAACTAGTCAATGGAATTATTTGTCTAATTGTCTGTATCATTTAGTTTTGAATATCTAAGCTCTTGATAATGCTAATAATAATAATAATAATAATAATTTATTCACATTTGCCACAGAATCATTCATACATATATAAATATATATATATATATATATATATATATATATATATATATATATATATATATATAATATATATATATATATATATATATATATATATATATATATATATATATATATATATATATATATATATATACAGACATAATAAATAGAAAAATACATATACATACAAACCATGATGTGGATGTGATAGTCAAAGAACAAAATTGATTAAAATAAACAAATTAAAATTATATTAAGACTTGCATACAATTTGCAGAATATTATTAGTGTTGGAGGAATTCATCAATTGAGTAGAATGCTCCCTCAGTCATTAACGTTTGATTTTACATTTAAATTGCTTTTGTGGCTTACATTTAATGTCATCACTTAGATGATTAAATAATTTAGTGCCAATACAAAAAAAAGATTTTTCAAACAATGCTGACTTATGCTGTAGAGGTCTTAATTGCATTCCATGTCTTGTTTGATATGTGTGCGAACTAGATGCAGTGCTATAATTATGTATATTGTTCTTAGTGTAGCACAGGCATTTGTAGATAAATATCGATGGTAGGACTAATAAATTATTGGCTTTGAATTAACTTCTGCAGCTCTGCCTAGACTTTAAATTAAAAATAAGCCGAATTATTCTTTTTTGTAAAATGAAGCACCTTTTAGCGTTACTTGAGATTCCCCAAAGCAGAACATTAAATGCAAGATGTGAATATACAATAGCATGGTAAAGATTTAAAATTGTATTGGTATCCATCGATTTTTTCATTTGAGAGATTATAAAATAAGCTCTTGAAAATTTCTTGCAAACCATATCAATGTGATAAGACCATGTAAGTTTGCTATCAATTTGTACTCCAAGAAATTTGGTAGTAGGCGACAGTTTGTAGCGTTGATTATTTATTAGAATGTCAAAGTTCCTGTCCATGGTTTTTCTTTTGCTAAAATATAAGCAGATGGTTTTGTCATGATTCACAATAAGCCGGTTCTTTTGGCACCATTTACTGAATTGATTGCTAATGATTTCCACCTGTATTTTCAATTCATCGATGCTGTTTGCAGTAACAGCAATTGATGTATTATCAGCAAACATGATGGTCTTGGCGTCTATGTAACTCGGTAGATCATTAATAAATAGTAAAAATATAAGTGGTCCCAAGACAGATCCCTGTGGCACACCGATTCCGATATCCTTTGTGTTAGAAATGTAGTTGTTTAATCTCACAATTAATTTTCGTTCTGTCAAAAATGATCGTAGAAGGTTTAAAAAGGTGCCCCGAAAGCCGTAACATTCCATCTTGTCAACTATAAAATCAATATTGATAGTATCGAATGCTTTTGCTAGATCAAAGAATAGTCCAACAACATGGTTTCCTTCATCCAGATTTTGTATGACAAATTTAACGAAACTGGTGGCAGCAGTTTCAACCGATTTATTCATGCTGACATTCTGATAACAGTTCATATTTAAAAATATAATCATGCGATCAAATATGAGGCGCTCAAAAATTTTTGAGAATGAAGATATTAACGAGATTGGTCTATAGTTGTTTACATTCTGAGGGTTTGCTTTTTATGAAGTGGCACAACCAATGCGACTTTTAAAACTGATGGATAGACTCCTCTATGGATTTATTATAAAGATGCACTAGCGGTTGTTCGATAGCTGTGAAAATACGTAATATGGTGTTAACTGAAAATCCGACAATGCCTGCGGAGTCCTTTGAAGAGATTTTGTAAATAATATTTTGTATATCAGCTACGTCTATAGGCGGCATGAAGAAGGCCAGGATAGTGATGGATAAACACGTTTAATATATTGACGAGGAATTTCGGAGAAGTAGTTAGCAAATTCTTCTGCGACTTCATTTTGTTTCACTATTTTGTTTATATTTATTATTAGGGAAATTTGTTTTGGTTGAGAGAGAGCATTTACCCAGATTTTGGTTTATTATTTTCCAAGCCTCTTTCATTTTATTATTTGTAGAATTTATTGTATTGAAGAAGTAGGACTTTTTTGTAATACTAACATTTATTGCGTGTTGACGCTTTTTTATTTTATATTGATTACGAAGATGCTGATCACCCAATCTGCAACAAGCCCAATACAGATCTCGCAACTTCTTCCCCTCCTCTATGATTGCCGTTGTTATCCATTTGTTTTCAGGTTTAATAACAATTCGTTTTAGTTCCTCTGGCATAATATGGTTAAGTCCAAATGATATTGTATTTAGGAATTCCTTAAAGCTTTCATCAACATTTTTTTGATGCACAAATCCAAAATCCAACTTGTAGAGCCAGTGTCGGTATTTATTGAATTTTTCTTCAGAGTAGATCCTAGAAAGTTTATAAACACACGTTTCTTTTTTTAACACTCTATTCTTTAATTCAAAAGCTTTCAACTTTAGATGTAAAATTTGACTTAGATGATCAGCAAGAACAGGTTCAACTGAGCTGTTTGTGAAAGTATTACTGTCTAGGTTTGTGGCTATGTAGTCTATTGCAGTACGCGTACAAGAGCCATCTGCTCTGCCGCATATTTTTGTAGGTCCCATATTAATCACTTTTAAATTAAAACACCTTAGACGATCTAGTAGAGTTCGTCTATCCATAGTATCTTTCATGAATTCAATGTTAAAATCACCACAGAGAATAACATAATTATTAAGTTTTTGTACATGGCTTAAAGTGTTTTTGAGTTGATGAAGAAAAATCTTTAAATTACCTTTAGTTGATTTATAACAAGTCACTAACGAAATTCGTGTATTGTGTACCATTAGATTTATACCACAAGTTTCGAAATCTAGTTCAGTAGAAAACTTTTGAATATTCAGATCAGACACTTGTAAATTTTGAAAAAATTGGTACCGAAACCTTAAACGATGAGTATTCGTCTGGGTATTTTGAAGTAAGTTTCTTACACGTTACTTTACTAAATTTTCTATTATTCAGATATTGTGTTATATCACTTACAGATAAGGTTGGGTCCAGCCGGTAGACATGCAGGTGGCAATATCTTGTGGCTGCTTTTATCTGGGTAGTTTCATCATTTGTACCTTGAATAATCTTCGATTTCCTTGTACCCCTTTTTCTATAATGTTGTGTCTCCCATTTAACATTATCTATTTTGTTTTCATTTATATGTAGATTTGGCTCATTTCTTTTCTTAATCGTTCCAGTTTTTGTGTTATTGTTTTTTCCAGTACTGCGCCCATCCTTGACGGGATATGTTTCGGCCTTATCAGGCCGCTTGAACCACTATCACTGCTTATCGATAGAGTCCGCTCTTTTTGGTTTAATTTCTGCGGAATGATTGATTTTTCCCGCGTAGTAGCACACGCTGAGGCAGATAACATTTCATTTTTCTCCATTAATTCTTTAACTTTCTTAGTTAAGTTTGCAATTAGGATATGCAAAGGCTCAACGTGTTTTTTATAATCCCCGACATTATGTTTTCGAAATCTGGACTCAAGAAAAGTCGTTAAGATTTCGAAATGCTTTTCAGAGGGAATATTTGATCTCAATTCTCTCATTTTGAAGATTGAGTTAAGATTTTTTTATTTGCAATAAACTTTTTTTAAGCTACCACAAACAGTTTTTTCTTTTATTTTCTTTAACAATTAAATTTATGAATTGTTCGAACGTCCACTCTCGCTGAACGTCGCACTTGAACAAGAGCATTATATTTATTTTCTCCTTTCATTGCCTTTATCTGAGTCTGCTTTTCATTGAATTTATAATTTATTTGTTGGGTACTTACGTATTAACGCGACCACCGCTATATTTTTAAATGCCGCCAATCTACACCCAAAATTTTTATGATAAATCATATAATAAAACATTTTATTTAAAATTAAAACATTTTTAAAACACAAAATACTTTATTTTTTAACCCCGGTTAGATTAGGTTGCCCGCCACGAAGCGAACAGATAAATCAAGACAATATACAACTCTCGATCCAATATATAGCGGTTGTCGCGTTAATACGTACCATTTGTTGTCTCTAATTTCAAGAAACAACGATAATATTATGAAATTATTAGGATTTTCTTTTTGGGTGGGAAAGATTAACTTGAATTCAATCAAATTTTGACATCATTTCATTCATATTTAGAACAATTTCTGTGAATTTTTTTGAATAATTTCAGCCAAAAATAACAAAGTTACGGTGTAATGTTCGCCAAAGGTTATAAGTATAGTTTTCCAATTGCTTGCAGAGTAGCCATTTCGATTTTCATGTGAAATCAAAAAGGTTTTGATTTTACATTAAAAAATTATTTTCTAAGAATATATACCTTAATGCAGGCGAAAAAAATGAAAATTAAAAATGTTTCAGGTTTTAGAACAATTTTTCTTCGATTTTAACGATTTTTTCCTCTAATTATGCAAACAAAAATACCCTTAAAATCATGATATCATCTCACACGTTGGTTCATATAATTCGAATTTTTATAAAGAATCATACTATCAATTTTTATAATAATCGGTTTTACAATTTTTGAGTTAGATTGCACGCAAATGTGAAAAAAGTCATTTCGAGATAAACGAGGTAGTCTGTACCCGATGTGCACTCGGTCCTATGCTCATAAAATCTAAACGAATGCGAATTTCTATTTGAAATTTTGACAGCGTATTCTTAGATAGTTAAGCTAACGATTTATGCAATAAAAAAATCGGATTTTTTGAACATCCTAATGTGGTTTCCCCTCTTAAAGATGAAATGCAGCCTGAAGACCATGACAAATCTCTTGTTGAAACAACTACTTCCCTGGGTAATACCACGCAGGGTATTGAATTATACAACAGACATTTGCATATTAGTCCCAGTACACTTTCGTGTCACTAACAAGTACTAGATAAATAACAGTTTTTAAGATCATTTTTATCTATTTAGATTAAGTGAATAGCCATCACCTATTTAGATTAAAATAGTGCATCCTTGCTTTTTTGAATGATATTATAATGAAAGGTATATAATTATATTATAATGAAAGTAATAAAACTCGTTAAAATTTGTATTTACCTGTATAATTTGTATTTGCATTTACTTGCATGTTATGAAATGCATTGATTACTTTACTTTTTTGAAAGGTAATTAGTTTTGAAAATCTTACCTTGTTCAAGAAGAATCCTTCACCTTCACTTCAGCGCATTACAGCCCACACAATACTGACCTAATTTTCTCTCCGTCCTCAAAAATATGAATGCATTTAATTCTATGCGATTTGTTATCATTCCGACATTCGGATGCCGAGAACAAAAAAATGTTTTTTTGCCGTGTAGACTCACAAAAACTACACAAATAAACTCCCGAACTACATTTATTTACACACATCATTATATTTCATTTACATGTATTCTTAATACGATATTTGCAAACCAACATTTATTTATAAATATCAATGTTTTTAATATTATTTTCTTAATGCCTTGACCTTGTGTCTACATAAACGTAATTGTTCGTTTTAATATTCGTGTTTGCTGAAGATTTGCCACTTGTCGCGTTCCTATTGGCTAATTAATCCAGAGGATTTATCGTATTAGTAACTGATTCCTTATACAGTCTAGATCAAAAGTCTAATGAGTTCATTAAGGATTTCGGTTGGTATTGACTTTCGACCGGAGGTTATCTGTCAATTTATTTCTTCGGAGATTTTGCCACTTGTCGCGTTCATATTGGCTAATTAATCGAGAAGATTTTTATAGTGATTTCTGTATACAATCTAGGTGAAAAGTCAGTAATGAGTTCAGTTCCGGGATTTCGGGATGAGGGATTTCGGGTGGCTGTGACTTTCGGCCGGAGGTGTATCTGTTGATTTTGACATAAGCAAACAATATGGCGAATTGTAATTGTTTCGCGTCTATTTATAATCCGAATTAATCTATAAATTTTGCAGTTTCATGTGAATAAAAAGTAGGTAAACATTGCACAGCTCTGTTAATTAATATGTTATCGCTAGAATTTCACCAGACAAGACCAGACAAGCCCAGACAAAACCAGACAATCCCAGAGAAGACTAGATAAGCCCAGACAAGACCAGACAAAAGAAGGCAAGACCAGACTTTGGTTTAAATTGAACTTTTAGCTTTACGACGGAATAACTAGCGCCGCCGTGGAACGACACGGTGCCGAGTTATGGTCGACCAAAGACGTCGAGATTTTTCAACTCTTTTTTTTGAACACGCCCGCAAAAAAAACACCAAAACGCGGTCTATTCAGAAAACCTACACCTTCACAGTGTAGCCTAGTCCTATCTCTATTTGTCTTACGTATATATTTGTCATATTTCCGAGGCTTAATCCTAGTTAATCTATAAAATACCAAGACATTTCATCAAACAACTAGGTAAACTATTAAATTGAGCATAATATGTTTTCAGCCTTATATTTGCTAATAACTAAATCCTGTATTTATTAATAACTGAAATTGTTAACAATGCATTCGTTTATTCTTTCTTCGCTTTTGTAAAAAAATAATCCTTCTATTTTATTACGGGGTTCGAATGCCTGGCGAAATCCCAAACAATAAATTCCTGCAATAACTTCTTGGGCCTATAGGAACGTCTACATTAATTACGAAATATAGCCCATACGAAAAAATGTTTTAAATCTGCTTTATCCGTCTCCAACAAGCAAACGTAAAAAGAGAAAACGGAAATAACAAACGGCACCTTCTATATATTTTATTTTGCGAATTTAAAAAATTCGCGACGTTTTATAGCCAGAAAATATTTTACGGTTATTTCTTTAGTGTTCGGTTGTATACCGGCTTTGCATGATAATTTTATTAAAGTAGATTTTTTCAGGATATCTAATAAGATTTGATTTTGGGTTAAACAGTATTTACTTGTTGCAAAAGAATTAAATAAGAATTACTTCCCTTGTTAATACCACGTAGGATATTGAATTATACAACAAATATTTGAACGAATCTTTCTATTTAACTTAAGTGAATGGCCATTTGCAAACGCCTTTCGAGGTTTATCAGCGTGTCACCGTATTCGCGTTTCATCAGTGCAGCTTTGCTGTTTTGAATTATAAATTGGAATACACTTACTTGCACGCCTCGTGTATGACTGGCTCGGTTAGGTTTTAATTTGATGTTTGTGGAGAAAGACATATTTAGGCTATATTTCGCTTTTAACCCTCTTGATGTGATTGTGTGCTTGTGTGCAATATTCTGAACATTACATTATAGCCCGTGCGGAATACTTTGTATTATAAAACTTTGTATTATTTGCAATCATTTGCAAATATTGCTAAATTTTCTTCAACAAAAATCTCTATTCGAAGCAAATTTTGCTTTTTGTTGATTTGTGCGGCCAAACTTTGCAAAATTCATTTGTTTTATGTCAAAATTGAATGAAAATGTCAAAATAATTGGCAAATATTGCCAAATTTTCAAAAACCAAAATCTCTATTCGAAGCAAAATTTGTTATTTTTTTGTTAATTTGAATTGACAAACCTTGAAAAATTCTTTTGTTTTGTGTCAAAATTGGACGAAAACGTCAAAAGAATTAGCAAAAATTGCCAAATTTACTAGAACCAAAATATCTATTCGAAGCAAATTCTGTTTTTTTTGTTGATTTGAGTGGACACACTTTACAAAATTCTTTTGTTTTATGTCAAAATTGAACGAAAACGACAAAATAATTTGTAAAAATTGCCAAAATATCAAATATCAAAATATCTATTCGAAGCAAATTTTTTTTTTTTGTTGATTTGAGTGGACACAATTTGCAAAATTCATTTGTTTTATGTCTAAATTAGAAGAAAATGTTAAAATAATTGGCAAATATTGCCATATTTTCAAAAACCAAAATCTTTATAGGAAACTAAATTTATTTTTCTTCTGTTAATTTCAATGGATAAACCTTGCAAAATTCCATTGTTTTGTGTCAAAATTGGACGAAAACTTCAAAATAATTTCCAAAAATTGCCAAATTTTCTAAAATCAAAATCTCTATTCGAAGCAAATTCTGTTTTTTTGTTGATTTGAGTAAACAAACTCTGCAAAATTCTTTAGTTTGATGTCAAAATTGAACGAAAACGACAAAATAATTTCCTAAAATTGCCAAATTTTCAAAAACAAAAATCTCTATTCGAAGCAAATTTTGTCTTTTTGTTGATTTGAGTGGACAAACTTTGCAAAAATCATTTGTTTTTTTTGTCAAAATTGAATGAAAATGTCAAAATAATTGGCAAATATTGCCAAATTTTCAAAAACCAAAATCTCGAAGCAAAATTTGTTTTTTTGTTGATTTGAGTGGACGCAATTTGAAAAATTCATTTGTTTTATATCAAAATTGGACGAAAACGTCAAAATAATTTCCAAAAATTGCCAAATTTTCTAAAATCAAAATCTCTATTCGAAGCAAATTTTGTCTTTTTGTTGATTTGAGTGGACAAACTTTGCAAAATTCATTTGTTTTTTTGTCAAAATTAAATTGAATGAAAATGTCAAAATAATTGGCAAATATTGCCAAATTTTCAAAAACCAAAATCTCGAAGCAAAATTTGTTTTTTTGTTGATTTGAGTGGACACAATTTGAAAAATTCATTTGTTTTATATCAAAATTGAACGAAAACGTCAAAATAATTTCCAAAAATTGCCAAATTTTCTAAAATCAAAATCTCTATTCGAAGCAAATTCTGTTTTTTTGTTGATTTGAGTAGACACACTTTGCAAAATTCATTAGTTTGATGTCAAAATTGAACGAAAACGACAAAATAATTTCCTAAAATTGCCAAATTTTCAAAAACAAAAATCTCTATTCGAAGCAAATTTTGTCTTTTTGTTGATTTGAGTGGACAAACTTTGCAAAAATCATTTGTTTTTTTTGTCAAAATTGAATGAAAATGTCAAAATAATTGGCAAATATTGCCAAATTTTCAAAAACCAAAATCTCGAAGCAAAATTTGTTTTTTTGTTGATTTGAGTGGACGCAATTTGAAAAATTCATTTGTTTTATATCAAAATTGGACGAAAACGTCAAAATAATTTCCAAAAATTGCCAAATTTTCTAAAATCAAAATCTCTATTCGAAGCAAATTCTGTTTTTTTTGTTGATTTGAGTAGACACACTTTGCAAAATTCTTTAGTTTGATGTCAAAATTGAACGAAAACGACAAAATAATTTCCTAAAATTGCCAAATTTTCAAAAACAAAAATCTCTATTCGAAGCAAATTTTGTCTTTTTGTTGATTTGAGTGGACAAACTTTGCAAAAATCATTTGTTTTTTTTTGTCAAAATTGAATGAAAATGTCAAAATAATTGGCAAATATTGCCAAATTTTCAAAAACCAAAATCTCGAAGCAAAATTTGTTTTTTTGTTGATTTGAGTGGACGCAATTTGAAAAATTCATTTGTTTTATATCAAAATTGGACGAAAACGTCAAAATAATTTCCAAAAATTGCCAAATTTTCTAAAATCAAAATCTCTATTCGAAGCAAATTCTGTTTTTTTGTTGATTTGAGTAGACACACTTTGCAAAATTCTTTAGTTTGATGTCAAAATTGAACGAAAACGACAAAATAATTTCCTAAAATTGCCAAATTTTCAAAAACAAAAATCTCTATTCGAAGCAAATTTCGTCTCCCTGTTTTGATTTGAGTGGACAAACTTTGCAAAATTCATTTGTTTTTTTGTCAAAATTGAATGAAAATTGAATCAAAATAATTGGCAAATATTGCCAAATTTTCAAAAACCAAAATCTCCAAGCAAAATTTGTTTTATTGTTGATTTGAGTGGACACCATTTGAAAAATTCATTTGTTTTATATCAAAATTGGACGAAAATGTCAAAATAATTGGCAAATATTGACTAATTTTCTAAAATCAAAATCTCTATTAGAAGCAAATTCTGTTTTTTGTTGATTTGAGTAGACACACTTTGCAAAATTCTTTTGTTTAATGTCAAAATTGAACGAAAACGACAAAATAATTTCACAAATTGATAAATTTTCAAAAACAAAAATCTCTATTCGAAGCAAAATTTTGTCTTTTTGTTGATTTGAGTAAACAAACTTTGCAAAATTCATTTGTTTTATGTAAAAATTGGACGAAAATTTCCAAAATAATTGTTTGAAAATTTGGCAATATTTGCCAATTACACATTTCATATTCAAATTCACGATGAAACAACTTCAAGTTGCGACAACTTCATGTTGAAACCACTTAATGTTGCGACAACTTCATGTTGCGGCTTCGTATTGCGACCACTTTATGTTGCAATAACTTCATTTTGAACTTGAATTAGGCTACTCACTTATAGTAATTAAGTGGACCACAGAAAGCACAAGCTAATACATCTAGTCCAATTCAGTTAGCATTGTAGAGAATTCATTAAATTCTCTACATTTTAATCTAGTAGACTACATAGTCAAGACAAGAAAGAGGTAAGAGTAGATAAAGACAAGAAGGAGAGAAGACTAGACAAGACTGGACAAGACTGGACAAGACTAGACAAGACTAGACAAGATTAGACAAGATTAGACAAGACTAGACAAGACTAGATATGACTAGACAAGATTAGACTAGATTAGACAAGACTAGACATAAAAAATTTAGAAAATAAATATATGGCTATCCGCATAGTTAACAATTATTTTTTTGGATTTTGTGAAATATTCATCTTTCCAGCGATAAGACCCTATGTGCAGGGGTGAATCTTGAATCTTTCACCCATGGCAACACAACGCTCCAATGAGAGTGTATGTATTTATTAATCTCTTTGTTATGTTTAAAAATCTACAATGAATTCGAAGTCTGTAGACTGCTATAGCAGTCCATAGCATCTGACTGCCCAATCAATTGGACTACTATAACAGACTATAGCAGCGAAAGGGTTAATAGTTCCAATCAAAAACCTGCTAAGTTCTTGTCTTTCTCCAAAAACGTCAAATCAAAACCTAAGCCATCCGCGAATCATTCAAGTAAGTATATTTTATATTTCAATTTATAATTCAAAATAGCAAAGCCGCACTGATGAGAGATAAATCTCGAAACGTGTCTGCAGATGCCTATTCAATGAGGTTAAATAGAAAGATATGATGAAAAACAAAGTTATTTATCTAGTACTTGTTTATTGCCACGAAAGTGGATTGGGGTCTAGCAATAACATGAAAATGTATGTTGAATAATTCAATATCTTGCGTGATATTAGCAAGGGAAGTAGTTGTTTCTAAATAGAATTTGTTTTTTAGTCTCAATAAGACTTATTATTATAGAGCTACAGGTTATATACAGGCTATAGAACTACAGGTTGAATATATTTATATATTCAGACTATATTTCGCTTTTAATATGTAATTCTAAAATAATTTAATATTCAAAATTAATTGAAATCTAATTTAAGTACTTAAATGTGGCAATTTATGAAACTTAATTTTTTTATTATGAAATTTTGAATTAAAAAAAACCTACGAAAGTTCACTTACACCATAAAATTAATTGAAAATATATAAGGTCATTTGTGTGGAGAATGACCCCGATTTCAGATATATAAAGAAGATAACCATAAATGTCATAAAAAAACTTTTAGTTTTTTTAGGTAGGGTTTGTATAAGAAACTTCTGTGATTAATATCATAGCTAAGTGATAATTTAATCGATTAATACTTTAACATCATTTTCTTTCTCAGCATTATATAATTAACTATTTTGTCACGGAGTTGATTTCTGCTGAAATTCTCAAGTTTTCCGCTTATAAATCACGTCGAGTTCAATTATGCATAACATATTGTCTTGAAATCCGCCAGTTATAAATAAAATTTTATCAATATTACAATAAATTTCCACATAAATTTCGTTATAAAATATAGATTTAGAAATTAATACATTTGAAAGGAATTTATGATATCTCTGCGTCAGATGAATTATTTATTATGTAATGTTTGGTCAGTTTGAAAAAGTTGTGGTGGTTGATCTTGCAGGAAACCATTGTACTGGAAAATAGGATTATTATAAGATTAAAATAGGATAAAACAGAATTACGTATCCTGACTGGTTTACCCCTCATATAATTGCGACGTTAAAACTAAAAGACCGATACACGAAGAAATGGAAAGCTCATCCAAGTCAGTTTTACCTTCAAGAATACAAAAACCTACGGTCGTATTGTAAACAGCTCATTACTTCTGCGTATTATACGTACTTAACCAATATAGAGAACTCACTTTACAACTACTCCAAATTTAGAACTACGCCAAATAATTTTTGGGAATATGTTTATGCTAAGCAAGGTCGAAACGTATTCAGGGTAAATTGATACATGGGCACAAAGGGTATGACAATCTTAAGGATTGTCATACTCTTTGTGGACAAGTATCAATTTACGTTGAATACGTGTCGACACCTTGCTTAGCATAAAAAATATCGTCAATACATTTGGCTCCTTGTTTTCCAATGCTTTTCATTCCAAACCTAACTTTAATATTCCCGATATGGACTCTAATCATTCATCATTCAGTCTATTACAGAAGAACAGCTGCTAAAAATAATGTTATCCTTCGACAACAAACTTACGGCAGGCGATGATTTAATTCTGAGTTTTCTAATACGAGATGCTAGAACGAATTTATATCAATAACCTGCTAAGTTCATGTCTCTCTCACAAAATGTCAAAATTAAAAACATCTAACCCTAATCAACACATGGGTTTTCAAGTGAGTGATTTACAAAATATTGTTCATGGAAGCAAAGCTGTGCTGTTGAGAGATAAAACTCGAAACGCGTCCACAGATGGCTATCCACTCAAGGTATCGGAAAGACATGATCTTAAAAATCAATGTTATTTTTATGGTTTTTGTTGAGTGCCACGAAGGTGGACTGAAAGCTATAGAATAACTGACAAATTTCATAAGAGATTTGTTTTTGGTAGTCCTAAAAAGACTCATTAGTATTATAGAGTTCCGGAAAGGTTGAGTATATTTATATATTCAAGCTTTGTTCCATCTTTATTAAGTTTATCTGATTATCTATAATGTTGTATGGTTTTACCAATTCAAAATTTATCATTTATTGTCAAACAATTGTATAACATTGTCTTTGCCAAGCCATTCAATTTAGCAATAAAAACTTCAACGTTCCCAAATGTTTGGAAACGTGCTAGGATAATACCAATCTTCAAAAAGGGTAAGCACAACATCCTTGAGAATTACAGGCCTATTACGATACTTTCAAATTTTGCAAAAGTATTTGAACAAACTATCTATAAAAACATATTTCTCAATGTTCTCAGCCACATTTCTGAGTACCAACATGGCTTTCTGCCCGGGCGCTTAACTGTTTCGAACGTACCAATAATCACTCAATATATAAGTGCAAAACTTGATAACCATGGACAAATATGACGTAGATACAAATGACGTAGTAAACATAGATTTTTCTAGTGACTTTGATTCTATAAATCATGAGCTACACTTAAATAAGCTAGTCCCCTAGGCTTTGCTCCATCTTTTTTTAAATTAATAGCTTCGTACTTATTTGACAGAGTGAACTAACTACGTTTTCTATAATGATTTTAAATCTAATTCTTTCATATCCTCGTCAGGGGTTCCACAAGGTTCAAATCTGGGTCCTCTTTTCTTTGTGCTGTTTATCGATAATCTGTTAACTGCCTTAAAGTGTCCAGCGTTGGCCTTTGCGGATGATGTAAAGTTGTATTCCTCTATTAACAGCGATTCTGATGCATTAACAATTCAATACTACATCGACTTACTGGTTGCTTAGTCTCTACAAAATCAGATGAAAATAAATAATTCCAAATGCTGTACTGTGGCATATACTAGAAAGGACCAGCCCATAAATTCTTCTTATATAGTATCTGGCCAATTAGTACAAAAGAAAGAGTGCGTTAAGCATCTAGGGATCATATTTGCTTGTCAGCTTGTCATTTTCACAGTACATAAGGAGCAGCGTGTCGTTATCCGCATCTAAAATGCTAGGCTTTATCTTACGCATTTTTCTATCCTGCAGAGATTCTGTTTTGTTTAAAAAACTGTAAGTACTTTTCATTTATTGTTAGTAAGCTCGAGTATAGAGCGCTGATATGGTACCCATATTATGCTTTTCAAGACCTACTTATTGAAAGGGTACAGCGTCCTTTTCTGAAATATCTTTCTTTCAAAATCGATGGTCACTATCCCGTCAGAAACATCGAATATTATTCTCCTTTAGAGCGACATGATGTCCAATCCCTTCTGGTGCGCAGACAACAGCAGTGTGCTCGATTTACTTGGAAGTTGATACATTGTAAGAATGACAGTCCATCTCTGCTGTCCAGTTTCTACTTCCACGTCCAGAGAGCTGCATCAGGCGCCCAGCCTGTGCTTCAAAAAATCCGATAGCAGGTCGGAAATTACCGAGAAAGATAACTGTAAAATTTTACCCCAATACTTCACTCCTTCGGTTTGCACACACCCGGACTCACATGCCCCTGATCTAGAGGAAATTGAGGAGATCATCCAAAAGCTCAAAAATAACAAAGTGCTTCCGCATAAACTTCATAACGTCATTTCAGACATATGGATGATGGAGCGAATACCAGAACACTGTGAATGTGCTCTAATTCATCCGTTACACAAAACGGGTGTTAAAACAGCCATCAGTAGCTACAGAGGAATCTCCCTTCTCCCGATTGCTTATAAAATCCTAGAACAACAGGCAGGCTAGAACCTCAGACGGAGCCAGTAATTGGTGAATACCAAGCCGGATTCAGAAAAGGGCGATCATGTGCTGAACAGGTGTGGAGCTTAAAAACGATATTACAAATGAGAAAATGTAGAAATACAGTAATTACGTTCGTCGACTTCAGAAAAGCGTATGATACTGTAGACCTTGAAATACTTTTTATAATTATGGAAGAATTCGGGATAGACAGAAAGACTCGAAAATCATTGAACGCTTACAGGAACTATGTCCAAAGTGAAATTTATGGGTGAAATATCGGAGCCCTTTGTCATCAAAACTGGAGTTCAACACGGGGACGGATTAATGTTGTTTTATATTGCTCTAGAAAAGATCATTAGGGAATGGTAACCTCATGTGAAAGGCATTCAAATTGCTATCAAATAAGAGAACCGTCTTACAGTCAAGTGCCTCGCTTTTGCGAACGATATTGCAATTATCAATAAAACCAGACATGAAGCCATTACATGCGGTGAAAAAATTACTTGAAATTGTGCAAAGAACCAGACTGGAAATTTCTTATGAAAAAAAAACCCACTATATGAATAGACGACCCGAAAATAACTCATCTTTAATCACACAATGCGGTAAGATAACACGTCCCCCATTTTAAATACCTTGGTGAAATCATACAGTCCTCAGGACTAAACCAAATCGCCAATGAAAAAAAACTAGAGAAGGCCTACAAGCTAACGAGGGCTTACTACAACAAGAAGTGCTTCTCGCTAGACGCAGAATGAAGGCACTTTCGCAACTTTCGCAGTGATGGTGATAGACGGTCATTCCAAAATTAAGGATATAGAAAAACAAGAAAGAAAAATTCTCGGAAAGATTTACGAGGCAGTTAATAATAACGGTATTTGGATGAAGAGACCTCAAAACTAACTCTACCAAAAGATCCACACGATAAGGGACGTAATCAGAAAACGCCGAGCACAGTTTTATACACACATTTACAGGATGAACTCCAGAAACGGCGAAAAAATTGCTCAATATTATAACATAGAGTAAGGGTGAGGCAACACCGCAACGGCATCCCACATAAAAATCACTATGCCATGTCACAAGATGCGTTGGCCCGCCGTGCGGCGTCGCATGGTAGACGCGCCGTGACCTTCGAGACGAGGCGGGGAGGGGTGATGACCATTTTTTTTAAGTTTAACAGCTTTTTCGAATATCTCTAGAGATGAAGAAAGTTGAAGAGTGTTGATATCACTCAGATTTAGGGAACGGTCCACGCTCTACGCGCTTCTAAACATTTTTCCTAATAAGCGACCAGCACATGATTACCAACTTATCAGCTCCGAAAATCTCTATTAGGGCGTTCCGAATACTTTTTGCAGCATAGCATATTAACACGTTACTTTCAAATTTGTTATCAAATAATTTATCTGATGTGATAAAGAGACTCGAAATCTTACTAATGAGAAGAAGTCATTAGTACAAACAGAAAGACTAAAAGGGTGAAAATGTTTGTCCAAATCTGTAGTAGCCACTATTGGAATAGGAAAACCTTGCCACAAGAGTTTGTAGGTTGCATCAGCATAACTGTTGGCACAAATATTCAATAAATATCTAGTTGTTATTAAAAATCGAAAAAAGGTTTTCTCCTTTTCAGTCTGTAATTCGTATTGTGCGACAAAAAATTCTGTTATTCTAGAAGACTTATAAAAGGATATGCACGCATTTTTGAGTAGCCACGCTTCTAATTCTCTTATTCTAATTCTCTTTTAGAGTAGTGAAAGAAAAACGGCCACGAGTCCCTTTAATGGGAAAGGGGTGCGAAGAATCCCCGGGTGGAATAGGAATAGGAATTAAAAGATTAAGATTAAGATTAAAAATACCACTTTGAACCGTATAGCAATATGGAATATCAGAACTCTCTATAGAGCTGGGAAGGTAATAAACTTTGCCCTAGAGATGCGCGGAATATGTATAGAGGTCCTAGGTCTTAGTGAAGTGAGGTGGCCAAACGCAGGACAATGCAAGCATGACGATGTGGTGCTGTACTACTCAAGAAGCTACAGCGGAGAACACAGGCATGGTATAGGCATTATGATCAAAAAAGAGCTTCAATAACACGTCACTAACTTCATATACTTCAATGAGAGGATGATGTTGATTCAAATACGCACCAGCCCAATAAATACGCACTTCATACAAATATACGCCCTTACAGCCGACAGCGATGAACAAACTGTAGAGAAGTTCTACTCGGATTTGGATGAATTAACCAAAAACCTGAATAAACACGAACTCAATATAATCATGGGGAATTTTAACGACAAGGTTGGTAGGGGTAGAATTGGGAATGTTGTGGGGGATTTTGGTCTGGGAGATAGCAATGAAAGAGGCGACAGGCTCATACAGCGGTGATACCAAACGCAGTTCAATGGACCATACCTTCAATATGCATAAAAAGCTTATAGAACTTTCAGGACATACGAGAAAAAAATACCAATGGTCACAAGAAATATACACGGAGACATTCAGCTAACAGAGGAATATAAAGAGCGAACCTGGGAAGAATACGTGACAAACCTGTTTGCAGCGGAAGGAGAGGATTCAATGGACGAAGATAGACAAGCGGATCATTTAGGTATTCTTAAATCGGAAGTGAAATATGCGATTAAGACAGCAAAAAACAAGGACCCACAGCATTCAGTTAGAAATGTGGAAAGCATTGGACGATACAAACTTGACCAGCCTTGCAGAATTTCTAAATAGAATATATGGAACAGGTGAAATTCCAAAAGAGTGACTTAAATCAGTGTTTATTCCGCTACCTAAAAAAAACAATCCTAAGTCATGTGAAGAATATAGGATGATAAGCCTGATGAGTCACACGTTGAAAATCCTCTTAAAAATTATCCAATAGAGAATATACAGCAAATGGGAAGAACAATTGGATGGGGTACAGTTTGGTTGCAGAGAGGGAGATTAGGAACTAGAGAGCCTCTGTTCGCTCTAAAAGTAATGCTACAGAAGTGTAGAGAGTACAATAAAAATGTATTCGTCTGTTTCATCCACTTCAAGCTTATCGAGAACCTAAAAAGTATTAGTCTGGATCAAAGCGACATACATAAGATTAATAAAAAAAGTTATACTTTAACCAAACAGAAATAGTGCGGGTTGAAGATATGGAGAGGGACGAAATCAAAATCCAGAAAGGCGTCCAACAAGGCTGCGTCCTGACCCCGCAACTGTTCAATATGTAATCCCAATTTGTGTTTAGAAGGGCGCTGGAGGAGAGAAGAGAAGGGGTAAATATTGAAGGGGCACTAATTAATATTAATATTGGCACTAATTAATATGTTAATCTTAGATTCGCGGACGATATTGCAATAATGACGGAAAGTGGAGAAGAGCTACAAACACTATTAGAGAGAGTTAAAAAAGCATGCGAAGAAGTAGGATGTACCATTACATAGAAAAAACGAAATTCATGGTAATAAGTAAAAACCCGAATATTTACTCTGTTATCACACTAAGTGGAAAGCAAGTAGAGCGGGTTCAAAAATACAAATATCTTGGAACATTGATGACCTACTAGATCCAGGTGAAGAAATCAAAATCAGGATAGAAATGGCTCGAAAGACATTTATTGCATACTCTTCAATATTCACAAATAGAAGTTTGTACCTGCAAATTAGACTAGGGTTCATGGAGTGTTATGTGTGGTTAGTCTTACTGTATGGGGTGGAAACCTGGACCTTAAAAGCCCAAACTGTTAAAAAGCTTGAAGCGTTTGAGATGTGGATATATGGGCGCATACTAAGGATACCCTGGACACATAGAATAAAGAACGAAGAAGCACTAAGACGCATCAGACATGAAAGGAAACTATTACAAATTATCCAGATACGTAAAACAGCATAAGTAGGTCATATTCTGCGCAACGACAAATATATACTGCTACAAAACATAATGCAGAGAAGAATAGAGGGGAAGAAGGGAATAGGAAGAAAGAAAAAATCCTGGCTCCGTAATATAAGAGAGTGGATAGGAATGAATATTGAAAAACTTTTCCATGTATCAAAAGACAGTGACGCATTCAGAAAGGTGGTCGCCAACCTTCAATGAGAAGACGGCATCAGAAGAATATCTAAACACTTATTAGCGATAAGCCATATTTGGATTCTCGCAACTGATGCAATCTTGTGCAACAATCTTGATCAACATATACTCTGAGAAAATTTTCCAAGAAGCATTAAACGCAACCGAAGATATTAAGATGAATGGCAAAAACATCAATAACATACGATACCATCATAGTAGCAAACATCTTGGAGAGCCTCAAAGTATAATGAACAAGGTCAAATCCACAAGCGAACGGTATGGGCTCCGATTAAACACATTAAAGACAAAATACATGGTGATATCTAAAAACGAGGGTGCACACCAAGATACACTAATACTTGGCAATGAACGCGTTGAGAGAGTAGATAAATATGTCTACCTGGGTACCCTCATAAATGACGACTGGGATTACTTCAAAGAAATTCGTGCAAGAATAGAACACCCATATATTTTTTATACAAACTAAAGAAAATGTTCTTCTCCAGCGACCTGTCACTTGCCCCTTAAAATCCGAATGGTAAGGTGCTATATCATGCCTGTTCTCCTATATGGTGTGGAGGCCTGGACATTGACGGAGGCGACGCAAAATAGGCTGGAGACTCTCGTGTTTTGGATATCGTCGGTCCAGATGAACAGGGTAGTAACTTAAAAAAGCCTGAAGAGCGATTTGAAGTTTTCAAATCAATATATTTCTATTTCTGTAAATAATTGGTTAACCTCTCTTATAATATCTTTGAAACTATTGATTAACGTTTATTGATAACGTTTTTGTTTACTTCCTGACTTTATGTCATTTTTGCTATTACTCACCAAAAAAAAAAAAGAAATTCTGCAGGCAAGAACATTATGAGTTAATATCCTGTTCATCCAAACGAACGATATATAGACGCATCTTGCGTATATCATGGATCCACCAAATCACAAATGAAGAAGTACTCGCAATAAATCGGTAAAAATAAAGAACTGCTCAACATCGTCAAAGAAAGAAAGGTACAAGACTCGGGGCATATAATGCGAAATGACATATATCTCATATTACAATTGGTCATGCAAGGAAGAGTAGATGGAAGAAGAGGACCAGGCAGACGACGTAACTCCTGGCTTAACAATTTACGCCAGTTGTTCGGCCTTACATCAATTCAACTGTTTCGTCAAGCAGATGATAAAGCCAAGATTGCCATGCTAATCGTTAATATCCGTAACGGATAGGGTATTCTAAGAAGAAGAAGGCTACGCAGACAAGCAGAATTGTCACATTTCGGGCTCGGAGAACCCAAGAATTATTGTTGAAAAGCCTCTCCATCCTCAACGTGTGACTGTTTGGTTTTTTGTTTGGTCTGGTCGGGTCATTGGACTTTACTTTCGAAAATGAGGCTGAGCAACAGTTACGCAATTGGAAGATATCGATGTGAACGTTTATTTTCAACAAAAGGGCGCTACGTGCCACACAAGTAATGATACCATCGCTCTTTTGCGTGAAGTTTCCTGACCGTGTGACTTCTCGAAGAAGCGAACACATTTGGCCACCGAGATCTTGTATTCGAGGACATACAGTCGCAAATGTGCGGAATGTAATGGAAAGTTTCATGAAAAGAATATGTTCCTGCAAGCATAGCGGCTATTTGGCTAATAATGTTTTGTATTATTAATGGCACACCCTCCTCTTTGCAACTAAATAAACATATGATGATTTCGCTTAAAAATACTCGTTTTGTTTACCTTTCAAAATTAAACCTCTTATTGTAAGACACTATGGGATCGTCCATTAATCACGTTAGGCTCGAATGGAGGGGGGGAGGGGTGTTTCTGAAGAATCGCCAAATATCACATGGGAGGAGGCAGGGTGGCAGGGAGGCAGGGTTTAGTGAGATATCACGTGTATTTATTTTTTCACTGAACACACGCGGCACGCGGGAGGCTCGAAAGGGGGGAGCTTAACCTAAAACCTCACCACGTATCACCAGGGGGGAGGGGTGGCTTAAAAAGTTGCCAAAAACATTACGTGATTAATGGACGACCCCTATAGTTATCTAATTGTCTTTTTGAGAGAAGATTCCTGATATCACTATTCTTGGACAATTCTATTAAAATGGCATTTGGCTTTAACTTTAAGTCAAAAAGTTTTCCAACCAAAGTTTAAATTTCTTCAAACTTTAGAGATGGGTCAAACACTTTTGTTTCAATGGAGTCATGATCTGATTTTGTCTTGAATAAATGTACTCCATGCGTTGTTGAATCATACTGAAGAAACATTTTTGCAGAACATTGATACCCACAAAGTTTAACCTGATTACAAATTGATCTGTTATTTAGTTTATGTTAAAAAAATCAAATAGTCAATAACCTGATTACACCTGAAGTATTTCTTTATCCTTTTTAATTTTTTTAAATTATTTTTGTTTTATTTTTATAATGAAATCCTCATATTTCTTTATGATTTATAAATACTTCAGCTTCATTCAGCCTGGAAAAAGTTGTAATCAGAATCCAATCTCTCATAACTCTCCTCTTTGCTGATGATTCGTGATTGTGTCCATCCTCAGAGGATGATTCGTACTTCGCGACTAGACAAATATTATTCATCCTGAAAGCCAGCAGAATAAGACTGCAAAAATTATCTATAAATAGTTAATGTAGCTTAATTAAAATTATATTATCTTCATCACCACAACACAAGGCAATTGCGGGTTATAGCGCGTTCAAATTTAAAGGTTATGTTGTTTTTCTCGAATGGTAATTCATACAGTTCTAAGAATCAAGCGAGTTGTAAACTGAGTAGAATTTTTTTTACTTGTGCAGTTCAATATTCTGTGTCACAAATAAAATATAATACTTACTCAATAAACTTGTAAACAAACGCAAATCCATTGAATCAGATTTAAAATTTCATAAATCAAAATGTTTAACCACTGTTTAAGCAACATTTTACTGATAATCCAGTATTTTAACTTGAGATATATAATTATATCTTGGCTGTCAATATTTTACTATTGATTCAGTTTTATTGCTTAATTATTTAGTACCTAAATATACATTCAAGTTGTAACTGATCAAATCGTATTCTTCAATTAAATTGTTGCGATTAAAAAACCACTCGTTCATACATAAGTTCATACTATTACCTACGCCGATATACTGCCGACATATAAACTAATAACTATTTTTCCCTTTTATAAAGAAGTTTCATATCATATCATATATGTTTCATATCATTTTTTCAATCTTTAGGTTTATGGACTTACCGGATTTTTACAGTAAACCCACGATATGTTTTAAATATGAGATTGTTAACAGTTTAAATACTAAAAGTTTTATTTAAAATGTTTTTTGTTTGTTCGAAAATATCCAATTTAGTTGTGGGTTGGAGGTTCAATTAAGTAACAATGTATTTTTTTTATCTGATTGTGTTGATAGAGTATGTATAAAATCAATCAAGAGTGCGGTTAAACGGCTTGAATCGATATAACGTGAGCAACATATGTCTAAAGTGGTAAGTAATTAATTCGGCGCGCGGGTTTTAGTGAGCGAGAGGAGTTTTGTTGTAATAAAGCGAGAGATCGAAACAGATCGAGAGAGAAAGATAAGGCCTCGGCGGTCGGACGGGGACGTGCATTAGGGAGAGAGAGGAAGAGAACAGTCGTCTCCCTAAACTGTTCCGGTGTTTGTGCAACCCCCACTTTTATTACACGAGTTATGTAAACAGCGGAGTCGCCGCTACCGCCTCGGCTCGGCTCCCAATTCCGCTGTATAAACTCGTATTTGAGGAGAACGAGATAAGCAAATAAGAACCAACTAATAAAATCCCATTTCTACACAAATTCCACGGAAACAAATTCATTTTTCCTGTCGGAAAATACCTCGCAATATTTCATACTTATGTCCATGCTATATTTTACCGCATTTTTTTTTCATTATTTTTTATATAAAGTTTTTGATCTGAAAAGCAGTGAGACATCGAAACTGCATGGGAAAGCTTCGCTTGCATAATTGAACTTAACGTGATTTATGTGACGTGATTTTGCAAACCTTATATAACTCCTTGATTAAACATAATGCGTGGACATTACAGGATTACGTAAAAGGTCCTATTTTGAAATTGAAAATTAAATTAAATTATTTCAAAGAAAAAAAAATGGTATGGCAATTGTAAATTTAATTTCAGAAAAAGTTTTTTCAATTTATTTTCGTTTGTACATTTTATAATTTCGCTTATATATTACTGTAAATGACTTCAATTATTATATTCAATTATTAACTAACTATAAGTTACTTTCATCATAATAATTTGATTAAAGTAAAATATATTCACATACAACTTTTACTAATACATAGAACGTATTACTAATATTAGTACTAGTAGAACTTTGGTAGTACAGTAACAACTAGTGTTGTAACGGAACTTCAACTCCGCCTCCGCAAGTGCGGAACTTCCGCAAGAAATGTTCCGCTTCGGCCACCGTATTTTTTTTTTGCGAAGTTATAACGGAGGCAATTTATTTACGTTACGGCAACAAGCCAAGAACAACGCTTTGAGACGCGTCGTCGCGCGATTGAGGCTTACGTATGAAATGGTCAGAATTGTGCTTGTGTAGCGAAAAAGTGAGTGGGTTATGTCACGTAATACATGTATCAACTTGTGGGTTCGCTAGATCTTAATTGTTATTGATAGGGAAAGATCCTTCGTTCTATTCCCGCCTCCCCTTATGGACTCCTGCAATGTAATTTTTAATAATCCGGCAGGAGCAAAACTGACGACGCCAAAAAACCGAAACGTCGAAAATCCGGTTCTTTTCAGAACCAATCCTCAACCTTAACGCGAAATCCCCGATCAAACAAATCAACACATGTTTCCATCCGCGAAAACCTCTAATATAACATAGCAAGTACATTACGTACGTACATTGTCTGCTCGTTTACCAGCTTTAGAGGCCACGGGTGATTATAACCTCTACGATTAAAGAGATGAATTGGTAAAGAAATTACAAGGTAATGCAAGACGAAACAAATAATAGTATCAGTCAGTGTATGTCTTACATTTGTTAATAATTAAATTTTCTCTGTAATACTGTCTATTTTTATTTTCTCAATATATATGTCAGGATGTTTGAAAAAATAATTGAATTACGTAGTCTATTTTCCTGATTTTATTTTCGTTAAAATAATAAAAATAATATAATTTTAAAAGCTTTAAATAGCAATTTATCGTTGAGCAATCTCCTTTTATCGTAATTTTGCCGCCGTTGATAAAATCTCCTTTTTTACTAATAGCCTGAGTGCATTATTATAAGGAAAAGCCTCTCCCGTTCTCTGCTTGAAAGAAAGGTTTTCAACAAGAGACGAAAAATACACGGGTCTTATCGACACAATATAAAAATAATAATGGAGCATTTAAATTTCGATAGGAAAAAAATAGGTTTATCTTGTCGGTATCTATTTAAATAGACGGCATTGTCAACCGGGTTATTATTAAATATAGTGAGAAATATTAAATGGTTATAACTGTGATATTTTGCAGAAAATATAAAAGATTAATCAAACAATAATTATGATTGCTATAATCGAACACAATATGAAAGAACTAAATAATACTTAGTCAGTTGTAGAAGTAACATTTTCATGTACAAATCGTTTACATACAAGTCTAGAATAATTGTGGCTAATTTTATCAAAATTACTTAGAATGTCTCAAATTTCTGCCTTGTGGTTATACAGGGTGGGCCATTTAACGTGACCACCCCAAATATCTCCGTTACCTTTAGAGAGACGGAAAAAATGTCAAATGTCATGAAAGAGAATTATATTCATTTCGAAGGGCTGACACAGCGGTTAAAAATATTTTTTTGTCCAGGTCATAGTTTATGCGTCCTTATAGGTCATCAATGGTTTTTCAAATGGTAACATATTACTTTTTTATCAAACAATTGTAGCCACTATACGCATGAATCCAGCGATCCATAATATCACAACCTTCGCCGTTTCTTTTTACGTGGATTAACACTGCCCCTTTCAAGAAATAAATGAATAATTCGATCGAAACATCGACGGAAAGATAACGTCAGGATAACGTTGTGCATAAAGTTCCTGTGCTCGCACAGAGTCCCTAGTGCTCTCACTATGAAGTAGAATCATATTCACTTTCTTTGCTTGACTGTGCAATACCATTTTGGATACGGTAATTCAAAGTTATTTTCAATGGATACACTTGTCAAATCATTTCAAGGTCATGAATCATGGGTCACTGGATTCGTCTGAATAGTGGATACAATGCCTTGATATAAAAATAACATATTCCCATTTGAAAACCCATTGATGATCTTGAGGACGCATAAACTGTGACCTTGACAAAAAATAATTTTTAACCACCGTGTCAACCCTTCGAAATTAATAAAATTCCCTTTTAACATTTTTTTTCGTCACTCTAAAGGTAACGGAGATATTTGGGGTGGTCATGTTAAATGGCCCACCCTGTATACTTCTATTAACATATCTAATTCTGCACAGCATATTGAAACACAAGGGATGTTCTTTTTCCAAACTAATTTGTTTACCATTTATCAGATTAATTGTACGCATAAGTAATTAGTTTACAAATTTAGTTAAATTTAGATTTCTATCTATGTTTCCAACAAGTTTAATATATCACAGATAGCATGATCAACCGTAAGTAATCAATTATTTTAAATTTGTTAGCAGAAAGTCTATAAATCGGTAATCCACATAACGCATAGGCATTCCAAGCAATGACTTGATTTAGTAATAGTTTCAAAGAATGAATATTCTTAGAAAACAGTTTTTAACAGTTAAAATAGTTCCGGTTATAAAAATAATCATTCATCATACCTGTTACCTTATACACGTTAGTTTTACATATCATAATACTATAGGGTGTCCCAAAATTTACGCAAGATTTGAATTAGCCGCCATTTGTGAGGTATAGTGTTTCTAACCAAAAAAGACAGTTTCACAGCTAATAAGGTTTAGGGTTACTAAAAATGGAGCACTACACGAAAGAACAATACGTTTACATTGTTGTACAATATTTAAAAATTAGTGAAAGTTTTGCCGCAACAATTCGCAAATTTCGCACAAAATATGGTCGCAAAATTGTTTTAAATTCTTCAACTGTGAAAAATATCATTAAAAAAATTAGTTTTAAAAATTTAATTTTTTTTCAAAATTGCCGGATTTGGGGTTCAGAAAACCCACAAGTTGTTACCAAAAAAAAGATGCATCCAGAACGTGTCACTGTTTGGTGCAGATTTTTGGCGGGAGGCATCATTGGACGATACTCCTTTGAAAATGAGGTTGGTCAAGCAGTAACTGTTACTGATGTTCGATATCGCAACATGATTGGTTTCAATGTATCTACATGCGATACATCCCGTGAAACAATAGAATTACTTCAAGAGACATTTCCTGGTCGTGTACTCTCTCGCTTCGGTGATCAGAATTGGCCTCCTAGATCATGTGATTTAACACTACTGGATTTTATTCTATGGGCCAACTAGCCTCTAACCACCCGTGCATTGAAGGAAGAGATTCAACTCTGTATCAATGAAATTCAGCCACATTTATGCGGAATGGTGATGGAAAATTTTGAAAAAAAAGCAAAATCGTGAAGGCCATATGTCCGATGTGTTATTTCATACCTAACCCTAGATTGTGTACATTATGTTCCAATAAAGAAATTTAAATTTATTTAAGAAAAACTATTTTATATTTAATTCAAATCTTGCGTAAATTTTGGGACACCTTTTAATTAGTTAATACAAATAACTCTTGGGTAACAAAGAACAGATTTTGTCATTGCCAAAATAAGGTAAATGGTTTCTATTGACCGCTCGCGCTCTTCCCTCCCACCACTCTTTCTTATAATCTGGCTGTTGTCTGGTCCCATATGTCGGATTATCGAGATTATACTGTAATACAAAGTCTGTCTAGTCTTGTATACCTTAGTATAGTCTGTCTAGTAATAACTGTCTAGCCTTATCTGTTAAGGGTTCTCTATCCAGTCTTGCCTGCCCACTCTCGTCTGTCCAGTGGTGCTTGTCCAGTCTTGAATGTTCAGTCTTGTCTGACGAGTCTAATCTGTTCTGTCTCGACTGTCAGATTTTGTCTGTAAAGTTTTGTTTGACAATTCTTGTCCGTCCTATCTAGTCTGACCAGTCTTGTGTATCCGTCCTCCTCGGTAGTATAGTTGACAACATATCCGCCTAGCAAACGCGATACCCGGGTTCGATTCTCGTTCGGGGAGGCAACAACTAGAACTTTTTTCACTAACCGTCCGGACAGCGCACCCTGAATTAACGCGAAATATGCGATACCGGGGTGGCCGATACTAAAAGCCAAAGTGGAATAGTGGGTTTAGTGAGAACTTTCCCCAAAACCACTTTAGTCTTCTGTATACGGTCTATCCTGTCTTGTCAGTCCAGTCTAGTCTATCCAATCTGGTGTGCCCAGTATTGTCTCTCCAGTCTTGCTTATCTGGCGACATTTGTTGCTTGTATAGTCTTGTTTATCTAGTCTCGTCTGTCTAAAATTGTAGCTCGCCACCACCCCCAATTTGTACTGGAGACTATGAACTCTGAAGTATGTGCTGGAAATTTCTCAAAGAAATTGAAAAGAGCGAGGCTAGTCTTGTTACGCAGAGGCAATAAACCAATGGGCGAACCTACTTCATATAGGCCTCTGAGAATTCTAGACACCCCGAGAAAACTCTTAGAACAACTGCTACTGGGCAGACTAAAAAGAGAACTTGAGACTGAAACCGGGTTGTCTGAAAAAATACGGCTTCAGAGAGGTTAGTTGCTCTACGGCTTCAGAGAGGTTAGCAGATCTACAATCAGGACGATAAATGCTGTATTAAAACTCGCCGAGGAGGCTAGACAAGGCATCAAAAGGACCAGAAAGATATGCGCATTAATCACCTTCGACGTGCGAAATGCTTTCAATAGTGCAAGCTGGAATATTATAATGAATGAACTGACTAGAAGCGACGTGGCTGCTTATCTACTAAGCATGCTGAAGAGCTATCTCGGTGACAGAACTCTATTATTAGAAGCAGATGAAAGTACAGTAGAATGGAAACTAAGTAGAGGTGTCCCTGCAGGGTTCAGTTATTGGCCCAACTCTGTGGAACATTCTATATGATGGTGTTCTAAGACTCAGGACACCACTCTCTCTTCAGACCATAACCCGTCTGCAGTGTGTGATGACATCAATTTGCTACGCTCGCAATGATTCCTCGCCAGCGCTCTATATTTTAGGCAGATCTCATTACTTCCTGCATCCCTTCTCCCGTCAGGGCTTTGTCCGGTCTATCCATCGTGTCGGCGATCTTCCTCTTGGGCGGCGACCTTGGACTTTGCCTTCTACTATGAGTCGTTCAATATTGTCGAACCTCCTTACCATATGACTCGGGTATCCCAAATACCGTTGGTTTATTGTCTGGTATAGTCTGGTCTTTATACCGAGTTGTTGAATAATAGAGTCGTTTGTGCGGTGGGCTGTCCATGGTATTTGCAGCACCACATTTCAAACGCTTCTATTCTGCGTTGGTCTGAGGTCCGAATAGTTCACGTTTCGCAGGCGTAAGTTGCAATGGAGAAGACCAGGCTATGTATCAGCCGAAGTTTTGTGTTTCTGGTAATGGCTCGATCTTTCCAAATTTTCACCAGTTTTGCCATAGACGTTCTGTCAATAGCTATTCGTTTGCGGAGTTCTTCCTCCGATCCACCTTTGTTGGTAACTGCTGATCCTAGATAATCAAATCTTTGCATCACTGTAAATCCAGCCACTGTGTCACCTTATGGCAGGTTTTCATTTGATCTTCACATGATCTTTGTTTTGGCTCTATTAATCTCCAGTCCACATGCGCTACTCTCTTCTGTGAGTCTAGCCATTATAGCCTCCATTTCAGCTTCCTCCGAAGCCAGAATCACAGTATCATCTGCATATCTCAAATTCGTTATCCGTTTGCCTCCAACAGGTATCCCTCCGTTCCAATCTTCTAGTACCTTTCGCATAATGTATTCTGTGTAAATGTTAAACAGTTTTGGTGACAAAATGGATCCTTGCCGCACTTCCGCTAGTATTTTAAATGGTTCAGAGCATTTGTTACTTATGCTGACGCATGCAGTACTGGTCTCGTAGGGCTGTCTGATTAATTATTAGATGCAGTGGTGTTCCCATTTACTCTAGTATTTGCCATAGTTTGCACCACTTCGCTGTATCAAATGCTTTAGTATAATCCACAAAGCGCAGGTATGCTTTCACTTGGAATTCTAATAATAATAAGTAAGTAATACTTTTCTATTATTTGCCTTAAGTTGGAGATCTGCTCCCGTGTACCCTTTCCCTGGACAAATCCTGATTGTTCGTCCACAATCTCTGACAGCAGGATGTATTTTAGTCTGGCATTAAGTATGTGTAGCATAATCTTGCTGGCATGTGATACCAGCGCTATGATTCTATAGTTAACACAGTCTGCAGGGGAACCTTTTTTGTATATGGGTATTAGCAGAGATTTTGCCCACTTCTTCTTTCGGCCATTTCCCGGATGTCCATATTGGCAAATAGTATGCATACTCTCAATTCCTGGTACTCCCATTGCTTTAATTGTTTCAGCATTTATGTTGTCTGGTCCCGTTGCCTTCCTATCTTCTAAGTTTCTTTATAGCTTTAACTAAGTTTCTTTATAGCTTTCTCTACCTCGGTCTTAAGAATACCCGGCTCCATTTCTTACTGTCTGTTCTCGAATTCCACATATGTTGCGGGGTTATCATGGTACAATTTGGTGCATTAATTTTTCCATACTTTCGCCATTCCCTTTAGGTTGGTTATAATGTTTCCCTGGTCATTCTGGATTATTTGCTTTTTTGGCTTGAAATCACCAGATAGATATTTCACTCTGTTGTATAGGTCATGCGTATTGTTCTGGTTCGCATGGTTTCCTAATTCCATATATTGTGTATGTATTGGTTATATTGTGTATGTATTGGTTTTGGTCCCTGCGTGACTCCGTTTTTATTTGTCTGTTGAGTTGTCGAGTATATTGAATATATATATATATAGCTTTCTCTATTGAGTCCATGTTAGAGACCTTAGTATTTCTTCGCTGTTCTACTGGTTCCAGTGTTTCATCCGTTATTCAATGTTTCCTTCTTTGTTTGGGCTCTTGTTTTTGACATTTCGTTGCGGCCAGTTCAATCCATCTTTTTGTTTCTTCCCATAATTGGTTTGGGTCATTGTGATTGCCCGGATGTGGTAGTTCAGATAGGGCTTGCTGGAAGGTCATTGGTTGCTGCGCATTTACTTTCCTCTTGCTATCTGGTTTGATGAGTCTTTGTAGCTTTATTCCAAAGTCTGCAGGACACCTAGATGGTGCCATAATTATTGGCTTCGCCGACTACCTGGCGCTCCTAAGCTTCCCCAGTCTCAGCTAGAACGGAAATTATTATAATGGAAAGAGCAAACCGCGCAACACAACTAGTAACAGAGTAGATGACAACCAATCTTGCGTGCAACCAACGCTTGCACCGGAAAAGTCCGAAGCTGTGTTACTTGTTGGGCTTAGGAGATTAAAGCCAATATCATTACAAACAGAGAAGAGACCTGCATACTACCAAAAGATGAAATCACATATCTTGGAGTAGTAGTGGATAACAGACTTTCCTTCGTCCCACACCTCATGAAGGCAGGAGCCAAGGGTATGAAGGTAGCCTTAGCGCTGGACAAAATTATGCCCAATGTAAGTGGCCCAAGAAGCCACGAATGCAGACTCCTTAGTATGGTTACAAAATCCACTATGCATTACGCCGCCCAAACGTAGACTAAAAGCATGGATGTGAAAAGCAATGTTAAGAAGCTAGCAGCAGTACGAAGAAAGGATATTCGGATGTAGCGTATATAAAACTATATACGAAGAAGCCGCCCTAGTAATCGCAGGCACACCTCTCATAGACCTCTTAGTAAAAGAGAAAGTTGAATTGTACGTGAATGGTAGTAACAGGCTAGCAAGAAGAACAGCTACAAAAAGCCTGCTACAGGAATGGCAACGAATATGGCGGGCGTCGGACAAAGGACACAGTTACTACCAGACATCTCCACAAGGATGAACAAGAAGCAAAGTGTCACAAACTATCATCTAACACAATTCCTCTCAGGTCGCGGCTGCTTCTGTGACTATCTGCATCAAATACAGGCCGCCGCGGACAACCTCTGCGATATTGTCTATGTTATTGTCTTTGTGATATTGGGCGAGATAAGCTCGGTACGCCACACCCCACACCATACTTGCATGCCATAGATGGGACGTTGAAAGAGAGAAACAAACAGATAGTGTGCAGATGCAGTTCGAACCAGGAACGATTATGAGTTACATGATGGATAACAAAACAAATTGGCAGAGGACCGACAGGCTTGTAAGAAACATTATGTCCTTCAAAGAAGATGACAAGAGGCTAAAACGCCAAAGAAACAATCAGATAGCGCAACCAAGATAAGCGCACCAATTAACGAGCGAAAACACCAACTAAATTTACAACCACCATTCCGAAGACTTATTAAGCAGGGCTCCAGAATGATTATCGGAGTTCTTAAGGGCCATTTGTCTACACAGCTTCCAGCTAACTGTTACGGCCAAAAAAAAATCTCGTCTGACTAGTCTCGTTCGTCTAGTCTCGTTCTATCTAGTCTCGTCTCTCTAGTTTCGTCTGTATAGTCTCCCTACTATAGTCTCGTCTGTCCAGTCTCGTGTGTCTAATATCGTCCGTCGAGTTTAGTCTGCCTAGTCTCGTCTACCTGTCCTCCACGGTAGTGTAGTTGACAATATACCCGCCTGAACAGCGGGAGACCCGCTGGGTCGAGGAGTAATTTTCAACTAGGGCGGTTTTCACCAACCGTCTAGGCTGGCCACACTGAATGAATGCAAAATACGCGACACCAAGGTAGCGCATACTAAAAGCCAAAGAGGAATAGGGAGTTTAGTGAGAGTTTCGTTTATGTAGTCTCATTTGTCTAGTCTAGTCTGTCTAGTCCCGCATGTCTAGTGTGATTAGTCTAGCTTGTCTGTCTAATCCTATCTGTCAAGTCTGGTCTTTCTAACATTGTATTCTTGTAATGTCTGACAAATATTCTCTGTCCAGTCTTCTTTGTACAGTTTTATATGTCTAATTTATTCTGTCCCGTCTTGTCTATTCAGTCTATCCAGTCTTCGAAAAAATCGAAGAATTAATGGATGCACTTTTCCCCATCCACCAAACACCGATATGGGAACAACCAGCAGTAATTGAGATACCTGAGTTCACACAAGCAGAACTCAAAGTGGCCTATGACCGCCTCCGAAATGGCAGAGCCCCATGGCCGGACGGCATTCCACCTAAAATAATTAAAATCATAGCCAGAAATTTTCCTGAGACTGCGTTAAAAGTCATGAATAATATACTCAAAAGGGGCATCTTCCAGAACGGTGGAAGAAGGCAAAACTGGTCCTCTTGAGGAAAGGTATGAAACCTCTCGAAGAAGTCACCTCATATAGGCCACTGTGTGTACTAGATGTTTTTGGAAAATTGCTCTGAAAAACAGCTGTTGCTAAGCAGGATAAAATCGGAACTGAGAGAAAAAAAACCGGCCAAGTGCGAGTTGTGACTCGCGCACCGAGGGTTCCGTACAAACTTGTAAGTAAGGTATCTTTAGGAGGACCTAACTGTATGCAACCCATATGCTTCTGGTTCCTGGCAATAGCACGTAACACATTAGTGTATTTTCATAAGTTTCTAATAGTAAATTCGCATTTTTCTTGTAATTAAACTACATATTTACGGTTTTCAGATTTTTCCCTTTACATGTGCTGCAAGACACTGCTTCTTGCCAAATTTCATGATTCTAGGTCAACGGAAAATACCCTATAGGTTTTGATTCCCTTGTGAAATCGCAAAATATGCGAGATAAACGGTCATATCTTTTGATCGCGTTGACTTAAAAGTTTGATTTTTTCACAACTGAAAGAGACGCGTTACCTCTACGCGTTCCTGAGAAAAATGGTCTTGACAGACAGTCAGACAGGCTAAAAACAGATCTCTATGAAAGACTATGGCTTCAGAGAAGAAAAATCTACTGTTGAAGCCACCAGAAAGGTCCTCGAGGTAGCTGAGGAAGCCAGAGTGGGTACACGGAGAACCAGAAAACTGCGCCCTGTTATCTTAGACGTAAGAAATGCATTCAACTCGGCATGTTGGCAAAATATCCTAGATGAGGTGACGTCGCGTGGCTTTCCACCATATCTGCTCCACATGATTCGCAGTTACCTATATAACCGCAAAATCATAATCGAATCAGACAAAAAAAAACCGTCGAGCGTGATATCTATAGTGGGATTCCGCAGGCTTCAGTCATGGGTCCCACATTGTTGAACATTCTCTATGATGCTGTGCTCGGACTGGAATTACCAGTAGGTGTGGAAACCATTGCATTTGCAGATGATCTGGCATTAGTGGTGTGCGGGAAAACCGAAAAGGGAGTAACTGCTAGAGCAAATATTGCAATGAAGTTAGTGGACGAATGGATGGAAAAGAGGCAACTGCAACTGGCAACTGAGAAATCGAGGCAGTTCTCCTCACTGGAAAGAGGCACATACGCCCTATCACCTTCCAATTAAGAGACGCTAGAATAATACCGAAAGATTCTATAAAATACCTGGGCGTTGTAATCGACAAAAGCCTCTCATTCAAGCAACATATCATGAATGCTGCTGACAAGGCTCTCAAACGGCTGCTGCCTTGAAGAAGCTCATGCCAAATGTGGGAGGTCCTAATACCTGGGCGTTGTAATCGACAAAAGCCTCTCATTCAAGCAACATATCATGAATGCTGCTGACAAGGCTCTCAAACGGCTGCTGCCTTGAAGAAGCTCATGCCAAATGTGGGAGGTCCTAGAAGCAGCAAAAGGAGGCCATTGTGCTCGGTCTCGCAATCCGCTATGCTGTATGCAGCTCTAGTCTGAGCAAACAAAATCAGAGTGAAAACACTAAATAACTTGATGGCATCAGTACAACGTAGGCTAGCACTGAGAATATGTAGCGCATTTATAACAGCTTCAAGGGAGGCTGCCCTGCTTATCGCTGGAATACTTCCTATTGATATCATAGTGCGAGCCAGATTCGATGCGTATAACGAACGATGTAATGGAAATAAAACAACTAGGAGCGAGGAAAAAATAGCCGCCACCGCCAAAACCTTTGAGGAATGGCAACGCGACTGGGTGTCAGGTAGCTAAGGACAATGGACAAGAAACCTAATCAACGATGTAAAACGCTGGGCAGCGAGAAAACATGGAGAGGCAAATAACTATCTCACTCAGGTACTTAGTGCGCATGGGTGCTTTAAGGATTACCTGCACAGGATAGGAAAAGCTAGCGACAGCTTCTTCGAATATTGTGGGGAAGAAGATGGAGTTGCTCACACCATATTCACCTGTAATAGGTGGCATGCAGAGAGACAACTTATTGAAAGTAGGGTCGACGAAAGAACGATGCTGGACTATATGCTAGTTTCTGAAAAAAAAAAACTGTGAGAAGGAACGGAAAAGAACAGGAAAACAAGCTGAAACCCTGAACCCCTAATCATGGCTAATGGAAGGGGGATGTAAGGGATGTAATACCACACAAAGTGTGATACACCACCACCACGAAGTTATGCGAAGAGCGGTCCCGAGATGTGTGGGTTTTTCCAGAGGGGACCACTTGCTCATGTTAACGAAAGTGCTTGCTACGCCCCCGCCTCATAAAAAAGTATATCCATTCTTATCTGTCTAAGCTTGTTTACTCAGTCTTGTCTGTCCAGCTTTGCCTGTCCAGTCTTGTCTGTGTAGACTTGACTGTCTAGTTTTGTTCGTTTTGTCTTGTCTGTGTAAATGTGTCTGTTTATTCTCGTCTGTTTATTCTGGTGTTGTCTGTCTAGTCTTGTCTATCTAGTATTGCGTGTCTAGCCTAGTCTTGTCCATCACTTCCACGTAAAATGCTGACTTCGGCAGTGATTCAGTTTTCTGCCTACAATTTTCAATAAATCGTTAGTTTGGAATAAAAACAATGTCCATATAAGTAATAAATGCACTCATTAATGCATCGTAAAGAAAATTTTAAGAAACCCTAAATGGCATTGCAGCACAACT
The DNA here is from genome assembly GCA_944588485.1 of Phosphuga atrata. NCBI lineage: Eukaryota > Metazoa > Arthropoda > Insecta > Coleoptera > Silphidae > Phosphuga > Phosphuga atrata. The sequence continues at coordinate 11,163,892 of OX155895.1, read as the reverse complement.
TGTACTAAATAATGAAAATTCCTTAAAAAATCCAAAAAAAGATGAATTTAAATGTATGGGTAGAGGATTCTGTAGAATATTAGATTATTTTGCGACAAATTACACATCAATTGCACAAAATTATTTGCCGCAAATAACATATCAAGATCTATTAAAGAAATGTTTAACTGAAAGTGATAGTATTTAAAAAAATTGTGTTTATATGCTTAAAGAGAGTTTATAACTTATATGGATCTTTTAGGTAATAACTGAGCGCTGCCAAAGGTATAAAATAGCAATATTTGTTTATATATAAACATATAAGCCGCGTGTGTCGGAATGGATAGATTTAGTATTGTTTCGTGTATTACTACCTTGTTCTCTATATTTAAACAATGCCCGCATCCATATTGTGTCGGAGAGATAAATCTAAAATCCAATTTAAACCGTTATTGACGTCATGGACTGCAGGTTGGAAAAATGTTGATTTGCATCTCTTTGCGTTCAACGTGAATATATACATATATATGTATATACATAAAAATCTAGCGCATTGAGATTTATATCCAATTCTATACATGCATGCAAATACATCAGGGAGAACACACGTAGTTTTTTTTTGTTACTAGAAGGCTTTGTCTATAGATTATAGCATAGTCGATGTGTGTTCGGGGTTTTTAATGTACCTTTTATCTGGCCACATTTTTTATGAATATTTCACGCTGTAATGTTTTTTCCAGTATGCCATTTGTTTGTTGCTCAAATATTTATATATTTTTTTCTCGTCCGTGCATAATCTACAGTTTTAATAAACTCGTAATTCTGCTAGGCATATTTTATAACATGATAAAATAAAAATCATGAGAGATTCTAAAAAAACCCGGCCAAGTGCGAGTGGTGACTCGCGCACCGAGGGTTCCGTACAGACTTGTAAGTAAGGTATCTTTAGGAGGACCTAACTGTATGCAACCCATATGTTTCTGGTGCCTGACAATACCACGCAACACATTAGTGTATTTTCATAAGTTTCTAATAGTAAATTCGCATTTTTCTTGTAATTAAACTACATATTTACGGTTTTTAGATTTTTCCCTTTACATGTGCTGTGAGACAGACAGCTTCTTGCCAAATTTCATGATTCTAGGTCAACAGGAAGTACCCTATAGGTTTTGATTCCCTTGTGAAATCGCAAAATATGCGACATAAACGGTCATATCTTTTGATCGCGTTGGCTGATTTTTTCACAGCTGAAAGAGACCGCAGACCCGAGTATTTGATAAAAATTTCAACTTGTTACCTCTACGCGTTCCTGAGAAAAATGGTCTTGACAGACAAACAGACGGACAGATGGACGGACAACAAAGTGATCCTATAAGGGTTCCGTTTTCGGTATGTAACCCTAAAAAAGACAGTCTTTTCTCGATGTCTCAAAAACAAGTCGAACAAGGTAATTCACATATAGTGTAATTGAAACTAACTAAATTAGCTATTAGCAGTTGAAAACTAAAAGATTCTAATTAGTACAGTATTTACGTTATGAAAACTCAAATTTGACGCATTCATTTCTGAAGCTTGACAATCTTTTCTTGGAATCTCAAGAACTGTTCCAACTCTTGAAGCTATAGATAAATAGCAATTAGTTTACAAATTGTTAAAGCTTCAGATAAATGTATGTAGAATTAACTTAACTTTGTTCAAACTTTAGTTCAATAAGGGAATGGCAGGAAGCTTGGAACACGACAACAAAAGGCGAGTGGACAAGGATACCACAATATAGAGACTTGGTACAGACGAAAACATTGAAAGCTGCCTCTATACTAGCCTACTATTGGCTGCCTAGTATTATATGTCTTCTCTTGACAACTTTTCTCTATCTAGTCTGGACTAGAATAGAATGAAAAGACTGGATAGACCAGACTATCCAGTCTTTTCATTCTATTCTAGTCTATCCAGTCCATTCCTATCTGTCAAGTTTTGTCTGTTTTTTTAGTCTGTCTCATTAAACGGTGAGTGAAACGGAGCTCCATTCTGGACAGAGGCCGTAAACAGAAACAACATCGATAAACTACAATTAGTAAATCTCTAGTTGTTTCAACCTGAGATTTATTCATAGTCCTAATAAGGCTTAATATTATAGACCTACAAAAAGAAGATATTTTTTTCCGTGGCGAATATAAATGACAGTGTGGCGATTCCACGAAGATTACGTCTATATAGTTTAGAGCTCCATGCTTAAATGTATGTAAATTAATAAAAATTAATTAAAAAAAATTAATCATGTCAACATGGAAAAAATATTTTCTGCATTTTCGTAGATTCTTCCCGAAATGTGTAAATGTTACATAGCACGGATACGTCTTAGCTATAACAATTATTTGTGGTTTATGCTTGTGATTATTGTCAAAGCTGACTCATCATTAGCATGAAAAGTGAGTGCCCTTTGCACAGTTTTATCTTGGTATCTCAAAAACTGGTCCAACCAAGTAATTAAGACTTGGTGTAATAAAAACAAGCTAAATTAGCTATTAGCAGCTGAAAACTATATATTTTTAATAATTATAGTTTTCAAGCTATGGCCACTCAAACTTGATGCATCAAATTTCTTTCCATTGGCCATTTTTTCTTGACTTCTCAAAAATTAATCCAACTAGGTAATTTAGAGTTGCTGTAATAAAAACTAACTAAATTATATAATAGTCTCTGAAAAGTATAAGTTTCTAGCTAGTATAGTCTTAATCTAAGGAATCTCAATATTGATGCAAATCAAATTTTTGAACTCTACAGTTTTTTTCTTCATATCTCAAAAACTAGTACGTCTAGTTAATTGATGGCACTAACAGAGCTAGAGAAATAACATTGTTTTTAAAATCATTTCTTTCTATTTAAATTAAGTGCTGGTCCAAACTTAAAACAATCGGAACACAGCCTGAATATATAAATATATTCAACCTTTCCGGAGCTCTATAAAAATTACTTTTAGGACTTTTTAGGACTTCCAAAACAATATCTCTCTAATGAAATGTCAAATTAAAAATATCTAACCCCTAATTAAGATGTGGGTTTCAGATGAGTGTTTTTCAAATTGTTATTAATAAAAGCAAAGCTGCACGGATAAGAGATAAATCTCGAAACGCGTCCGCTGATGACTATGTCATTTTTATGGTTTTTGTTGAGTGCCCCAAAAGTGGACTGAAAGCTATTAAATTGATAAATTTCACATGACATTTGTTTAGGTAGTCATAAAAAGGGCTCAGTAATTGTTATAGAGCTTCGGAAAGGTTGAATATAATTATATATTTAGGCTATGTTCCGATTATTTTAAGTTTGTATGATTATCTATAACGTAGGACGCTTTTACCAATTCTAAGTGAATGGTCATCTGCAGACACGTTTCGAGATCTATCTCTCATCAGTGCAGCTTTGCTCTTTTGAATTATAAAATGGTATACACTTACATTAGTATGACACCATACAAACACCATATTCCGGACTTACTTACAAACACCTATTTCCGGCTAAGGTTAGATTTTGATTTGACATGTCTGTAGAAAGACCTGAACTGCACTGATGAGAGATAGATCTTGAAACGCATCTGCAGATGGCTATCCACTTAATTTAAATAAATTTCGAATAGAAATGAATTTAAAAACAACAGTTATTTCTCTAGCTCTGTTAGTGCCATGAAAATGGACTGGTTCTAGAAATAGCATGCAAATCTCTAGTTGTTTCAGCCTGAGATTTGTTCACAGTCCAAATAAGACTTAATATTATAGACATACAAGAAGAAGATATTTTTTCCGTGGCGAATATAAATGAAAGCGTAGCGATTCCACGAAGATTACGTCCATATAGTTTAGCGCTCCATGCTTTAATTTTTGGTCAACATGGAAAAAATATTTTCTCCTTTTTCGTAGATTCTTTCCCAATTGTGTAAATGTTACATAGCCTATGTTACATAGGATGTTGATAAAAAATTCTCAGGCTCATTTGCGTCATTACTGACCCGGAAGAATATAGATAACTTAAAAAAGTGTAAAGTCTAAAGTATTCAAATATATAATAGTGCGTCATTTCTGAGCTACGTCTAAACTTTTAAAGCTCTAGATCTAGCTCTAGAACGATAGCTAAGGGCTGGTCAGACGGGCGGCTGCCATGAGCGCAACCCTCAAGGGGGCGCATTTTGCGTACGTAAAGTTTTAAAACATTTTATTAACGAACCCGTATTGTAATGTTACATTTCGTACGTAATAGTAAGAACTAATTTTAAGCTTAAATGTATAAATAATTGTTTACTTTGTAAAGTTATTGAGTATTATTCTAGAGTAAATATTTGAGCACCCCAACCTCTTCCTGTCATTGTTGGTATACTTTTATCAATTTACAGCGGCTGCTCTGGTCCTGATTGTTTTAGGTAATTCAGGATCTGGGTAGGATTCAAGGATAGCAGCTCCTCTTCGTTCAAGCAGTGGGCTCCAATACCCAAATAGCCGTACATTTTCTTGAATAATCTCCCATTTCAAGACGCTCCTGGTAATTTATTGTGGATCTGTTGGTTTTAAATATCGCTATGTTTATGGTTTTCATTGATGGTTAGTTTGTTTATATGGAACCAATTCCTCACAATGTTCATTGCCCGGTTTGTACGTAAAGACATTATCAAAAACTATCAAAATTAAACAAATACGGCATTATAAGAATTGCTTTAGACTGGTTCAGTTCCTAGCTTACTGGAAGAACTCGGCAAACTAAATTAATTACTAAATACGGTTATGCAAAATCGAAGGTTGTAGCAACGGCATTAGGTATACCACAAGGGAGTATACTATGCCCGTTGCGTTTCACCATGTATCTACATGATCTACCAGAAACTGAAAATCAAACAATATACGAAATAGTAAATTTCCAAGACGATGCCATATTGCTCATGGGAATCAAAAACCGAAATAGAGGTATATTCCTTTGTTTTTGATTCTAAGGAGCAAAGTGGTATCGTCTGCAAAATTTAGCATTTTATATGTTGTTTGATTTACAGTTTCTGGAAGATCATGTAGATATGTGGTGAAATTCAACGGACCTTGTAGTATACTTCCTTGTGGTATACCTAATGCCGTTGATACTACCTTCAGTTTTGCATAACCGTATTTAGCAATTCATTTAGTTTTCTTAGTTCTTCCAGTAAGCTAGAAACTGGACCAGTCAAAAGCAATTCCTCTAATGCCGTATTTGTTTAATTTTGATAGAAGGATTATATGATCTACGGTATCGTACGCATTCCAAAGATTTAATAAAATACCACTTGGTATTCGTTGAAGTATTTTAGGACATATTTAAATAAACAATATTTATGTTTTTACCTCTTGTGCATCCATGTAGTGTTTCTATTAGTAGGTTGTATTTATTCAAGAATTCTACAGGCATTCTATTGGCAAATATTTTTTAAACTGGTCTCTGATCCAGATTATTTTACCTCTGCTTATTCTTTCCTTGCTAAACCTTATAATCGCCTATCTGGCGGTCTCCTCCATGACAAGGTGCAACGAAGTCAGATCCAACAGCAGTTCCAATGCTGCTCTCGGGCATGACCCTATCGCCCCAGTGATGCTTACTATTGCCAGTCTTTGAATCTTTTCAAGCTGCTTCTTCATAACGACCAGCTTGGTTCTACTTACCAACGCAATTGCCCCGTAAGTGATCGCAGGTCTCACTAGCATGGTATACATCGCAGGATTGTGGGGTTACAGCCCCACGTTTTCCCTGTCAGATTTCTGCACACCATTAGAGCGCGTTTTGCTAGTCCTACCAATTGTTCAGCGTGCCTGTTCCAGAGCAGTTTACTACCTAGTGTTATATATTCAGATACTTCATCTCCTGCTAGTATTCTACTGCTTTTCTATCCAACAGTATGGGCTGTAAGCAGTTTAGTCTTCCCTTTCTTGTAAAAGGTATCACCGTGGTTTTAGTCTTCCCTTTCTTGTAAAGGGTATCACCGTACTGTTTGACACCGTCTATTAGTTACATTGAGCCCTCTCTGTACGATTTCACAGAGCGTTCCCTCAAGCTTCCCTCTGTCTATGAAGACTATGGCATCGGCGTAACCTTGACATTTAATGTGTAAGTCGTTTAGCATAAAAAGTAATTCATCAACTACCAGGCTCCGAATCAGCCGTGATAATACACCTCCTTGTGGATACTTTCAAGTTGTAGAGATCCTTATGGTGTCTTTTCGTACTTTCGTGCATTCGTCGTTCTAGTTCTGAGCATTTCCACTTTAAAATAATGCTGTCGCTGTACTTTCAAGAGCCGATTTGAAAGTTCATGCGAGATGTTGTCAAAGGCTCCTTCCATGTCCAAGAAGGCACATATCGCTACATCCTTTGTATCTAGTGCTGCTTCTATTTTATTTGTCAACTAATGCAGGGCGGTCTCTGTGGATTTTCCTGTTCTGTATGCATGCTGACAGTTGTGTAGTGGTGCACCTACAGTACTGCTGTCCTAAGGTAATTGTCAATTACCTTCTATATTCTCTTTAACATGAAAGATATTAGACTAATGGGTCTAAATGACTTCGATTGAGTTGTGTTTTTTTCCCACCTTCGGTATGAATTAGCCCTTCTCCATAATTCCGGTATGTATCCGAGCGCTAAGCCACTTCTAAAGATTTTTAGAAGATTAATGTACTCCTTCCCTTTGTATGAAGGCGGGAATCAATCGGGAAATTCGTTTAATATCAATTGCAAAAGAGAACAGATAGAACAGACAGAGAACAACAAATCCACCTAATAAAAACGTGGTGAAATGATAACATTACAATTTTACAGTACAGTATTAAAGTTTACAAGTACAGTATTAAATATTCCATTACATAATGAAAATGAGTTTTTAATCGTTTAATTGAAAAATAAATAAATTACCCCCCCGAGAAAATAATAGTGCGCACCGCAACAAATTTGCGTTTGTTGTTAAATAGCCGCTAATCTATTTATTTAAAGCGTTACGTGATTACATAATTTGCATATGAAGCCGTTATTGGCTGGGGCCCGCAATAGATAAAATTGTCCATTACAATCAGTTTATAGTTGTTACGGTTATACATACAAAGCATTTAGATGCTTCTACACACAAACACACTACGTCCGTATAGTTAGCACGTAACGTTACTGGAATACAAATTCCATGCATCACTTATACGGTTTGCTGCATTAACTTCACTTGTATTTTCAGCTATTCACTTATGTTAAGTGCTTTATATAGACAACTTCTTGTTCTATTAGAATTTAGTACACTTTGCAAATACAAGGAAAATAAACTCATTTGATAATTTGAAATTACCGAAGGAAAACTATTATTACGTTGGAGAAGAATAAATTTTTATTGATATGAAGCAGAATAAATTCTCTTGGAATAAGTAAAGCTGACCGTAAATCATTTACAGCGGATTCTCATTTTTTCAATTTCCTGACAAAATTTTTTCGTGTTTACACTGGCGAGCAAAAAAATTAGGTCACTGAGGCAATTGCAAATCATTTGATGTTTTCACAGAATTTTCTGTTGGTAAGACTAAATATATTAAAAATTAATAATATTGTAGGCTAAATTAATTATTCAGTATTGAATTGGATAGTATATTTTTTGGTTTATGATTTATTATAAAAATGCAACAAATTTATGTTTAAAATGTAATTCGATTTTTTGCTATGAGGAACTAAGAAAATGGAAAACAAACTTAACATAAATTAAAAAGAATAATCATCAATAACGTTAATGGCGCCAAGGCATACTTTCAATTAAATTAAGAATCAAATTTTGGTCAATGTTATTCCATTCCTGTATTAGAAACTATCTTAGCTCCAGAGCAGTTCCTGGAGCTGGTATATACGTCGAATACGTCGTCCCAACTCATCCCAGACATGTTCGATGGAATTCATGTGGACCATTGTACTGGCCATTCAAACCGCCTAATTCCCACCTCGTCCATACATTCTCTGGTGGTATAGTAAGTATAGGAAGAAGAAACAAACCTGGAAATTCGCAAATCACAGGTAGAACTCAGTTCTGTTAAGTACTATAAATCGGTAATCACCTACAATAAGTACTGATAAGAGGCACATGTTGACGGGTTGACTGACAGTGTCTTCTTTTTGCAGGGCAAACAAGGTACAGGCAAAAGAGTAGAGGCTTCGCCGCGACCACGCTGAATAGTAAATAAAGAACAGAACCATACCCTCGGAACTTCCAAAGCGCGTTGCACAAATACAGAAAAGAAACAAGCAACAAAACCCAACAACAAAGAAACTATGGAATCGGAAAAAGAAAATATGAAAGAAATAAAACGAATGTTTGCGCAAATAAGCACAAAACTCACTGTGATCGAACTGAAATTTGATAATAGCGTCGAGGCAATTACCGAGCTGAAGAAGGAAAACCAAGGTTTAAGAAAAATAATCAAGGAACAAGAAGAAAGATTGGAACAAGTTGAAACGGAAATAAGGAGAATTAATAGTACAAGGTATACCAAACAGAGAGCAAGAAGAACAGACAGAGGTAAAAAAGAAGGTGAAGGTGAAGCAAAAAGCAATCTGCGTTAAGCTACAAACATAGAATATGAAACTGGAAATATATTAAAGAACCAATAAGCCAAAAAAGATCGGACATCGGCATCAACGACGATGACACGAAAAATATACACGAGGAAAGAAAACGCCTGACCACCACCTGAAGATGGCGAAACAAGGACATAGATCTGTACTCAGATACAATAAACTGATCATAAATGGTGTATCTATTGGACAACACTCACTAGGAGAATTAACGCACGGTGAGCGAAAGATGCAAGGGGTGAAGACTAGAAAGATCCAAAAAGTCTACTCTACTGCCAACCTCACCTGCTCGAGCGGTGACAAATCTTGTCACCCGGTGCACCCTGCTAGACAACTGGCGAGGCTCTGGTGTTCGAGTCACGGCGGAATAAGCGTTCAAACGGGAGATGAGGAAATACAACTCCCCTCCTGGATTCAACCCTTATCAACCTAATCAACCCGCAATGGTCAGCGTGATAAGGTAGCGGCTAAAATCATAAGTAAGTGGTATGTATACCAAAAAGAGATGGCCCTCAGTCTCCGAGGACTCGCGTCTCCCTGGCCAAGGTACCACCTACAACACGAGAACTCTGTGTTCGGACTATAGACTACAGGAGTTAGAAGAAGAGCTAAACCCGTATTAGTAACGTATCAGTGAGCACAAACGGAAAGAAGAACAGCAAATAACACTCCCGTCGGGTCATCTACTGTACTGCGTAGGAAAAGATAATATAAATCAAGGAGAAGTAGTTCCCGATAAACAAAGCTCACGTAACCAGTGTCATCCAGATCGAGAGCATAGGCTCCAGAATGGAATTCCTCATCCTCAAAATTAACACTAGGTATTCGTTGAAACTAATACAGGCATATGCACCCACGTCCACCCATGTTGACCAAGACATGGATAGATTCTATGATGATATCAACACGGCACTACAACAGTCACCTTCCCGTTATACCATACTAATGGGAGACTTCAACGCCAAGTTGGTAAGAAAGGAAGGTGATAGTGAAACTTCGATCGGAAGTCAGGGATACGGCCAGAAAAATGAGAGAGGCCAAGTACTGCTAAACTTACTGCAACAAGAAAATTCTTGATGCGTGTACCACCGGTGGTACACGCCAGCGTAAACGTGTTAACGATTGTGAAATATACAGGGTGTTAGGTAAACATGCGGCAAAAATCCAAGGGGTTATTCCTTGGCTTATTCTAAGAATGTTTTGAAAATAAGACAAGATGAGACAAAGCACTACAGATCTAAATGAGGTATTAGACTCATGATAACTGGACAAAAATAGATAAGATTAAAGGTCGAACTATAAAAGACAAGAAATTTAACTTATTTTATTTTAAGATAAGAATTTTAAAAATGTAATCAACACTTGAAAATACTAAATAGTTAGATACTAAATAGATAGATAACAATATTTGTTATCAATTTAGTTGTATTTTATGTTGTCGATTTGTATATCCAGCTAATGGTAAAATAATAGTAAAATTAGTCTTCAAGTAATTCTCGAACACGCTTAATGCGTGTTCGAGAATATAATAAATATAAATCGATGTGCAATACTTACAAGGTACTAGTAATCAATAACAAGAAGTTGTAAAGGTACATACCTGCAACACAAAGAAAAATACAATAGAATCATTTCAATTGGAAATTATGAACATAATCAATAACACAATAATATTTATGAAATGGATAATTCTAGCTTTGTCGGTCTAGTCTTGATCGTATAATCTTATCTGTCTAGATTCGTTCATCTTACTTTTTTCATCTGAATAAATTATCAGTATACAGCACAGGGTAAACAAATGAAGGGTTTTATGGCTAGGAAACCGTTCAATGTACAATCGTCTAGCTTTTTTTTATTGAAAAAAGGGTTAGTACAATATAAGACGCAGTATAACCAAACGCAAGGTATCGGGTAGACACTCCATGTGACCCCAGCAGGGATAGGTCTACTTCAGGGATGCGCCCCTGCCCATGTGAGATTCGATTCTCCCCCCATCCCTGTCTCGGGAGGAAATCGGATCCTACTCCTTAGATCCTACCAATGAACCAAATTACCATCTACCCCATCAAAACCATCACAGTAGGAAGAGAGACCCCACTATGATTACATAGCCCCACGAGCACAATGAGATATGATAGTTAAAGATGAGAGATCGCCATGCAACCCGACTAGTAATCGGCGCCAGTGCGTGCCCGGGTCCGCTGGTGAGAAATGGACTACCGGCCATGCGACTGTTCTGAGCCAGGCAACGCATGGAAAGTATGCTACTGGCCCGCACAATCTTAGAAGACTTATGAGGATTGGAACATGGAATGTCCAAGGACTCCTAAAAGCTGGAAAACTATAGATAGTAGGAAGAGAAATAATACCTTACGAAATAGTAAAATAATAAAAGGTCCGATGCTACTAGAGAAAAAACAATAAATTGATCGCTTGCAAAGTGTGAAATGACCCAACATATAAGCTATTACAAAATAATAAAATAATAAGAATATCTGAAACTCACTATAAAGGACATGGCCATTTCAGAACAGAAAATGGTAATATGATGTACTATGTTATGATGTATATGATGTAATATGTTAGGACACGAAACAGAGAGCAAACACGGTGTAGCATTTCTGGTCAGCCCGAAATACATATTATCAGTATTAGGGTATATCTGCGTAAGCAGCAAAATAACGTCTATAAAACTTAACACAACACCTACAAAGCTCAACATCCTCCAAATATATGCCCCTACTTCACACGCATCCGATGAAGAAATTGATTAATCCTATTCGGACATCCTAAAGGAAACAGCTAGAATACCAGAAAGAGAGATCACAATAATAATCGGTGACTTCAACGCGAAAGTCAGTTCCATTCAAACAACGGAAGACCACTTTGAAAACATACTAGGAAAAAGGGGCCTTGGAGACAGAAATTAGAGAGGGGAGCGCCTTTTGTTATTCTGCGCTGACAAGAATATGACCATCATAAACACAATGTTCACACATCACCCACGGCAACTATATACGTGGTGGTCACCCGGTGATAGGTATATAAATCAAATAGATTTCCTGCTGATACCACAAAGATGACGAACAAGTATAAAAGATACCAAAACCTATTCAGGCGCTGACTGCGGACCTGATTATCAGCTACTTATAGGAGAAATAAAATTAAAACTGAAAACTCCAAAAACCCCCACTATGTCTAAAAATAGGTGGGACTTACACAATAACAGCGAATATAGAACCAGACTCTCCGAAAAACTCCAAACACTAAACAGCGAAAACACCAAACAAATGGACGAGAATCAACTTTGGAAGAGGATGAAATCGGAAATGTTAAAAATGGCCAACGAATTCAACCACAAACCCGAAAGAAGAAAAACGTAGATGACAGACAGAACATGGGAGGCTATACAGGAAAGAAAGGAACTAAAACAAAAAGGCTTGAACAACGAAGAACGACGTGAAGACTACAGTAAACTATGCAAAGATATAAGGAAAATGTGTAAAGAGAAGACAAAAACGGCTATATATCGACAATATGCAGCGGAATCGAAGACCATCATCAAAAAAATGCATCCTTATTGATAAAATACCTTATTGCCTAAATCAGAGAGATAACAAGAGACTTCAAATGGCGAACGATAATTGTAGAAAACGAGCAAGGAGAATTAATAACGGAGAAAACAGAGGTTGCAAAGAGATGGAGAGAATACTGTCAAAACTTGTTCGAAGATCATCCAGGAGATAACCCACCTGAAATCCCAAACTCAGAAGGCCAAGAACCAGAAATCCTTAAATCCGAGGTGGAGTGGGCTCTCAAAAAGCTAAAACCTAGAAAATCTGCAGGACCTGACGGAAGTGGCAGAAATGATTGACGTATCTGATGAAAATATGATAAGTCTCCTGCATATACTGTGCGACAAGATCCGGATATCAGGAGTCTGGCCGACTGATTGGGCAACCTCAGTATTCGTGCCAATCTATATAAAAGGAACAAAGACCCAATGCTCAAATTACAGAATGATATCCTTAATATCACACGTCAGCAAAACATTGTTACATATACTTCACAACAGATTGAAAGCATACATACACCTCCAAATCCCATTAAAATAAGCAGGTTTCATACCGGGACGAGGCACGCGAGAGCACATCTTAAACAACGGACAGATAATTGAAAAACTAAGGGAGTTCAACAAACCTGCATACCTCTGTTTTATTGACTACAAAAAAGCATTCGATCAATTAATATGGAGCAAATTATGGACCGTTATGTCGGAGATGGGACTACCTAGACATCTTATTAGCCTCACCGCCAACCTATATTAATCTGCAGAAGCACAGGTCAGTATAGAAGATTGCCTCAGTGACCCCTTCAGTGTATACAAAGGAGTTCGCCAGGATGCATCCTTTCACCTATGTTATTCAATCTCTACGGAGAATGGATAGTCCGCAAAGCAACTCACAACTGGGATGGAGGAATATCTATAGGAGGCAGCAAAATATCAAATTTACGGTACGCAGATAATACAACATTGCTGGGAAGTACGGAAGAAGAGATCAAGAACCTGCTCTAGAAGGTGAAAAAAATCAGCGTAAAGGTGGGATGTGAAATGAATAAAACAAAAACCAAACTAATGATAATAGACCTATCCCAAGAAAGACTGCAAAGCCCAACGCATATTGATGGAATCGAGGTAGTAAAGGAGTTCGTGTATTTGGGCTCACAAATTTCAAGAACTGGCAGCTGTGAAAAGGAAATAAGGAGAAAAATAACTATGGGCAAAACCGCCAATGCCAAACTTTCACGTATTTGGAAGGATCACAGCATTTCTAAAGGAACGAAGATGGCACTCATAAAGACACTTATATTTCCTATAGTCACATAGGCTGCGGAATCCTGGACACTAAAAATGACTGACAGAAGACGAATTGATGCGTTTGAAATGTACACCTGGAGACGCATGCTCAGGATATCATGGACGGAAAAACGTACTAATGAATCCATTCTACGAGAACTTAACATCGACTGAGCAAAACTATCCAAAAGTCCATCCTAAGATATTTCGGTCACATAATGCGAAGAAAGGACGACTCACTTGAAAGAAATTGATAGTCTAAGGAAAGATAGAGGGTAAGAGACCACGAGGAAGATCACCATCGCGCTATGTGGATCAAATATCCAAAGCCGTAGGCGCAACTGTACACGATTGCACAAAAGCTGCTGCAAACAGGGAAGAATGGAGACAACAAGTACAAAAAATATGATCCCTAGGTCATACCATTGCCACGATACTTGGAGACGAGCGATACGATTGAGAAGACAACCAAACACACTTTCCTCCCACTTTCCCCTGGAAGCGTAATATTACTTCAGGGAAAAGCTGTGTCGTGTATTTTTTCTTGTCTATTTGTCCATTTCACTTCTTTCGACGTTTTCTTTCTTTTTCATTATTTATGTTAATGTTTTTGTTATAATTCTCCATGTTTCCTCACTCTCCAGTATATACCCAGAGACATTTTTCGCAGTTACTCTTTCGCTTATGCTTTCCGTCATTTTGTCCTTTGCGCTTCCCATCTTGGAAAATCGAAGACTGTATGTTCCGCTCTATCGTTCTCCCCATAGTAGTAACAGTCCGCCGTTTCTGCTAGTTTGAACCTTTTACGGTAGTGGCCAAACCATCCATGCCCCGTCAATCGTTGTGTCAGGTACACAAGGTTTTTTACATTTGTCAGGTTTTTTACAATTGATATGAGACTTCGCGTCCATTCCGCCTTTAAAATTTTTTCTTCTCCCAAATTCTTCCAAGTTTTCCCATATTTTCTGACACAAGTTAGTTATTTGTGTCCTGCTCTCCTATACGGATGGTTTCTTGCATTTGTCTTCCAGCCTTCTACATCTTCCTTCTATTATTAGATCTATGGCTTCCCGCCACCACTCACAATGCATCGCAAGATACAGTCCGGTCTGCACAACAGACTCTAATCAGTATTTTTCACTGGATCCGCTGGATTCGCGCATTGCATCAATTGTAGATCTTCCTTTCCGGAAGCCGAATTGCCTTTCTGATAAATTCCTTGATTTTTCGATATTTTCCTTGATTCTGTTGCTTAGTAGTTGCTCCAGCATTTGCCCCATTGTGTTTAGCATACATAAGTGGCCTATATGTTACTTTCTTGTTTCTTTTCCTTAGGTATTAGCACTAGTCTCGCTGTTTTCCATACCCTAGGGAATTCTCCTCTCTGTAGCAATCTGTTAAACATCTTTAAACAGTATTGGAGGCTCCCATCCATCAAAGCCTTCATGACCTCCACTGCTATCCCCTCTGGTCCCGGGGCGCTTCTGTTTTTCATTTTTCGGGCCGGTTCTCTCATTGCGTTCTCTGTGAATAGTGGACAGTTTACGCGATATTCCATTTGTATAAGCTGGCGCTAGTCCATATCTCGGTCGCATGAAAATAGTTTATCCCCTTGATTTAGCCTTTCTTTGTCCAGGAGCTCTATTTTAGGACGCAGGTTTAATTTTTTCCGTACTATTTTATAACCCAGACCTCACATATCACAATCGTCTAGCTCAGACATGAGCAACCTGCGGCTCGCCGGCCGTATATAGTTCCTGTGCTGGCTTCCCTCCGCTATGAAAATTACTCTACTGTCCCGAATTTGAATAAACAATATACCCGGCTTATGTTATGAAACTCGAACTGAACTCGAACAAATAATGGAAATTTAGACATTTGTTTGCAAAAAGGTTGCTCATGCCTGGTCTAGCTTGTAATGAATTCCCATCACTAAATCCATACATGAAATGCATGTCAGTCATCCCGGCTTTCGTATACATGGTAGAGGACTTCACTAACCATTAAATACACGTCAAACAGCCAAACGTTACTCAATACAACTGCGACCGGTACAGGAGATGATCACTGACGAGACGTATTCAAATAAAATCCACTCGTACGTTAGTAGATAAAACAGCCGTTCCAAGTTATCGTCAACAGTTTGTTTGTCAACGTCAGCAATGTTTTTTAGACATAATAAGGCCAAAAATCATAAAAGGGATCTGATAAACAAAATAAATAAAACTGGTAACGAAACGGTTAAAAACGGTCCATGTGGTAACTGTATAAGCTATGAAAGTTTTATTATAATGGACCCTTTATTTGAAATGGCACTGTACCCTATTATTTTGTAATTTGTCATCATCATCATCAATGGCCATACAACCCTATAGTAGGGTCTCGACCTTCTCCAGCTTCTTTCGCCATTCATTCCAGTCTCTGGTCTGCATCGTCCAGTTCGGTGCACCTATCTTTCGTGCGTCTTCGCTTACACCATCCTTCCAGCGCAGCTTTGGCCTTCCTCGCCCTCTTGTGCCTATGGGTTCCGCTTTTTTGTAATTTGTATTAATTTTTATTTAAGCTTAGTCTAAGAATTTCATCCATTTATGTACTTTGTGCTGATTCTAGGTACAGGTGTTCTTACACCTCTATAGAAATGTAATTAATACCAGAAATTATAAATAAATATATAAAACTAAATATGAAAATGATATATGTGTACAATAAATGTAGTTAATTAAAAATAAATTAAACGAGAATAAACATTTAAAATCAAATTCCAATAAAACAAATATTTATAGTCACTAAATATTTATCGAAAATTTATGTATTAAAAAAAAGACATAGAAGCCAATTATTGCAATCGTGATTACCGAAATAATCGCAAATAATTGGAAATGTCCATCCAATTAAAACAAGCTCCGAAAATTCCCCAAAAATAATTCACGTCCAAAATTCAGTAATGACTTTAATTTGTCCAATTTTCCCAGAAAAAAAATTTATTCAGTAAAAACTCTCAACGGTACACGTTGTATTCTAGGAACGGTGTTGAATAAATATCTAATCAATAATTAACAATCAATTATAAAATTCAGTACAATTTGACGTGGTAATTCTGATTTATATTTATCGTCGTGTACGCATTATCGGATTATATATAATATTATTGCAGCTTGAAGTGAATATATTATTTTATATTAACAGAGCCGCGTGACGTGTTGAATTGAATTTAATACGCGAATCGGGGGAATTATTTCACAATTGGCGTGACGAATTTCACAGGCGCGAAAAAATTTATAAAAAATATATTACAATTTGAAATTGAAACGGGTGAAATGTTATTCATTTTCGAACTGAATGCTCTACACGTTTTTGTAGTATATGCACAAAATACAACCACATGTTCCTTTTGTAGTAACACTGCATTGCATAAATCGACTGATACTACGAATAATTATTTATAATAAAAAAACATTTTCAAAGGCAATTAACCCTTTCACTGCCGTGTCAATTTTAAGGAATAACACACAGCGCCAATATTTATGAAAATGCCGGTAGTTATGCAACCCCTTTCTCATAGATAAGTCACCTATTGATCAAGTCACTGAAAAAATAAGGGAGCAAAAAAAAGATTTTTTGGAATTTAAAAAATATATGTATAAACTGTTTAACGACTCGAAATCTAACACAACTGATTTACAAAAGATTAATATATTTTCTAAAAATAATTTCACCCATCTGCCGTCTCCGGGGGCGGCTGGGCGATTTTTTAAGCTTTTTTCACTTTTTCACCCACAACTTAGACAGTTTTGGTCGCACGGACGTGGTTACGGTGTCGGTTTGTCCGGAACGTTGCCACACGTCACCTCACTTTTCGATAATTTTGCTAAAAATTTTTAGGAAGTGCGAAAATCACTTTTTCTTGCAAAAAATCGTCATTTTTGGTCGCCTAAACTACGCGATCCGGAAGACTCGAAAATCGCCATAAGTGGGTTCGATCGCCTATTCTTTGGCTTCAAGAATTTGATGCACCGATTATTTCAGTGCGAGGGGGTCGCCGGAGGCGGTGTTTTAGTCAGAGCACCCAGATTCGCAGGAAAATGGGAATAACGTCGTCCACAAAAGTTGCGCTGCCACTAGAGTGGTGTCTGAGGACGCGTCTAGAAATTTTCAACCGGAATCCTTGCGTGAATTTAATTTTTCCTGGCCATCTTTGGCGTGACCTCCGTAAAAGTGGTAATTTTTTTAAAGCAAACTTTTGGGGTCTGTGTGGGGAAGCATTCGGCCTGAATCGCCAGATCACGAGGGAATCACAAATTTCGATCAATTATGAGACGACTGACATGTGGCGTTTCCCGGATTTCACCTGGCGGTCCGCACTTGGTCCACACTTGGTTTTTGGTGAAATTCGGCTCTTTTATGTTTCATCATGCATTTTTACCTTCGAGGCGCATTTTTCGTCGGATCCCAAAAATTCTTCCCGGATGCTTCGGCTGCCGCCGCGACGCGTGTTTAGAGCCCTTGCTCGCCGCCCTGCGAAGTCCCATTCATTTGGTGCAATAAAATGCAACCTTTTTCTTTGCCGATTTTGCAATCACTTCCACTGACGCCTTACACTTATGTAAAGGGCCCCAGGTCGTCGATTGGGTTCGTTCTTCTCAGAACACTTGCCCGCAACTATTCCGGTAAGAATTTTTAAATTTCAACGACTTTTTGCAAATCTGCGGCAGTATAAAGAGAAAAATACGC
Organism: Phosphuga atrata; assembly: GCA_944588485.1. Lineage (NCBI taxonomy): Eukaryota > Metazoa > Arthropoda > Insecta > Coleoptera > Silphidae > Phosphuga > Phosphuga atrata. The sequence goes on along the minus strand of OX155895.1, from coordinate 11,145,727 downwards.
AAAAAGTGAAAAAAACACCAGAGGCGTTTTGCGGTGATACCTAAAACGTCCGAACCAATTGGCGGATCGGAACGGAACCGGCGCCGTTCGATCCGGCATAGAACTTATTAGTTTGTTTGGGAGTTTATTCCAGATTCCGTTGAAGATGGCGTCGCGGCGCCATAAAACGACGTATGTTCTGGATTTATCAGTGGATTATAGAATGGATTATGGAATCGCGTCGCGACGTCCAATTATTGGTGCGAACGACGCCCACTTACAACTGGTTATAACTGGGGCAAACGTATCGGCTCCCGTTCGCCGGAAGTTGTGGGCAGTCTAACCCACTGCTGTTTCGCCGTGTCTGGGCGTAGCGACTCAAAAATGCGCACGTTCGAATCGAAACGGATTCCCGCGACACTTTAGTATTTAAGGGTTAGCGCTCCGAGCCGTCCCCGTGACGCTGCCGAGGTAGGAAAACATCACCCTTTTTTGCGCGTCCCCACCGCGTCCCCGAATCCGACTTTTGCAGCATGGGGCGATGCCGCCCGGCGCTACGCGTAGTTTGGTACCACTCTCGACGCGAGTGGCGCCGAGTTATGGACGTACAAAGACGTAGAGATTTTTCGCCTTTTTTTTCAACACGCCCGCAAATCACCAAGACCTGGTTTATCTAGAAAACTGACACCTTCACCGTGTAGCCTGGTCTTTTTTCTATCCGGACTACGACTTTTGCCGTTCCTCGGTCTGTAGTCTGCGCGGGGAGTTTTTTTCAAAAAACCTCTAAAAAAAGGGCCCCGGGTCACACCTCCCGGAATGGCGGTGAAAGGGTTAAAGGCAACAAAAGCAAATATTTTTATTTGGTTTTATTTTCATTTCAATACTCCTGGATTATGTCTTGCATTTAAAAAATTAAATCAATTTACTTAAGGGGATCACTTCCAGGTGCATTTACCATCCTTACCATCTTAGTGCACTTTGCACCTTTTTCTCCAACTACAAACGATATCAAAACGCCAGAAATGGTGTATTTGTTGTCATTACATTTGACATAAACTTTTTTAATTGATTCATTTACATAATGTGTATACCCATTTTGTACACTACACATTTTTAGACAGAAAACTCATTGTACAATTTTTGTCAGTTTGAATTTTGAAATTTCCTCATTTCTGTGTTGTGTGTTGACAACATAAAATTGAAGAAAGCTAAAAAAATCATCACAATATCTTTTGTAGTTTCCGAAAAAAATGGAAATTTTACTTAAAAAAAGGAAATTTTTCAGGAGAAAATTACCTTCGTGGCACTCAACGAAAACCAGAAAAATAACATTGTTTTTTAAGATCATAATTTATATTTGGTATTCCTAAAAAGACTCGATAATGTTATAGAGCTCCGTAAAGGTTGAATATATTTAGGCTGTGTTCCGACTTTATTAGGTTTATACGATTAACTATAATGTAGTATGGTTTTACCAATAAATTAGCATTAAAATTTATTTTTTTTGGTCGCTTATACTCTGGTTTATTTTAACCCTTACAGCAATTGCCACCGCAACATTTACATGTCTCTACTTACTATGACAATCCATATTTTTGCTGTTTATCACTAAAGTTACTTCAACAAAGCCTCCTAAACAAAATTCATGCGCAGTTTATGTCATTACTTGACTTGTGTTGTGTGTAAATAAGTGTTTTATAAAGTCGTGCGAGATGGATGCCGATAACCTCATCAATCTATTTCTTCTTCTTCCAATGCGTATCCATTAATGGATGTTTGCGATAACATTTTCCATTGCTTCCTTATTCCTTGCGGTGTGTATCAACGACTGTATATGGCGTAGCCCTGTCCACTGTCTGATATTTCGCAGCCAGGACATTTTTTTCCTTCCGATCCCTCTCCGGCCTTCGACCTTGCCTTCGATCAATAGATGCAAGAATTGATATTTCGTGTTCCGCATTATATGCCCTAGATATGCCGTTTTTCTTTTCTTAAGCAATTCAAACAGTTCACGTTGTCTGTTGACACGTCTCAGAACTTCTTCGTTTGTTAATCTAGCCGTCCAAGGTATCTTCAGGATTCTGCGATACAGCCACATCTCGAAAGCTATCAATCTATTTGGTAAGTAGGAATAATTACTGCGTGAAACCCTATATTGATTAAACTTTTACTGATATGTGAACTGTAAGATATGTTTAATAAGTAGAACGTAAGATGTTTGAGGATTCTGCCCAAATAATCTTTGTCATAACCCTTTGAAATTTGTGTACGCAATTGCTACCACTGTGTGTACGCAAAAATTGAAAAAAAAATAATTTGTTTTCGGTGCATTTTTAGATAATAATGGAATTCCTCCAATTACTTTTATGGCAATAGGAATTATCCCGAAAAATATCTTTACAGGATGCAAATGCAGCAATATTTGCATTGCCTGATTCGGACGTAGAAGATGTAGTGGAAAATATAAACGAAATGGATATTGCAGAAGAGTTAGATAAAGAGTTAGATGAAGAGAAGAATCCAAGAAGAGTCCAAAATTAAAAAAGAAAACGAAAAAAAAATAATTAGAAGTGAGATGTCAAACTCCAATGACCTATTTTACAAAATATTTTCCAAATAATATTTTCACTGAACTGGCCGAAAAAAACAACATGTACTCAATTCATAAAAGCGGAAAAAATATCAACACAAACACGGAAGAAATTAAAAAGCTGTGCATATTTTCATGGGCATAATTCGTTTTCCCAGATTGAGGATGGACACCTGCCACAAAAATAGAATTCGTGGATGATGTTTAAATAAATCGCAATCGATTCGAAAACCTTAGAAATAATCTGCATATTGTGGATACGATAGTAGAAGGGTTGTTATTTTCTAGTGCCTAATTAGTACGCCGAAACGATGTAGGTCATTGCTCGAAAGTCCCAACAATCCAGTAATCCAGTAAAAAATATTTTTTTTCAAATTTAAAAATCCAAGGCTGAAAGGGTTAATTTACAACCGAGTGCAAACGTGATACAAAACTATGCCAAAATCAAAAAGAACTTAAAAAAAAAGAAAATGTTTCTTCTTTGATGGTAGAAAAAACTCAACACAATAGTTCAGTGGGTGAAAATGTTCAGTCAAATGCAGATAAGCAAAGGCTCTTCTTGTTCGAAAATATTACCAAAAACATCCTCATATGAAGAATTTAACAATTTAAAAATATATGATATTGTTGAAGTTGAGAAAATTAGTAAAGCACTGTTGGTGCGTGTAAACATGGTCTTGGCAAACTAAATGTATCTGTTGTGGCTCGAAATGGTTTAGCAGCAACAATAAATTTTGCTTGTGAGAATTGTTGTCACGAAGCCCTAAAAGTAAGAAATTCTGATACCATTTTAGACCACAGCGGTGAAAAAACGTTAGAAGCATAAATATAAGAATGGTCTTTACACTCCGAAAAAGTTTTTTTTTATTCTCCCAATGTGGATATCGGGGCTATGTTTTCAGTCCTACAAACACTGCGGCCATTTGGCTCATTGTATTTTTCCATATTTTCGATGATTTATCCACTGGATGGTTGTCACAGAGAGTGTATGAGAAGTACGGCAGTTGCTTTCTCCCTTTGCAATGATGGTTCAAAGTAACCTTGCCCCATTTATCATTTCCAATGATAGGTTTGATAGATTACCTTGCTCCCTAGTCACTTGATATGGTACCATTACTGCCCCTTATCATTGATATGGTACCAGTACAAGGTTGTTGAAAGATGCTACCTCCTATTTCTTTGTCTATGAAATGGTCCCACAGATTACATAATTACAACATATAAAAGTAATTTCCTCTGCTGCACAAACAGTGTATGAAAAATCTATGTGGTTTGAAATCGAACTAAATGAAGGTTCCACGGATGTTTCAATTTCACATGACGGGACTTGGCAGAAGAGAGGCCATTCCTCCCTAAATGGTATAGTAACGGTTGCAAGTATGGACAATGGCAAGATGGTCGATAATGAGATATATAATGTCCATAATGAGACAACAACAATATATACACATTTTTTTCTGGGATTTTTTTTCTTCTTAGTGGGGCAATGAAAGCAGCTGGTGCCGAGGCAATATTCCAGAGGTCACTACAAAAATATCAAGTAAGGTATACAAAGTATCTAGGAGATGGGGACACAAAGGATATTTAAAAATCGTAGAAAGTAAGTTGTACTCTTTGTTTTGGTCCTCAACTACTAACACATATGTGTTTCACTCTTTCCCCATTCGTGCGGTTTTTTCTCCTTTCGCATCATCAAGTTTCCTGTTGGTATAGATCCTTAATTTTGTGTCTGCCGTTTGAAAGACACACTCTAACAGCTTCCGCAGTCTTGGAGTTCCCATGCATTTAACGCTGTGGATTGCGATCATTTCGTCCCCTGCTGTCTCTTCTTTAAGTTGGTTCATTTTGTGCCATATATCTTCGTCCGTATTGTCGTGTGTTATTTTGACAATTTTCTTTTTTTTGGCTGATCCCTTGAGTTTCTCAGAGCGGATTACGTTGGTTTGCTCTAGTACATCAAATTCTTCCCTCACTACTCCTAGTTCGGGATATTTCTCTCTGTAGAGCCTTTGTATGCTCTTGTCCATATTTACGTCGTCTGGCTCGACGATAACAACTTTGACTATTGCTCCATTATCTGCTAGAGGGTTTCGTATCAGGACTAAAGTCCTCCTGTACAGTTCTTCACTTCATGTTCTGTTTTCAACACATTGCCACTTCTTGAGTGTGTCTATTTCATGGAGCGATGTAAGCTCTTCAGGTTTTCCTCTGAAGTTCCAGGGAGTTGATCGTTGCTTCGCAATTTGCTTTTTTAAGTTCTCGTTTTCTGCCCGTAACTCTCTCACCAGAAATTCGAGGTCCGTTTTGGCAATGATTACGATCCGTTTTGGCAATGATTAGGTCCGTGTTGGCAATGATTACGCCCTTTTGCTCCAGATGGTGTGTGTCAACTTGGATGTCCACGTCGTATGTGGGAATCTAATTTTTTTCCCACCTGTGGGATTTAAATCAATCTCGCGCTGTCTCCCTATTTACTTTTTCCACTTACCTTCTCAAAAACCTTCTCAGTTTTTCTATCACATTTTTCATCTCCCTCTTCGTGTTTGGATTTTCATCCACCAGCATTGTGAGCTGGGTTGTTCACAGTGATATCGCCTGGACCGCCTCAATAATGTTAAAAGCGGTGGGACATTCCTTTCTTTTAATTGCTTCCAAGGAGTCCCTATCGGAAGTCTCAATTGATGTGTCCGCAACTTTGCGTTTTTTAACCAGCGAGGTATTTAGTGAGTTGCACCTCTGCCTTGCGCTTGTAATATTTAATCTACTGTGCGGCATTCGGGAAACATCTACCCCTGCCGTACCGAGAGATTGGCGTGTGGTTTGCTTACTCGTGTCCTACGGCATCCCGTCGCTGTACGAGTTGTTTGGTGTCGATTGAGAATCTGAGGAGCGGCCTAAGATAAAATCAGGGTGGGATTGTGGACCACTATTGTGGTCCTACCCACCTGGGGTATTGTGTTGCTTACATTCGACATATTCATGTTTTTTTACGGCTAACCCAACTAGACCCGCGCCACTGAGTCTAGTGAACTTTTTTTGTTGAAGAGGTTTTTTCCCTCTGTGCTGTGGATTAACTTGGCTTCCTTCCTCACCTTTGACATTACCAGCAAGGGTGGCCCTACCAGGAGCATAAGCTCCCGCTGGCATCGCGCTTAGCATCCTTGGAAGTACTGAGCCCTCTCACTACGGCAAAGTGTTAATCCCCGAGAGAGGATTAACACTTTGAGGGAACTTAATCTTACCTGGGTTAAATCAACGACCCTTGCCACATCATCTCATTTTGATCACAATTTCTCAATTTTGCTTTTTAAAACTGGCAGTCTACAATATATGAAAAAGAGTGTATGGGAAAACATTTTCATTTCTGTTTGGATGACAATAATCCCAAGCAGCAGCTTTGTTCTCCAGATTTGTGCATAGGAGAGCAATAGACAACAGTGAATTGTACCACCATGCCGACCATTTACACCTACCTGAAATTATAATGAACAACTTGAAGCCTCAATAACAGCCTCAAGCCTCAATAATAAGGATCTGGCCCATCCGTATTTACTAGAAAAGTGTCTTCATGGTAAAATGCAAAATATAAATGAAAGAAAAATATATATACTAAAAATACTTACTGTGGATTTAGAAACATTAACATTTGGAACTTGATGTGATCTTAACTTTCAATGAAGGAAATGCAAAGGTCCAAAAAACTTTGTATTGAGCCTGGAAAATTTGGTATAAGGCATCAAAATTACGAAGATAAAATTAGAATTCATAGGTCTGAGAAAATCATGCAAGAGGATTCTAAATCGAATAGGGAATAAAGAAAAAGTTCTCCCAAAATTGAATGAAGAGTTCGCGGCCACGCAAGAAGAGGAAGCTGCTTATGACGCTGGTTCATTTTCGAAGAAATAATAAAAAGCCTTATTATATAGTATATTTAGTACCTAGGGCGGTAAGTTGTGAATTTGACGCGAGAGCGAAATTGGACGCACGAACGAAGTGAGTGCGCACATACGCTCGAGAAGGCAATTGGTAATACCGCCCGTGTTACAAACAATGTTTTTTGTTACACATGCGAGGGGATGTAACTTGCAAGTTTGGGATCCAGGGACCATCCAAAAAAAATCGAATCAAAAATGAAAAATTTGCTTTTTCAAAAATCTCCGATGGTATGGATGCGTCATAAGAACTCTCCTTAGTCGCCGGCGTCACCATAGAATTTGCACTCATTTTAATACGTTTTTTTTTATTTTAATTATTTTGTAATGAAAAAAATTGGACATTTTCAAGTCACTTTTTTAATATTGATTGTCTTTATTTATCTTGATTTATCTTGATTGTCTTGATTGTCTTTATTTATTTGTTTTTCTTTAATGTAACCTAGCGTTATTGAATACTTGCGTGCGTTACCCAGGTTATGTGGAAATACAACGAAGAAGCATTTCTCGTATTAAAAAACATGCATCAGAAGTACTTTTCGCGCATGAAAATATCGGACACTTTCACGTCACTGTTTTAATACTGAGGCCTTGATTGTGTTCATTTTATTTATTTATTTGTTTTTTTTTTTTAAGTAACCTAGCGATATTGATATTTGCGTGCGTTACCCAGGTTATGTGGAAAAACAACGAAAAGAGGCATTTCTCGTATTAAAAAACCTGCGTCAAGAAGTACTTTTCGCGCATAAGTAATAAAAAATAATAATAAAATTGCTTCTAGTTGTCACAAAAACACGCGGTTTTCGGCGTTTTGTTAAGAATTTAGTGAGATTTAATAAAATGCAATAAAAAAACTATAGCTATATATAACCTATATTTTTTTTGGAAATGATTCCCTTAAAAACTGATAAAATTAAATGCTATTTTTTAAATTTTTTACCCAAAACTAACATTCTCATTCCTTTCAATCGATTAATTATAAGGAAAAATCATGCGTTTCAGTCTATCCACAGAGTTTTCAATGGTTTAATATAAAATCCTCTTATAATCACATTCTTCTTCTTCATGTGCATATCCGATTTCGGATGTTTGCAATGAGCATGACTATTTTCACTTTATTGGTTGCTATTCTGAAGAGCTCGTTCGAAGTCTTCCCGTACCACGCCCTGAGATTCTGCAACCATGAAATTCTCCTCCGTCCAGGTCTTCGTTTTCCGTGTATCTTGCCTTGAATGATGGCTTGTAATAGGGCGTATCTGTCCTCGTTCCGCATGATGTGGCCTAGATATTGGAGCTTGCGGGTTTTGATGGTGTCCTTGATCTCCTTCTCTTTCTTCATGCTGTGGAGGACTTCGATGTTTGTTCACATCTCAAAGGCTTCAAGCTTTTTTGTTGTTGCATCATTTAGTGTCCAGGACTCGACTCCGTAAAGTAATATTGGGAAAATGTAGCACCTCAACATGCGTACTTTGGTTTCAAGATGTAGTTCGTGATTTTTGTAGAGGTTATTCATTGTATTGAAGGCAGCTCGGGCTTTTCCAATTCTACATTTTATCTCTTGGCTATTGTCCCAGTTTTCGTTCACAAGTGTACCTAAGTATGTTGTTTGTCTCACTCTCTCTATTTGTTGGTTGTGAACGTAGAGATTTGCATTAGCTATATTGTCTTTGCTAATGACCATGAATTTTGTTTGGTTGTTATTAATGTTAAGTCCATATTTTTCACTAGCCGCTACAATTCTGTTCATTAGTGTTTGGAGTCCTTCAAGAGAGTCAGCGAATACCATTGTGTCGTCGGCATATCGGATGTTATTCAATCTGACTCCGTTCAGTAAAATGCCTTCTTCTATGCCTTCTAGCGTTTCATTAAAGATCTGTTCGGAGTATAGATTGAACAGAATCGGAGAAATAATGCACCCCTGCCTTACCCCTCTAGCTATTTCAATGTCTTCTATTTGTTCCTCTTCAATTTTCATGGATGCGGTCTGTTTCCAGTACAAGTTAGTGATGATTTGTAGGTCTTTGGCGTCAATTCCCACTTGTTTAAGGATGTCTATCATTTTGTGATGTTGCACTCGATCAAACGCTTTCTGATAATCGATTAGGCATACGTAGATATCGCAGTTTACGTCTCTAGATCTTTGAAAGAGCACCTGCACTGAGAACAGCGCTTCCCTTGTGCCTAATCACATTCATTGTCTAATAATTAATGTACATTTCTAATTCACAACTCATTTTCGTAGCTTTTACACGAAAATCTCATTATCGCGTTTCAGTTTAAATTTGAAGTGAAATGTTTATTGTTACGGGGATACTTTTAAAGTGCTGTATAAAACAGGAAATGTGATGATTTATACCATTTATCTTTATTTATAATAGTTATTGCTTATAATATATCAATCACAATTTACAACTCGTGCAGATTTCAAGTAAAAAGTGAATAAACAAATTTAAAAAAATGAAGCATATTCCCTATTATTGATTCAAACATTTCATAAACAGTAATATTTGCTGTATTATTTAATAGAGAGAGTTCGCGCATCATTTCTTTAAAGATCTTTCTTACAATTAGCCATGACTAAACGGCCAGAGTACGTATGGCGAGGTGTTATGTTTTCCTGTTCTGCTATACGGGATGGAGGCCTGGACACTCACAGAGGCAATGTTAAAACGTGTGAACGCATTTGAGATGTGGGTGTACAGACGAATGCTCAAAATCAGTTAAACAGGGAGGATTACAAACCAAGAGGTATTACGAGGCATAAATAAAGACATAGAAGTGACCGAATTAATTTAAAAAAACGAAAAATTGAATAATTCGGCCAAATTATAAGTATGAAAATACTACACCACATCATACAAGGAATGATAGATAGAAAAAGAGGCCCTGGAAGAAGATGTACCTCCTGGCTAAAGAATCTTAGAGAGTGGTGCGAGACAAACACTGCAGCTTTTCTGAGCTGCTGCAGGCAAAATTCTCATCAACAACATGGTTGCCATCATTCTCGCCAACGATCGTTGAACGGTCACGGAACCCATAGAAGATTAAACCCTTCGCGTATCTCTTGGGGTACTGTACCACACTTTGTAAAACACTGATCTAGTCCAACTTTTTTATTCTTCTGGGCCACACTAGAAGGCGGTGGCCACAAGTATATTACCAAAGCTTAAGAGTAAAAAAAGTTTAATTTAGTATTCCTTTCCCATTCACATATTACCAAGTATTTGAAGATATTTCCTATCCACACAATAATAAAGTATCATATTTATAACAATTTACGGCTTTGTGAAACTGCTTTCTTTATTTGTTTGTAACGTTAAGATAAATAAATGGAAATATTTGTCGGAAAAAAAAACTCGATCTTTTCTATAATGACATAGGTAATGAATGCCTGCACCTGCACTTCCCTAATTTAAATAAATTAATCAGCAGTGACAAAGAAATTGACGTTGGTCATATTGATATTCATTATGGATCTTAAATTAGGATTTCAAAAAAGATTCGCAGATTTCAAGAAAATTGAGAATGTCGTGGGAATACTCAGCAACATTTACTCTCTGCATTCTGATGGTGAATGGAACAATGAAGCCGAAAATGTATATGGGAGTAATAAAGCTACTCTGCAGATGGAAATGATCAATTTCCAAGAAAACACAAACATACGGATTTTGTTAATTTTGTGAAGAGTTCTCGATAAAATTTGTGCGTGGTAATAAATACTCAGAACTAAAAAAAAAATAGCCTTGAAACTTCTTGCTAAGTTTGGGTCAACGAATATTTGTGAAGCAGCATTTTCGAAGATGAACTTCATCAAAAATAAATTTCGATCTCGACTTCCTGATGAACAACTCCAGGATTTAATGGCTTATAGCAACTTTACTACGAACTTCAGACAAATAGATCAAGGCAAAAAAAGTCAAAATTTTTCAAATTGATACGTAAAAAGTTCCTTGTTATTTTTGTACATTACATTTGTTTTTTTAATGAACTCAAGTAGAAACGGGCCGCGATGGTAATTTTATTTTAAAAACGGGACCCCTGCAGGAACTAATTGGTGATCCCTGGTATATATTATATGTTTGAACCAGAAATAAACTACCAAATCTTGATTTTATTTTTATTTTTTTGTACATATGTAATTTGAAAAGGTAAAATTATGGGAATAATAATTGTAATATCGTGGGGTATATACTGCCAAAAGTGACCAAGTCAAAAACACTTCATCTGTAGAGATATTGATCTAAAAGACTTGATCTTTTTTTCCCATATTAGTAGATTAGAAATAGCTTTATTATTATTTATTCGTTTAGCCCTCTAAGGAGCGCGTAGAACCATTACTTAGCACTGGTCTCGTTCTTTTTATCTTCCCAAAACTTCCTCATCCTTTCGCTCTGGGCCTGTCTTCTTTCTTGCGTCCATGCGTTTTTTAGTTTCAAACTCTTAGCTGTTGGATTCTCTGATGTGAAGTTATGTGAATTTATTTCCTGCCTATATTTAGTTCGCGTAGTTGCCAATGTGTCATTATTGATTACTGAGAGGTCATGTTTGGTGTCTACCAGCCAGGGTACTTTGGACTGTCGGGTTCCATTGATGATGTGGAAGATTTTCTTGGTCAATCGAGAGTCATCCATTCGTACTATATGACCGTAGAATTTCAGACGTCTTTTCCGTGCAACTGAGGAGAATCGTTCTGTCATGGAATACAGTTCTTGTGAACTTTTACGCATCCAGATACCATCTTGTACCTAGGGTCCAAATATTTTTCTCGGTATCTGACGTTCTACTTTCTCAATATCATTGATGTAGATGGTTAATGATGAAGTCTCAATTGCATAGAGTGCTTCTGGAAGGATGACTGTATGGTAGTGACGGAATTTTGCTTTGGTAGAAAGTGATTTCTTGTTGTACATATTCCAGGTGATTGCATAGGCTTTTCGTAACTTTTCTGCACGTGTTTCATTAGCCATTCTTTCCTTACCAGTGTTTCCAATTATTTCACCTAGGCACTTGAAGTGCTTAACTGATGTTGCCATATTTGGTTGCAAGATGTGTCATATTTGAGCTCTTAGAGTCTAAGCTCTTAGAGATGTATTGCGTTCTCTCTTAAGAGATTTGAAGGCCGGTCCTGATGGCGATTTCAAGTTCCTCGATGGCGTGTTTGGCTTCTTCAGTAGTTCGGGTGTTTATTGCAAGGTCGTCAACAAAAGCGAGGCACTTTATGTTGATTCGTTTGTCCTTTGTTCCCATATATACTCCAGGTACTTCTTTCACCCATATTTTGATTATCTTATCTTGTACCAGGTTGAAGACGAGTGGGGACAATCCATCACCCTGTTTTATTCTAGAACTGATTTAAAAAGGCTCAGAGATTTCACCCATGAATTTTACTTTAGATGTTGTGCCTGACAAAGTCTGTATGATTAACATGGTTGTTTTACTATCCACATGTTTTACAATCGACTCATAGGCTTTCTAGAAGTCTACGAAAGTGACAACTGTGCGGATGGGATGGCGATGTTGCAGTATCATCTTCAGGTGCCAGATTTGTTCTGCGCATGATCGGTGCAGGCGGAAAGCTGCCTGATATTCACCGATCAGATGTTCTGTCTGTTTTGTGATGAGGGCACGTGAGAGAACTTTGTAGGCGATTGATAGAAGGGAAATAAATGCCTTGGTAATTGTTTGGATCAGTCTTGTCGCCTGTTTTGTGAAGTGGGTGGATCAAAGCATTTTTCCAGTCAGCTGGCATTATGCCGCATGTATTTGCAATGATAGCTTGCAGTCTGTCAATCAAGAGTTCACTTCCGATCTTGAGCATTTCAGCGATTAAGCCGTCTTCCCCTGGTGCTTTGTTGTTTTTTAGTTGTAAAATGATGTTTCGTATTTCCTCATGTGTTGGTGCAGCCGAGTCCTGGTTAGGAGCAGCTATGTTGCATTGGAATCTTTCTTCAGGGGATTGACAGTTGTGTAGCTTCTCGAAATACTGTTTCAGAATTTCGCAGTTAGCTTTTGTGTTGGTTTCAAGGGTTCCATCAGGCCGACGGAAGCAGAGGCTCGGTGGCTTGTAGTTCATCAGTTCTTCCCTAAATGTTCTGTAGAAGTTTCGCGTGTTATTTCTTTTGAACTCATTGTCGATTTCCTCTATCTTTTGATATTGTATGTCCGTTTAATGCGCCTGATTGTTTCGGATGTTTCCCTCCGCATTTTTAAGAAATTCTGCCAATTCTCTTGTGTCTTGTTGCTATGCCAAGTCTTCCACGTAAGCATACGGGATTCAAGGGCCCTTTCGCATTCCAATGTCCACCATCTGTGTTTTCGTTTTTTGTGCCGGTTGACCGAGTTTCCTTGCTGATTGCTGGATTGTCTGATGAAGTTCGTCCCATGTTTGTGTGTCGGTCTGTAGTGATTGTGCGAAGTCCGCGTGTTCTCTTAGGTATTTTGGATCTATACGCGGGAATTTAGATTTTTGACACTTCCTTCTGTTAGGTAAGAAGCAGGTTTTAATTTGTGAAAGATAATGGTCGGACTCCACGTAACCCTTGCCTAGTTGGAGGTTAGCAATTCCACATATGTTGATTAGGCGATGTCCATTGGCATTTATCTTTTTGTGTGCCGAGAAATTCCCATGATGTGCTTACTCTGCCGATTTGTGCATTGAAATCTCCGAGGAGGATCTTGATATGGTGTTCTTGTTATGGAGGGATCTTGTTGAGTGCCCGTTCTAGCTGTGACCAGAACTTCTCCACTTTGTTCTTGTCAGGGTCGTTGTTAACAGGAGGATGTGCGTTAATCAATGTGTAGGCCTTGTTCTTCTTCTTCTTAATGGCACTACAACCGATTGCCGGTCTGGGCCTCCTTCAGCATGTTTCTCCAAGCGGACCTATCACTCGCCAACGTTCTCCAGTCCCGTACTTGAAGTTTTTGTAGGTCAGTTGTTACCGCATCTTTCCATCTCCCTCTTGGCCTTTCGGCCCATCTCCTTCCCTCTGGTTGGCCATTGAACAACTTTTTCGGAACCCTATGATCACCCATTCTATGCATGTGTCCGAGCCATCTCAAGCTTGCCACCTTGATGAAACTCACAATATCTGGTTGATTGTAGAGCTGATATAGTTCGTGATTATATCTTCGGCGCCAGATTCATCGTTCTTGGGTCGCTCCAAATATTGCACGTAGCATTCTTCTCTCAAATACACTTAAAGCCTGTTCTTCGCTCTGTGTTAAGCTCCATGCTTCTGCACCATCGGTTACCACCGGTCTTATCAGTGACCTGTACAGTGTGCACTTGGGGTGGATTGTTTTGAATCTAAAAAGTTTAAGTAGCCCATAATAGCACCTGTTATCAAGAGTTATCCGCCTTCTAATCTCCTCGCCCATCCGGTTTACGCTGTTCAGTTGCGAGCCCAAGTACACAAATGTATCTACTGTGTCAAAGTGCTTTCCGTCTTGTTCTAGCGTTGGTCCTACCTTCCGATGAGTTTCGTTAGCCACCATGTATTTCGTTTTGTTTACGTTGACAGTGAGTCGTAGGTTACTTGCTTCCTTCTCCAGCAGCGAGTAAGTAGTTTTGGTAGCCTGTTCGCTTCTGCAAATTATATCAATGTCGTCTGCGTAAGCCAATAGTTGTGTTGACTTAAAGTACACAGTGCCGTTAGTATCCACTCCACTACTCCTAACGGCCTTTTCTAGTACGATGTTAAACAGTAAAGTTGCCAGTGGGTCTCCCTGTCGTAGTCCTTCCTCTGTTATAAAAGTCTCAGACAACTTGTTTCGTATTCTTACTACAGACGATACTTCAGACAGTGTTACTCTGGTTAGGGCTGTCAGTTTTTCAGGGAATCCGAAACTTGTCATTATCCCCCACAGTTTGTGTCTTATAACGCTGTCGTATGCTGCTCTGAAGTCCACGAATAGATGGTGTGTCGTGATATTGAACTCATTACATTTCTCCAGGATCTGCCTAATGCCAAACAGTTGGTCTATGGTGGACCTGTTTGTGCGGAAACCGAACTGGTATTCCCCGATATTCTCTTCTGCGTATGGTAGTAAGCGACGGTACAACACATTAGCGAAGACCTTGTATGCAATGTTTAGCAGCGTTATCCCCCTGTAGTTAGAACAATCTAACTACTTATCACCTTTCTTGTACAATGGGCATATTATCCCTAGCTTCCATTCATCCGGTAGCTTTTCCGTTCTCCATATGTTTAATATGAGATCATGCATGCACGATATTAGGGCTCTACCTCCATACTTCAACAATTCTCCTGGAATGCCATCTGCACCTGGCGCCTTATTGTTCTTGATCCTGCGCACTGCAGTCTCTACTTCCTCTAAGGTGGGTTCCTCCACTTGCTCAGTCCCTAATATTGATGTTGATGTTGGCGTTATACTTTCCTCTTGGACTACGCGAGTGTTCTGGTTGAGCAGGTCCCTGAAGTACTGACCCCACCTCTTGATACACTTTTCATGTGTGTCCGATTACTCTGCCGTCCTTATCCTTACACAGAAGTGGCTGCTATTTGTAGCCAAGTCTCGCATTTCTGACCTTTTGATAGAGTCCCCGAGTTTCGTTGGCATTACTCATTATTTCTATTTCCGCGAAATCTTCTTCATCTTTTTCAGATTTCTTTCTTCGGAAGAGTTTTTTCTCAACTTTCCGTTTGTTTCGATAATCCTCTACATTCGCTCTAGTATTTCGTTGTAGTACTTTTTCTCTGGCTTTGTTCTTCTCTGTCAGAGCTTCCTTGCATTCTTCATCGTACCAGTTATTACGCCTTTGTTCCTTCTTCCACCCCACAACCTCTGCTGCTGTATCTTCGATGTCCTGCTTGATCTTTTGCCACGCTTCATTGACCTCTACTAGAGCGTTTTCTGGCCGTTTGGATATTCGTTCCTGCATTTGGTACTGAAATCTCTCTTTCATCTCATCGGTTTTGAATTTTTCCTGATTCTATCTCTCAACTGCCGACTGTTGTGTGCGTTGACAATCAATTCTAGCCCTAAGCACCGCCCTTACCAAATAATGATCCGAATCTACATTGAGGCCTTGTTAGCGCATTTAATTCTGAGTAGGGAGATCCGTTCCGAAGGTGATGAGAAATCTAGTACAGAGTTCTGGATACTGTTATGTACTAGAAATGCGGTTCCCAATATATGTAGATTACTATTTCTTAACTTGCTCAGGCTTTCCCTTGTAGATACGATATCCACCAGAGTCAAAGTGATCACAATCACGAAATCGTGTTTCTTGTACTGCAAGTATGAGGATACTGAATTTATCGCAGGTGTCCGTTAGCGTCTTTAGTTTTCCTGTTTTGGTCAGCGTCTGTACGTTGAGAGTACCAATGAAGTGCTTACTCTTGGGTTTCAGGAGTTTTGGGAAGCTGCAACTCTTCCCTGCATCTGGTCCCCCAGAATCCGAATAACCAGGTTTGCCTTCGCTCGTCATAGCTTGGGCCTGAGATAATTGCATTGTAGCTTGTGTTTCCATCATGCCAAGTTCGTGGTTGATTTTAGCTGGTGGGCTTCAGCCCAGGGCGAGTGAGTAGCTGATAATAGATTCCATTCTCACTCTCATCGTACGGGTAGTAAGTCCGTATGGCAGCAGATGTTTTGCTGTGGTTGGCAATATTATTATCTCGTTTTTGCCCTTTTTCGGGAGGAGGAAAATTAAAAAATCTGGCACGTGCCAGAATTTCATGGCCAACATATATATATATCTTGGTTATATTGGTTATATATATATATATATATATATATATATATATATATATATATATATATATATATATATATATTGGCTTGGGCTACTTTTCCATAAAGGTAGTAGGCATTAAAACAACTTGGGCACTTTATCTAATTTTTGTCAGTTTTTGACTTGGTCACTTTGGCAGTACACCCATGATATTTTCGATACACCACCAAATTTACAAAGTCAAAATTGATTTCAATGTAT
This sequence comes from Phosphuga atrata, assembly GCA_944588485.1. Taxonomy (NCBI): domain Eukaryota; kingdom Metazoa; phylum Arthropoda; class Insecta; order Coleoptera; family Silphidae; genus Phosphuga; species Phosphuga atrata. The sequence continues at coordinate 11,129,268 of OX155895.1, read as the reverse complement.
TTTGCTACTGTGACTTTCATAAAAATAAGTTTACGTAAACAGTTTTATCTGAAACCTTTATCTATTCTAAACTGTAAATTAACTCGACATTTTTTATTACTCAGGGGGGATAAGTACTATCTTGGCGCCCGTTTTTTAGTGCGATAAATGGCTGTTTGTCAATTCAATTATTACCACATAACTTACTGAGTAACGCAAGTAAATATTCAATAAAAATCGCTAAGTTACATAAAAAAAATCAATTGAATAAATAAAATAAACACAATCAAAACCTCAATATTAAAAAAGTTTCACGTCAAAAAAGTTTCACGTTTTTTGACAAAAAAGTCACTTAATGACAAAAATTCAGAATTTTTTTTCATTACAAAATAAAAATTAAAATTTAAGAAAACGTTATAAGATGAGTATAAATGGTGATACCGGAGACTGATGAGAGTTATGACGAATCCACACCACCGGAGACAATTAAAGCAAATTCTTCATTTCTGATTCTATTTTCTTGGATGGCCCCTGAACCCGAAACTTGTAAGAAACGGTCCCCTTGCATGGGTAATATAAAATATTATCTGCAACTGGTGCGGTATTGTCAATTGCTCTCTCGAGCGAAGGAGAGCACTCACTTCGTTCGTGCGCCCAATTTCCTCTCCCGTGGGAAATTGACAACTTGCCGCACTATTTGCACAATATACTATATTGTCCATGATACTAATTATACTAAATCGCTAATCACTAATTTATTACTGTCTTACACTGTTTTAGAGCAAGCGCTTTGGCACAAATGACCACCTACAAGTTGTGAAGTTACTAATTGAAAAGTTTGTAAAATAATTGTAAACTCCTCATATTCGTTGACTACGAGTTCGACTCCGTAAGCCAACAAAAACTAATTGAAGCAATAGCTGAATGCCGTATAGATCACAGATATTCCGCGCTAATCAACAACATCTATAAAAATGCGACTGCATGCGTGAGATTACACGAAGACGCCGATAAATTCGGAATAGACTCAGGGGTACGGCAGGAAGATAACATCTCGCCCAAATTATGCACAACACATCTGAAATACATGTTTAAAAACGTCGAATTTGAATACATGGGGTCAACATAAAAGGCCAAAAACTAAGTCACCTGTGCTTCGCCGATGATATTGTGCTTATATTTCACTTTAATACCTATATGCACAAACGCATAAACATTAAAAAGTTAAACTTAATCGAAGAGACCAATACCCGTCATCAGTCGTCATCAGACTCTTCAGGTTCGGACTCCTTCTTCTTCTCTTCCTTAGCGTAGCAGCGGCCGCGACTGTTGGAGCAGCGCCACCAGCTGGGGCAGCACCGGCACCAGAGCCAATATTGGTGATCAAATCCTTGATGTTTACACCTTCAAGAGCCTTAGCAAAAAGTCCTGGCCAATATGGCTCAAGATCTACAGATGCAGCATTTAAGATTGTTTGAATCTTTCCACGTCGTTATCGGTGAGGAGGCAATATTGGTTATCAAATCCTTGATGTTTACACCTTCAAGGGCATTAGCAAAAAGTCTTGGCCAATATGGCTCAACATCTACAGATGCAGCATTTAAGATTGTTTGAATCTTACCACGTCGTCATCGGCGAGGATGAGAGCGGAGTAGACGCAAGCCAATTCAGCGTTGGAACACAATTTTTATTTTAAAGTTTTTGTGCAAGTCGCCGTTTGGGCCTTAGCCCTTTGAGAACGAGCACTCGTTCAGCGTTTTCAAACGGAAGGAGAGAAATTCATAACAGATTGTATTGACGAAGCTAGAAAAATGCTCAAAAAAATAAAATCTGCCTCACACCAAGTGGATCAACTACTCGAAAACGCAAATAATCACTAAACTTGTACTGAGTGAAACCATTTCAGTGGATAATGCCAAAATAGAACAGACTGTCCCATATAAATATCTAGGACATCAGATTCGATTTGATAGAGATAAAAAAATGAACGAATTATACAGAAGAGTTGGACTAACCCTGGGCATCTGCTTGAAAAGAAAGGTGTACGCCAATGTGCCCTGCCTCTTCTAACATATGGAGCGGAAAAGCTTACATTAACAAAGGAAGTTATAAACAAAATCAGGGTAACACAGCGAAACATGGAGCGGTCCATGTTAAGAATAAACCTGACAAAATCCCAAATGTTGCCATATGGCAGAGAGCGGGAGTTGCAGATGCGGTAGAGACATCACCCTCCTGAAGTGGAACTAGGTTATCGTAGCCAGAATGACCAGGCCAGGCCACGTAGCAAGAATGACGGATGGAAGGTGGACGAAACGTATCATTGAATGGAGACCTAGACCAGAGTCATACCGAAGCAGAGGTGGTCCACCGACGAGATGGAGTAACGATATAAACCGTATCACATCTAATTGGATACAAGCAGCGCAAGAACGAGAAGAATGGAAGGAATTAAGGGACGCTTATGTCCAGCAGTGGACGCTACAAGCTGATGATGATGATGATGATGATGATGATGCTGATGATGATTAAAATATGCTTTAGGTCAATGTCTGATATTGACTAAAGCCAAAGTATTAAATTTTCCAACAAACAACATTTTCCGGACTATACAGGGTGTTTCATAAAAAACCGGCAGAAATTCTAGGGAATAAGAGAACCTTTTCAGTGTAGTTTTTGATTGCGAACAAATTGCAATCAAACATTTGCTAAATGTGCTGATGGAAGAAATATTTGCAAAAATACAAAAGTCGTTCCCGTGTCGTATGTACCGGCACTGGTTGGCTATCAAGACGAAAATAAGCACAAACGGTAGTTCGGCACCACTAACGAGTACACATAAAATTTGAATCAATTATCATTAGTTGCGTGTGTGATATTAGCAAAAATGTTTATAAGGTTATCCCCTTTTAAGGGCTGTACCTCAGTTAGAAAGCGTTTTCGGACATTTCTTTCAGGGAGTTTTTTTCTTCCTTTGGGCTCTAAAACACGCTCTACAATTTCAGTCGTACATTTATGACAATATTATTTCAACATTTATGACAACACCCTGTATATGTACTTATAAATTGGTAAACGATCATAAATTACATTCGATTGTAACTTAAGCCATTAAATATCTTAAACAATATAAGATTGTATTTTTAAGCGAATTTAGAATGAATCGCACGGATAAATATAAAATATTCTCCGTTGGAAAATAGAAGCAGCACGTGGTTGGATTTGCTAATGAGAGGTCTGGATGGATGCAGAGCCCGAGGCATAAACTACATCGCAGATGAAAACAACATATAAATTAACCCCCTAGTCATGAGGGAGGAATTAGACCGCGCTCAAGCTAGTCTCCGCCGTAAACGGTCGCATCGTTTACGATCTCGAGGCCACAAGGGAAGACGTTGTTACCCTCTATTCTCTCTCTCGTCTATATTATTTTACCTCACTGGGTCATTTATTTATAAAGAGCTTTATATAGAAATACACAAGCGGGTTTGCATTTTGTTTACTGAACTAGTTTTTTTATTTAACAAAATACGTTTAATTTAATTTTTAAAAACTTTTAATTTTATTTCTCTGCAGATACATTTATTTAACAAAACATTTTATATTTAATGTTGATAAATACATAAATTGTTTCATTCAATATTGTTTAATTTTTAAAATCATTTCCTAAAATTGTTGTAATAATTTTTCCAAAAAGAGTTTTACTAAAACATCAATTATCGATAAATCTACTACACATATATACTGTTGCGAAATTATTTGTAATATAACGGTAGACACAAATTATTAAACAATTTCATTTTCGAAATTTCATTACGGTTATCGAATCCGAAATTCTCTTCACTTCATATTTTTCATGTCGCTGTTAGAGGGATGATTAAAACACGGAGGGGAAATAACTCCGGATTTCGGTATTGACAATGGCCGGATAATCTTGACAACCCCAACTGTAACGCAAACGAGTGCGGGGCAGACTAAACGGCCATAGTTACTAAACGCCCCATTCATTCACCCTCAACCCTCCCGACAACAAAAAATAAAATAAGATAACACCAATTTGTTACAGAAATTCTGAAATAAAAATGTAACAATGTCTCTTAATTATAGAACCTTTTTACACAAAACAGTCCTATTTTGTTAAATTATTTTTATTTATAAACGAAGCAGGATTAGTTAGATATTAATGTATTATTGAAGACAATTAGTTTTAAATAATAAAGTTTTAATTAGTAATTTCTTTGATAAATTAAACATATATTATATAATATAATAATGTCGCACTTGTTGTGCAGTGAGTGCATGGAGTTCTAATACTTGTTGAACACTGTAGGCTATTGATTTCAGTGTCTATTTGCATAGTCAGTCTATGTCTAGTCAGTAATAATCTGTTTAGTCTAATAAGTTCTATGAAATACGATTAGTCTACATCGGATATAGTTTTAAGTGGGTATAGAAGGAATTTTTGTTACAATTAATCTGTTAACCGTGAACACAAATTTTACTTTACAATCAAAATTAATTTTCTAGAAAAATAAGAATTTATTGGGATTGGGTTTTCACGAAATAAAGAGTTCATGATTCTTTGTCTGTGATAATCTTGAAGAGTACAAAGTTTATATTTACAAGTAACCATCACATTTATAAGGGATAATGTTGATACGGGTCTCTTTGAAACTTAGGGTTGCGTATTTTTTACCTGGTGTAACTGTTATTAATCGGCTTTGGTACTGTTTAACTAATATCAGAAAAATTAAGCTTCTAGATCACTTGGTTAAATAAATGTTCGTGTTTTTGTTGTCCTAAAAATAGACATTTTCAACATGACAGATGACGTTGACACGTTTATTTTATATTGGAGCGAAAATTCGCGCTACCGCGCGTAATTGGTCTTCATTTATCAGCCGCTTTGCGGTATGCAACCTATTATAACCTGGGTTAAACCAACGGTCCTTGCCACATTATCTTAATTTGGCAATATTGAGAAATTTAGATCGAACACATACTCGCGACAGCATTTCTTAATTTTGCTGTAAAAGCGGCAACGCCGAAATGATTGTATACGCACAGTTTTTATCACGTGACCAGAAATTTACGAGCCGTTACGTCAAATATGTCAAATTTTTAGGACAACAAAAACACTATTTATTGAACCAGAATCAGAATATTTATTGAACCAGACAACGTAGAAGTTTGATTTTTGCTATCCGATCTTAGTTAAACAGTGATACATGATTAACAGTTAAACCAAGTAATTAATCCTCAGCCCTAAGTTTCAAAGAGACCCGTATTCTTAATATTACGCTTTCTCTGTACGTCCCTTTGTCACAAAAAACATATTTGTCAGATAAACTCAGACATAAATTTTGTCAATAAATTAAAAGAATATGTTGTGCAGTGCATGGAGTTCGAAAACTTGTTGAACAATGTAGTCTATTGACTGCAGTGTCTATTGATTTAGTCAGTCATTCAGTCATTTTCAGTCATTCATTTAGTCAACAGAACTTATGGACATTTTAGCTCGTTTAATGCACAAGTCATTAGCCTAGGTTCAACCCGAGTTTTTACGAATAGATTTGATATAACTACACGAACATCGTTTGACTATATGGTAACTAATATTAATAAATATGCATATACTTGCCGAATATTTGATCCAGTCATGGCTTACCACCTCAGTCTAATTAAGCATTTAAAGCCTGAATATTTATGTCCGAGAAAGCACAACGTATCATATCGCTTAAGTAGGTCCTTCACTAATGAAAACGCACAAAAACGACGATATGTTATGAACAAAATAAATTTCTCAGTGATCTTAAAAGATGTCGTGGAGGTTGCTTTTAAAACATTTCTTAGTAAATTAACTTGTGCTTTACAAATCATTTCAATCCAATTGAAACCAAAAGAGTTACCATTGAATACAACAAATGGATCACTGATGAAATAATCGAAGAAGGTAAGCAATTAAAGAATTTGTACAGGCTGTGTTATACCCTCAATGACTTAGACCTCATTGATGCTTATAAAATTAAAAAACATCAACATGGCAAACGCATAGCCACAATAAAAAGGATATACTGAACAAAATCTAAAAATCTAAAAATAAACCTAGGGCTACTTGGGCAACCATTAATCAAATCTTAGAGAGGCATAAAACATGTAAAACAATATCGCTCAAGATAAACAATACAAAGTATCGGACAAAGAAGTTGCTGATCTATTTGTTTCACATTTTTCCAGTATGGCCTTGAGTATAACCATGGAACACTTTCCATTGACATCAGAATCTAAATGTACTACGTAAAATCTTAGAGTCCTACATTCCTTCTTTATGCGTGCCATAGAATCTGCTGACCTTCCTAAGGTTATTTCAAACATTGACACTACCAACTCATCTTGCATAGATGGTTTTTCAAAAAAAACTATAAAAGCCGTGTTAGACGTAATCTAAGGATAACTGCTTGAACAACCAATCTATAGAAGAAGGGATATATCCACTGTGTCTCAAAATGGCCTTAATAATTCCCTTACTTAAGAAACCGGACGCCTGTGACATTACCAATTATAGACCAATTTCAAACGTATCTACTTTTTATAACAGATATGTATATGTATAATAACAGAATGGTAGAATATTTAGAAAAATCATACCTTCATGACCAATTGCCAGAATGTAACGAGCAGACTAGTTAAAGTCTCTTTTCCGATCTTTCCAAGGCTTTTGACACCGTCAATGTGAATTTTATCGTATCCAAACTAGAAAAATTTGGATTTCGACGTACCTTCTTAAGATCAATTCAATCCATTCTCACTGGTAGAAAAATAATTGTAAATGCCAATAACAACAACTTCAATTGCAGTGATAGGTGCGCCTCAGGGATCTGTTCTAGGATCGCTTTAGTTTCTACTCTTCGTGAACGATCTTCCGCGCCATGTAAGTGCAAAATCTATTCTTTTTGCAAACGATATGAATATGGCAGTATCTAGCAACAATATAGAAGAGCTGGGAGCAAAGTTTACGACAGATGTCTTTGAAGTGAATGATTCGTGCAGAATAAACAATTTTTTCCTGAATGCGGATAAGTCAATATGTATTTATTTTGCAAAGCAGAGGAAATTACCTAGGCATATTCAACTTATTATTGACGACAAAAGGCACAATCTAGCAACACTAATTTTTTAGTGGTGCAGATAGACTCCACGCTTAGCTGGTCATAGCACGTCGAGCATGTATGCAAAAAATAGTAAGTGCATACTTCGGCATTCTTCAATTTAAAAAAATCATAGGACAAAGAAGCAATTAGTTTATTCTATGCCTTGGTTTATTCACTTTCATCTTTCTCTCCACGTTTTGCTTTGTTTACGAGCCCCTACTGCCAACAGATGTTTTATCATACACAAAAGAATATTTCGGCTTAAAATTTGGACAGAGTTGTAGTGAGTGTTTTCAAGATAACAATATACTTCCTTTACAATCAATATATGTGCTGAAAGTGTTAACTTATATAAGACTTAATATAAGAAATTTTGAAACCCTAGCGAATTCGCACAACCATCATACAAGATTACAAGATATTACATACAAGACCCTGTTATTGTGTCCTAAGTAATAGTACCAACTCAGTTGGACGACAGGAGCTCTGGCACAAAAGTAAGTACCCGAATAAATAGATATGACTATATCGTTTACGTCCGAGAGAGAGTATATTGTTTTTTAAGATACATTTGTGAGATATTTGTAGACATTGTTTATATGTAGTAACATGAACTTATTATTATTTTCAGTTACTTATAATTACGAAAAAAGTTTGGTCAACAGACTTCTAAAATGATTCTGAAATTTACATGATAGAAGAGGATGTGCAGAACGATACCGAAGACGAGTTGATTGACGAGGTTGTGGATATGCAGGACTTCTCTGTCAAAGATCAATCGGTGTCTGGTACAAATTCCATTTCATCAAACACCCGCATACTTCAAACACCCGCATAATTATTTCCTCTCAGGGCACACTCAGAGGTAAAAACACGCATTTCTGGGATACAAACGACGCAAAAATTCACTACACCCTCGGCAATAAAAATTGTTCGAACGGCTAGGGGTCTAACTCGAATGTGCGAAAGCCTTTATGACCCTTTGCTATGTTTCAACTTATTTATAACCAATGAAATAGTAAGTGAAATAGACAGGCAAACGTAGATTTCCATAAAAAATGCCATGAAAAAGAAATCGGAGACTGAGGGAGTGGTATGCAATGGAAGTTTGGTGCAACTCTTAAAGATTTCCAGTGAAGAAGAAATTCGTGCGCTGATTGGAATTTTAAGAATATCTTCTGCTATGAAGGACAACTTCTTCTCCTTTTTCATAAACAACCATACAACTGCAATAACTGACATAAACGACCTTAACAAACGGATCACACACTTCCGGCATCAGGCAGCTGAAAGTTACACTGTAAAGAAATCCAAAAGAACAAACAAACTGAGCGCCCAAACTCTCGCAATGCTGGAGCGTTGACGGGTATTGATTGTATGCGGAAAAGGAGCAACAACAGAATACACTAAGCCAAACAAAGCGGCCAGGCAAATAGCAAAGGAATATAAATGTATAAAATCCAAATAGCACAAAAAGTCTTAGAACAACATATAAGGCCCGAAGGTGTTCAGGAGGCTGGCAACACTCAAAAAATGAAATAGCTAAAAGCAAGGACAGGCATGTAAAGCAAAGGCATGGAAGACAAGATTTCATAAGAGCAGCACAAGAATTTTACACAAACTTGTACGAATCGAAAGTAGAGAGCGACATATCAGAACAAGATAGACGGAAGAAAATCATTAACGTATACTCTGAGGACAAGCCAGAAATTACACAGGCCGAAATTAGAGCTGCGCTACATCTACACGGTAGGATAGATAATACGATAAACACGAGGGGAGATGCTTAAACAAGGGGGAAGACACGTTAACCACACAACTGCTCTTGATGTTTAACAAATGCCTGGAAGAAGAGAACATTCCTGAGGACTGGACAAACGCATTATTGGCACTGATTCACAAAAAGGGAGACACAGAAAATCTGGAGAACTACAGACCGATCAGCTTACTGTCCCAAACTTAGAAACTGCTCACAAAAATAATATCCACTTGGATTACCACGAAACTGGACTACTACCAACCAAGCGAACAAGCAGGATTTTCCAAGGGATTCAGTACAACCGAGCGCCTTCAAACAATGAGAGTACTCATTGAAAAGACCACAGAATACAATGTGCCGCTATGGCTAGCGTTGAAAGATTTCCGAAAATCCTTTGATATAGTAGAAATCTGGGCACTCAAGCAAGCCCTAAAAAATGCCAGAATTGACCATAGGTACGCAAATTTGATCAACAATTTCTACCGCAACGCCACACTACAAATCCAACTGCACGAACCATCCGAAATAGTGAGAATCAGGAGAAGTTTACGACAGGTACATCCTTTATCGCCGAAACTATTTATCCTGGTCTTGAAAGATACTAAAAACAATTGATCAGTAACCGAGGTATTAACATAACGGGTGAGAAACTCAGCCGACTAATGTTTCCCGACGATATAGCCAGCAACAAGGAAGAACTCATCACACTGATCGACGATATCTACAAAGCCACGAAACGAATAGGATTGGAAATTAACTTTGGAAAAACCAAGTATATGACATCAGATAGAGAAGATGAAGAACAAATTACCATCGAAGGCAACTTAATTGAGAAAGTACAAACATATAAGTATCTTGGGCAAACACTAACAATAGGTAAGGCAATAGATCAGACAAACCTCGGCGGCCTACAGCAAGATAAAAAATATAAAAGCGCTGGATTTTTCAAGAACGCGCTACGTACCAGTCATGAGCCGTGACAGATTCGCTTTTCTAATTAGATGTCTAAACATGGACGACAAACTGTTACGACAACCGGTCATAAAAGTTTGGGATGTGTTGATAAATCAATGTATAATTAATTACACACCCAGACCACATATTTACGTTGAGAGCAGCTACGATTTCGGGGAAGATGTCCTTTTAGGATGTACATTCCCAACAAACGCAATAGCTATGGGATACAAATTCCAATGATGTGCGATAGTGGCACTGAACTTATGATAAATGCATTGTCTTCCATTGGAAAATGCAACCAATACCAACGGTCTTGCGCAAGGCGAATTCCACGTAAAATATCTGTCGAGGTCTGTGCATGGTACAAATTGTAACTTCACTTGTGACAATTGGATCACGTATGTGCCTTTGGAAAAATCATTACTTCAGCAACACTGGTCGGCACTATACGTTCAAACAAGCGAAAGGTTCCAGGACAAATGAAAAATACTCGATCGCGGGTTGTAGGCACTTCAATGTTTTGTTATGACGGTCCTTTGACTCTCATGTCATATAAACCAAAACCATTGAAAAAAGTTTATTTGTGATAATGACGGTAAAATAAATTAAACAATTGGAAAACCAGGGATGATCATGTATTACAACCGGTCAAAGGGAGGTATCGACAGATTTGACTAAATGTGTTCGTCTATGTCTTGCTCTAGGTATCGACAGACAATAGTCACAGACAAGCTAGTTCTATCAATGAATAAAAATCCACTTGGACGTAAAGATTATATGAAGAAACTGAGTACAGAGCTTACTTCACCTTGGATGGAAAAAGGGGTATAGGCACCAACTGTGAAGAGAACTCTTCCGAAAATCAAATCGGAATTGCTGTTAAAGCATATAATGATGATACAGTTCAAAAGCCTGCTGTAAAGAAGTATTGTTCAAATTGTCTAAAATCCGCAGAATGTCCAAGTTATCTTGTATGAAGTGCAAAAAATTTGTTTGTGGTAACCATTTTACTTTACAATTAAAATTGATTTACAATACGAATTTCGATAGAGCTTTCAAGAATGGAGGAGTTCATGATTCTTTTCAATCACAAGTCAGTCAAAATTCTAAAAAAGTACGCAGTTTACATGTAACCATCTCATTTATAAGTAACATCAATAGTATATAAGTTGTTAACATTTAAATTAGAAATCTTGATACACTCACATAAGCTTATTTATAAGCTAGTAAATGATTATGTTTACAAGCCTATCATGTGAGTATTTCTCTCTCCGCTTCTCTGTCACAATTTTACAAACATAGATATTTGTCAGATCAAATCAGAAATAAATTTTGTTGAAAAATTATGGGTATAAACAATAAAAATATTTTGATTTACTGTTATAGGATAAATGAGACGGGCTCCATTTGTCCAGCAGCTGGCAAATCATGCGCGAACTTCCCTAATAAAACGCCATATATTTATGCTATTTTTAAATATTTTGAAAACCACGCACCTGGATTGTTCTGGTATGAGCTTCAATCGCAAAATGAATAGATGGCCTCAATGTTTATTTTATAATATGCAACTTGTGCATGAACAATGCATATGCCATTTATATATCTAACATGGTGCGGCAACGACAAAAACTGCTTAAACTCAAAGCATTCGTGCAAAAATTGGCCGACGATCTTATTGAGTCGTGGTTGGGGTAACGGTACAAGTCTGTAATTGTGAGAAGAAATATCATGTCCAGTATCAAAGATATCTTGTAAATTGAAGATGTCGTGTCTAGTACTTCTCAAGCACAGCCAAACGAAAACCAAACAAACGAAAAATTTGACCAAAGTGTCACTCCTGCAGGAAGGCCATTTGTGACGAACATACCATTCCTGTCTGCTCGGACTGCCAGGATTAACATTTTTTGAACTTTTTGAACATTTTTATTAACAAGTGTCTAATAGTTTTAAAGAAATCTTAATTTCATTTCCTCTCATATTACCTACTCTTTAAATTAATAAATGTCATTTCAAGAAAAATACATTCGCTTCATTTTGTTAGTTAAGTTAATCTACAGTTTAGTGTGTAATTCGAAAATATGTATAGTGAGCTAGGGTTAATAAAAATATTACAAAGAAAATATTAGAGATACTAGGCTACACCAATATCTCTATTATTTCATTTATTTAATTTTATTATTAGCCGGAATAGGAGAATGTTAACGACGTATTTTGAATTAACTTTTAACGTCTTGTTACATAATCGACCCGATATTCTACTTCCAAAAAATCTTCCAGGTTAAAAGTTTATGTTTTACACAGTTCTTGAATAATTCATTATTAATAAGCAAATCACATACGCGTAGATTGTAAAAATAAATGAATAAAAAAAATCCAACGAATACCAATCAAACTATTAATTCTGCGATTAAGATAATTGCAATTGGTTTCGATTAATTTAACAAGGTGTTTGATAATTTATATCGCCGTGTACCGTGAATCGGTGGCATTGTTCTACTGGCTGCGCAAACAGTGGGACAGACGTAAAGATAGAGAGAAATAAAATTACAATTACGTGATTTGTCATCCAGTAGAATTACAAACAACACCATCTGAATCATAGGAACGTGACAATTAACGCAACGCACACAGAAAATTGAAACCGCCACTTAAATACTGTTGCTTTATTTATCCGGTCTAGTTTTTACAACAACGAAATTCTGTTTGGTAAACCACAGCGTTAGATGTTTGCAAGAAAAAAAGATAGTTGAAGCGATTGGTGTGGGAAACATGCCAATTTTTATTTAACTGCACGTTTTATGGTTCACTAAATATAATTTAGGATGTTACATAATTTAATCTTTGTGCCTTAATACTATTCGTTTAAAAGACAATTTCAGATCATTCCTGTAAGATTGTGCCAGGTAGAAATAGATTGTTCCAATTTGAACCCAGTGGGAGCACGGCTTTAATTGATCTAACTAATTGCTCGGCAAACAAAACCAGACAATTGAAACTAAAGCTACAAATCTAGCTTCTCTAGCTAATGCAAAATCTAAAGAGGTTAGAGTGGTCAGGTAGGTTTATTGATCCTTGTTTTGTCTCCTCTTTCTTTCCGTTGTTTTGAAATTCAAAATGTAAATTAGGAATTGTGTGTAAGGAATTTATTTACGTATAATTCCCGAGTAAACGCTCGATTGTATTCCGGTTTGGCGGGGAAAATAAATTACCCGGCGTTTTTCCGTTATAAAATAAACGCAATTATCAGAAGAAAATTAATTTAGAATTAATTGCTTCTAGCTAATTAACATTTCAAGCTTTAAGTCTCTCGGTTTCCTTCGAGAGTGTGAGTTATTACGAGTCCGTCGCTCTCGATTAATCACTTAGAGAACGGACGGCGGCCGACGAAATGAATCGACTGAAACTTTTTATTCCTTTAATAATAAACTATTTTTAATGCTTATCACACCTAACTAATCGAGTCTAGGAAGGCTTTAGTTGACGAATAAAACTTTTCATGAAACTCAGATTTTGGAAGTAGTTAATCAATAGAAGAAGAAATATTTTTCTTTTATAATCAATCATGAATTTTCAGATTAATCTACTTTTCCATAAAATCATTTTCAAAACTAATTGTCGATCCATGAAATTCGATTACACCAAATAGGCTATTACAGACAAACACAAACCGATGAATCTGATTTGATAATTCTGGGCGCACAATACAGGACAATAGTCGACACACAAAACTGAACAGGCAAGACTGGGCAGGCAAGACCACAGCATGGAAATAACTGAGGCTTGTCTGTTTAGTTTGGACAGCAGTGGGCAAGACAAGATTAAACAGACAAAACTAAAAAATGACTTGTACGATCATTGAAATTATAGATACTCGTTTGACAATCTGATATTTCAAAATGTTATTTATATCGAGCCTACTGAAATGTTGCATTTGAGGTTTTTGCGGATAGATACCTGTGTTGTATTGTTTTCTCGGGGATTCCGTGTTGGTTCTGAAAAGAACCGGATTCTAGAAGTTTCGGCGAACTAACATTCGCCATTCTCAAGAAATATATGCGTCCGTGCGATTTAACCGTTAGACGCATACTGAGAGCTCGTTCGTGCGATGCGACTACTTATAGCTGTCTGGCTTCGGGTCATGCGCGTTGTGTGCGGTGCTTCAGTTCGGTTGTTTGTTTGTCTTGTCGGTCGTACATGAGTCTGGGGTGTCTGGGATTGCATTTTGAGGGTGGATATGATCGGTCGCCATGCTGGGGGCAGTCTCAAGGAATCGTATCTCGTCTTCATGCAGTAGTCTCGTTTTTTCTATCTCTATGGCTTCTCTGTATACTCGTGACATTTCGTGGCTAATCTGTGCAAGAGTCCTTGAATTTCTAAAGTCCATCCAGTGACCGGTGTTTGTGTGTTGGACAAGTGTCGATGAAACTTTGTCTCTGTGTCTGACTGAAACTACATGTTCTTGAATCCTAGCAGATATCTTCCTATTGGTACGTCCAATGTAGGTTCGTTCACATGTTCCGCAAGGTATTTCGTAAATTCCATTGGATTCTAACGGAATGGTGTCTTTAACGCTGTGTAGCATGGAGGATATTTTCTGGTTAGGTTTGAAAATGGTGTCGATGTTGTGTCTTTTAAGGATTCTGGCGATTTTGTCAGTTGATCCATGAAGATATGGTAGGTATAGTGTGCTAACGGGTTTCTGGTGTTCTTCAGTTCTTTGGCTACTGTTCTCTGTACGACGGAAAGCTCTGGATATTAAGCTGTTTGGATATCCATTCGAAGAAAGAGCTTCTCGTAAGTTCCTCAATTCTTTCGGTAAGTTAAGCTTGTCGGCTAGTCTTTTGGATTGGGTGGTAAGGATGTTGACTACAGATGCTAGTTTTTTGGGATGATGGTGCGAAGAAGCGTTCAGATATCTGTCTGTATGGGTTGGTTTCCGGTACACAGTGTGACTCAAGGTGCCGTCAGGTTTCTTCTGTAGCAAAACATCCAAGAAAGGAAGTCGTTGATGCTTTTCTATCTTCTTCTTCTTTCATGTGCCTTGTCCGGTCTCCCTGACGTTGACGATCACCATGGCAAAAGCTGTACGGTCCTCCGCCAAGCGAAAGAGTTCACCAGCCCTTCTTTTGCCGGTCCAGTCCCGTATATTCCTGAGCCACGACTGTCGCTTTCTTCCAACTCCACGGCGCCCTTCAATCTTGCCCTTTAGTATGAGCTGTAATAGACGATATTTATCACCTCTCAAAATATGTCCAAGATATGATGTCTTTCGGCATTTTACGGTCGTCAAAAGTTGCCTTTCGATGTTTGCTCTTCGTAGTACATTCTCGTTTGTCACATGTTGTGTCCACGGAATACGAAGCATTCTTCTGTGAAGCCACATTTCGAATGCCTCCAGTTGGTTCATCGTCCTGACCTTCAGAGTCCACGTCTCTACTCCGTACATCAATACCGACCATACATAGCATTCAAGCATGCGTTGTCTTAGCTCCATTTTCTATCTCCATTGTGAATTTAATTTGGTCGTGTTGGGAGTTAAGATGGGTAAGGAATTTGTCCAGCTCTGGTCTGCCGTGGGGCCAGATTACAAATGTGTCGTCAACATATCTTAACCGGAGTGTAGGTTTAAGTGTGGCTGATGAGATTGCCTTTTCCTCAAAATCTGTAAGAAATATATTGGCTATTACTGTGGATAGAGGTGAACCCATTGGTGCTCCTAGGACTTGTTTGTATATTTGACCATCGTACATAAAATATGTATTCTTTAAATAATGTTCTGTCAGATCGGTCCAACTTCTTGCGAAAGTCCAAACTTGGAGGCGTGCTGTAAAATCGCGCTTACTGAACTGGTGCTTTAAAATACTATTATATGTGTAACAGTCGCTATTTTTGAGTAAAGTTGTAAAATTCTATTGAATTATAAATTATGAGGAACATTTTGGACGGTAACAGCGTTTAGAAAAAACCCATCATCTGCGAAACGCATGTTGCCCCGAAATTTTCTTTGTCTTTACCTGCAGGTGGGGGAGGGATGGAACCGGCCCTACACAAGATTGTGCGAGGGGCTCTCTCTCTCGCTGATTAGCTTCCCGTGCGACCAGTTGTGTTTTGGAAAATTTAAATGTATGTATATACCTATATAGCTGATCAGTAAATCAACAGATGTAAGTACTTTCTGTAAGTAATTTTATATTTATTGATAATCTTTGTTAAAGTAGATTTGAAACAAATACACTAATATTTATATTATTCTTACTACGGTGTTTTATTTGAAATCGTTGTTGAGTCACCACGCTACCCATAGTCGCACATCTACGGTTAGGTATTATATTTACAACAATTAGTAAAAGTCGAGGGTTACATATGACTTAATATTATAGAGCTGCGAACAGGTTGAAAATATTTATATACTGAAGCAACATTTTGTCTTTAACAGGTTGACTGCCATGTGCGACACATGTGGTACACACCTTCTTTGATACTGACGCCACGCTTAATTGACGTAAAAAGTTCCGTGAAGCCAGGTACTTTTTTATCCAGAACTCCTATTTTCGAGGTTCAGTATGTTATCTTCGTTCAGTATGTTATCTTCAGTATGTTATATTTAGTATGTTGTCTCCGAGGTCACACAACTGTTTTTTTCCATATGATTCCTGCTTTGTGAGTAACTGCTGTGGAACACAATTCGATTGAAATCCAAATGTGCCGTGCACCAGTGGAGTGGCTCACTTCGTTTGTTGTTGGTTTAGGGTGTGTCCCCCATCTGGTACTCAAAAAGTTTTTGGCAATGCTGGTAAAAAAACATGTGGCGGTCAACCTGTTAATAAGTTTTCAAATTACCAATTTCATTAATCTCAAATGTTGCAAAAATATTTGAAAAAAATAATACATAGCAGGCTCTGATCACTTCTTCAAAGAAAATAATATATTTAACCAATTCCAATTTAGATTCCTTAAAAATAAAGGCACGTAAGATGCAGTTATTTATCACACAATTTATAAGAAACTTAATAAGAGCAAATTGCATTTTTGCCACCTTTCTTGATGTAGTAAAGGCTTTTGACATCGTAAATCACGAATTGCTAATTCGAAAACTTTATAATTATGGAATTAGGGAAAATGTGCATAAGCTAATGGAAAGATAATTATCAAATAGAAGGCAAAAAGTCAGGGTAAATGATACAGTACTTTTCAGAAATTCACTACAGTAGTGCCACAAGGCACTATATTGGGTCCCCTGCTCTTTGTAATTTATGTAACATAACCTATATTTCCAAAAAACACTGCCAGAATACAAAGGCCAAAGTTTGTGCTAGGAATAATATCATCCGGAAGCTCACTGGCACAACATGGAGAGCGCAGCCTGACGTGCTGCGTACGTCGGCCCCTGCTCTCTGTTTCTCCGCTGCCCTGCTCTCTGTTTTCTACGCGGCACCAGTGTGGTACAACTCGGTTCACGCAAGATATGTCGACGTGGCCTTAAGCGAGTTGTGCAGGATTATAACAGGCTGCCTTAGACTGACACCTGTCGAGAGGCTGAAGCATCTATCTGGAATTGAGCCAGCACGCGTCAGACGCAAAGTGGCATCCAAAACAGCGCGGCAGAAGCAAATCCGAGATAGGCGGCACGATCTACACGACCAACAACCAGAAAGGCGACGACTCAAATCAAGGAAGAGCTTTCTCCAACATGCACAACATGCAGACATGCACAAAACAGCGCCGCATAGAACTACGGAAAGAACAACACCCAAACCTGCGGACCGGACCCAGAGAGGAGCTGCCACCGGGAACTTTTACCATACTGCCCAACTTTTAACATACGCGACATGGAATTCACTGACAGACTAAGGACAGACGTGCTGCAAATCGAACGGGATGAGATGGGGAATGCATGTGGATGACGAGCTGTGTGAATGCGGGGGGCTTCAGAGCGACAGCCACCTTCTCAGATGTCCCAACATGGGAGAGGCATGCACGATGAAGGACCTAATTGTGGCAAATGATAGGGCGATAGACGTTGCTAAAGGAAGTGCCTGAATGAACACTGGTGTCTAGGTCTCGGAAATGAATGAATGAGTTAGACATAGCTTTAACTTTCAAATATCTTGGTGTTATATACGTCTACAATATGAAAAGGAGAAGCCATATTGAAAGTATAGAAAAAAAAACTAAATATTAATCTTTGTCCTTGCCAAACTCTCCACGTTTAGGAATAAAAATACCCTCATGAAAATATATTATGAGCTTTTACACAGTTACACTAATTATGGTATAATTGTCTCGGGTAGTAATTATAAAAGTCATATAAATATGTTACAGAAACTGCAAAATACGGTGCTAAAAATAATAAATAAACAAATAGTTACGAGATTATAGAACATAGAACAATCTACCCACTATATCCCACTAAACATAGAACAATCTTAGGAAGTAATCTAAGATCTAAGGCAGTGGTTTCCAACCTGTGGGGCGCGCCCCCTTAGGGGGGCGCGAGACCATTGCAAAGGGGGCGCGCAGCTGTTGAAACTGTAGAAGTGAAAATAATGAAAAAAAACGGGAATATAACTACGCCAAATAGTGATTCTAAATGTCGAAAACATGATCCTATGTCCTATGTATCATTGTGATTTACATGTAAGGTTATTAATGGTCAAGAACCATCATTTTTTGCTCTGTATGAATATTTTGGCCGCAGGTAGCATAAAACCCAATAAATTAAAAAGTCATCTTGAAAAAGTACATGCGATCTCTTATCGTACCACCACGTTGGTACGATAAGAGAGTTTTTCCAAAGAAATTTAGAGGTTTTAAATAAACCAACGACAAAATACGTTTTTCATCACCATGTCTGTAATATCAAAAGCATTGTATAAGGTTTCTTATAGAATTGCTAAACGAAAACAAATACATACAATGGAAGAAACTTTGATACTACCAGCGGTTTTTCACATGGTAATTACGATGCTCGGCGAATTGAATATGCTGATCAATTTGAAAATGATTTAAATTGCAGATAATACGATTAGAAAAGAATTTATCATTATATGATTCATTAACAATCACTTGTTTAAAAAGATATGGATGAAGATCTACTAACGGTATTTGAAGTTATTATAAGAGTAAATTTTATTAAAAATGGTCAATTTACTGGAAGGCTCATCGCAAAATTGTGTGGTGACATGGATGCAGAATTTCTCGTTTGAAAGTAATTCAAATGGTGTTTAAGAAGTTTAACGACATGTTTCCCAATTTTAAAATCACTTGCCCTGCAGATAAAATAAAAAAAGAGCAAAGAAACTAAAGTTATTATAAATAATCACTTGACCACTCTTTGGAAGCAATTCTCGTTTTAGTTTATAGATCTTGACATGTCGAAATACGAATGGATAAGAAACCCATTTATGAATGAAAAATATTACTTTGGCCTTCACACATCAGAGCAAGATATGATAATTGATTTATCTTGACACCAGATTAAAGCAAATGTTTCAACAAGAAAATAATATTGTTACGTTTTGGCTACTTTAAGTACAGAACGATTTCCCTACTTTGACAAGAAAGCTTTAGATATTAGAGACAAAATATCTATCTCGATTAGTGTTTGAAACCGAACTGAGAACAGCGATATCTTCAATGATCCAAGGTTTGAGAAAATTTGTGCTAAAAAACAAGCCCCACCTTCACATTAAATTCTATTGATAATGATAAATATTGTTTCAAAATTAAGGGGGGCGCAAGATTTTTTATATGAAAAAGGGGGGCGTAGGTACAGAAAGGTTGGAAACCACTGATCTAAGGGACTGAATATCACTACATGTATTTGCTAAATTTACATGTGCAGTCACTTAGTACAACGAGAAATAATAGTCTACAGAGAAGTTTAGAGAATCAAGACTAGGCAGGCAAGACTACACAGACAAGATTAGATAGACAATGCTAGACTGATAAAACAAGATGTAGATGGTGGTGACTTCTACTGCGACCATTATAGATCGATTGTTACCCCACCCTCTTCTTCTAATCGCTTGTATCCTTGCCAATTTAGAGGGCTCCTCTAGTCTTGATTCCTTTAGGAACTTCAGGATTTGGGTGGGATTCAAGGATTGCAACTCCTCTTCGTTCAAGCAGAGCGACAAGACTTGATAGACAAGACTAGACAAGCAAGACTGGACAGGCAAGATTAAAGTCACAAGTGTAGACAGTCTATACAGACCAAATTAGACATACAGGATTGAACAAGCTAAACAGACTAAAGCTGACAAACAAGATTAGACAGATCAGACAAAATGAACAAACACTGAATTGATAAATTCACTATTAAGTGTGGTTAAATCATAGTGAATTTATCAATTCACTGTAGGGATTACCAAGTATGAATTTCCACGTAGAAACGGTTGCAACCATCCTATTCATAAATGGGCAAAAAAAGACAGACATAACTAGACTAAAAAAACTACCTAAACAAGACTACATATACAGACAAGTTTATACGGAAAAGACTAGATAGTCGAAACTAGAGTAGACTTCAGTTAGAGTTGCTTATTTTATACCAAACCTTATTTGTTTAGTAATGAATGTCTAGGTTGTTTGGTCATAACAGTTTAGCTCTATTTGTCTAGTCTTGTCTGTCTAACTCTGTATAATCTCATTTGACAAGTCTTCTCTGTCTAGTTCTTTCTATTCTTCCCCTGTCTTCCGAAGCTTTGTTTGTGTAATTCATTAGACAAATATGCTTCGGCAGGCAAGATTTAGGTAAATAGGACTAGGCAGATAGATATGACCTAACAGACAAGTCTAGATTAACAAGACTACAATAGAAAAGACTAAACACTCTCTTTAACCTTGACTATTTAGTTTTGTTGGCCATTGCGGCTTTTTAAGTAATAGCTGGATTACTCTTACTTATTTTTAGAGAGAATCTAATTCTAAAGTAAAATTAGAGGACTATAAATAAATTGATTAACATGATCTCCTGGTATTAGGTTTGAAAAACTAGTACCCGGGGCACTATGGTATACCGAGTACCCGGACCCGGATCAAGGGTACCACGAGTCCAAGGGTAAATACCCGGTACCCGATACCCGATCTAAGACTCGACGAGGCTCGGGTCTTGAATGCTTGGCATTGTCTAGTACACCGCGTCGTAAAGAAAATCCACGATTTAGCATTACATTTGATGAATGGACGAGTATGAAAATTCGAACATATCTAAATATTTGCAATTTGCATGGAATTGACTCTGAAATATATAATCTGGGTTTATGGAGAATTTATTTATAAAAAGGAAAATATTACCGGCTTGCAAGATGAAGATGACCTAGATGGTATCGATGACGATCAAGATGAAAATTATTATTCTGACGAGAGCGTTTATAACGTCGAAGAATACAGACAAGTTGAATTAACTTTAGACAATTTAGAAGGGAATTCATCCATTTGCCTTCCTATTTACCATAACATTCTACAAATCCCTTGTTTGTCCCACTTAACTTAATCGGCAAATTCATACAGTATCGCTTGCTTTGCCATATGCGTGAACATGAAAAATCTTTTCGTATTTTTGTTTAAATTGCGAGATAGCTTAGACCCGGACCCGGAACCGGACCCGAAAAATCGGACTCGGACTCGACTCGGACTCATCCATCCATCCATGGCTCTACAACCCGGGGTGGATCTTGGCCGCCTCAACAATTCTCCTCCATTCTCTCCGATCCCGAGTGGCTTCTTCCCAGTTGAGCACACCCAGGGTTTGAAGGTCCTTGCGGATATTACCCCGCCATCGAAGCTTTGGGCGCCCCAGTGGTCTTTTGTTGTTAGGGGTTTCTTCCCAGACCATTTTAAGTAGCTTTGAGTCATTACTCCTCTGGATATGTCCCAGCCATCTTAATCTGTTTCACTTGATTTCTTGTACTATACTTATACTATAATATATAGTTCATATACCTCGTTGTTCGTGCGCATCCTATACCGCAACATTTGTTGATACCAGACTGCTCCAAATATTTTCCTAAGAATTTTTCTTTCAAAACGATTGAGTAGTAACGTGTCTTGTATGGACATGGTCCATGTTTCCCTAGCGTAAGTTATCACTGGTCATATAATTGTTTTATATATACTCGGCGAGTCCGAGTCCGAGAAAAATAAAAATAAATAAATATATATATATATATATATATATATATATATATATATATATATATTTATTTATTTATTTTTATTTTTCTCGGACTCGGACTCGCCGAGTCTAAAAAGACCGGGTATTCCCAAATCCTAGATAGGTGCGTTTCTCTTGTTTGCCTAGACGGTTTTCTTGTGAAGAATAGACATACAAGATAAGACAGACAAGACTACATAGATAAGAACAGACAAACATGACTAAATAGACAAGACTAAACGGACAAAACTAAACAGCAAAGACTAGACAGACAAGGGTAGAGGAACCAAATTAGACGGACAGAATTAGAGATGACTAGGTAGACAAAACTAGACAAACAATACCATATGTGTGGAAAAAACTAAAGAGGCAGGGCTGGATAAGACAAAACAAGACAGACACGATTAGACAAATAAGACCAAACAGACAAGACTAGACGGACAATACTAGGCATACTAGATAAGACAGATAAGAATAGTCAGGCAAGAGTAGAGACTAGACAGAAGTCTAGAGAATCAAGACTAGGCAGGTAATATTAGCAAGACTGTACATGCAAGACTAGTGTAGACAGTCTATTCCGACAAAATTAGGCATAAAGGATTTATCAAGCTAAACAGACTAAACCTGACAAACCAGAAGTTTTCAGACCAGATTAAATGGGCAAAACTAGACAGACATAGCTAGACAAAAAAAAACTACATAAACAAGACTATATATTCAGAGAAGGTTATACGGACAAAACTAGTGAGTCGAAACTAGAGAAAACGAGAGGAGAGACAGATTGCTCATTTTGTAAGAAACCTTGTTTGTTTAGAAATGAATGTCTGTCTAGATTGTTTGATCATTACATTTCAGCTCTATTTGTCTGTCTAACCTTGCCTGTTTCATCCTAGTTTACAAGTCTTCTCTGTCTAGTCCTTTTTATTTTAGTCTTGCGAATCTAGATTTGTCTGTTAAGTAGTTTCCTTGTCCGGTTTATATAAGTCTTGTCTGCCGAAGCTTTGCTTGTCTAACTAGATAGACAAACATACTTCGACAGGCAAGAATTAGGTAAACAGGACTAGACAGATAGATATGACCTAACAGGTAAGACTAGAATAGAAAATACTAAACAGTATGTCTAACCCTGACTATTTTGTTTTTATTGGCCTTTGCGGCTCTTTTAATTAATAGTTGGTTTACGCTTACTTATTTTTAGGGATGAATCTTGCTTATTTTTAAGGAAAAACAAAAATTATACCATGTTTAGGTTCTACATACTCGCACTCATGAATTAAATTTTAACTCGACGCCTTAAAAATAACCTTTCCCATAAGAGGACACAGCTATCTTGAATGTGATAAGAATATGGGTTTGATTAATCCTAAAACTAAAAAGTAATTGTCATTTCATTGGTATGAACTGCTTCAAACTTCAAGGATAAAACCGTCACCTTTCAAGGTTATTGAAATTGCTCCAGGAGAAGTCGTATGAGAATGGTAAAAATTTCTCACAAGAAATTTCACGAAGAAATGTAAGATTCCAATTCAAAAGCAAAGGGAAGTAATGATTTGCAAAGAACATACTAGAACTGCACAGACAATGGCACTTGGGACGATGATTCTAATTGTCGTAATCATGTCACTAACATTGAGGTTCGAGGTTCGAGCTTCCAGATTTTGCATATAAAGAGTTTTTACCCATAAGTGAAGAAAAATACAGAAATTTGGTAAGTCATTTTGTGCAAGAAAAACACAAGTATTTTATGAAACTCTAAAATATGATTAAAAAACCAAAGATGCTGATGACTGGGGCTTCAACCGAGAGTCTCGTTTCTGATCTTGTCTTCAATCTTTCACTCTGACACGGGCAGCACGACCATTTTCTTCATAAATTTGAACTGCTCGTTCAGGGCTCGGGCACGTTCGGATTGCTCGGGTTCAAATTTATGAAGAAAATGTTGACGGCTGCCCGGAACGAGATCAGAAACGAGACTCAAGTGTGAAGCGCTACTGATGCCTAAATTTCATATTCCTTGTTTATGTTTGTGACTTCAAAGACATTTCTTGTTTTGCACTTTTCGTTAGATGGTTGTCAATAAACATTGACAATATTGACAATAAACAGTAAAGGAACAGTCTGATTTTATCATAAATGTTTAATAATAAGTCATTGTTAGTTTCAAGTACAGCGAACATTTACTGCAAACTTTGATCTCAATTATAAAAAATATTATAACTTCTAAACTTTAAATTGTTTTTTTTTCTCAGAATCTATTCATTAGGACATTCCCTGTTTCTTTCCCTGTACCTTCCATTTGCAAAGAGCGTTTAATCATGCCCATTTAATTTATTCTTGTCTATTTATTACATTTATTGCCTCATCCGTCTAATGATGTCTATTTGGTCTTCTCGATTTAATATTTTTGTCTACTTTTCGCCAAGACTAGATAAACAAGAACCTGTATCTAGTCTTGACTGGTAATTACATACACGCCTGTTTAGTTTGGTAAAGTTTTCTTGTCAAATTTTGGCCTAAAACACGGGTGGCCAAATCCCAAGCTGCACGTGACCCAAGAAAAGTTCTAATGCGGCCCAAAACAAAACGACTTTTTTTATTTCAACGGCATTAACCAATAAAATAGTAAACATGTTTTATTTTTCAATCGAAATGAAATATTTTCAAATACTTGGAAATGTGTGAATGAGGAAGGACTACTAAATAAATCTTTTTTCCTCTTCAGCTATGGTACTATATTTGTAGTCAAAACTGCACGACATCTTCCAATGTGGCCTAGAGAAACAAAAAGGTTGGACACCACTGGTCTGAAATATATTTATATCATATTTTTAAGCAAAAGATTTGAATATTTCTTCTTATTTAAAATCACTTAGTTGCCAACCCAATAGCATGAAATGCACTATGTGTAGAAGGACTGTACGGTTGACCCGATTGGGTAAATAGTCGACTGCAAATATATTTTTTTAAATTTACATTTTTCCAGTGTCACCGAGATTCCCGAGCTTCCTTACCCCTTTGTTGACCGACAGTACTTTTAAGTTCTCAATGTCTGTGTCCGCCCATCCGTCGACGGACGCAGCAATGGATCTCGGACGACTGTCTCAATCTAGTCGACCAGCGGAAGCAAATGAAACACGTCGATTTCAAACAATACCGACGATTGAACAAAGAAGTTCGACAGAAAATGAAAATGGAACGGGAAGCTTACTGGAATAACATCGCGGCTGACATGGAAGAAGCAGCGTCAAGGCATGAGTACCGGACGCTGTACCAGACAATCCGACGGTTAAGTGGCAAAAGAACATCAACAAATGACAATATCAAAAAATTGGATGGAACTTTCGTGACCTCTCCTCAGGAACGTCTACAGCGGTGGAGAGAATTCTTTCATCAGCTGTACAACCACAATCCGCCAGTAGGTCCAGCACCCGAACTGCCGATTATTGAGCAGCCGATAAATCAGTTTCCCGATACTGAACCAACAATCAATGAGGTGAAGACGGCAATAAAATCCCTGAAAAATGGTAAAGCGCCGAGAGGAGATCAAGTAACTGCCGAAATGATCAAAGCCGGGGGAGACGTCTTATTACATCAACTTCACGTTCTCACAGTGCATATATGGCATTTAGATTGTGTTCCATCCGTGTGGAAGAAAGCGATTGTTGTGCCTATTTTGAAGAAAGGCGACAGTCGGGAATGCAAGAATTACCGTGGTATTAGCCTCCTCTCGATCGTCGGCAAAGTATTTATGAAAATCATACAATCAAGACTACAGAAACATCGAGAGCAAACAAGCCGGGAAGAACAAGCTGGATTTCGACCACATCGAGGATGCATCGATCAGATATTTGCTCTCCGTCAGCTAATGGAAGAAAGAATTCGATGTGGCAAACGAACTGTCAACGTCTTCATCGATTTCAAATCTGCTTTTGATTGCATCGATTGGACAAGCTTGTGGGAAGCCCTGAAGATCGAACACGTGCCACTGAAAATCATTCAACTTCTTCAAGCATCGTACGACGGCTCAACCAGCAATGTTCGTATCCGAAACGACATGTCTGAGGAATTCCCGATTCGAACCGGAGTCCGGCAAGGAGACGTGGCCTCGCCGCTCCTTTTTAACATTGTGATCGACACGATTATGCGAAAAGCGTTTAATGGGCGACGCGAAGTTCGATATGATGACAAAAACTTCCTAACCGATCTGATGTTCGCCGATGACAGTGCGGTTTTCGCCAACACAGATGCCGAAGCAACAGACACCTTGTATGACATTTCCCGCATTGCCCAGTCATACGGACTGAGAATCAATGCGGATAAGACCAAAGTGCTTACAACGGATGGATCTGAAGCCAGAGTTTACCTCGATGGAACCACAATCGAGCAGGTACCACAGTTCAAATATTTGGGATCACTGGTTGTGGAGAAGAAAGTAGCTTCGACAGCCGGATAGGCCAGGCAACAGCAACGTTTGCTTCACTCAAGTGGTGCATATGGAAGCGGACGAATATTACCATCAAAACCAAAATACGCCTATACCGGACGCTGATCCTCCCAATTCTTCTTTATGGATCGGAAACATGGACATTACTCAAACCAGACCTTAACAAGCTCGAGGCCTTCCAAATGCGATGCCTGAGACAGATTCTTTGCGTCTCACTCCTCAACCACCTCCGAAATGAGACAATCAGAGAAAGGTGCGACCAACAGACACCGATTGTTGAGGAAATTCAAAAACGCCGATTACGATGGTTCGGCCACATCTGTAGGATGGGCGACAATCGAGTACCGCACAAACTCCTATGGAAAAAACGACCTCTTGATTGGAGAACACAAAAACAAGCACCGAAGACCACATGGTTGAAACACGTAGAGAACGATTTAAAAAACCAGCGAATAACAACCGCTGAGGCAAGAACCGTTGCAACTGATCGATTAGCATGGAAGCGTATAGTGAATGGAGCACGGAATCTAGCGGCACCAACAGCAGCGTACTGGCTACGAGGTCGACCACCTCTCCATGCGCCAGCTATGGATTAAAGAAGAAGAGAAGAAGAAGACTTTTAAGTTCACGGAAAGTAGAGTTCAAAGCAAGTCAGCTTTGGACAGGCCTGGGCAACTAAGGTTTAATGAAGGAAGCATGAAGGTATTAAGTAAATTAAAATTAAGCTTAAAACTATTCATCCGATGGGGCCAACCGTACAGGTAGTACGTCTGACTAGGTCCTCAGTTTCAATTTGTACGAGGGCTACAATTAAAAAAATGGTTCAGCTTATTTCTCAGCTAATTGGAACATAATTTTATTGTATAATGTCTCATTTTGTAGATAATTTGATCTGCATATTATTTACTCAAAATTTCCGAAATTGTTACTTGACTTATTATATATCATTTTAAAGTTAATTTTATATTTTATTATTATTATTCTGCAGTTTATAGATTCTATTAACTGATTTAAATATTCCTTTAATTTTCTAGAATATTGCATTTTTTCTGAAACACTATTTTAGTTAGTTTTGTTAGGCTTGTATCTCAATTAGTTTCAACTCAATTGTAACTTGTAGGGGAGATTTTCACAATTTGGCCCGTTGCCTAAATTTGAACACCACTGTAACGTAACTTGACTGGTACTAGAATTTTTTTCTAAAAAATGGAAACATACCTTGCTTGAAAGTATTCTTGCAGCAGGCTAGAAAGAATACTTTCAAGCAATGTATGTTTCCAATTTTACAAAAAAAAAATGTCTAATACCGGTCAAGTTACAAGGGTGGTCCAATTTAGGCAACGGACCAAATTCGGTAACTCCCCTAATATCTCATTTTGTAGATAATTTGCAGATAGTTTTAAACATTTACTAATCTAGAAATTCTGACAAATATTTGTTAGCCATTCTTTATATAGTTACGTTTTATTTATACTAGATACACATTATTTAAATTTATTATATAATGTCTCAATTTAAATGCTTTTGACGTAATTTTAAGTTTTTCTTAAGTAAAAACTCGAAGCTTAACTGCTTGAATCAAGGGCGATGGAGTATTTAATCTTTCAAGAGCCCCAAATGGAGTAAAGGTAGATGTCCCAATCATTCAACAACTGATGAAATTCAACTGCCTGGGGGTCGAGATATCGGCTTTTGTGGATATAGAAGCAGCCGTCAGGCTGCAAGCCATGAAAGCATCAAGAATTGCTGGCTGCCTGAACGGGGTCATTTTTAAAAACACATACCTAAACACTCATACGAAATCACACAACTGCAAGACTGTAATTACATCAATAGCCACATACACATCAGAAACTCGCCCTGTGACAATTTCTTCTTCTTCTTCTTCTGACTCTACAGCCCAGGGTGAGCTTTGGCCTCCTTAACAATCCCCTTCCACCTTTGACGGTCTTCAGCGACACGTGTCCAGTTTCCTACTTGTAGAGTTTCTACATCTTCCTCTACCTTATCTTTCCACCTGGTTCTGGGTCTACCTCTGCTTCTTGAGGTGTTAGGTTGCGCTTTATGGATGGATCTGGGTGCTCTCGCACTCGGCCCTGTGACAACAACAAAACAAATAATACTGGAGAGCGTCGAAATGTTGGTGATACAAAAGATCAACAATAAATCCTTAATGGACAGGATGAGACAAATGTCCGACGTACGACCCATAAACGACTGGGTAGAAGAACGAAAAGAGATGTGGCGTACCAGAAAGCGGTGGAGCGGCAATAGGTTCCACCTTTACTGACCATAGTGATGGATGAACAGGCATGCCTGCCTATAATGTGAGAAAGAAGAAGAGCCGCAAATGCCTATGCAAAGAGCTGCATGTGTCTCGCGAGCCACGGTCTGTCGACCCCCTTTTGTTTAGAGAGGAGGTAGCAAGCACCCCAGCGTTAACTTGGCAAGTGGTCCCCCAGAAACCCACACATTTTGGCACTGCTGTACGCATAAGATCAAGATGCCGGTTGTTTTTCAATTGTTTACTTCCCCCATCCAGCCATGCTGATTAGGGGTTCTAGTATAGCCGTAGTCTTTCAGCATTCTACCTTTTCTTCTCATCCTGCTCCTTATCAACTGATAATTTTAGAAATTGTTTTTTGAACCGTGTCCAGTTGTTTTCCGATTCTAACATGACGGGTATAGTGATTCTAGGTTCAAAGTTCTTTGGTAGGGTGTTGCCCTCAGTGTCCCACCAACTACATATGTCAGATAGTGTGCAGCACGCTGTCCTCTTACCCGCAGTTTTTGATATGGTACCATTACTGCCCCCTTATAATTGACATGGTACCATGTACCGACATTTGTTTTATACGAACAAATGTTGGACATCGCTTGGATTGAACTCGGTACATCAGAATCATAAGCTAATGCTCTTACCTCTAGACTACAATGCCGACTTGTGGTACAATGCGCGCCTGCCTTCCCCGTAGTACTCATAGCAGCTATCAGCAGCTCTGGCCTATCTTGTTGACGTAATCTCGAAAGCATCCGTGTCCACCGAGTGCTGGTGTAAGATTGCAGTTTAGTTCTCCGTGTTTCCGAGTTTCCAATTTTCCGACATCCTTTATTAACAGCCTTGTCCATTGTTCCTTATCCACTCCCTATGCCATGACCGTAGTAGTTCAGTCCTCGCCATCCTCTTAGCTTCTTTTTTATTGACAATTGGTTCGATTTGTTTAGCTGAGTAGATGCTAAGCTTCTCTTGCACTAGTAACTCAATTGGAGCGATGCCTGCTATTACCAGGGACGCCTCCCTTGATTCAGTTCTGTAAGCGCTACCAGTTCTAGTTGTAAGCATTCATTGGACCGACTTAGGCGTACCGGAAACGATTGTGGTACTCATCCGTGAGCTGTACAGCGAGGCCGCCGGCAATGTTCGGGCCAAGGGCAAACAAAGCGCCAAACATCACCAGAGGAGTACGACGAGGATGTGTTCTGTCGCCTCTGCTTTTTCTGGTCGACCTGGATAGTGTGATGGTGCAAACCAACATCGAAGCACCGCATGGAATACAATGGCGTCCATTCCAAGGGCTCAACGATCTCGAGCATGCTGATGACATCTGCCTGATGACAAACACACACTCCCTCATGCAGTTAAAACTGGAAAGACTGAACGTCAAAGAGTCGGGCTGATAATGAACGTGAGCAAAACGAAAGTAATGCGAATCGAAACCAGAAGCTTGGTCGATTGATATCGATTGATATTGAAGAACACGCGATAATTATCTACGAAGTTGAAGACCTGGAGAGTCACAGATTTGATATCGAGAAGGCTGCAGGTTTTTGTAAACAAGTGTCTGAGGAGTGTTGAAGAGTTCAGCTACCTCGACAGTGTGATAACGAGTAATGGCGGCTCCGAGGAGGATATAATGTCTCGTATCAACAAATCTCGCCATGCCTATTTCAGGCTCAACAACGTTTGGCGCTCACGCAACATCTCGAGGCGTACCAAGCTGAACATCTTCAACGCAAGCCTGAAATCAGTCATACTCTACGGTTGTAAGACCTGGAGAGTCACAGATTTGATATCGAGAAGGCTGCAGGTTTTTGTAAACAAGTGTCTGAGGAGAGTGTGTTGCATCTCTGGCCCAACTTGATTTTGAATGTGGATCTGCTGGCATTGACATCCAGCCAGCCGGTAACTACCGAGATACGACGCAGGATATGGCAATGGGTGGGGCACACGCTGAGGAAGCCGGACGATGACATTGCAAAAATGGCGTTCGAATGGAACCCGCAGGGTACCCGCCCGATTGGCGGCCCGCGAATTACATGGATGAGATCCATCATCAACGAGTCGAGATCAAAAGGAACGTGGCGGGAGATCAAGCGACTGGCACAGGATCGACGGCGATGGAGGGAGTTTGTTTTAGCCCTATGCTCCCCTATGCTAGGCGTTACTTAATTTTTTATTTTTTATTCGAAAATATATAAAAAGGAAAAAAATGGACAGCTGCTGTGTTTCGTGGCTTTCACGCTCATTGCCCTAGCCCGTACAGGAGCGGCGTAAAGCATTTGTGTTTGTTCACTTTGGAATGCGCGGGCGCGGTGGCGGGTGCGGGCGCGGTAGAAGTGGCTAGTTCGTGTTCACATTGACCACCAAGCGTTTGCTCGAGGGTGACCTGCTGTCAGATTAGGTTAGTATACTAACCTAGGTTTAAGTTTTGGTTAGTATACTAAGCTGAACAGCACTAATAAACTCATCTGTGTTGAAAAACATGATGAAAACATGCTATCGTTTCTATCGATAAGTTCGTACTAGACGTCGGGAGTGAATCGCGCGTTTCACCGCTAGTTCGACGTGAACACACACAAACATCTCATGCGTTTAGACCGCACGTGCGTTTCGTACGTGAACACTTCGATATTACGCCATATGTTTGATATTTCGTGACCGCGCCCGCCACCGCGCCCGCCAGTCAACGTGGATGAGCACTTACGGAGTGTGCCACAGAGCACAGCAATTTTCTTAGTCTCAGTCTGCCGACCCCTGGTCTAAACAGTTTTCTTCTGATTAACCTGACATATCTATAATCATGCCCATTTAATTTATTCTTGTCTATTTAGTGCATTTATAACTTCAACTGTCTAATCATGTCCATCTAGTCTAGTCTATTTCATATTTTTGTCTACTTTGGCTCTAGTTTATCCAGTCTTAACTGGCAATTAAATGCACGTCTGTTTAGTTTGGTAAAGTTTTCTTGTCAAATTTTCGACTAAAACAGGGGTGGCCAAGACGCGGGCTGCACGTGACCTAAGACAAGTTCCAATGCGGCCCAAAACAAAACAGACAATTTTTGTTTTTTCCAACGGCAAGAACCAATAAAGGAATAAACGTTTTATTTTTGAGTAGAAATGAAATATTTTCAAATACTTTGAAATGTGTGAATGAGCAAGGAATGGAGTATCTCTCGGACATCAATCGGACAACTTGTCGAATAATCGCGCGGCCTGGAAACCGCTAGCGTTCTTCCCACCCACCATTCTTTCTTATAATCCAGCGGTTTTCTGGTCCCATATGTGTCGGATTATCGATATTATATTGTACTAAATGATTTTTTTTTCCTTTTAAGCTGCGGTACTATATTTATAGATCAAAACAGCACGACTTGTGCCATAGAGAAACAAAAAGATTGCACACCACTGGTCTGAAATATATGCAGAATATTAATATAAGTAAAAAAGTAAACTTAATATAGAAAGTCCAATGATCTCCGCTTCCTCCATCTGTCATTAATGCAGTAATTATGACAGACAGTGCCGCTTTGCTCGCCTTCGCACTCGCTAACGATGTATCTCTCCCGTCTCCGCCGCCCCGTCCCTTCAACCCCTTCCCGGACACGTATCTTTTTTCCATATAAATATTTTTTGCGTGTTGTTGCCATTCCAATTATTTCTTGAGTTGCGATATTCCTATGCACGTTTTTAATTACGACAGACACGTTCGCTTCTGATTTTTTTACCCTCTTTCTCTCTCTTCTATATACGTATATACTCATCAGCTTTATGCCTTCGTGAATGCATACTTCTATATCATATAGCCATTACTTTTTTTAATTTCGGCTCTTTCTTCACATCCATCCCGACGTAAAATGATTTGTTTGGTTTCGGTTTGTGCAAAAATGGAGGCGGCAAGAAGCCGGTAATAACTGAATAAATTGAATGAGAAGTAAAAAGAATACACTTAGATTTATACCTTGATAAGGTTTTTAAAAACAGAAGTAGAAAATGTAACAGGAGGAGGCGCAAATGATTAATTTGTTAGATTTAATATTTATTTAAATTACAGATGTGACTCGTGCAATATATACGAATATATTTTTTTGGTCGGCGCTTAAAAATTCATAAGACGTATTTTTTTAAAAAGAAGGTTTTTGGTCAGATATGTTTAAAAGATAGCTTTCTTTCGAACTGTTGAAACGGCATAAGTTTATTTATGCTGCAAAAAGTTACAATTAGGGTTGCTGAAAAAGATACCAAATACAAGGAAATACGATGGTTTTAAAGACATAAACACACATAACCCGTTAACGTTTTATTAATAAAAACTATTAAAACATTTAAAAATTTTCAATTCATAAATTTGGATCCTCTGCGCAGACAAAAAATAATATTTCAAAACTTTCTAAATGTCTAAACTGTACTTAAACCCTTTTAAGCGCCGACCACGGATTTGTTTTGCTAGTTTTTATTTGTATTAGTTACATATAAAATAGTCAATGAATGTACGATGTATAATTTACATGTTTATTTGGTTTCAATTTGCAAATAAATAAAAATGTTGAAACGTATAAAATAGATATAAAACGTTTATCAAAACGCAATTACAGCCGCAATAACGTGATATCCAACATAAATGCAGACACGGCAATGCGAAGTCTGTATGTCGCGTTCGCCTAGTTGCCGTATCAGGACAACAAACGTTTACATCAGACCAATTCTAGGAAGGTAATTCTATATAGAGCGATGCGACGAGCTTAAAGACCAATTCATCAAAACGTCGCGGCCGTGAGCAGCAATCCATTCACTGCAATAATGCTGCCAGACAAAAGCCAGTTTCATGGCGACAGACTGCAGATCAGGAATTATTTTGATTCTTCAGCAAACAAAAACACAAATATTTCTGCACGAAATATTTTTTTTGAAAACAAATGGAAACTTGAAATCTAGTTAGCAACTCGAAATTACATTTTTTCTCAATTTCATATTAATTATTCTCTAATTAAATACTGATTAGTTATATTTTCAATAATTTATTGATTATTTATTAATTTGATATTATTTTAAATTTGATATCGATTACATCGAATTTGTTGTTTGATATGCATTTTGAAGTTGATCTGTCTGAATTTGAAGTGGATAAGTAGAGCTATAGATCAAATTTCTCCGACTACACTAAAGATTTGACAATCAATCACGACACAATTTTCAAAAAGAGGCAAACATAAATTGTACTTAAAGATTGCTACTTGCATAATAAACATTATTTAATTATGTTTTATGAGATTAAATTGTGGCGACATTTTGAATGTGTGTGATTATTTGTGTTTCTTTTTTTTTGTTTATTTTAGGGGTGAGGTCGGAAGGATAAAGAGATTTAAACCGGGCGCCGGTTTTCGTTCTAATTGCATTAAATCTGCGGCGTGCAGGGCAGAAACAAATATGAGAGCGGACAGGGGCACTTGGCCCCCCGGCCTCGGCGCAATTGCACGAATCGTACGGAAATTTCGGATAATTACCGAACGGGATCCGATAATTCGATTAGATCTAGTTTGCCATGGGTAAACACGAGTACACTAGAGACTAAAAGGACCGAGTTTTTTTTTACTTAGTATTGTTTTTAACTCAAACCTAATTACGATCGATCTCAATTTGTTAATTTTATCTAATTGATTTATACAGATAATTTTAAGATAAATTAAACACAATTTTCCTCTCGGTGCCTATCCGGTTCGGATATTGGCGATCATGATGGTTTGTCTTGTCTTGTCCTGAAGACAGCTGAAGATATATTGAACCAGCATCTAAGGTTGTCAAACCAAGATATTTATTTGTCTTTTTACAGTACCTTTTGCTGTTAATTTTCCCTTGAAGTATTTTTTGGAGTAGGTCGTATCTCTTTGTATATATCTTTCGAATGATATGTCCTAGATATTGCAACTTTCGGCATTTCACTATCTTGAACAATTCAGGTGTTGTGTTCATTCTTCTCATTTCTTCTACGTTTGTCGTCACTCCCTGGATCCAAGATATTCTCAAGATCTGTCTATAAAGCCCCAATTCAAAGGCCTCTAGCTTCTTCTCCGTGTTTTTATTTAAGGTCCATGTCTCTACAACAGTGATTCTCAAACTTTTTTCTCTTTCGGTACACTTTCAACATTAAAATTTGGCGGCACACTGACAATAAAATGAGTTTAATAATCATTTATTATGAAAGGGTATAAAATTAAGGTTTAACGAGCAGATTGATAAATTCAATTTAAATTCGCGAGTTAAAACCTAAACTTTATCCGCGCGTGAAATTCAAACTTTATTCAATTTTGGTTTATTTTAAACAAGAAACAATTCAAAGAAAAGTTGGTCATGATTGTGGTGTTCTCATGGCAACGATAAAATTGTTGAATCGTGCGTCAAAATTTTGCTTAGAGTATTTATTGTGTCTAATTAATTTGTGTTTTATTAATCATAAATCGTCAATAAACTCATACATCTGAAGAATGATTGTTAGATGGTGACGCGGAAAAATTACTCCGGCAAAAATCATGAGATTTGTACGAAAAAAAAATGTAGGTATAATAAGTTGATAAGTTGTAAAGAACATTGGGGATTAAATTAGTTTACGGAGCATGTTAGTGAGTTATTTTGATGCGTTTCCATGGAGACTTGTATTTCACTAGTGAATAAATCACTGTTTTATTCATCCGTATGCAAGGAATTAAACATGACTTTATGAGGCAAAATTGAATAAATAGAAAACTCGGATTATAGCGCATGTATCACTCGCAAATAATGTATCACTCACAGCTTGCAGATGAATTTATGTACACGGACGATATATATATATATATATATATATCGTCCGTGTACATAAATTCATCTGCAAGCTGTGAGTGATACATTATTCTCCTACGTGTACCACCACATAAAAAAAATTAAATCCATATCCAACAGTCATATACATAGTACTGAGACTAAATAATAGGTACAGAGCATGCAGCTGATATCCGGATATGCCCCAACCAGTAGCTCAATTGACGAAGTAATGGAAAAGCTTCTCGAAGATATAGCACTAGCTATAAAATCAGAGAAGAGGCTATACAAGATCATCAGTGGGGGCTTCAACGCAAAAATCGGGCAGAAAGAGGTAGCAGATCCAAACAACATTGGAAAGTTTGGACTGGGAGCTAGGAACCCACGCCGAGAAATGCTGTTAAAGCAGCGAATTAAAGAAAATCTGTTCTATCTGAACAAATTCTACAAATGGTATTTCAAATATGGTATTTCCGATGGCTTTTCAAAGAACGAGATTGACTACATCCTCTCAAATAACAAAACCACCTGCACAGGCGTAACTACCCTAGATAAATACGATACTGGCAGCGATCAGAGACCAGTAGGGGCAAAGATCTCACTAAACCTGAGGATTGAAAGGAACAAACTTAAGCATGTATTTAAATTCCCAACATCAGCAGACCTAAACCAAAAGAAAGAGAAGTATCAGACAGAGTTAAAGAAATTAGAACCAACAGAAAGTTTAAGAAGATTGAATATCAACACACTCACACAGGAGATAAGCAGAGATACGTGGTCTGTTAGTAAAGTATTCGACCTTTAGCCAGTAAAAAAACTGGCATACCTGAAGCGTTGGAAACCTAATCACCCTCAAAGTAGTCTCCTTGGGACTCCACAAACTTCTCCCAGCGGTGCCGCCATTGTTTTAAGCATTCCGAAAAAGCCTCTTTCGGAATCGACTTTAGTTCGGCTGTCGTTGCAGCCATAATGTCCTCTCTTGTCTGAAATCGCGTTCCTTTCAATGGCCTCTTGACTTTGGGGAATAGCCTGAAGTCGCAGGGGGGCATATCAGGAGAGTAAGGAGCCCGTCAAACCAGAGGAGTCTATTTTTCGCCCAAAAAATTGTGAGCCAAGTGCGAAGAATGTGTTGGAGTATTGTCGTGATGGAGTCGCCAATTTCCTGATGACCACAACTCCAGTCGCAATTTCTCGGATAGTCACACGACGCTCCCGCATAACCACAGCGTTCACTTTGGCAATGACATGGTCATTTTGGCATGTTGATGGCCGACCAGGGCGTGGCTCGCTTTCCACCGATGTACGACCATCTTTAAACCGGTTGTACCACTCCTGAATCTATGTGATGCCCATAGCATCGTCACAGAAAGCCGTCTGAATGTTCCGAATGGTTTCCACCTGGTTGTCGCCCAGTTTCTGGCAAAATGTAATGCATTAGCGCTGCTCCAGTCGTTCCGTCATTTTACTTGCATTGAAAAACCGACGAGAGCACTACACACTACGACACTCGAACGCTGCTCGACAGCAACTGACGCTATCTACAGGCGGGAAAAAAATCACGCATGCGCACGAAGGTTCAAGGTCGGCTCATGCAAGCGCGCTTGATTCAAATCCATCAGGTTTTCAAAATAAAAAATAAGGTCGGATACTTTTCTAACAGACCACGAATACACACCGTCATTAATAACTTTGCAACGAGGTCCGGAACATCAAAGAATGCACATTACGCCCAAGCACAATAAAAATAGAGAATCAAAGGAAGAAAACACCCAGAAATAACACCGGATACAAAGAGCTTATTAACACATTCACTGCTGCCGTGACACCGGTGACCCGGCGGCGTTTTGTCAGCATGCCGCTGGGTACCAGGTGTCACGGTCCCCAACGAAAAATAAAATAACAAATAAAAATCGGCGATACAGGAAAGTCATAAAATCAGGCGCGGCAGTGAATGTGTTAAGATAATAAGCAACTAAATGAGGAAAGACAACACAGCATACAAGTCCAGGCTAATAGAAAACACTGTAGCAAACAATGCAGACATAAAAGTACTAAAGGCGAAAATCTCAGTAGGTAAACCTATAAAAGAGGAGTGCAGGAATTCCGCAGGGCTCGGTTCTTGGGCTCATTCTGTGGAACATATTTTATGATGAGGTGCTGAGACTGAGGCTACCAGACGGTGTTACACTCGTCGGGTGCGCAGATGACTTGGCGGTTATCGCTGTTGTCAGAACGGAAGAAAGTCTGAAAGCGATAATGAATGAGGCAATTAGTGCGATTGGCCGGTGGGTGGGAGAAAAGGGGCTTCCCTGGCAATACAAATAAAAACGAGGCGGTTCTGCTGATTGGGAGAAGAAAGCTGCGTGAACTGACCGTGCGAGTGGGGACAGCTGACGTACCGGCTCGGAAGTATTTGAGATACATTGGGGTATGAAGAACAACAGAAGCACAGGGGAGGAGAACATCACGTGCGAAAGGTTGAAATTCGTGGGAGATTCTCTTCATGGGAATTCGTGGGAAGAGAAGGTCTCTTGTAGAATAGAGACCTTACAAACAGTATTCAACAAATGTCTAACGGAAGAAAAAATCCCTCAAGATTGGCAAAACGTCCAGGTCATATTGATCCCGAAAAAGGCGATAACAACAACATCGAAAACTTCATCAACCGCCCTATCAGTTTACTGCCTCACTTGTATAGACTAATGATAACAATTTTGACAAACAGATTAACCAACAAGTTCGATGATTATCAGCCAGTAGAACAGACAGTTTTCGGCAAAGGATTCAGCACCATAGACCACCTACAGACACTAAAAATGATAATAGAAAAAAAAACACCGGGGTACCACATACCCATTCACCTTGCGTTCATAGACTGATAGTTCAAAGATCACAACTCGACGTTCATAGATCACAAAGCATTCGATTGCTTTGAAAGCTGATTCAGCATACAAGCAATGCACGGCGCCAGAATCGATTTAGGCTATTCAGATCTTATAAAAAACATATAAGAGAACGGGACCCCACATCTTAAAAAACCCCACATCTCCAAAACTCATCCGAAAAAAAACATATTGAGAGGCTCTCTGACTGTGCAATGAAAAGAAGGGTAGCTTTCTATCACGAGCTCAAGGCCGTATGTAACGCCTACACGTAGCGGCACTGTTACTGCAAAGTTACGACGATCGAAAGAGGTAGTCGCTAACATCTGAGCGGCCTTTAATGAGATCCTAGGTAGTAACTCTGCGTGTCGAGATGGCGTGGCGACAAAATGAGACATGCCGGCCTGGAGGAATAAGTGGCAAACCCGACACCAAGATAGGATGCTGTGGGCTAATAACCTGCATATCCGACCTTCACTGATTAATGAAATTTATAAAAAACATACAGGACAGAAATATAGTATGACGACATTTGGCATGAAATCAAGGACCAGAGCTGCACACCCTACTGGAAAGGTACCGAAGGAGGCGAACAAAACATAACATAACATTAGCATTCTGGGGTTATGCGAGGTACGCTGGTCGAACTGTGGAGAAGATACTCCACCGGACGGTTGCGCCTTTCTAAACTCTGGTAAACCAACGGGCGAGGCTCGCGCTAGTAGGGTTGGTATACTACTAGATAAGCAAACAAAGGGAGCTTACTCACCTTGAACCCCATCTCAGGTCTTACGCATACCTACCAAGATATACAGGAAAATCTAAACTTAATGGCTAAGGCGCTCGCGCGCCTCAAAATAAACACCTCTAAGACCAAGGAAATGCGCATCAATGCTTGTAATAACACTTTTCTCTTTAATTCTCTTTAAATAGCATGTCAATCCAGACAACTCCAAACGGATGGGATTCTGGGGATGTTCTAGAAGGAGATTTCAGGATTATTTCTGGAATACTCCATGCATCAAAAGAAGTACTAAAATCAAGGTCTTTAACAACAACGCCAAATAAGTTTTATGTGACTATTTATAATGAATTTTATATGCTAGCGCAACCTGGAAGGATATTTAGGAGATGTAAAGGAGATTTCTTTGAATTTAACTTGTTTATTGAAAAACAAAATTAAATAAAAGTTTGTATTACACTCGCGAATAAAATTAAAGTTGCACTCACGAATTTAACTCTCGCTAAACTTTATTTTTATCCGCTCGTATAATAAATAACTATATTTTTATCTTTTAAACCCCAATCTGGAGACTGTGTATTACTTAAAAAAGATGACTTTTTGTTTTTAATAGTGTATCTTAGAAATTTTCTACCAAGGGGTACGAAGTGTTAAAGAGTATTTGAAAGGGGTACACGTGGATAGAAAGTTTGGGAAACACTGACCTAGGTGATGTTCTTGTAGGGCGAAATATCGTTGTTCAAAGGAGGTAATGATGCCCACCAGCCCAATCAATATATATATATATATATATATATATATATATATATATATATATATATATATAATCAGTAACCTTGTGTACCCTAAGGTGTAAGGTGTTACATTTCATATCCTAATTCCTACATTTAATCTTTACAATACATTATATACACTTTACAATACATTTCTTTCGCTATATATGAACTTTTTCCACTCCCGTTTTCCTTTTGCCATTTTTGATGCTTGAACCATTGTGAGTCCTCTGTCCTCTACTATTTTCTCTATGTTACGATTCCATGTTGTCTTTGGTCTTCCTCTACTTTTCTTTTTTTGACCTTTAGCTTCCCATATTCTCTTGACTGGTCTTTTGTCCTCCATTCGCTTGAGGTGTCCATACCATCTCAGTTGGCAGTTCTCGATTCGCTTTGCTACTGGTTGCACATTTAACTGTTCTCTGATGGTGTCATTTCTTATGCGATCTCGCCTTGTGACTCCTAACACTCTTCTTAGGTATTTCATCTCTATACTTTGGATCTTGCTCTTTAGTCTCTTCGTTAATACCCAGCTTTCGCAGCCAAATGTTAGTATAGGTACGAATACAGCTCTGTATATACTCATTTTTGCTTTTAGCGAAATTTCTTTCCCAAGAAACTATTTCTGAGGCTGTGGTACACCCTTGCTGAACTCTCTATTCTGTCATTAATTTCTATTTCATGGTGTCCCTTGCTATCTAGACGTACTCCCAAATATTTAAAGGTGTCAACCTGTTCTAATACCTTTCCATTTAGCTCAATGTTTACTTTTGTATCTGGTTTCCCACTAACCATGATTTTTGTTTTCTCTTCGTTTATCCTGAGGTTCTTCTCTGCTAATTTCTCGTTCCATATCTCCAAGTTTCTCCTCAGTTCAACTTCATTTCTCGCGAATATAACAAGGTCGTCGGCAAACGCACATTCCCTTATACGGATTGGTTCTAGGTTTCTATACCCCACACTAAATGAAGACGTTCTTTTCCTCGTTTCTTTCATTACTTCGTCCATAACTAGGTTGAATAAAGTTGGACTCAAAACGCCTCCTTGCCGTACACCCTCGTTTACCGTAAACTCGCGTGATTGCATGTTGTCTGTTCTAACAATATTTCTACTATTTTTGTACATGCCCATTATTGCTCTTATTAGTTTTAGGTTAATTTTCCTTTTGATCAGGGTTTCTTCTATAATTGATCTTGATATTCTGTCGAATGCCTTTTCCAGGTCAAGGAATGCTTGATATATTTCATCCTCTGTATTGCTTATTCGTTCCATCATCTGTTTAATCGTAAATATATGATCCTGTATACTTCTGCCTTTCCTGAAACCACTCTGTGACTCTTCTAGCTGTGGCTCTAGTTCCCTACTCAGTTTTGTTTCTAATATTCTCTCGTACACTTTCGATGCTATGCTTAGCAGGGTGATTCCTCGGTAGTTGTTACAGTCTCTTCTGTCCCCTTTCTTATATATTGGCACAATGACCCCTATCTCCCAGTTTCCTTATCTCGTTTCTGTACTCTCTTTGTTCTAATCTGATCCCTTTTACCTCATCTGTTAGTTGTTTCATCGTTTCTAGTATCTTTTCTAGCTTATCACTCTCGGTTTTAGATTTACTTTTCCCAGGGGAGCGTTCTATTTTCTTGGTTTTGTTGCGGGTCTCATCCTCTTCATCTTCCCAGTTTTTCCTTCGTTTTCCTTCATCAGTTGTGTATTCGTCACTACTCATATTTAATTTCCTTTAAATATTCTTACTAAATACGGTCCTGTGCTCAGCTGTTTGAATTTATTTACAGCTGATTTCGGCTGTCGTCTTTATCTTGGATCGCGCCGCGATAAAAAGCCGCTTGCCCGGATCGACTCCTCGGAGGTTGGCCTTTTTTTTTTTTTTTTTTTTTTTTTTTTTTTTTTTTTTTTTAAGGAACGTAAATTTCTACTTTTTATCTTTTTATTCCAGTCTTTCTTTACTTCTCTATTAACTTTAATTACTCTATTAATGTCTTACTTTACTTACTTTAATTCTTTATCAGATCTTTTGGGTTGCACTCACTACTACTTCACATACACTTTACAGATATAAATCGTGAATTAAATTGCTCAGAACCTCCCGAAATTTGAGATTAGTTTCGGAGCTGCTAAAACACGACCACACCGCACCAGCGCTCGACTTCGAATTCCTTCGAATGAAGAAATTAATCAATATATATATTCAGGTTAATACGGTAACTGATTTCCATAATAACCAATTTTTTTGAAAACCTGCAACTGCGTTGTCCATTGAAACACATGTAAATTGAAAATCGAAATTCAGAGACGTTGACTAAACTTTTGTGTCTAAACCGAAAAATTTTACAAAATTTGCAAAGAATACTTTTTTGTAGACACCGACATCTTACATGCGTTGAGTAGATATTTGCAAAAAACCTTTAGAGACCTTTAGGTAGGTGCAAAAAACCTTTAGGTCTGTGATCGCTGCCAGTATCGTATTTATCTAGTGTAGTTACGCCTGTGCAGGTGGTTTTGTTATTTGAGAGGATGTAGTCAATCTCGTCCTTTGAAATGCCATCGGAAATACCATATTTGAAATACCATTTGTAGAATTTGTTCAGATAGTACAGATTTTCTTTAATTCGCTGCTTTAACAGCATTTCTCGGCGTGGGTTCCTAGCTCCCAGTCCAAACTTTCCAATGTTGTTTGGATCTGCTACCTCTTTCTGCCCGATTTTTGCGTTGAAGCCCCCACTGATGATCTTGTATAGCCTCTTCTCTGATTTTATAGCTAGTGCTATATCTTCGAGAAGCTTTTCCATTACTTCGTCAATTGAGCTACTGGTTGGGGCATATCCGGATATCAGCTGCATGCTCTGTACCTATTATTTAGTCTCAGTAC
The DNA here is from genome assembly GCA_944588485.1 of Phosphuga atrata. Classification (NCBI taxonomy): domain Eukaryota; kingdom Metazoa; phylum Arthropoda; class Insecta; order Coleoptera; family Silphidae; genus Phosphuga; species Phosphuga atrata. The sequence goes on along the minus strand of OX155895.1, from coordinate 11,086,465 downwards.
TATGTATATGACTGTTGGATATGGATTTAAATTTTTTTATGTGGTGGTACACGTAGGAGAATAATGTATCACTCACAGCTTGCAGATGAATTTATGTACACGGACGATATATATATATATATATATATATATATATATATATATATATATATATATATATATATATATACACAAATGTATAAGAGATACATACACTGTTGAGGGAATGAGTGGAGCTGGACTCTCTGAACTGGACTCGACTGGTCTGGTTGACTGACTGCTGGTTGAGTCTGGTTGAACTGGCTGAGTCTGGTTGCGCCTGACTGTTGAACTGAACTGGAGTCGACTTGCTGACTGTCTTGGACCTTGACTGCCTTGTTTATTTGGGGGTCCAGGTATTTATGTTATGTCCACCTATACTGGTCCCTCATCTAGGGGTGATTATTTTTCAATATTCGGCTCTTTGACGCTTTGGTGATTACCCATTCTCGGGAAAAACATTGTTAGAAAAACAGTGTTAATTGGCGTCATCAAAGGAGCGCGCAAAAATGGCGGCGTTTAAACAGTTCAAAATTTTCTCTATTTTAAATATTTTTTTAAACTTAATTACACCATTTTTAAGCAGCATTTATATTTTTTACTATGTTATAACGGTGTAAACAGTGAATTAATAATATTAAAAAAACTTCGGAATTCCCCATCTTCCTTTACTGGGCCTCGGATCTTCCTGAGGATTCTCCTCTTTCTGATTTTCAATTTTTTCTACCAGACCTATTCGGTTCAAGGAAAGACACTCTATGACATACAGGGCTTCTGGCCGTAAAACTGATGTGTAGTACTTAAGTTTCAGGATGCATGACAGGCATTTCTTGATGTAGGTGTTCTTATTCAGTCGATAGGCTAGTTCTAACTTGTTGACTCTCATGGAAAATGATGCTCTTTATGATAAGTTGGGCTTAATCCATCCGCCGAGATACTTAAATTTCTCAGTCCTCTTGATGTTTCCCTGCTCTAGTAACATCTCTCTGTTTGCTTCTTTGATGTTGGTGAAGAATTCTGTTTTCTCCAGCGACACTTGAAGACGCACTTTGGCAGCCTGTTTTTTGAGTCAATTTACCTGCATTGTTGCCATCTGAAGAGAATTAGCAATCAGTGCCATGTCATCTGCAAAGGCCAGCCAATCTACAACCAGTACATCGTTCTTACGTCCTAGGTAGATGCCACTCTGAACACCCAAGTTGAACAGTTCCTTGCGCCATTCTCTCATAACCTTTTCAAGGACACAGTTGAAGAGAAGTGGGGAAAGTCCATCTCCTTGTCTCACTCCAGTTTTTATTTCGAAGCTTTCTGAAATCTCGCCTCTAAATTTAACCTTGGAATGGGTGTTGGTCAAGGTTTCTAGGATGAGTCTGTGGGTTTCGTTGTGTAGTCCTAGTTCCTGTAGTACTTTGTTAAGCGTTTCTTTATCAATGGAATCGTAGGCCTTCCTAAAATCAACAAAGGTGATGAACACCTTGCGGTTTCTCATCTTGGAGTACGCAAGTACAGTTTTAAGATTGAGGATCTGTTCAACACAGGATCGGGTCTTCCTGAAGCCTCCGTGGTATTTTCCCAGTTGACTATCCAGCTAATTTTCTGCCCTTGTTTGCAACGTATTTGAGAGAATCTTGTTGAATGTTACCGGGACGAGAGAAATTCCATAGTAGTTGTTTAGATCGGTAAAACTTCCCTGTTTGTGAAGCGGATGGATCAGAGCCGGTTTCCAATCTGGTGGTAGTTTCTCTGTTTCCCAGATGTCCTGGATTATCGCGGTTAGTTTGCGCACGGCATTGCTTCCAGCATCATTCCACAGTTCAGCAACGATTGAGTCCTCTACAGCTGCCTTATTATTCTTAAGAAGTTTAATGATCTGGCCAACTTCTTGCAATGAAGGGGGCAGCGAGTCCGGGTTTGGTGTGGTTTGTTTATAGTAGAAGTCTTCGCTGGGTGTATCGCAGTTGAGTAGATTTTTTAAGGTACTGAGTTGAAAAGTATAATTTTTTTTAATATAAAAATAAACATTTCTTTTAAATAATTTAATTTAAAATAAAATTACCATAAATAACTTCCATATAAAGAAAACAAATCGTGCACCAATCTAATTTCACACTTTATTGTATAAAAGTTCACGCGGATAACTTCTGCCCGGCTTTCCGCAAAACAATCACGTCGCCGCTTTTTATTTTTATTTCTTCGTTCGTATTTCTTGTCCTCTTTGAATTCTCGACCGCCACAATAAAATTTTAGTTATAATTAAATGTCGCTTTATAGGAAATCCGTCCGCAAAACCATTCCACTAAAATAATGCAAAAAACAAATAAAATATTTTAATATAATGGGAATTATTAGGAGAATATCAAATTGAGAGATTTTTTAAATTTTATTATACGTAAGAAAATTTATTTTCACTAGGTCTATGTTTTTTGTTTAGTGACGCGAGTTGTTGCCATAGTAGGAATAAACAGAAATCGTTTAATAATGAAACTCTATTTGATTTGCATTGGACTTTTACTCTCGAGTTGGATACTTTTAAACAAGATTATAATAATGACATTCTTCACGTTCATTAATTTACTTATTTATGTGTTCATTTTGATGTGCGAGTAGCTAAAGTTTTTTATTATTAATTCTATTATTAACTAACTAATTTTTAAACAACCAACACGGAATAGTTGCTAGTAAGTTTCACACTCCAAACTTCTTACTCTTTCTTGTAACTTCGTAAATTGTGTTTAGCCTATTTACACGAAACTTTTCTCACTACCTTCCCCACTATGCGTTCAATTAGGTTACTAAATATTTAAGTAAATTCTGTTCAGTTTACAAATTCCCTCTTACATAAATTCGGACAAAACTATTTAAAACTTTGTTATATAGCAAAATATGTAAAATCTCTAGAAATCTCTTTTCGCTGCGAGAAGCGGATAAAGCCGAAAAATATTTTTGTGTCCTGTGTACGGTAACCTAACATATAGTAATTATTCCGGAAAATCTAGAAGAAAAAACAGTAATATTACGGAGATAAAAAAACGTATGCGGTCAGGGGACCTTCCTCGCGCATTTAAGAATCGAACAACTTCTCTCTTTGAATTATTATTAAACTAATGAAAGTGTTCTTTCGATGATTGTAAAGATTCAGGTTCACACGTGTACTTCTTTGATTTAAATTTATCTCTATATATTTGAACGCCTTCAGCATGGTTTGAAACTGTAGTTTGAAAAAATTTCTTTTTTCTCTGTCGATACTCTTTTTGACGCTGTGTTTGTGATTTCACCATTGTCTCTCTATAATGTCTCGGCGCCTCTGCTCAACCAAGCGTCCAGTCCGGCGTCGCTTTCCCTATCCTCAACTTCGATGCTGAGTCTTGTGTCCTCAATAGCCAGTCCAGCTCCGTCTCAACCTACGACCCCCGCACCGGTAACCTTAACCCCTAGCCCGATCCCATCCCCGGTAACGACGGATGCCCCCAGCAAAGACAAAAACCGCAAGAAATGAAAATCGAAAGCAATCCCCAAAACAAGAACAATCAAATTACACGAGTACAAAGCTCCATCCAGCAGGAACAACACGTCGCGTTTCAGAATCAGAAGAATTTTAACGGGAACTTGATGTTGGAACGACGCCCCTTTGGTTTTGAACCATTTGGTGCAAGGGAAGAATAAGCTGAAGAATAACACGCGTATTCGCCCGCCTTGCTGAACTTTATTAACTCGATAGTGGTCGAAGCACCGGAAAAAAAACCTCCGCCGCCGATTTAGGAAGAAGCTATTAAAAAGGAGAAGGGTATAAAGAGTCAAACCGTCGACGACGTGCTTGAGATTTAAAAAATGAACGGGGAACTGCGGCTCAAGATCCTTTAACTCCAAACTCTGTTAAAGCAGAACCGCCTTACCCAATCCACAAAACGCCAGAATCGCCAGAAACGCCTCGGATCAACAACAACTCCACCGTACCAATGAACACCGACGACTGGCTGGAATCGCTGCTGCCTTCCGAAATCAACGTCAACAACAACCAGCAAGATTTCGGCTACGACCCTCGAGGACTTTCACCAACCCCACCGAACTCTCCTGGGGAGACAATGTCTATTTCGCAGCGTAATCACAAGACTTTTTTCGTTTGTGTTTGTTTTTGTCGTCGAATATTTAGACTATATCTATTTTATTGGCTACTATGAAAGGCGAGTGTAGTACTTGACATAAAGCCTATCGTCTATGTTAAAGGATTTCCGAAAATATCTGTTATATATCTGTTATATATATATATATATATATATATATACATGTTATCGTCATGGTAGATGACGTATGTGTTTGAGTATTTGATTTAGGTTAGGGGTATCCAAACTGCGGTCGCAAGACAAGTTGCAATGCGGCTTAAAATCGAACGGTTAATTTAATGAACAAATTCAAATTGAGCCTCATGCGGACAAGTTGCTATGCGGTCCAAAATTTAGTAAATAAATGAAAAACAAATTGTCAAACTGGGGCAAAATAAGTTGAAATGCGACCCGAAACAAAAGCGTCAATTTGAAATATGAATCATTTGAAATGAATGAAATCATTTATTTCAGACACCAAATTGTGAGTAAAAGTTTGCAAATTTCGCCACGCAAGTAGTTAGTCTGTGGATTTAGTCTAAAATCCACCAATTATTTAGTGCATAGACGAGATTATCATATTACATTAAAACTTGCGGTCGCAAAAAATGTGTGCGAAAATAATTTAGTCTGTCATAAATGACAGATAAGATGTGTAGTACTATGTGAGTATTTGATTTAGATCAGGAGTGTCCAACTTGAGGCCCAAGACAAGTTGCTATGAAAAACAAAACATCAAAATAGACCTTTTCATAGTTGACAAATTTTTTGTGCGCATGTGTCAATTTCCGCCATGGTTTTCGGGCACTTTTTGACGTAAAATAACAAAATGTGCTCGAAACTTTCATATTCCCTTTTAAACATGGCGAACGAGCATACGCTTAACTAACCGTAAACAGTCTAGTCTGTCATCAAGTGTAATCTTCTTCTTCTTCTTCTGACTCTACTGCCCAGGGTGAGCTTTGGCCTCCTTAACAATCCCCTTCCACCTTTGACGGTCTCCAGCGACACGTGTCCAGTTTCCTACTTGTAGAGTTTCTACATCTTCCTCTACCTTATCTTTCCACCTGGTTCTGGATCTACCTCTGCTTCTTGAGGTGTTAGGTTGCGCTTTATGGATGGATCTGGGTGCTCTCGCACTCGGCATTCTAATCATGTGGCCCGCCCATCGAAGTCTCTGTTCCATAATGAATCTTACTATGTCTTCACCTTCTATTAGTTCTTGAAGTTCGTAGTTCATGCGAATTCTGTATCCTTCTTCCTCTCTCACTGGTCCAAAGATCTTCCGTAAAATCCGTCTTTCAAAAATACGAACAGAGTTTTTGTCTGCTTCCGGCATACTCCAGGATTCAGCTCCATAAGTTAGCACGGGTCTGATCAGGGTTTTATATATTCGCAGTTTTGCTTTACGTGAGATGATTTTTGATTTGAAGAGACATTGACATCGATTCGCAGCTTGGATTCTGTCTTGTACCCTCAGTGATAGATTATTTGTGTTATTGAAAGTAACTCCAAGATATTTGACATTTTGAACTTCTTCAAACCGATGATCATTTATAATGAAGTTCTGAGGGGCCCTTCTTGGGTTATCACGTGACAGTTTTAGGTATTTTGTTTTATCTGCATGTATTTTCAGGCCGACTTTGCTCGCTTCCTCTTCTATTTTTAAAAACAATTCTTCTAGAGTTCTGTTGTCCCTAGCCATGATCAGTATGTCGTCCGCGTACGCACATATTTGGTATGATTTTGTTATGATATTTCCCTTATTTTCGATGTTTCCAATTGCATTTTGTAGCGCAAGGTTAAAAAGAACAGCTGACAAAGCATCTCCCTGCCTAACACCGGTTCTTATTTCAAATTCCTTTGATGTTTTGTTTTGGACTGTTACTCTGACCTTGGATCCATTCATTGTCATAATGGCTAGTTTGGCAAGTTTATGTGGGATACCCATTAGAGCAAGTGCACTTCCTAGTTTTGCTCTTTTAATACTGTCGAATGCTTTTTAAAATCGATTAACAGACAGTGCAGGTCGATGTTGTATTCATATTGTGTTCATCAAGTGTAATATCATGGTGTAATCTAGTCTGTCATAAATGACACATATGAAGTTGAGTTAATAAGTTACTACTAAGATAATTACAGCTTGGAAACTAACTGCAAGTTTTAAACAGTTAGCAATTGCTTCAAATTATAGTTTTATTATTTTTTTTGTTAACTTATTTTTTTTCAGTATTTTGTATACTTTCTTGAGTTTCCATTTCTCAAAACCTAATTCAAATAATGAGTGTAATATAAACAATATAACTTTCGTAGATTTAAAACGACAAAACACAAAAACATTTAACTTTTTTTTTCTTGTATAGTTTTAAGGTTATAAACCGAACACGTCTGTTACTCTGCGAAAGAAACAGAGAGAGAGCACGCATTATAGAAATATACACTGAAAGAAAGAGAAAGAAAGAGAGAGCGCGGTATATAAATATACACTGAGAGAAAGAGATAGGCGTATAACGTAACTTAACGTTTTCTGCCAAATCACTCCAACCGAGACCTCCCTAAAGGAACTTCGTTCCAAAAAATCTATTTATTATAAAAGCTCTTATTACGTAGCCATAAAATACTACAACATGTTACCTCACGATTTGAAAAATCTGACTTTTTCAAATAAAACTGTTCGGAAGAAAATTAGATAATGGGCAAGGACAAGACAATTTGTGATTGTTAATGGTGTTAATGTGAGTGTGCGCATAGAGAGAGAAAAAAAAATATGTTATTTTTTTCTCGGTTTTAGTTTTTCTTTTTATTCAAATTTCTCTTTTTGTATTTTTATTTTCTTTTTGTCTTCTTGTGTTTTTTATACTTTCCTTCCCGGACTATGTATAGATAAGTTCATATATCTATAGCATAAATACATTAGGGTGGAGCAAAATATTTTTTTTGGGTTGTGAGTGATCTAATAGTGAAAATTCGGTGCCTTTTAGACTCAAATATATCCATGCAAAATATTATTTGATTTGATTTATAGTATTAGCCTCCGCAACGTCATTGAATTAAAAAAAGACATCAACTAAAGTTACAATTGGAAACTGCAAAAGAGCCCACATTTCCAGAAATAGCAGATATAGTGACATCCAGAATTGAAAATGTATGGCAAACTGCATCTATTCCGATAGTAACACGAACAAGGGTCGTACAAATGTTAATACCATTTAAAATGCAAAAACTTACTCTGTGTCTGTGTCTGAAAAGTCTATGTCTAAGAAAGTGTCTGTCAAAAGGCGTGTATCAAAAGTTTTCGACTCAACCTTTCCGGAACTCTATAATACTAATGAGTCTTTTTAGGACTACCAAAAACAAATCTCTTATGAAATTCCATAAGAGATTATGGATAATTCCATATGAAATTTCATAAGAGATTTGTTTTTGGTAGTCCTAAAAAGACTCATTAGTATTATAGAGTTCCGGAAAGGTTGAGTATATTTATATATTCAAGCTTTGTTCCGTCTTTATTAAGTTTATCTGATTATCTATAATGTTGTATGGTTTTACCAATTCAAAATTTATCATTTATATCAATAACCTGCTAAGTTCATGTCTCTCTCACAAAATGTCAAAATTAAAAACATCTAACCCCAACACCACATGGGTTTTCAAGTGAGTGATTTACAAAATATTGTTCATGGAAGCAGAGCTGTGCTGATGAGAGATAGATCTCGAAACGCGTCCACAGATGGCTATCCACTCAAGGTATCGGAAAGACATGATCTTAAAACTCAATGTTATTTTTATGGTTTTTGTTGAGTGCCACGAAGGTGGACTGAAAGCTATAGAATAACTGACAAATTTTATAAGAGATTTGTTTTTGGTAGTCCTAAAAAGACTCATTAGTATTATAGAGTTCCGGAAAGGTTGAGTATATTTATATATTCAAGCTTTGTTCCGTCTTTATTAAGTTTATAAGGTACTTTTTGATATTGCAGAATGCAAGTGTAAAGATTTCCATCAATGTATATGTCGCAAGGATAAAAAGGTTCCCAAACAAGAACATACTTTTTTAATTGATCATAGAAGAAGTTACGAAGAAGCTGAAAAAGACTCTAAAGAGGAGACAGGAACGAGAAAACCACCCAACTACAGCCTTAAATACTTCGTTATCTTTATAGAAGTTAGTATTTCTCCGGTATCATCAGCGTCTGAAAGTCGTAGTAGTTCAGATAATTCCACTAACACCATACACCAGCATTCCGAAAAAAAAGTTGCGTCGATTTTCCTCCGTTATCGAAGACCTGCGACAGGTATGGAGTATCAGATAGAGCAGAAGCAGCGATTGCGTCATCTATTTTATTCGACATTAAGTCTGATATCGAGGTACAGACATAAAGTACGAAGACAGAGAACTAAAACTAGACAAAAGTTAATGAAGGAAATCGCAATTCCAAAACAGTCTGCTTTATATTTTGATGGGAGAAAAGACAAAACGTTGAAGATTATTAAAAAAGGTGGTAAATGTTACAGTTGAGGAGCACATCTCACTAATTCAAGAGCCAGGGTCTATTTCAATGGGGTACGTAGTAATTAACGTTGGTTCAGCTAAAGGAATAGAAACTGCGGTGACAAGGTTTCTATCACATGAAGGAATTCTCAAACATCATCTTATGGCAATCGGTTGTGATGGTACCAATGCAAATACTGGCAGGTATGGGGGTGTTATAAGACTGCTTTAAAAAAGGCAACACAAACCACTCAAGTGGATAATTTGTTTACTCCATATGAACAAACTTCCTTTGAGACGCTTGTTTTTCATCTTGACGGGGGTACTTCGGGACGTAAGTCTTACACTGGGACATTGGAAAAAGCAGTCGAGACTTGTAATTCCTAAACTCGGAACCTAATGCCTAAATTTGAGACATAACGAGATGTTCTAGCAAATTGATTGATTTTTTTTAATAATATTTTTATAAAAAAATTGTTGTATTTTTGATTAAAGGTGAAATATATATATATATATATATATATATATATATATATATATATATATATATATATATATATATATGTCTGAATTATATATTGCGTATCATTTATCACATATTTATCATTAAATTTTAATTTTTGAGGTCAGTGCGGAGGCAGAAGAAATTCATAAAATTGATTCAAAAATTATATTTATTTTAACTTTAATATAATGCACTAATCCCCCTTTATTACAACTTTAAATTTGTAAAAAAATAATTTTGCATACATCCGTGCTCCACACCCTAATATACATTGCATAATTTGTGTATTTTTGGAAATACAGTCGAACTTCTATAACTCGAGCTTCTATAACTCCAATTTTTCTATAACTCGAACTTTTAAAGAAATTCATACGTTTAGATATCATTTTACATATAAACTCGAACTTTTCCAAAACTCGTAGTAAAAATGTGTACAATGGTAAAATTTTATATAGAAAATAATCTCTATAACTGCAATTTTTCAATCGATGCGTTCTTTCAAAATTTTATATTTGGTGCTTACCAAAAACCGTATCCTATTTGTTATAGTAAAGGTGCTATGTATTAACGAAATTTTAGAGTTTGAACTAATTCTTTCTTCTTACCTCTGCCGTTACAATTGCAAATATGAATGGTCAGAGAAGAAAACTCAATACGATGAACAAGGAAATTAAAAAGAAAAAAATGATTGCTTTGGGATTCTGAAACAAGAGATTCAAACAAGAGAACAAGAAATTCTGAACAAAGCTGAAAATGGTGCAACTAATGATGCAAACGTTTGAAAAAGTGTAACTACGAAAACATTGACAAAGCTACTTTGATATGAGTAGGGAAAGATAGTATGTTCTAAACCCACCACCTCCTTATGGGATTTACTTGTAATCGAGCCCCTTATGGGGGAATTACATGTAAATCTAGCACGAAGCCCCTTATGGGGAATTACATGTAAATCTAGCATCAAGCCCCTTATGGGGGAATCCTATACAAAATAGTTCTGAACGTGTCCGAGCGAGTATGTCCAGATGACGCTGCGAGATGCGTGCGCGATGGATAGCGGGAAAATTCAAAATGGGCTGCAGTGTGACTGTGAAGGGAGGAGATTATACGTGCTCTGAGTTGCCTAAGTATCAAGGGTGGTTAGTTTTATATCAGAGAAGTTTATAACGAACTATAATATGTGACTACATATCTTAAAATAAATATTAAACATTCCAAAACATTATCTGGTTTATGTAACCACACGTCTGGATAGGATCGAGCGTCTAGCACTGATAACAATCCTGCCTCAACCTGTCTGTAAACGCATGTAGAACTAGCTTCCTGTTCTAACATGTTAAATGTTGCTTTCACCTTTTGCTTACTTGTTCCCAGTATACCGATATCATCCGCATATGCTAGGATCTGTTCCGATTATCGGATCAAGTTGCCCTTCGTTTGTACTCCGCTATTTCTCATTGTATATTCCAGTGTCATATTGACAAGATTTGGTGATAGTCCGTCGCACTGTCGAATTCCTTTTATGTTGACTCGTTGTGAGTGCGCTACCTGACTCTTTGCATTTTGGGCGGTGACTTCAATCATTCTCCGGAGTTTTGGTGGTATACCAAGGTGTTGTAGGGGACACCAGAGGGTGTTTCCTTATACGGAATTGTATGCTTGTTTGATATAAACATACAATTGGTACACCGGCACATTATACTCCCAGCACTTTTCAAGTGTTTGTCTGATTCCGACAATATGGTCTGTCGTCGAACTGTATGGTCTGAATCCGCACTGGTGGTCTCCTACTGCCTCTTCAGCATATGGGATAAGCCTGTTCATTTGGACGTTCGACAGGATTTTCTATGCTGTATTTAGAAGGGATATTACCCTGTAGTTTATCATTTTATCCTATAGCCCTTTATTTTGTGGCTAGGTATTATTATGGCTGTATCCCATTCCTTCGGCAATCTTTCCTTTCTCCAGATTTGTAGGATTAGTTGGTATATTTCTGTTGTTAATTTCTAAGTGCCTACTTTATAGAGTTCGTGTGCCTACTTTATAGAGTTTGCGATATTATCTGTGCCTGTTATTTTTCAGCTTATGAACCACTTTTAACAAAATTTTAACCTCATTTTGGGGAAAAGCATCAAAGAACCAATATTTTCAAAAATGTTATATACAGAATTAACCTTTTCTGTTAATTTTCTAATTGTGTTTCAATGGCTCATTAGTCTATTACTAGAATAATCTGGCCCTTGCTTTGTCGCAGCGACATATTTTCAAGTGGTTAGCATTAGGTTAGGTTACGGGGAGGTTACGAATGAAATACGCTTCATTCCTAACCTCCCCGTAACCTAACCTAATGCTAACACAACTAACCCAAGGAGATTAAAGCTGATTAAAAGCTGATGAAAGCTGACTAAAAATAGAGCTCACATCTTCTTTAGCGTGGGGCACCTTAGACCTTAAACCCCGTTAAGCGTGGGGTTACATAGACCTCACACCCTCTTTAGCGTGGGGTCACATAGACCTCACACCCTGTTTAGCGTGGGGTTACATAGACCTCACACCCTGTTTAGCATGGGGTTACATAGACCGCACAGCCTGTTTATCATGGGGTCAAATAGACCTTACACCCTGTTTTGCGTGGGGTTACATAGACCTTACACCCTGTTTATCATGGGGTCACATAGACCTTACACCCTGTTTTGCGTGGAGTTACATAGACCTTACACCCTGTTTAGCATGGGGTTACATAGACCTCACGCCCTGTTTTGCGTGGCGTCACATAGACGTTACACCCTGTTTTGCGTGGGGTTACATAGACCTCACACCCTGTTTAGCGTGGGGTCACATAGACCTCACACCCTGTTTAGCGTGGGGTTACATAGACCTCACACCATGTTTAGCGTGGGGTTACATAGACCTCACACCCTGTTTAGCATGGGGTTACATAGACCGCACAGCCTGTTTATCATGGGGTCACATAGACCTTACACCCTGTTTTGCGTGGGGTTACATAGACCTTACACCCTGTTTATCATGGGGTCACATAGACCTTACACCCTGTTTTGCGTGGGGTTACATAGACCTTACACCCTGTTTAGCATGGGGTTACATAGACCTCACACCCTGTTTTGCGTGGGGTCACATAGACTTCACACCCTGTTTTGCGTGGGGTTACATAGACCTCACACCCTGTTTAGCGTGGGGTCACATAGACCTCACACCCTGTTTAGCGTGGGGTTACATAGACCTCACACCATGTTTAGCGTGGGGTTACATAGACCGCACAGCCTGTTTATCGTGGAGTCACATAGACCTTACACCCTGTTTTGCGTAGGGTTACATAGACCTTACACTCTGTTTAGCATGGGGTTACATAGACCTCACACCCTGTTTTGCGTGGGGTCACATAGACCTTACACCCTGTTTTGCGTAGGGTTACATAGACCTTACACCCTGTTTAGCATGGGGTTACATAGACCTCACACCCTATTTTGCGTGGGGTCACATAGACCTCACACCCTGTTTTGCGTGGGGTTACATAGACCTCACACCCTGTTTAGCGTGATGAAAAGTGGATGCAAGTAGTAGAAAAGTGGATGCAGTAGATAAAAAGTGGATGCAAGTAGATGAAAAGTGTATGACAGAAAATTGAACTCTTTGGTATTTATATAAATGAAAAAAAATGAATACGATCTGGGTCACAGACAAGTATAAGAAATTTCGCTTACGCATTGGAAATTATTCGGATAAATATCATAGGAAATATGTGGTCTGTATAGTCTTGTCCGTTCTTGTTCGACCTCGTTCGGTATTGTCCGATCTTGTCCTGCCTAAAACCGATAATCTCATTTGAATCAATCTGTAATATGTTTGCAATCAATTATGTATGCATACACGATTCTCCGCTACCCACCCGCAACTCATTTTGAATATCCCCCGCTTGTCTGTCTAATCTAGTCTGTCTAGTCTAGTCCCTCTATTCTTGCCTGGTGTTATCAGCACTAAACGTCCGGTCGCGCCTAATCGACTACCGATAAATCAAAATCTTTATATCTTTATTAAATTAAACGAAAAACAATCCTAAGAAATTGATTAGATCGCACTTCATAATTTATTAGTTCCACATGCATTTACAGACAGGTTGAGACAGGATTGTTATCAGTGCTAGACGCTCGGTCGTATCTAGACGTGTGGTTACATAAACCAGATAATGTTTTGGAATGTTAAATATTTATTTTAAGATATCCTAAACTATGTAGACACATATTATAGTTCGTTATAAACTTCTCTGATATCCAACTAACCACCCATGATACTTAGAGCAACTGAGGCAACTCAGAGCACGTATAATCTCCTCCCTTCACAGTCACACTGCAACCCATTTTGAATTTTCCCGCTATCCATCGCGCACGCATCTCGCAGCGTCATCTGGACATACTCGCTCGGACACGTTCAGAACTATTTTGTATAGGATTCCCCCATAAGGGGCTTGATGCTAGATTTACATGTAATTCCCCATAAGGGGCTTCGTGCGAGATTTACATGTAATTCCCCCATAAGGGGCTAGATTACAAGTAAATCCCATAAGGAGGTGGTGGGTTTAGAACATACTATCTTTCCCTACTGATATGCTTTAAAATTGCGCTGGATAAAAATATGTCAATGCCTGGACCACTTATTAGAGCAAATGCTCTTTATTTTGCTGAATTTTTTTTGCTGCGTAGGTTGGCTAGATAAGTTTAAGAAAAGGGATAATTTTATTCAAAAGGTTATGTGTAGTGAAACAACAGACTACAGATCTTACCGAATCTTTTAGCATCTTATCATGAAAAAGTCATTTTTAACGCGGACGAGACGGGCTATTTTTTTAAATTTTGCCTAATAAATTATTAACATTTAAAGACGAAAAGTGCTTCAGTGGAAAACACAGCAAAGAAAGAATCACCGCCATAGTAGGAGCGAATATGTGTAGTACTGAAAAACTGACACCGTTGGTGATTGGAAAATCAAAAAATCTGCGATGCTTTAAAGATAAACGTTTTTCACCAGTGATATGCAGAAGCAACAAAAAAACCTTGGATAACAAGCGCAATTTATGAATAATGGCTTTCTAGTTTAGAAAAATTCAATGCCGAAAACCGTCACACACAAAAATTATTAAGCAGCTTAATTCGATTCTTGTTGTTCTTTTCCAGTCAAACATGACGTAAACGTTACAACCTATGGACCAATGAATTATTAACAATATAAAATTGTACTATAGAAGAATTCTGAGAAAAACTATAGTTGCCCTAGTAGACAATCAACCTGAACATATTACTTTATGGGATGCTGATACAAACTTGACAAAAGCGTGGGACATCGATATTCCTCAAGCAACCATAAAATATTGTTTCAGAAAGGCTGGCTTTAAAAAACAAGGCGAAACAAACTGGAGTGAAGAAGGTGAGAGAAAAAAGTTTCTTATAAATTAGGTTTCTTATAGGAAATTTAATTCTTTGCAAGTTTTATTCGAAACTATTTTTTTTAATTTTGCTTAGTTTCCGTGTTATTTGCTAATTTCTGGCACAAGAAAAATGCGAAAAAAATATTGCGTTGACATTGTTCAAAGGTCATTTTTTCCAAATTGAAGGAATAAAAATCACTACATATCGAGGGGTTCTTATAGGAAATTTAATTCTCTGCAAGTTTTATTTGAAACTTTTTTCAAAATTTTGCTTAGTTTCCGTGTTATTTGCTAATTTCTGGCACAATAAAAATGTGAAAAAAATTAATGCGTTGACATAGTTCAAGTTTCATTATTTCCAAATTGAAGGAATAAAAATCAGTAGATATCGAGGGTTCTTATAGGAAATTTAATTCTCTTCAAATTTGATTTGAAACTTTTTTCAAAATTTCGTGTAGTTTCCCCGTGTTTTTTCGTGTAGTTTATTTAACAATTTCTGGCACAAGAAAAATGTGAAAAAAAAATATTGCTTTGGCATTGTTTAAGGTTCATTATCACCAAACCAAGAGACTAAAAATCACTAGATAACGTGGTTTCTTATAGGAAATTTAATTCTTTACAAGTTTTATTTGAAACATTTTTTTTAATTTCGCTTAGTTTCCGTATTATTTGCTAATTTCTGGCACAAGATAGAAGTGAAAAAAAATTATCGCGTTGACATTGTTCAAGGTTCATTATATCCAAAGTAAAGAAATAAAAATCACTAGATATCGAGGGTTCTTATAGGAAATTTAATTCTCTGTCAGAATTAAAGCCCGAGTATGACACATATAATCAGCATAACGTGAATAATACAGTGTCTCTCAGATATCTACAGTGTGGATATCTACAGTGTGATTATTTATCTGTAGATGAAGATATGGTTATAGTGGACTATCCAACATATGGCGATATTTTAAACAAGATTACAAAACGAATACATGAAGATGTCTTATCTAGCAACGAAACAGTGCAAATTCCACCCAGGAACAAAGAAATGCGTAATTATTTAAATAAGCGTAGCGAATATCTGTGTTCTAAAGACAATCTTCCAGACTAAGTGTACTACGCATTATCTACTTTGGAGAACTTTGTATATAGAGAATTTTTTAATGGAAAACAATTAAACTAATTTCTAAGTCTTTTCAAAAAATAATGTATTAATTATAATTATTTTTAATTAATTAAAATTATATAATATTATATTAATAATATATTGTGTAAAGTGAATTTAACTTGTAGTTGTGTATTTCTCTAACTCAAATTTTCTATAACTCCAATTTTTTTCGTGAGCTATGGTAATTCGACTTAGGGAAGTTCGACTGTAAATATAAAATATTACGATAAAGTTTCGACTGTAAATATAAAATATTACGAGTTTTTATTAAATATATTATTAAACGAACATAAAATGTTTTCTGTAGACCATAATTAGAACTGTAGTTAGCCAGACTAATCGGTTAATTGAAACGAAAACCGTTTACAATGTAGCGAATAAATATATTTAGAAACCCCGTTCCGTCGGCCAATTAAAACAGTAATAAAACATACATTCAGAAAATAATGAAACGCAAACTAAAATAGAAGACGCGAAGAATTGCCCGCCGCGAACTTGAGGTCAGCCAATTCCGTCTAGTTAACCTACATAATTAAAACAAGTCTTTGCTATAAGCGCGGTCAAGTTCCAAACCGCCTTACTATTGTCCAATTAGCGGTTACACCTTCGCTAAGCTGCCCCATAATATACTCTATTATACAAACTAGTCGTGACCCTTGCCTTTTCAACCCCTTATGCTCCTCTATTTATATATTTGAAATGAATATTCATTTGTCCAACTCGAACTGCCTGGGTTGATGCGGCGCGGATACGCGCAACTCGTCGGTTCCGCACATTAAAATTCAACAAGAATTAAAACCGGCAGCCAGAAACACTTTAATTTAGATTCGGCCGCGCACGCTTCTAGGATTTGCTTTCATTTTTCATTATTTTATTTTTACTCTTCGTCCTTATTTTTCTCTCTCATATTGCTGTTCGCCGACAATATTAATCCATTTCCGCGCCAAGTGGAATTTTAAATGTAAATGTTTTCTTTTTCCCCGTGAAAACGCAATTTTTTATATTTTGTCCTGGGTCGCGTTTAAAAATATTTAAATATATTTTAAACCGAATTACCAATTAAAATGACAAAATGGGAATTTTGATAACGTTTATTCAAATATGTTTATATCATTATAATATTAATAACATACAATTTTTATTTAAAACTGTTTCATTTTATTCACTGCATATATATTAATCATGTTCAAAATGTGTTCTATTCGCTATGTGCGAAATGCATGGTGGGGTATAGTAAAGCGATCACAGCGCAAGCCGTGGCAGAAATCCGCAACGATACGGGATAGTCAATTTGTTTATATTTTGAACTGGGTCATAATTGTAGTTGTGTTGTGAACTGCAAAAATAACGCCACAAATAGTCGGTATAAATTCTATATTTTTCCTACAGTGGTCTGGAAATTAGATCAAAGTAATAAATTAATGCAAGAAAAGTTTTCGGTTTAGTATTACTATATTAATCGTTTCAAAGCGTAAAAATAAGATATTTTCTTCCTAAATAATTTGTTTATATACCGTGAAATTTCTGATAATTAATATTAAATAAATAGAAATAAATGGATAGCTGCTGTAAAAAAGAAAAAGTAGCGATAATAGCCTTAAATTACGATTTAATAAATCATTTTTATTTGCGCTATATTTTATGTGATATAATTATTGTCCTTATAATTGTGAGTGTTGATGGGTCGCTGTGGTCTCCAAAACCCCACGACACAATTTGTAGTGAACATTTTATTGGAGGCAAAAAATCAGATGTGCAAGCAAGTCCGAGTTATGTTCCCATGATATTCCCTAAAATATATCTATAAACAAAAGAAACATTTGTATGTCATTATTTGATATAACCAAGAATAGTTGCACATGCTAAGTGCCGCAACTGTCGTGCACATAGCCGATAGCAGGTCTATTTTTCGTCTATAGCAGGCCTGGGCAAATGACGGCCCGCGTCGACATTTTATGCGGTCCGCGAAGCATTTTATAAATCACTTTATTTAAAAAATAATATCCATGTATAATAATGAAAACAAATAATAATAATATGGTTATGTGATCGTGTCCTATCAAAATATTACTTAAATGAGCAAGCAAATACAAATTTATTTATACATAGTACCACAATGAATGTTCTTAATTCATATTCCAACATAAAAAAATCCCAAAAGCATGCCTATGATATGCTTATTATGTCCATAAGGCCTAATGCTTACTTTATAAACTACCTGATACTATTTCATAGACACAACTATTAAAATATATATATTTTTTAATGCGGTCCGCTGTCTAATTTTTATCCACAATGTGGCTCGACAGCTAAAAAATTTGCCCACCCCTGGTCTACAGAAGGAAAAGAAATAAAAAAACCGGCCAAGTGCGAGTTGTGACTCGCGCACCGAGGGTACCTTATTTACTTATTTACGAGGGATACCTTACTTACAAACTTGTAAGTAAGGTATCTTTTTTTTGTGGAGGACGTAGCAAGCACATTCAGTTAACTTGACAAGTGGCCCTCCTGAAATCACGACCATCTTAGTACCGCTGCAAGCATAACCTCAAGATGTCGCTGTCGTACGATGGAATTCTACCCTATATTTTATTACCATACATCCCCCATTCACTATGAGTGTTTAGGGGTTCTGGAACTTCACTATTTGTTTTTACTGCTCAATTTTGCCTGTATACCTATATACCCTGTATAAAGGTATACAGGGTATTTTTTTTAAATAACGTGAATATTTTGAAACTTATAAAAAGAAAACTTTATTTTAGTATTACACTTATTCACTAACTTATATTAAGATCAAACTATTTCTAGATCTAATATAAACTAATATATTAACTATTTCTAGATCTATTTCGATACTCTTAACATTCAGTTGTTCAATTGACTGCTTTTGGGCAATTGACTACCAAAAAATATAGGGCGTACGTGATTAAAGTATAATATACTTAAATCATATTATATAGATTATGTAGATTATAGTATAGTATTATTATGTAGATTATCAACATATTATGGAGATTATAAAGAAAAATTAGACGAAATATAATATATACAGGATGTTACGGGACTTGAGTATATCGCATGTCGGTTATAAACAAGCAAAATTTAGACATAATATATACCCTGTATATATTATGTATATAGAGCGTACGTGATGAAATGCATAACGAATATAAACAAAGAAAATTCAGAATAAACAGCTTGGTGCCAACACATACTTTTTAACCTTCGGACCTAACCGAGGAGGACCTAACTGTATGCAACCCATATGCTTCTGGAGCCTGACAATACCACTACGACAACATTAGTATATTTTCATAAGTTTCTAATAGTAAATTCGCATTTTTCTTGTACTTAAACTACACATTTACGGTTTTCAGATTTTTCCATTTACATGTGCTGTAAGACACCGCTTCTTCCCAAATTTCATGATTCTAGGTCAACGGGAAGTACCCTATAGGTTTTGATTCCCTTATGAAATCGCAAAATATGCGACATAAACGGTCATATCTTTTGATCGCGTTGACTTACAGGTTTGATTTTTTCACAGATGAAAGAGACCGCAGACCCGAGTATTTGATACAAATTTCAACTTGTTACCTCTACGCGTTCCTGAGAAAAATGGTATTGACAGACAGACAGACGGACGGACAGACAGACAGACGGACGGACAGACGGACGGACAACAAAGTGATCCTATAAGGGTTCCGTTGTTGGTACGGAACCCTAAAAAGGGTAAAATTTGCTTCAAATTGTCCAAAAATCTAATTTGAAACTAGCTATGACATTAAAATATCCAAACCATATTCATGTGACTCACAGAACCATCAATACGGTCTAGGGGAAAATGTGGCCAGAATGTATTGAAACCAGATAGTTTGAGGACTTTGGAAACGAATATTCTGCTGTTATCAAAGATATTGTGACTGTAGGCGAAAACATTGGCTCGACTTTAAGAATAAAGGCTCCTTCAGACCGGCGCGGAGCGCATGCGTCGCGAAATTTCTGCAACGAAAAAATCGCTAGCGGCGCGGCAGCGAAATGGCAATGCCCACATCAAAACGTGATTTTTACGTGGATATAGTAGTCATGATGTCCTCAGAGCAAGAAGCAATGCTATTTTAACACTTATGTCAATACCCGGGTACCCGGGTACCCTTTTGCATGTTCTTACATACATATCTTTTTTATTTAACGAAAAATCGTCAAATCCTTTCAGGTCCTCGTTATTTGAGTCTATTGACATCGATTCATATACATAAATAATAAAATGTGCCAATTTCTGGTTTCTTTTTTTGTCTTCGCTGCAAATCTGAGTGCATCGTAGAGAGAAGTATAACAACTTTCTTTTTTTTAGGAACATAAGAGCATAGAGTAACTTTTTCATGAAACCCAAATAGAGAAGAGAATTCTTCACGATCTTTAGATGCTAGTATGTCTACTAGAATGTATTTTTTATTTATTTTTTTCAATGTTTCTACAATTGTTAGGTATCATACAATAAATGCTTTGCTAAAGGTAAAGTAGTAAAAAAATTATCCATAGTAATATTTCTTCCATATCCTTTATATTTTGCAGCTAAATCTTTTTCTCTCTTCCACTCTTTCGCCTTGATTTATTTCACGGCCAGTTGTTAATTTGCCAGTGTAAATTTGACCTTTCAATGGATATGATTTTTTTGCGTATTTTGATCCCATACTTTGCCCACCCAGCGGTTTTATTTATAGAAATAGGGTTTTTCGGGTAGTGAAATACTCTATGGGTAATCCCGAGTTGTAATGTGAAAGTCTCCGGGTATTAAAATTATTTTATTGAATGAAAAACCCATGCGGGTACACGGGTACCCGTGTATTTAACAACGTAGTAACGACTGGGTATTGACATAAGTGTTAAGCATTGATTGCATAAGATGAAATATGTTATTTTGTATTTATTTTGAATTTTCAAAACACATAGTAGTTTATGATACAAGTGTGTGAAGAAGGGCTTTTGTGCATGAGTTGCGAAGCTTAAAGCAGGAGCGGAAGGCGATTGGTTTAATCGCAATGAGTGCACAAAAGCCTTTCAAGCACGAAAATACTGTTGAATCTACAAAAAAAAAAAATTGTTTCTTACCGATAATATTGTAAAAAATTTTGACAGACAACATACTTCAAATCACTGACCAATGACTCCAATAAGGTTAGAACGTTCAGCGACTCCGTGGAATAAATTGCTAACTAGTAAAAGTGCACAAAAATGGGAACACTATTTGGTCGTTGTGGATGAGTCCCTCCGATGAGTCTAGACCCTCCACTTACACTGATTTTGACCTCGGCTTCGATTTTGAATTTGCCCGTCTGCGCCGAATTTTCCCACGCACAGTGCAGGAAATGGATCGGCCGGATGTGGAAAACCGGAAGTGTGAAACCGGAAACAGAAGTCGAAACCGGAGAGGGAAGTCGAAACCAGACCTCAGCCTAACCCACCGTAGGGTTACATAGAGCTCACACGTGGGACTACATAGACCTCACACCCAGCGTGGGGTTACATAGACCTCGCGCGTGTGGTTTCATAGACATCACACTCCCATGTGTGAAAACCGGAAGTGGGAAACCGGAAACGGAAGTTGAGATCGAAAGTCGGAACCGGAGGTGTCAAGGTTAATAGAGGTGGAGGGCCTAGAAGGAACCATCTTTACCTACTTCGATGTAATCTAGGTTAACCTAGATTTAATCTAGATTAGATTAAGATTACGTTGACATAGTAACAACAACAGAAATCGTTTAATAAAGATTGGTCTTTTACGCACGAATTGGATACTTTTACACACGAATATAATAATGGCATCCTTCACATACAATAATGTATTTATTAGTTTGGTCATTTTGGTGAGTAGATAAAACTCATTTCAGAATAAAACATGGGTTCATAAAATCAATATGATTACAGAGATCACCATTTCAAACTAAACGCGCATGCAGTGTCCTTGTGCAACGCTGCAGTACCGCGACTATGCCGGAAATCGTGCTTTTTAATCTGAACATGTACATAAGCCGCCATCTCATTCGGTCCGCCGCGATATCGCATCGGTTGCGGCAGCGAAACTTCCGCGCCGGTGTGTGAACTCCTTAAAGATGAAAAGTGGCGCAAAGAGAACCTGAAAGATAATCGCAATATAGAAGAACTGGAACGGTTACGGCTTAGTAAGTAAGTAGTAGCAAATGAAGAACAACAGAAGCCCAGGGGAGGATAACATCACGTGCAAACTGTTGAAATTCGGTGGGGATATCCTACAAGAGACCTTATATATAGTATTCAACAAATGTCTAACGGGGGGAAGAAGCCTTAAACATTAGCAAAACACATAGGACAATTGATCCCAAAAAGACGATAACAACAACATCGCAAACTTCCGCCCCATAAGTTTATTGTCTCACATGTACAAAACTAATGACAAATATTTTGACAAACAGATTAAGAAACAAGTTCAATGATTACCAACCAGTAGAACAGGTAGATTTCGGCACAGGATTTCGGTAAAGGATTCAGCACCATAGAACACCTACAGATATTAAGAACGCTAATAAAAGGCCAAGAAAAAACATCGAACCAACAAGTACAACATACCCATTCACCTTGCTTTCGTAGACTATTACAATGTTAAAACATATTACAAAGCATTCGATTCCATTGAAAGCTGGTCAGGCCCGCCGGGACCGGGTGTGCAGGGCGTGCACCGCACAAGTGGATGGCACCGCGTGCAGGGCACTTTCATGGTCTTTAATGAACACACTGTCATAATTTGCCTATTTGTATTTGTTATTATTATGTCTTTACAACATCTATTGAACTACATGGAAAATAAACGCAAACGTTTTATGCACGTGAGAAATTCCCTTTTCTGCAATACCGGGCGATAGTTTAACGTATCATAAAATCTAACCTATAGCTCGCGGAAAGCGAAATCACTGGCCTGGAATGATTAGAAAAAGCAGGTAGGTAAAGAGGGGACGGCATTTTCAGTTTTGTCCGTGGGCGGTGAAGCGCCCAGCGGCGGGCCTGAAGCTGGTCATCATACAAGCAATGGGCGGCGCCATAATCGACTCTCGCTACTCAAACCGTATAATAAACATATACGAGAACGCAACCCTCCAAGATAAAAAAATAAACCTGACGACAAACTGCATCAAGATCAGAAGAGGGATACGCCAGGGAGAGTCCATAACTCCAAAATGATTTACTAGGGCGCTAAAAGACACTAAACGGGGACAATAAGGCTATAAACTTATAAGGCTTTCTAAACCACCTGCGATTTGCACATGACAAAGCCCTCATCAGCAGCGATAAAAACAATGAATGAACCCTAAAAAGAGGCACCACGATAAATAACATCACCATAGACGTAGTCACCGTACACCTACCATAAAAAGCCTACTATAAAAAGTAGATCGCCACTACAAAAAAGTTGGACAGCCCTGGTCTATAATAACAATGGACAAGGAGATGGCGTAGGCGATGAGAAACAGCGAACGAGGAACAATATTTTGCATATCTAAAGTGAGCCAGAAACACTCGGGCAATAAAAGAGGCATGCCTAACCTAGTATCTAGACGAAACTGCGAGGAAAATCGAACTAAAAGTTAATATCGACAAGTCCAAATATATGGTGCTGACCAGGAGCGAAGACCCCTGCACCCATTGAACCCATAGCGAAAAAAAACCAAGGTAAGGGTTACCCAATGGACACTAAATACATTTGAATGATCTGCTACTCAGACGATGCAGCGATCATCGCCGACAGTGAGGACAACCTCCAAAAACTGCTACACACGTTTAATCAGACAGCCAAACAATTAACCATGGCTAGATCAACACATAAAACGAAATGCATAGCAACATCAAAGATCCCAATACGATGTAAATTAGAGGTAGATGGCCAAATCATTCAACAAGTGATGAAATTCAACTACCTGGGGGTCGAGATGTCAGCTTTTGGGGATATAGAAGCAGGCGTCAGGCTGCAATCCATGAAAGTATCAAGAATTGCTTGATGCCTGAACGGGGTAATTTTTAAAAACAAATACCTAAGCACTCGGAATACGGAAGATCAACAATAAAACCTTAATGGACAGAATGAGGAGCACGGAGCTAAGGCAAATCCCCGACGTACAACCCATAAACGAGTGGGTAGAAGAACGAAAAGATATGTGGCGCAGTCACGTGGACCGGATGCACAACACCAGGCTGGTCCGAATAGTACGGGATAATTCGCCTAGGGGAAAAAGAAGCCCAAAGAGACCCAGAAAGATGTGTAGCGACAATAGGCCCCACCTTGACCGACCATAGTGATGGATGAACAGGCAGGCCTGTCTATAATGAGAGAAAGAAGAAGAAAATGTTATCAAAAACAATATGGAACAATGTGGAGGAATACAATGGACCTATAAGGCCGCAGTGTTTTTAAGGGGGTCCTATAGTTTTTCGGGTCGAAAAAATCGATTTTTTTTCATAAATCACATCTACAACATGTGTAGAAAATGTGTGCCAAAGAATTTTTCGATATTCGAAGTGGTTAACAAGTTACGGCCCTGGAATGGAGCAGGTATACGGAGCTCGCGCAACGCTGCTCCGCAAAGCCGACCATTATATTGATATCCCTAACTGCTATCTAACTGCTACCTGAACCTTTTGTGAATTAGGCCCGAGAAGAGGGGAGCCGAAATCGTTGACGGACGCTTTCGAATATTGACTAAGACGCTGTGAAGCGTTGATTCGTTCGGTTTTGCTGTGGCAATTGCGAAGCGTACTGTATATTTTTTCTTGCGAGTCGCACATAGCTGATTGTTTTGAAAATAATTGGTGCAAATGGCGCAGACCTGAGTTTCTCGGAGAGGCTGAGCAATTCAAGCACGATAAACCGCCCCCTTCTGAAGCAGTTCAAAAGGTTATAAAGCAAATTTATGAGGATTTATCCAGAAAAGAATTGTTAAGCAGATGCCTGGGAGCGGAAACTCAAAATAATAATGAGTCGCTCAATTCGTTAATCTAGACTTTTGCTCCAAAGCACCTCAGTTCTGGGCCAAAAGTCGTTGAAATCGCCACGTTTCTCGCTGTCATGATCTTCAACGAAAGATTCGAATCTATCCTGAAGACCTTGGAAACCATGGGAGTGAAAATCTGCCCACAAGCTAAAGGATACGTTCAACAGCTTTATAGCTCTCGGATCGACCGTTCAGAAAAGCGCACGAGTGATGTAAAATAGGCCCGAATCGCGAAAAGGGAAGACGGAGCAGCTCTGCGTGACTTCCCAGAAGAAGAGGGAGGCCTACTGTATGGTCCAGGCATAGCAGATTCACGGAGATGAAATTTTTATTATAAATCACATGTGCGAACTTAGAACGCGTTTCTCTCGAAACACTATTTTTTAAAAACGGTGACCACGATATTTCAGAAACTACTGCACCGATCTTGTTCAAATTTATATGTTATAAGCCAGCGATTGAACTAGGATTATCATGATTGCTTCGATAGTTTTTTTTCTACGAGTGAGAAACTTAACAAAAAATGAGTAAAAAATCGAATTTAATTTTCTAGTATTTAAAAAAATTAATTTTTGTAATTTAGATTTCATTCTAGTTCAATCGCTAGTCTTAAATATGAAGATTAAAATGCCGTTTGGTTTTTTGATATCAGATAAGCAAAACAGCCGCAATCTTGGTCACCGTCAAGCATCTCCTTAACTTGATGTCTTCCTGTCTGCCACTATAACTTTGATTCTATCATATATTTTGTCTTCAAAAAAATTGTAAAGCTCATTTAAATGTTAATAAATATTATGTAAAAACAATGAGATTTATTATTTCGATGGTTTGCCCGAAATTTTTTTTTTAAAAAGCCGTAAAAAAACAACCGAGTAACTAGAGGACCCCCTTAAGGGATGTACGTCCCTGAACCCACATTGTGATGAGAGAAAAGAAAAGGAAATACTAAAGATGTGGAGGAGTAACTATCGGACCACAAAGTTGAACACAACAAGAAAGAACAATTACAGAAGCAGCTATAATGAACAAAATGTATTCAGAGGAAGAATTTTCTTAATTTTGTGAAATTTGTGTATATTAAAGTTTTAACTCGAAAAAGCTGTAACAAGTCGCAGCATAAACATTTTCAATGATAATTTCACTTCAACAAATCAAACTGGACTAATTTTTAGTGAACTAAAGGACTAGTGGGTCTAAAGTAGAGACAAATGGGGCCAAGAGAGAGAGAAAAAAAATAGAAACTAAATCCACTTGCCAAATAATAATTCAATTTTCTCACCACCTTCCACTTACGCCGCCAAGTAGTCTCCATACAAGAACCTATATGCACCCCTATATGTGATATTTAAGTTGGCGAATTGTAACAGAAGCCGATAATACCCCGATGAGACGTTGCTTTTTACTATCACGCTAGCTAGCAGGATAGTTAGCAAGCTCTGAATTCATTGCTTTTGGTTTAGAAGTAGTCCTGGATATATTCTTGGTTTCTTTTGATGCTTGCTCGGACGAACCAAAGTAATTGAAATTTTAGATTGTAGTCATTAAATCGAGAAATATCTATAATAGTTTCTTTTAAATAATCACAAAAGCTAACAAACTTACAATAAAATAGATATAGTGTACAATATTTCTAATTCTAAAATCCGTTATTGCTCTAAGCGTACGATACATCAAAACTGAGACAATAAATACCTAGCTTTAAAAAGAATTATTTGTCGTGAGAAGAAAATTGAATCTAGCAATAAATTAAATCCAATTAAAACAAAATTCGAAACACACATTACCCACACCAGTTAGCCTCAATTTTCTCTCCAATTATCCCAGCTTCGTAATCTATAGTTTCTCTATATATGGTAACGAATTGAATCAATTCCGCCATTTGATTAACATTGTTTATACGAAACCTGCTCTGATAGAATCCAGGTGTGTTAGAATTGCAGCCTTTTTGACGTTAAACGCCGATTGCATATTGAATTTCTAAATGATATTTGCAATCGGTTGAATTTAAATACCTAATGCGCTTACATTCAATGCGAGACGGCGGTATTATAATTTATGGAAATTAATGTTTCCAACATGACCGCCGGTTTCAGCGAAATATTTTAAATCGAAAAAGTATATCATATCGTTGATGTTTGACCCAATAAATTCTTTCCTTGTCAGAGAAAAAAAAGTAAATTAATGATTTCATCTGCAACATTGAAATTTTTCTTTTTCTTGCTATACAGGGATTTTTTTATTGACCTATAAGGTTATTTCAACTAAATCATAATTTTATGGCAAACATTCATATTTATTTAACCTTATGGAAAACTACACTTATAAATCAAAGAATTACTGATTAAAAAAAAATACTTGACTGGTCTAGACAAAAACAAGTCTAAACAAAACCAATCAGAATAAGACTAGACAAGACCAAGACTAGCCTAAAGTAGATAGATATGTCAAGAGGTTCTTTCATGCTATATTAGAATGTTTTATTGACCTAAAAGATTATTTCAACTAAACAATAATTTTATTATATTAACCTTTAACTGGTGACATGGAGTCTCACAGGCGTTTTACAAATACTTAACGATTAAGAATTACCGACTTGTCGCGACCGCGCGTCTTAGTAGAAATTTCCTTTAGTAGTACAAAAGCTTTTTCATTAGTAGTAGTTTAGTAGTAACGATCACGGAAACAGACTCATGTGTCGTTTGTTGTATGACACGTGATAAATACTTATCAAAAGATCGGACGTAGCCTACATCGGAAGTAGGCTACATGTCCCAAGTTACCATACAATAGTATATTTTGTAACTAGGGCGGAAAGTTGTCCTTTTCACGCGAAAGCGAAATTGGGCGCACGAACGAAGTGGTGCGCACATTCGCTCGAGAGGGCAATTGACAATACCGCCCGTGTTACAAACAATATATTTTATGACTCATGCGAGGGGATGTATCTTACAAGTTTGGTATCCAGGGGCCATCCAACAAAAATGGAATCAAAAATGAAGATTGTGCTGTTTCAATTGTCTCCGGTGGTGTGGATTCGTCATAAGAACTCTCCTCAGTCTCCAGCATCACCATAGAATTTACACTCATTCTAAAACGTTTTCTATAATTTTGATTATTATTTTGTTAGGAAAAAAAATGGTGAACTTCTTTGCCTCGTAGTGAGGCGAAGAAAGTAGTTGCTGCAGCAAAAGCAGATCGGTAAGCTGACCTCTACGCAAAACTTGACACTCGTGAAGGCGAACGTGACATTTACCGTCTGGTCAAATCAAGGTACCGCAAAACGGAAGACATCCAACGGTTTTATGGCATCAATAACAAAACAGGGCGAGAGAACGCTGGCGAAGCTACTTCGAGAAAATGTCGACCGAGGAATTTCCCCATCCACCAAGTTCCACCTACCTCTCCTGTTGAAGGACCAATAAAGGAAGTCGAGATCGCCGAAGTTTAGGCTGTTCTGAAAGAGATGAAACTGGGGAAAGCCACCGGCCCTGATGATATTCCAGCAGAGTTTTGGCGCTCTCAACAATGGGATGCTGCAAGATGGTTAACGCAGTTCTTCAAACAGATCATCAAAGAAGGTCGGATACCAACAGACTGGCAACGAAGCATCACTGTACCAATCTTCAAGAAGAAAGGCAGCCCTGAGTGTTCAAACTATCGCCCAATCGGACTTCTGAGCCACGCGATGAAGATCTTCGAACGAATTCACAACAAAATGATTCGAAAAAATAGCAAAACGCACAAAGAACCAAGCTGGGTTTGTGAAAAACTGCGGTACAACAGATGCAATCTACGCAGCAAGATTGCTGGTCGAGAAGCATCGCATTGAGAAGAATAAGCCACTGCATCTCGCTTTTCTAGACCTGGAGAAGGCCTTCGATCGGGTGCCACATGATGTAATCTGGTTGGCGCTCCGAGAGCACGGAATTCTAGACTATCTCGTTAACTGGGTGCAGCTTCCAGAACCGACGAGTTATGTTCAAGCTGCGGCAGGAGCAACCAATGATTTCAACATCATGGTAGGGGTTCACCAGGGCTCTGCCTTGTCGTCTCTGCTGTTCATTCTTGTAATGGATACTGTCACACCAGACGTGCACAAGCCAATCCCATGGACGCTTCTGTATGCTAATGATGCCATGTTAGCTGCAAACAGCAAACTTGAACTCCAGCAGCAAACACAAATGTGGAGTGACCGATTAGCTGAATATGGCCTGCGACTCAATAAAAGGAAGATGGAGTATATGACTTTAGATCCCCAAGAAGTTGGGACCATCAGCGTTGATGGAGATCTCCCTCGTGTAACAAAATTCAAATATCTTGGATCTACTGTCTCTGACAATGGAAGAATCATTGACGAGGTCAAAGCAAAGGACGCAGGCATCTTGGTTGAAATGGCATGCGACGACAGGTGTCGCCTGCGATCGCCGGATGAAAGTCCACCTTAAATCCAAGATCTACCGCACTGTTATCCGTCCAGTCGCACTCTCTGGTACCGAATGTTGGCCCACTACAAAAGTGGTGGAACGTCGGCTAAGCGTCATGGAGACAAGGATGCTTAAGTGGACAGGCGGCGTCACTAGAATGGATCATGTTACCAATGTTGATATACTGAAACGTTTCGGAGTGGCGGCGATCCATCAGAAAATGCGGGAAGGTCGTTTACGCTGGTTTGGCCATGTGCTGCGTGCAGAAGAAGACACAATAGCTAAGTCAGCATATACCCTGGAAGTCACGGGAAAGAGGCCCAAAGTATGACCAAGACAGATGTGGGTTGATGCGATCCATAATGACCTGAAGACTGCACCTACACCCAAATGCTCAAGACCGAAAGAAACGAATCCTCACAGCGGACCCTGCCACCAGGCGGGACGAACGCTAGGAAGAAGAGGATTTTGTTATGAAAAAAAAATCTGACACTTTTTTAATATCAAGGTCTTGGATTGTGTTCATTTTATTTTTATTTATTTGTTTTTTTAATGCAATCTAGCGATATTAAATATTTGCATGCGTTACCCAGGTTATGTGGAAAGACAATGAGAAGTGGCATTTCTCGCATGTTATTGAAAAATGTGCGTCAGGAAGACCTTCGCACGCATGAGTAATAAAAAATATTTTTTCGTAATAAATTTTTTTATTTTAATATTTTATAGTGCAAAAAGGTGGTTAACGTCAACGCCCGACAATGAGTTCACTTGATCCACCAAAAAGACAGTTCATGCGGGTAGACAGTCCATTATTTGAAGAGGAAAATCAATTCCCTGTTGCTAGCCTCAGACCAATCTGATACCGAAGGTGATTTTAAAAAGTATATTATATCTGAAAGCGAACTTTTACAGCATCATGAAAGTGATTCATATGATGATTCAGAGGAGAGTCATATCACTCCAGAAGAAGTTGGCGCAGACGAGGAGAGTCATATCACTCCAGAAGAAGTTGGTAGCGATAGTTCCGGTGATGAAGACCACGTGCCTCTCACGGAATTACGGCGGTCAAATTTTTGCTACGGTAAAAATCGTTATAAATGGTAAAAGACGCCTCCTAATACCAAGGTACGTACACCTCAACATAATATAATTACTTGTGTTAGTACCTTGAAATTGACAGCTGAGGATGGAAAAGACCCTTTCAGCGTTTGGAATAAATTATTGGATGAAGAAATGCTTCAACAAATTTTGACTTGGATAAACAACAAAATTTTCAAAAATATCCCGTCAAAATAAACCTGAACTGATAGACATAGATATGACTGAGCTAAAGGCTTTTACTATATTCAACTCTCTTGATATCTAACCACAAACGTTCAAGTTACTTATTAGGTTACAATATGTACTATAATGCTTAGATTTTAGGAGCTGAATCCTGGAGTATGTCGGAAGCAGACAAAAACTCTCTTCGTATTTTTGAAAGACGGATTTTACGGAAGATCTTTGGACCAGTGAGAGAGGAAGAAGGATACAGAATTCGCATGAACTACGATCTTCAAGAACTAATAGAAGGTGAAGACATAGTAAGATTCATTAAGGCACAGAGACTTCGATGGGCGGGCCACATGATTAGAATGCCGAGTGCAAGAGCACCCAGATCCATCCATAAAGCGCAACCTAACACCTCAAGAAGCAGAGGTAGATCCAGAACCAGGTGGAAAGATAAGGTAGAGGAAGATGTAGAAACTCTACAAGTAGGAAACTGGACACGTGTCGCTGAAGACCGTCAAAGGTGGAAGGGGATTGTTAAGGAGGCCAAAGCTCACCCTGGGCTGTAGAGTCAGAAGAAGAAGAAGAAGTTTAGATGCTGCATGTCAGAAAATAGATTTGCCGTTTTGCTACTATGTCTCCGATTTGACAATCCAGATGATCGCGCCGAAAGGTAACAAAATGACAGCTTGGCAACTATATCCTTTATTTTCAATCAGTTTGTGAAAAATTCTCGACAAATATACGAATTGAGCGATGCGTCATCTACGATGAGATGTTAGTGAAATTTCGGGGAAGAAGTGACATGATTTCATACATGCCAAAGAAACTAGGTGAATACAGACTGATCATACGAGCTTTATGTGGTGCAATAAAAGGCTATTTTTATAATGGATATATTTATATTGGAAAAGGCTCTGATAGGTTGGGATCTGTAAGATTGATCACATAAGTTAAAAAACTTCTCGTGTCTACTCAGTATGTCCTGCAGTTGAAACAGCCAATCGTAGGAAGCAACCGAAATGGAACTGCTGATAACTGGTTCTCCTATATAAGTCAACTTTGTTTTACGGTTTTACGAACTAAAAAACCTAATGCCCACACATGTGCCTAAGAAGAATAGAGCTGTGACACTTGTGTCTTCAAGGCAACACAATAACGAGGTTTACCACGCTACTGAAAAGCCTGAAATCATTCTTTATTACAATGCAACCAAAGGAGGTGTTAAAGCTAATAAAATATGCTCCATTTATTCCAGTAGCCACCGAACAAGAAGATGACCAATGATGGTGTTTTACTCCATTCTGGATTTGTGCGACATGAATGCTTATATAGTGCATAACATGCATTAATCTAAGATTATAGATAGAGGAGATTTCCTAAAGGCTTTATCCCCATATCCGAGATCAATTATCGAGGTAGTTACGGTTAGTAATAAAACGAGTTCTGGGTGACGATGTGGTCGAGAAGATGTCCAGGGTCATGAAACTTGTTACAGCAAACAAAGGTCATGCAGAATTTGTCTAATGAATACGTGTATCGCAATCCCGTATGCTTGCAATGTTCTTGCTGCTTGTGCAAAAAATGCCAGTAAGCTATGCCAAATTGAGTCGTTTGATTTTGAATGATTTTTTGTTTTTGTTTTCAGAAGTTTTTACTATGTTTCATTATTACTCATATGCGAAAAGTACTTCTTGACGTAGATTATTTAATACGAAAAATGTCACATCTCTCTCGTAACTTACGCAAATATTCAAGATCGGTAGGCTACATCAAAATAAACAAATAAATAAAAATTAAATGAACACAATCAAGACCGTGATATTAAAAAAGTGACATGAAATGTCAGAATTTTTGTTCATTACAAAGTAATAATAAAAATTAAATAAAACGTTTTAAAATGAGTGTAAATTCTATGGTGATACGTATGACGAATCCACACCACCGGAGACAATTTAAAAGGCTAATTCTTAATTTTTGTGTTTTTTCTGGATGTCCCTGGATCCCAAACTGTCCGTTTGTAACACTGTCCCAAACCCGTGTTTGTAACACATGTGACCGTGTGAAATTGTCAATTTCCCTCTCGAGCGAATGTGCGCACTCGCTTCGTTGAAAAAAATGACAACTTTTCGCTCTAGTTACAAAATATACTATTTTGTTTCTTAAAATAAGGATCTCCTGTCAATTAAGACTGAAAATTAAGGCTGTCAGATACTTTTATATCCCGTACAATGTTATGAATTTGTCATGTACCCAATTAAAAGGTTATCAGTTGTCATAATTATAAATCTAATAACAAATTTAACATTAGGGAAAACTTCGCTCATATATCAAAGAAGAAAAAGTTTTGGAACAAATACTGAACTACAGAAAACAAGTTTAAACAAAATCAAACCGAACATAACAAGACGAGACTAGACTTTTGGCTAGGTTGGGTTAGGTTAGTAGATTAAGAGAAAAAAAGACTAGACGAGAGAAAGAAATGCAGAACTAAACAAGGTATTAGACTCATGATAACTAGACAAAAATAGATAAGATTAAAGGTCGAACTATAAAAGAGTAATGAAGAATAGATAAGAATTTTAACAATTTTATCAACACTTCAAAATACTAAATAATCGCAAGAATATTTGCTATCAATTTAGTTTTATTTGTATTTCCGGCTAATGTCATCTAGTGGAATGTACTTGGTCAGCAAGTGAACTGCACTCATTAAGCCTGTTCGAGAATCTAATAAATATCAATCGATGTGCAATACTTACAAGGTACTAGTAATCAATAACAAGGAGTTGTAAAGGTACATACCTGCAACAGAAAGAAAAATACAATAGAATCATTTCAATTGCAAATTATGAACATAATCAATAACACAATAATATTTATGAAATGGATAACTAAAGCTTTGTCGGTCTAGTCATGACCGTATAATCTTGTCTGTATAGATTCCTGTTTCAACTTACTACATTATCAGTATAGAATAATCTTCTCTGCGTCTATTGTCTACTACAGTCAAGGTTCTCTAGTGGAGAGAAAAATCAGGGTAGCGAAAGCTGAATGGAATAGAAAAGAAAATAATAAAAATAGAATAGAAAATATGACATGTTCCATCTACACAAGAAAATTAAAGAAGTGGCAGGGATAACCAAAACCCGCACGCCTAGTGTCATAAAGGACAAACAGGGAAACGCGACATTGAAAAACAACTTGAGAGGTGGCAGGAATATATAGCTGAAGTGTTTGATGACGACAGAGGAAACTTAATAGAGCTAAGAAATGGAAAGGGCGATCGCTCTGACAAAATCAAGGAAAACGGCAGGGCCAGATGAAATATGCGCAGAGACGCTGAAAATAATGGAAGAGTCTAGCATCAAAACTTTGACCAAAGTAATCAATACAATCTATGATACTGGTGCAATACCAAAGGATTAGCTGCACTCAACCTTTGTTACCATTCCAAAGAAGGCATGACAAATACATGCGGGGAACATCGCACTATAAGCTTGATGAGCCACGCCCTCAAAGTGTTTCTGCGTATATTCCATGGTAGATTGTATAAAAAACTAGACAGAAGAATAGGAGAAACCCAATTCGGATTTAGAAACGGAATGCGCACACGCGAAGCCCTTTTTAGACCAGAGTATTGGTGCAAAGATGACAAGACGTAAATCATAAGAAGAGAAAGACGTTGGTCTTTGCGCAATAGATTTCGAGACGGCATTTGATAAGATCCAACACAAGAATATAATACAGATGCTAAAGGACACCGAAATAGACGAGAAAGACCTCAGGATAATAACAGCACTATACGGGCAACAACGAGCAAATGTACCTATAAGAGAGGAAACGGCAACGATATAGAAATAAAACGCGGGGTACGTCAAGGCTGCATACTCTCACCATTGATTTTCAACCTGTATGCAGAACACGTATGCAATAAGGCTTTCTTCTTCTTGCAGTCCTTCTCCTACCGGAGGTTGGACACCATCATGACTATTCTTATCCTGTTCACCGCTGCTCTGAACAGTTCCGTGCTGCTACAGCTGAACCACTCGCGCAGGTTCTTCAGCCAGGATACTCTACGACTACCAATACTCCTGGTTCCTTTAATTTTTCCCTGCATAATAAGTCTTAGAAGACTATATTTGGGGCCTCTCATGACATGGCCTAGATAAACCAGTTTCCTTTTCTTAATGGTCAGCACGACTTCGCATTCCTTGTCGTTTCCCCGTTGTCGTTTCCCCGTTTTTTACCTTTTCAAGTACCTGTTTGTTGGTGACTTTATCTTTCCAGGATATTCTAAACATTCTGCGATAACACCACATCTCGAACGCTTCCAACCGTTTTAGTTCAGGTTTCTTTAGGGTCCAGGCTTCAACTCCGTATAGCAGGGTAGAGAACACATAACAGCGTAGTATTCTAATTCGTAATTCTATATTAGTGTCTCTGTTACAAATAAACTTTTTCATTTTCATAAACGCTGATCTTGCTATCTCCACCCTTCTTCGTATCTCACCTGCCTGGTCGCTTGTTTTGTCTAGCACGGTTCCAAGATATTTGTAGGAATCTACTCTTTCAATTATGGTATTGTTGATATTTAGTTGCACTTGTTGGCTATGTGCCTTAGAAACTACCATACACTTAGTTTTTGAAAGATTCATTTGAAGTCCATAAGCTTCACATTGGTGGTTTACTCTTTCGAGTATGTGTTGTAGTTCTGCTTCGCTACCTGCCAATAATACCGTATCGTCGGCATATCTGATGTTATTTATTACCTCTCCGTATATGTTTATACCTATTGGTTCTCCTAATAAAGCTTCTTCAAATATAGCTTCACTGTATATGTTGAATAATAGCGGGGATAGAATGCAGCCTTGTCTAACTCCGCGGCGTATTTCTATTTCGTCTGTCAGTTCATTTTCGATTTTTACAACTGCACTTTGTCCCCAATATAGGTTGGTAATAATCCTGACGTCTTTCCGGTCTAAATTCTTTCTAAGTATTAGTTGTTGTAATTTGTCATGCTGAACTTTATCGAAATCCTTTTGGAAATCGATGAAGCACACAAACAGGTCTTGATTTATGTCTAGGCATCTTTGAAAAAGAATATTTATTCCGAAGAGTGCTTCTCTTGTTCCAAGCCCTTCTCTAAATCCAAATTGGCTATCACTTATGGCCTCTTCTAGTTTTCGATAAATTCTTTTATGGATGATTTTTAGAAAGATTTTTAGTGCATGGCTCATAAGTGCAATAGTCCTATAATCTGTGCACTCTCTAGCATTTGCTTTTTTAGGGATCAATACAAATGTCGATAAAAGCCATTGTTTCGGTATGATGCCTGTGTCATATATTGTGTTAAACAGGTCTAGGAGACTATCTATTAGGTGTTCATCGAATAATTTTAATATCTCAGCTGGTATTTGATCCGGCCCCGTAGCCTTTCTTGGCTTCATACTGTTGAGGGCATATTCGAATTCATGTTTCATTATTTTAGGTTCTTCGTCTTCTACTCTTATTGGTACTTGTGTTTTGGTCTTTCATCATTAAAGAGTTCCCGCACGTAGGTTTCCCATCTCGTTACTTTTTCTTTCACATCTGTTATTATGCGGCCATCCGCGCTCTTGATCACATGGTTAGCTTGGAATGTTTTTCTAGCTCCTGTCATCTCTTTGATTTTTTTTGTGCATATGAAAGCTGTCATAGTTTCTTTCGTGCATTTCTATTTCTTCACATTGTTTAGAGATCCACTCTGATTTTGCCTTTTTTATTTCTGTTTGAATCGTTTTATGTAAGATTTTATACTGTTTTTCATTTTGGTTCTTATGGGTCCGGCGTTCATCCATGAGCTCTATGATTTTCTCAGTCATCCAATATTTCCTTTTTGTTGCTTTCCTAGTTAGATTTTCTTTCACTACTGCTGTCAGAACTGTTTGAGCTCGATTCCATCTTATGTCGACATCTTGATGTAGTTCATTTTCTTTCATTGCTGTTGTTACATTTTGCTTTATCTGGTCAACTACAACTTCGTGTATCTTTTTATCCTTAAGAAGTTGAATATCTATGTTGTTGTTCTGTTTCTTTGTGATCTTCTTTAGTTTAACTTGTACCTTTGCTATTACAGGATTGTGATCTGAGTGGATGTCAGCTCCAGGGTAAGTTCTCACTGCTTTTACGGCATTTTTATATCTATTTCTGATGAGCACATAATCTATTTGATTTCGTATGATTTTCTCCTTTGTATGGGCTGGAGATGTCCAGGTATACAGCCTTCTTTTAGGTAGCTGAAAGAGTATGTTGGTGATTATAAAATTCTCATCTTGACAGAACTGAATCAGACGGTCACCGCGCTCGTTCGATCCCCCCCCCGATCCCCGAGGCCAAATTCACCAGTGCAGCCAATTACATTTGTTTTTCCTACCTTGGCGTTAAAATCGCCCATCACTATGGTCACTTCGCAACGATTTATACTTCTTAGTACTGCATTTAGTTTTGTATAGAATTCTTCAACTTCCTCATCTTCTTTATCTGTAGTTGGTGCGTATATTTGGATAAATAAGGCTTTAGAAAACTCCAATGATGGCGCGTTAATCAACGGACGAATTATAAAGAACATCAGATACGCCGATGACACTCTTATCCTGACAAGCTCAGAAATTCAACTGCTGAATGTAATGAACAGAATCTCTCAAAGTAATGAGAGATATGGATTGAAACTGAACATCAACAAGACGAAATCTATGATAGTGAGTAAGAGCAGGAGGCAAGATGCAAGCATACTCGTAAACGGTAATCAACTTGAAAGAGTAAATAAATTGATAGATATAGATTTATTAGATAACTTCTCGAGTTAACTTAGAGTTATCTGGGAAGCGCAATTAACGAAAAATAGGATCTCAGCGAATAAATAAAGCGTAGAATAGCAATAGCGCGATCAACTCTTATCAAAATGAAACGAGCACTATGTACCCACGATTTATCAGTAGAGCTAAGAACTAAAATGCTCAAGTGCTACATATTCCCGGTGTTACAGACGGTGATAACAGACACAGTAATGAAAAAATTCGAAGCATTTGAAATGTGGGCCTATCGGAGGATATTGAAAGTTGGGTAAACAGACTGACGAATGTAGAAATCCTACAAAGACTAAATAAAACTAAGGAACTAGGGAACATCACCAAAAGTCGGAAACTCGAATATTTTGGACACGTAATGCGGCATCCAGGCAAATATTGTCTACGGCATCTTATCATTCAGGGCAAGATAATGGGAAAAAGGAGTGTAGGACGAAGAACGACATCATGGTTAAAAAATCTAAGGACTTGGTATGGCAAAACAACAGCCCAGCTGTTTCGTGCAGCAGTCGACAAAGTTAAAATCATGAACTTATTAGCCTACAGCATTGTCAATGATCGAAGCGGTCACAACACTTAAAGAAGAAGTGGAGAGAGTTAGAACATTAACTAACTAAAATTAGCATTAATGGATTATAATATAAGGTCAGTTAGGGCAGGGGTTCCACAGGATTCCTCTTTGAAACAGGCCACAGTTTTTGCAAACTAGAGAGCATGGATCATCTTCTTAAGTACCACGTCCTTCCATAACGTTGGGCATCGACGAGGCTATCCTTACTCTGTCGACGGCAAGTGTGAACAGAGAGCTTGAGTTGATTTTGTACCAGTCACGTAGATTGAGCTATAAATGTAGCCATGCTTTTTTCTGCTGCCTGGCTTTCTTTTACCAGAAATTTTTCCCTGCTTGATGTTCTGCAGTAATCGATATTTTTCGCCTCTCATGCCCGAAATTTTCTTGTTTCCTCCTTTTGATGGTGGTAAGAATTTCGGTGGATTTACTCAGTCTTTGAAGTATTACCAAGTTGGATATTTTTTCTATCAATTAAACTTTTAATATTTTTCTGCAAGCCCACATCTCAAAGGCTTTAAGTCCTCTTTCTTCGTACTTGTTTATTGCTCAGGCTTCCATACAGTACAGCAAGGTAGAGAAGACGTAACATCTGAGAAGTCGGACTATTAGAGTAAACTTCAGATCTCTTCAGCTACTACAAGCCCTACTCATGTTTCTAAATGCTGCTTGAGACTGCTCAATCCTCGATTTTACTCAGATTGCTTCACTTGTTTTAATAGTTCAATCCAACTATTATGTTAGCTATGATATTAAATTGCTTGCTAATTACTAATACTTTTATCTTTTTACATTCAATCCAAGTCCGGTCATTTTTGCACGACTGCATCTAGCTTCCGCTGAAAATCTTACCGATTGGAGACCAACAATACAGTATCGTCTGCGTAACGAAGGTTGTTTATAATGACGCCATTTATAATAAAGTCGGCTTGTATATCAGTTAGTGCTTCTTTGAATATTCGTTCGGAGTAGACATTAAAGAGCAAGGGCGATAAAATGCAACATTGCCGTACTGCGCGTTTGATCTTCACTTCCAGTGTATCATCACCATCTAATCTAACCACCGAACTTTGGTTTCAATATAGATTTTCAATTACCAATTACCTTCCGTCGAGTCCTACATGGTCTGAAGCAGGCTTGGGCAAATGGCGGCCCACGGACCAAATGCGGCCCTCGTCGACATTTTATGCGGCCCGCGAAGCATTTTATAAACTACATGGACAATAAAAACAAAAAAAGTTGATTTTGTGATTGTGTCCTAACAGTGATTGTGACGAAAATACTATTTCACTGAGAAAGCAATTACAAATTTATCTAAACATAGCACCTACAATAAATGATCTTAACTCGTATTCCAATATTAACAAACCCACAAAGATCCCTAAAGCAATCATATGACATGCTTATTATGTTTACCAGGCCTAATGTTAACTTTATTTTCTACCTGCCAGTATTTTATAGACACTGCTCGTAAATGTGGATGTTCTCTGAAAATATTTCGTTTTACAAGCATATATTGTCCACTATGAGAAAACCTAACAATATTGAGATATCGCACAATTTGACCTACGGACACGCCAGGCCGACGCACAACAGACTCTTTGGGTTCTTTGCGAACCTACCAAATGTCATACCAGCCTCCATTAGCTTTGAAAAGTATCTGAAGCACCACAGGTATCAAGGTGACGAGTTGAGGGATAGGGACATACCGACGTACGTGGAGGCGAAGCTGTTCTGCACGACGTTCGGAAGTTCATCTGGGTGCTACTGAAACCTCTCTTCTACGCCTTCCGGCAGCAGGTGACCTACCCCAAGCCCCCCGACATACTGGAGTACGTCAACGCGGTCATCCAGTTCACATTCGACGGCCTAGTCTGCTGCTAGGGTGCTTTTTTACCTGTGTTTCGGATCGATGCTTGCGATGGGCCATCACCCGGTCGCCGACCACTTCATCTCGGAGCACTACATGTTCAAGACGGGACCACAAGACCTACAGCTACTACAACCCCTGAACTGGA
Organism: Phosphuga atrata; assembly: GCA_944588485.1. Lineage (NCBI taxonomy): Eukaryota > Metazoa > Arthropoda > Insecta > Coleoptera > Silphidae > Phosphuga > Phosphuga atrata. Next base: position 11,046,607 of record OX155895.1, on the reverse strand, counting down.
TCACATTCAGCGTGGGCTACCACAACGAGCACCACGCCGTTCCCGGCTCAAGATTACCTGCAGTGAAGAGCATTGCTAGTGAATTTTATGACAATCTACCTCATCATGATTCTTCGTCGGCGGTGTTGTACGGCGGTGTTGATTTCATAATGGATCCGGACGTGGGTCCTTACGCGAGGATCAAGAGGAAAGGCAAAGGTTTGAGGAGTTAGTGGGCAAGTGGTGTCGAAACGCTGTAACAGATAAACTAAAAAACCAGAAGTAATTTATATTTATATATGAATTATAAGTGTGCCCATAATTGTCAAATAGGCGAGTATATATGGAATGGTCGTGGTATACAAATAACTATTAAAATAGAAAATAATGTAATGCGGCTCGCGGTCAAATTTTCGTACTTAATGTGGCCCGGCAGCCAAAATATTTGCAGACCCCTGGTCTAAACTCTCTACCAATAGATCATGTTTGATCCTGTCCAAGGATTTGGAAGCACTGAAACATGTCTAGACATCAACTGACATATCATCCAGCGACCATCCAGAGCATGGTGGGTCCCTGATTCCTATGGATGGTCCCTGATTATCACAACTCTACTTTTTTTTTGGTCTGTGATGTCTTATGTCTATGTCTTGGGTCTACGGAATTAATAACTAAGTCAATCTAAGTTAATCTAAGTCATTTTTTAAAAATATTTCGAATAAAATATCAAGAAAATTAAATTTCCTGTAAAATACCTTGCTGTTGTCTATTAAATTTTAGTCTGTGAACTTAAGTAATAATCAACTTTGAACACAGTCAAAACCTTGTTTTGTTTTATATTTTTCTTGTCACAAAAACACGAAAATAACTGAGAAACTGAGCACATTTTTTGAAAACGTTTAAAAAAAAAACTTGTACAGAATTAAATTTCCTATCTTGTTATCTAGAGCTTTTGCCCATTTGGTTGAAATTAACCTTGCAACAAAGCCAACAAAATTACTTATTTCAAACATGGCTACAAAAGTAAACATTTTTATGAAACATAATTTTTTTATGGATGAATATCGATAAAACTTCCGTAATTGAATGCCCTAACCTTAGCCACACACATTTATGTTGACTTGTGCTATATTGTGTTATATGTCAGAAGGACGAAAAATCCCATAAAGCTCCTAATAGCGGGACATAAGAACGATAGCTAGCGCTCAATTCAAACATCATCTTCCCTTCCACCCTCCCCAAGTTGTTTGGAGAGGATCCTTAATTCCTTATGCTCTAAAACCAGTTGCAGTATTTAAATTTCTCGCTTGTATCTATTAATTTACCGCATGATTACTAACTACAATAATTGAACGTAAGGCAAACAAGACATAGATACTTTTTGTATAATTTTATATATTTATTAAATTTTCTTGTGTATATTCGTTTATATGACAAATACACAGCTATTAATTTAATTCACTATTCAAATACTATCCAAACGTCTCAGATCATCTTCTCAGTGCGAAAAGCGAGTTCGCTCATAAGTGTAGCAATGAATGAACAATCGGATCAGAATCAGAATGCTGCTACACACTGCGTGTTACCCGGTGATGTGCGGTCATGAAAAAATCATACTCGAGGTACAGATAGTTCGAGGTTCAGTTCTGGCGTCTATAAGGATAAGCGAATAGACGCAAAACCATAATGAGATGAAATCTTTGTAGATGGAATCTAATATTTCTATCTATATTTATATATTTAGGTTTAGCTAAATTTAGATGGGTTCGTATGTATATTATACTGGGTGCGGCAACCAAATCTGCATTTTTTAAATAACTGCAAGAAAGAAACGGTTGCATTAAAAAAAATGTATTTATCTACGACCACTATTATAATTGCCCAATATTGTACAGTTCGTGGATTATGTATATACATCTTACAACACACGTTTGTAACAGTCCGCGATTAATGTTATTTAATGATTCAATAACACATTAGTGCGTTTGGTTTACGATTCGTTGATTGGTTGAGAGCTGCTACTATCGTTTGATATAGGCAACCCAATACATACCGTTATTTGTCAAAAATATTAAACGTCAAACTAATACATAAACACTATAATTTTTTTTTCAATTAAAACATGTCCAGTGATAGCGAAATAGAAAATTACTAATTATCTCTTATTCTGACCTTCTTTAGGGCTTATATCTATTTAGTAGGTATTAATGAAATTAAACATAGAAAATATAAATAACTAAGTAAATATAAATGATTTCATTTGACATTGACACTGCGTACTTTGTGTTGCCTATATCGATGAAACACTATATCAGTTACATCAAACATATTTTTCTTAATAAATAGAAACAAATTAGTGTGGTCGTAGATAAAGTATAGTACATAATTCGAGTTGTAAGGCAATTATAAACTCGCGGAATTACGCGCTCCCCGCTACGCGGGTCGCGCGTAACTGTTCCGCTCGTACATAATTTGCTTCTTACAACTCTCAATACGTAATATACTATTATATCATACTAATCTACGTTAAAAAGCATTGAAGAAACATTAATCATTTGTTAAAAATGGCCTGCTCGTGCTTGGAGCTTGGAGAAAAAATCTAACCTAACCTAACATAACCTAACCTAACATTATTAGCGTGTCATTCATCTCGATCGATGCATTCTTGCAAACGAAGTGTAAAATTGGTCATTACATCAACTGAGCATCGGGTGAGGGATTCTTTCTATTTCCTTACGGATTATCGCCTTAAGCTCTTCAAGAGTACGAGGCGTTCTTGGAAAACTTTGATCTTTAGGTAACCCCACAAGAAAAAATCACATGCGGTGAGATCGAGTGCACGAGCAGGCCAAGGAATCGCTCTGTTCCGGGATATCACCCGATTTGAGAAAACTTCATTGGGGATCACTTCATGCTCACACGGGCCCTGTACCTTGTGCTCCATCTTGCTGTAATAAGGTGTTATCATTCAGTCCATGTTGACGAACGCGAGGAATGAAGAATGTTCGTAACATTTTGGAGTAGCGCTTCGCATTCACGGTTATAGGTTGCTCCCTTTCATTAAAAAAAAATTGGCCTATGATTCCCGTTGAAGACTGTTAACTTAGCCGAATGGAGAGGTTTTTGATGGAGTTCTTGAGGTTTTCGTCACTGCAGTACCTAAAACTCTGTTTGTTCAAGATGGAAATGCGCCTCGTCGTTCATCCAAAGCAAGTGAACAAGTTTTGCCGTCGTCGAGCAGCAAAACCATTTTCAGTCATAGCCTAAACAACTTGAATTTTGTAGGGGTGATAGTGCAAATCTAAATCTAAATTCCTAGCACAGCACAATGTCGACTCGCTGATCTCCAAGGGCTTCTTTTCACAGCGATTTTTAGAACGTTCGCACAAATCTCGCAGCACTGCCACCTCTTCTGTTTCTTGTTTCGCTGATTTTGTACCCATAACTTTATTGAATTAACAGAATGGCCGATTAAGATTAATCTGGAAATGAGGCCGGAAACGGCGTTGCGCAGCTGCATAATTACCGTTTTGATGAAATGCTTTCACGGCGAACCGTTTTTACTTGGACCACTGCTTGAAGGCTTCTGAAACGCTTTTAAGGGAGGAACGCAACGGCAATGTTGCTAACTCGCCAGGCGCAACCGTTTATTACTTACAGTTATTTCAAAAAGGCAGGTTTGGATGCCACACCCTCTATAATAGACAAACAAGTCTTGTCCTGACGTCTATAATAATAAATGTGCGAGTGGACGACAAAACCAAAATTAGACTTTTAACTGTGTCTATCGAATCTTATTTGTTTAGTATTCCAATTTATGTTTAACTATTTAGTTTTAGTTAAATTTAGATGCTTACGTGTGTCTATTATATAATAGATAAACGAACGGTATATATACCGAACAAAATATTAATATTAAATATATCTCGTAATAAACGTGTATAAATAATAATTTATAGGTAGTTTGTAATATTTATTATATTTTCTTTTGTATATTTGTTTGTATATTTTCTTTTGTATATATGGCAAATAAAGAGCTTTTAGTATATTTTGTAACTAGTGCGGTAAAATATCAATTTAACGCGAGAGCGAAATTGGAAGCACGATCGCTAAAGAGGGCAATATTGACAATACCACCCATGTTACAAACAATATTTTGTATTACCCATGCGAGGAGATGTATCTTATATATAAAGTTTGGGATCCAGGGGCCATCCAAAAAAATGGATCAAAAATGAAGAATTTGCTTTTTCAATTGTCTCTGGAAGTTATTTAATTTTTTTTATTATTTTGTAATGAAAAAAAAATCTGACAATTGGGATGAGGTCTTGATTGTGTTTATTTTATTTATTTATTTGTTTTATTAATGTAACATTAATGAACATTTGCGTGCGTTACCCAGGTTATGTGGATATAGAACGAGAAGTGGCATTTCATGTATTAAAAAAATGTGCGCCAAGAAGTACTTTTCGCTCATGTGTAATAAAAAATGTAATTAACTAACCAAAGTCTCAGGTTCTGTTCTCAGTGCAAAAATCGGAAGGGTCATAATTGCAGCAAGTAACAAATAATCGGAACAGAAGTAGAATGCAGATACCCTGCGTTTTACCCGGTTATGTACTTTTATAAAAAAGCCCTATTCGAGGTACAGATAGTTCGAGGTTGGGCAAACATTCCTAGATCCTATTCTGACGTTTCTAACGATAGATGTGCGGGTATACGTCAAAAAACTAAAATGAGAAGAAGTCTTTGTCAATCGAATCTCATTTGCTTAACATTTCTATCTATATTTATATAATTTGTTTCAGCTAAATTTAGATGGGTTTGTTTCTGTATAATATAATAGACAAATAAAGAAAATAATAAAGAAAAAAGGAAAAGAATCGTCTATCGAAGTACCATATATTCGCCTATCTGACAAATAAAGAGCTTTTAATTTAAAAAGTCTCAGGTTCTGTTCTCAGAACAAAAATCGGTACAGTCATAATTGCAGCTAACCATACAAAGTCCCCGATCTAACAAAAAATCACCTTGAATCAGCCGATGCTCGATTAGCCATACCCAGCCGATCAAAGGCTTTTCAGCTGGGCCAATTCTGATAAACCAGTGGCCACTCATCGGTTTTTAATTGGCATACAATAGCCGTTCAATGGCCGAAGATTGGTATTAATCTTCGGTCATTCATTGACAGATTATTAGCGAACAATCATAAGTCATTTATTGACGGATGACTCGCCGATCATAAGCCTATGATAACAACCAAGCTTCCGCCAAGCGTCGATTGAAGATAACAACCTCTTAACTGGCAAGCGTCAGCCTAAGATGATAGCCAAGCTTTAGTAGATGGTTAGATTTCATTCTTATTGCGCAAGCGCACTATATTCATCATCGGCTAATAGTTTAGTTTTTATCTATTTGTTATCATTTGTTATAAAACTTGTCAAAACAACTTTGCTATAAACATGTCGATGCAGTATTTGCGTGTAAAAAATTCCGTGCATTACAAAAATGTATTACAAACAGTAATGTAACAAACAAAAAAGATGATGTAAAGTGTGGATGTAAATAGTGGTGTAAAAGTGGATGTAAATAGTGAAATTTTTGATAATTTCAGTGTAAATAATGTATTAGGTTGTCCCGAAAGTCCTTGCGTTTTTTTGGTATTAAAATAAAATAAAAAAATGTATGCACAGAATAACTTTTATTCAAGAAAGTAGTTTTGATCAATAACCTTTTGCCATCTTTCAGGTAATTTCATAATTCCTCTTTCGTAGAAGGCTTGGTCTTTATTTCCAAGAAATTGGTCCAAATGATTTTTTATGTCTTCGTCTTTTTTTAAAGTTTTGCCACTGAGTAAGTTCTGAAGACTTCGTAATAGATGGAAATCTGATGTTGCAAGGTCATGGTGGATTATCTATATATATTGGCATGACTTCTAATCTATCTATCTTCTTATATCTATATATATATATATATATATATATATATATATATATATATATATATATATTGGCATATATTAGCATGAATAACAGTAATTTATAACGGAAACTTCGCCAATGGGCTCTTCAACATTTAAATAGTCTTCAGTTAAATGTTATTACGGATCGGTTAATATTATTAAAAGAAGAGGGGCATCCAACTTTGCCGAAAACTGCACTACTGCAGACTAAAGTTGTAAAGTTGACTAACCAATTTTTAGTATTAAAGATATCAATCAATAGCAATCAGATAGCGATTATAAATATTTAGGTATAGCCAATGGCTTAAAAAAGCACCGTCGGCAACAGCATATTTCGTCACCGCCTCAAACATCAACTCAGGTGGCGCAATCCAGCCGGCAAAGATGCGGCAATGCTGGACTACGTATTGATCAACAACAGATTCCAATCGACACTAAAAGACGGGCATATGATGCGTGGACCCGACTGTGGATCATTACCTTGTCCGAGCGAAATTACAAGTCCGATTACAAAGAGCAAAGAAAACTGCGCCACCACCAATCAGGAGGAACTGGACCTGTCTACGAGACCCGAAAACCGGCCGAGAATTTAAAATTGCATGATCCAACAAATTCGCAGCACTCGCAATGTCCGACGATATCGACATAGAAGAAAAGCAATTATCGGGGTCCTTTGTGGAGTGCGCAACGGAGTTGTGCCCATCCATCCGTCGACAGACAGCCGTAGATTTCGGACGACTGTCTGGACCTCGTTAACCAGTGGAAACAAATGAAACAAGTCGATTTGGAGCAATATCCTCGATTGAGCAAAGAAGTACGACAGAAAATGGAATCGGAACGGGAAGCTTACTGGAATAACGTTGCAACCGAAATGGAAGAAGGAGCATCGAGGCACGAATACTGGATGCTGTACCAGACAATCCGACGGCTAGGCGTTAAAACAAAACTACAAAAATCGGACGGAACCTTCGTGACCTCTCCCCACAGCGCCTGCAGCGGCGGAGAAAATTCTTCGATCAATTGTACAACCATGATCCGCTACAAGGCCCAGCGCCCGAACCACCGATTATCGAGCAGCCTACGAATCAGTTCCCCACACCTAACCGACAATTAACGAGGTGAAGACGGCAATAAAATCGCTGAAAAACTGTATAGCGCCAGGAGGAGATCAAACAACGGCCGAGATGATAAAAGCTGGAGAAGACGTCTTATTGCAACAATTTCACGTTCTCATAACGAACATATGGCATTCGGATTATCCCGTCGGTGTGGAAGAAAGCGATCGTTGTGTTTATTATGAAGAAAAGAGATAGTCGAGAATGCAAACTACCGTAGTATTAGCCTCCTCTCGATCGTCGGTAAAGTATTTATTAAAATCAAACAATCGAGGCTAAAGAAACATCGAGAGAAGCAAGCCGGGAAGAACAAGCTGCATTTAGACCAAATCGAGGATGGATCTATCAGATATTCGCTCTCCGTCAGTTAACGGAAGAAATAATTCGATGCGGCAAACGAACCGTCATCGTCTTCATCGACTTCAAATCAGCATTTGATTGCATCGACTGGGCCAGTTTATGGAGAGCCCTGGAGACCGAACACGTGTCGCTGAAAATCATTAAACTTCTTCAGACATCGTACGACAGCTCAACCAGCAGTGTTCGTATCCGAAATGGTGTATCCGAAGAGTTTCCGATTCAAACTAGAGTACGACTTGGAGACGTCGCCTCGCCACTACTTTTTAACCTTGTGATTGACGCGAGCTGCAAAATTACGCGAAAATCGAGCAAAGAACGATGCGGACTCCGATACGGCAACGGCGACGACAACTTCATAATCTACCTGATGTTCGCCGACCCGGATGCCGAAGCAACAGACATTTTGTACGATATTTCCCGCATCGCCCAATCATACGGATTAAAGATCAATGCGGATAAAACCAAAGGGCTCACAACGGACGGATCGGAAGCGAGGGTTTACCTCGATGAAACCCAAATCGAACAGGTACCACAGTGCAAGTATTTGGGATCGCTTGTGACAGAGAAGGAATTAGCGCCGACGGCCGATGTTCGTAGCCGGATTGGTCAAGCAACAGCAACATTCACCTCGCTCAAGTGGTGCATATGGAAGCGGACGAATATCACCATCAAAACGAAAATACGCCTATACCGAACGTTTATCCTTCCTATTCTTCTTTATGGATCGGAAACGTGGTTCAAACCGGACCTAAACAAGCTCGAGGTCTTCCAAATGCGATGCTTGAGACAAATACTCCGTATCTCTATCCGCAACCGACTCCGAAACGAGACAATTAGAGAAAGCTAGGAGCAACAGACACCGATCGAAGAAGAAACACAAAAACGAAGACTACGCTGGTTTGGCCACGTCTGCTGGATCAATAACTCTCGGCTTCCAGGCAAACTCATTTGGCTGGAGCGACCGCCAGATTGGAGAATACAAAGGGACGCGTCAAAGAAGACATGGTTGAAGCAAGTAGAAGAAGATCTGAGAAACCAAAGACTGGATATCCATCAAGCAAAGGACATCACAATCGATCGGAAAGAGTGGAAACGTAACGTGAATGGAGCAAGAAATCCTGCGGCATTGTCAGCAGCGTATTGGTTGCGAGGGCGACCCGACTTCGAGCAATATCCTCGATTGAGCAAAAAAATACGACAGAAAATGAAATCGGAACGGGAAGCGTACTGGAATAACGTCGCAGCCAAAATGGAAGAAGCAGCGTCGAGGCACGAGTACCGGACGTTGTACCAGACAATCCGACGGCTATGAGGCAAAACAACATCAACGAACGACAACATACAAAAATTGGACGGAATCTTCCTGACCTCTCCCCACCAGTGCCTGCAGAGGTGGAGAGAATTCTTCCATCAACTGTACAACCACGATCCGCCACAAGGTCCAGCGCCCGAACCACCGATTATCGAGCAGTTCACGTTAGTTCCCCCACACCTAACCTACAACTTATGATTCATATGGATTAACGTGGTGAAGACTGTAATAAAATCAATTAAAGGTAAAGGTAAATCAATAAAAGGAAGGCAATTAATCCTTCCTATTCTTCTTTCCCTCTTCAATCGCCGGCTATGGATTAAAAAAATGGCTTAAAAAGAATTATTTCTCTAAAGCTTGGTCTATGATGAGCTTTAATGCTTGCCTGATGATCGGCTCTAACGCCTGGTCAATGATGGGCCTCGATGCTTGGCCAATAATCAGCTACCATGCTCGAACGATCTATGATTACCATGCCTGGTCTGCGTTATCATTCGATCTAAAACCATGCCTGGCTTATTGAAGGTATCCAATTATTGGCCGATGATTGAACATTGAACAATAATGGACCTATTATCTTGCTTTGTATGGGCAGAAACAAATAATTGGATCAAAAGTAGAACTCAACCTGCGTGTCACCCGGTGATATGCGGACATTAAAAAGTCCTACTCGAGGTACAGCCAGTTCGAGGTTCGGCAAACAATCCTATGTACAATTCTTGCGTCTATAAGGACGAATTTGCTAATGGACGTCAAAACCAAAACTAGAAGAAATCTTTGTATATCGAATCTTGTTTATATATTATTTCTATCTATATTTACATTTTTAGTTTTAGCTAAATTTAGATGGTTTCGTTTGTCTATTATATATGTTGTCCTGGCGTCTATAATAATAAATGTGCGAGTAAACGTCAAAACCAAAATGAGAAGTTATTGTCTATCGAATCTTATATGTATTATAAAATCTTATATAATCTATTTATATATTTAATTTTAGTTAAATTTAGATGGTTTCGCTAGTCTATTATATAATAGATAAAGGAATAGATACCGAGCAGAATATGAATATTAAATGTATCTAGTAACAAATAATAGTTTGTAGCGAGTTGGAAGTGGAATGGGAAAACGCTAGGTTGAGTGTATTATTGGGCAAGCTTTTGTATGCAATTGCTGTTGTAAACTGTAAACTCGAGTCGCAATTACACGAATATCGGTGCGGCTGGAAGGTTCTCTCCGGCTTGCATGCGCTAAGATACATAATTATGAGATACGTGATGATGCGCCGTCTAATTAAGATCTATTGTTCTTTGCAGCCACCGCTATCGATTCCATGTATATTCGAATATTATACATGCAGATATTCAACTATACTATATAAGCTATATATATATAATACTCATACATAGAACTCTTGTGTGCTATGGGTGAGTTTCGCGTTGATTGCTTTATGCGAGAGTGCCATTACGTTTTCGCGTAAATACGGCGCCGATTTATACGTTACGCGACGGGGATTTATTATAATCAAATGCAACGCGTGCATATGAATTAATAATTATTTGTGTCTTGAGATTTTGATTTGTGTGTTTCCATCTGATTTTATTTTTCTCTATTTCCTTGTTTAAAAAAAATTGTGTTTGTGTAGGGCGAAACACGTAAAATCTAATTTGTTTTATTAACGCAATTTGGTCCAGAATTTATATGAATAATGTTTGTACTTGATTTGTGAAATTCTAAAAAAGAAATAATCGAATTTGCTGCAAAAAATGATTAGATTATCACATTTTTTACAACTACATATTCCACAACATCGGTTCTTAATCTTTTTTCTCGCGTACTATTCATGTGCAATGTGGATTCAACGTGTTAAACCAGTTCAACAAATTAAAAAAGATTTGTTGTACCTGTATTTATATATCCACCAAATTTGTAGAATTATAAGAATAATACTAGTACACATGTGTAGCGACAACGAGCCGTTCCATTTTTATTTCTTAGTTTTCGAGGGCATTACAATAATTACCCTAATATTTTCGATCAATTTCCGAAAATATTTTATTCGGGTCGGTAATGTAATCCTCGAGCAGATTAAGAAATATTTGTACTTTTAGTTTTACGAGGGCATTACGGTGATTACCCAAATATTTTCAAAAGAATTTCCGAAAATGTTTTTTAGGGCCAATGGTGTATCCCCGGGGAAATTACGACACGATGTTTTTCCCGAGAATCGGTAATCACCAGAGCGGCAAATCACCCCCAAATGAGGGACCAGTAGACCTGGACATAACATAAATACCTGAACCCCCGAACAAGGAACGCAGTTCCGTACGGATAGTCAGGCGCACCAGTCAGCAAGTCACCTTAAGTTCCGTCCGGACAGTCAGGCGCAAAGTCGCCCTACAGTTCGATCCAGACAGTTCAATCAACACAGTCAGTGACACCAGTCCAGCCAGCGGACTCAGACACACCGGTCCAGCCAGTGGACCCAGTCAACCAGACGAGTCCAGTTCAGAGAGTCCAGCCCCACTCATTCCCTCACAAGTGTTTGTATCTCTTGTATATTTGTATATATATATATATATATATATATATATCGTCCATGTAAATAAATTCCTCAGCAAACCGTGAGTGATACATTATTCTATGGCGCCTCAACACGACAAATTGGTGACCCCGACCTGATCGACCAGAGGTATTCGGTCACCCACAAATTGGTGACCCCGACGTGATTGACAAGAGGAATCCGATCATCTACAAATTGGTGACCCCGACGTGATCGACAAGAGGAATCCGATAATCTACAAATTGGTCGTATGGAACCAAATGCAGCTGAAATCGGTCGCATCGCTGAACCACACCATGCATCTATGCCAAGGAAACCTTACACGCGAAACTGAACACCGCAGTCAAGGTCCGAACACCGACTCTCATACGCCTCGTAATGCCGCTTCTGCCCTGCAACAAACAACGATGACGCCTTCAGCCGTCTACGAGGACGCCGACAAAAACAACCTCTACGATGACGCCTTCAACCATATGCGCCGGAACAACAACGTCTACGGTAACAACTTCAACCGTCTAGCAGATGTTCACGAACAAACCCCGCAACAGCGACGACAATGACGAATTCAACCGTCTACCAGGACGCCGACAACAACAAACAACGTCTACGGTAATGAATTCAACCGTCTAGCAGACGTCCATGAACAAACCCGGACGCCGGGACGCCGGCATCAACAACCCCTACGAAGACGCCTTCAACCGTCTACGAGGACACCTGCAAGAACAACGTCTACGGTAACGCATTCAACCGTCTACCAGACGTCCACGAACAAACCCCGCAACAGCGACGACGATGACGAATTCAACCGTCTACCAGGACGTCCGCAACAACAAACAACGTCTATGGTAACGAACTCAACCAAAAGTAAATGAATTAAAACAACAGCTCGAAACCATGGCGTTGTCCATAACAGGCAGAAAATCTGTTCTCCAAAGAAGACTTCAGGAAGCAAACAGTAGAAAACGTTGAAGACGAAAATTGCAATATAGACGTGTCCGATTTGACTTTCCAGGAAATAAAATTTCGATTAAAACGTTTGGGGTTGTCAAGGACAGCAAGGGTGAGTTAAGAAAACGCTTGCAAAGACGAAGGCGACGACGAAGACCAAGCAGCCGAAGCGCGCGTTGTCAGCTCACAGGAAGACGAAAGCGAAGTATAAGCAATTTAATATGCTATTGAAGATTCGCTTGAGTTGTTTAGCGAATGAGTGATGCTCAAAAAGATGCTCAGCGGGTTATGTTTGCGCGTCCATTATTACGCGGTTCAGCCAAACTTTTCTTAAATTTTGAGTGCCAAGTAAATACGTGGGCGAAGATGAAAACGGGTTTAAAAAGAGAATTTTCAAAGGTGATGAACAGTAAGAAATCATCGTCAGTTGACTTTGATAAAGAAGAAAAATGATTAAACTTTTCAGTGCTATATTTAGCGGGTGCTAGAAGTCGCGAGTCTAGTTCCGATCTAATTAGAGGCGAAAATTCAGTATATTATAGACGGTGTGCAAGACGGCGAAACAGATAAAACAGTTTGGTATGGTGCCAAGACAATTAAAGAATTAATATGAACAGCAAAAACTAAATGAGGCGAAAGTGAAACTACTAAAGACGAATGTACGTCCAAAATCTGAATTGTTGGGCGTGAAGAGATGTTTCAATTTCAGTGACAAAAATCTACTTGTAGGCAGATATATCCACACTATTGGATGTTGGCGATCACATTTCTGTACGCTTCACGGTCTGTTGCTGTGTATACCAGGTCTCCTATAGTTCTTAAACCTTTCCATTCCCTTCGATTTCTCAACCAGGACATTTGCTTTCTTCCCACTCCTCTTCTGCCTTCAATCTTGCCCTCAACTATGAGTTGTAATTTTTTGGTTTGTCATTAGGTGCCCAAAATAGGTGGTTTTCCTTCTATTTATGCTAAGTAACATTTCTCTGTCTTTCCCCATTCGTCTCAAGATTTCTTCATTCGTTATGACAAAAATCACATGAGCGTAAATTGTCCGAACAAAAGTTTAGGAGCACAGTGTTTTAGGTGCGACAAATTTGGTCACATAGCTTCAAAATGTCCCGAAAAACTAACGAGCAATAACAAAACACGCGTTGATTGCATTACAAGTGGTGACAAAAATACCTATAAAATACCTAATCAATATTTCGGGACAAAATGTAAAGGGTGTTTTAGATTCTGGAAGCGACTTAAGTAGGAAAAGATAGATCCTTCTATTCCCTCTTCACTCCTCATTCCCATCACCATCCTCACCCGCACTTCGAGTGCCGAGCCCAATCCCCCCCCCCCCCCATTTTCGGCACCGGCCCAACCCCCTTACTTCTTATGTAAAACACGTACAAACTTACTCATTTTAAGGGTCCTCAAGCTTCAAGCAACTAATTTTGTGTTTGAACTTAAACTTATAAACGCGCGCGAGAATGGAATGTATGAATTGTGAAATATTTGATAAGAACCGCCGAGTCAGCATTTTCAGATGTGTAAAAGTTTTCGCAAGGAAGGATAATCCTGGTAGCCGTAAGAAAGTATGTGATGATAATCAAAAAATGTACTACAGATGCACCGTTTGTAATTCAACTTTCACAAGAGAAGATAACGACATACGAGAAAATATAATATAAAACCAACAATGATGGTCGGAAGAAGAGGAGTCTAAATACTGAATATTCCCCCCTACACCTCCAAGAAGATAAAGTTGGAACCGCAGACAGTCAAATAATTTCTGTAAAATATGCAATCAACAATCCCCAAGAAGACTAAAGTATGCAAGAGATCTACGATCACAGAAACACCTCCAAGCAATAGTCAAGCCGGTCCAGCAGAACATCATCCAAGCTTGTGTCAGCTATAGAATTGATGCTTTAGGGATTGATTTAGATAGCTTTATTAGTAAATTGAACAGCCGTTGTACGAGAATTCGCCTTCTATCCGTCCACTTTCCACTTTCAGTCCACTTTCCGTCCATTTTCTACTTTCCGTCCACTTTTATCAGCTGCTAAATAGCTTTAAACAGCTTTTAATCAGCTTTTAAACACCTTTTAATCAGCTTTAATCAGCTTTTAATCTCATTGGTTAGATTAGTTGTATTAGCATTAGGTTAGCATTAGATTCGTTGGGTTAAGTTATGAGAAGTCAAGACTGAAGCGCACTTCATTCCTAACTCCCGTAACCTAACCCAACTAATCTAATGCTAACCTACTCGAACGCTAATCCAAATAACCTGCTCCCCTGAATTGGAGGGTGTTGGGCGGAGACGGTACCGGAAGTGCGGGTGCGGATGGTGTTGATGGGGTAATCTAACCTACCTTTCCCTTCTGACTTACACCTAATAAGGTCGACACTTAATTTTCGGCTAGGCTCACCTCGATTAGACGAAACGAAGCTTCCTTTTGTGGGAGTTGGTTCATCTACGAAATATGGTTTAGGACGTTTCACTAAATCGGTAACAATTTTCCATTTTCCATTTCGATTAAGTTTTGATGTTAATCCTGACGACTATATTTCTCACGATTTAATAATTGGAAATGAACTGTCAGATTATGCTACCATCACAGTTAAAAGAAGAAATGCAGTTCTTCCGAAGTTTTTTGAAGACAAGCCTATGGAAGTGGAAGAAGACTCGATGGAGGTTGCATGTCGAAAGGTCCTTTCAATAGATGCAGAGCAAGAAGAAGTTTCAGACAATTTTGTTAATGTCGAACGCGTCGATAATGCCATATTTGCCGAAGGTATTAATGATACACGCCCAATGGAATTGAATAAAATCAGTTTAGACCGTGTCAAGTTTTACTCTGGCGAGAAAGAGGACAAGAAAGACGAAGAAACAAAAATGGAAGAAGTGGTTTCTGAACATCAAGAAAGAGTCCCAGATGTAGATTTTAGTTACTGAAGTAGAATCCTCAAAGCCTGTACGATTATTAGTTCAAGAGTGTTTAGGATTCAAAGTCTTGTCAGAGTCATGCCTGACTATCATAACTCTTAACACAGAGGGCATCTCTGCAGAGAAGCAGGAATGCATCTCAAACGCGTGCAAAATCCACTCCTGTGATGTCCTGTGCCTACAGGAGACGCACAAGGGATCAACCAGCCGCCGCCCACATGTCTCGGGAATGATCCTCGTGAAAGAATGCCCACATGATCAATATGGAAGTGCACTATTTGTAAGGACGGGCATTGAAGTAACAAACATTCAGCCTCCACCGTGAACAATAAGGAAATTATCACTGCCACTATCGGAGGGATCACAGCCTCCTCTATATATAAACCGCCGAGTGAGAGCTTTACTTTCAACAAGCAGGTCACTCACCCGCATGTAACAATAGGACGTGGGGCTATCAGGAGACAAACGCGGACGGAGAACTACTAGACAGCTGGGCCGAGGAGAACGAACTAAGCCTCATCCATGACCAGAAGCAATATGACCGCCTCTTTCAATAGTCATCTCCGTTTCGACGTCCCTACTTGGGACATGCATCAAAACGGTCCTCGATCCCACACCACACACCCAACATAGACCAATCATGCTGAAGTTTAGGCTGGTGATAATTCCCCAAAAAGGACCTTTCAAGAGGCGCTTTAACTTCACAAAGGCCAAATGGGGAAAATTCGCCTTAGCCCTGGACGCGGAAATCGCAGCACTCCCACAAAGCACACCCCACCCCTGCAAACTATGAGAGATTCATCTCAGCCATCGAGTACGCGTCAAGACAGTCTATCCCTAGCGGCTCTAGAACTTTATATGTCCCTGGGCTACCCGATGAGGCTAAAGCAACTTACGACGAATACCTGGAACAATACAGCCGGGACCCTTTTGCCAATGAAACTGGGTAATCAACTACTAGAATCCCTGAGAAGGAAGGAAATAGAGAATTGGAAGAACACGATATAGAGCCTGCATATGAAACATAGTAGCAAGAAAGCTTGGAGCCTTATCAAAAAAAAACTAGCCAACGACCCAGCGGACCCTAGAGATAGTGCTGATGTAACCGCTAAACAAATTACACACCAGCTCCTCCTGAATGGGAAGCTGGTACAAAACATTAGGATGGTCACCACCTACAAAAGAGCCCGATCGCCGGAGAATGGACAATAATCGTATTTCTCGCTAGCAGAACTAGAACTGGCAATTAACTTACTGAAACTCATAAAGGCTCCTGGCCCAGACGATATAGTCAATGAATTCCTCCAAAACCTAGGACCACTGTCAAAATCCTGGCTCCTCTAACTATTTAATCTTTACTGGGCCGGAAAGGTAATTCCGACAATATGGCTAAAAGCCAGGGTAGTTGTAGTCCCCAAACCGGGAAAACCACGCGACGAGGCCAAGAGCTATCGAACAATATTCCTCCTCTGCTCCCTCTTCAAGCTCTATGAACGACTCATACTAAATAAGATAGGCCCACATATAGAAAACCAACTAATACCACAACAAGCTGGTTTTAGACTCGGAAAATTCTGCACTGTCTAGATTTTGAACCTCACCTAACATATAGAGGACGGGTTTGAAAAGAGAGGAAAAACCACCCCCATTCGTGGACCTGTCGGCGACATATGACACCATAAATCACAAACTACTTCTCGAAAAAGTCAAGAAACTACCATCTGACAGAAATCCCGAGATCAATGCTGACCACCAGGAGGTTCTACGTGGAATTTCAGGGACGGAGGAGTCGCTGGAGGACCCAGAAAAACGGGCTCCTCCAGGGCAGCGTTTTGGCGCCTCTCCTCTTCAATTTGTATTGGAACGATCAACCTGTCCCTATACAAATAGTTTCATCTACACCGATGACGTAGCCATTACGTGCCAATCGCAACACATCGAGGAGATTTAAAGAAAGGTTACACAGTCCCTATCCAGACTGTCTAAGTACTATAAGGCAAACCAACTTCGTCCAAACCCAGGGAAAACTCAGACATACCTATTTCACCTTAATAACCAGCAAGCGAACAGGGAACTACAAATGGAATGGAACTCGACCAGGTTATAGCTCTGCCCAAACCCAGTCTACCTAAAGGTCACTTTAGATAGAACTATATCATACAAGAAACATGCGGAGACTAGAGCAATAGTAAATACAAAGAATGGTGTCATTTGGATCCGCAAGCTTGTCAATTCTCATTGGGGAGCCCATCTAGGTGTACTACGGTCAATATCCCTTGCCATGTGTTATGCCCCGGCTGAATACGCTTGCCCTGTATGGTCCAGATCAGCAGATGCCAACAAATTTGACTCCACCCTAAACGACACTTGTAGGCTGATTACGGGCTGCCTAAAACCACCCAATCTGGATCTCCTGTACATGTAAGCGGGAATAGCCCCCCCACAAATCAGGCGGCAAGCCTTATGTACGACAAAACGAAGTAGGCAGTTACTGAATGAAAGACACCCCCTATACGAACATGAGCCCCCTGCCACCAAACTTAAATCCAGGAATAACTTCATAAAGTCAACAAACCCACTAACAGACTCTAAATCGGCAAGTAAAGAAACAATGTGGTACCCCCAAATACCCCAGTCTGAAATCCTATAGAAAGCCTCCCTGAAGGATCACAACTAGACTGGAAAACCTGGAAAAGCCTCAATAGGATCAGATGTCAAATGGGAAGGTGCGGGGAAAATTTGTTAAGATGAGGAAACGCCGAGGACGAGTCATGCGCCTGCGCGGAGATCCAAACGATGGAACACCTCTTGCCCTGTGCATCCCTACAGACCCCCTGCACAATGGAAGGCGAAAGACACGGCGGTGCAATGTGCCAGACATTGGAAAGAGATATGAGAGATATGAGATATGACATTAAAACACACCAATTCTGACTGGCGACGCCTGGGAACGTCGTGCACACAATGTATCCTATTATTTAACGAATAAGTCGTAAGAAAACGAGTGGCGCACAATTTCTCAAGATGTAAGTAAGAAGATGTGAAGTTGGAAGATAAAGACAGAGCAGTAACTCCGAATCTTTAAGCTCAAGTTCTGACGAACAAAAGAAAAAGAAGAAGCATAAGAAGCACAGACTCGGTATCAAATCATTAACTTCCTCGTCATCTAGATCTAATTCTGGTTTCAGCCAAGGTTTCATATTGTCACTGAAAGCTGTATGCTTTGGTCCATCATGATCTTCAACCTTCTCTGCCTTATACCTGCTATTTCGCAAAAACAGTCGTGACACGGTACGAGCCGAGGCACTTGGTGTCGAATTTCCGGCCTGGACCATGTTGCATTCTGAGAAGAATTGCAACCATGTCACCCATACAATAACTTCTAGCTTTCCTTTGCCCTTTTCTTCCTGTGTTTCTTATGCTTCTTCTTTTTCTTTTGTTCGTCAGAACTTGAGCTTAAAGGTTCGGAGTTACTGCTCTGTCTGTATCAACAGCAGGATGGTCGAATGTAGGAATCTGTAATTCGATGTAAAAAGGGTTGCAGTAGTAGATTTTTTGCTAAGGTGGTAGTATACAGACGACTTGTGTGTTATGTGAATATTTTTGTTAAGTTTCATTATTTCTTTACATTATTGTTAATAAACTATAATAATTATAGATTTGCTATTTTACAAATCTACAATACTGTCCATTAAACAACTGGTTTAAACTTTTAAAAACTAGTTTTGTTTGAAATCTATAGAGAATCAGGAAAAAAAATGAATAAACAGAAAGTTTGAAATTCTATCAAAAACTGAATTTACTAAAATAACATACGCATAGTATCCGCGTACATTATTTCTGTTTTAAAATGTGTTATTGCTGTGAGCGTGCGATAATCGCACAAAGTAATTTTGCATGCGTATAAAAATGGAATCGGCAAGCGGTCCCTTTGTAGCGTTCGCCGCGCGTCCGCAAATTCCGCTATTTTTAATTAAGAAAAACAATTACACCGCAATCAGTAATTTCGCGCTCGCACATTTTTCATACAAACGCACATGTCATGTACGCGTTCTGGTCCCGAGTACGCACCGCGACAATTACAGGAACGCTGTTTAATTCCCCCCATTAAAAATATATTTTTCAGTGCGAGCGTAAAATAATAATGCATATACATATACTCCATTGTTTATTGCGGTTTATTATTCGATTGTATGCTAATTATTCATTAAATTAAAACGTCGATGGAAACGTTTTATAAAGTAACGATAAGTGTTTTTTGAAATGACATGCTATTCGACAATTAAATACTTTGGTGTAAAAACAGAATTTATAAAAAAATCATTAAATGTTTTTATCAAAAAATTTATATTCACTTGAGCGATTTATTGCCTGTGTATTAATTACTTTTGTGATTGGGTTACATTGTTATGAAATAAGTAAATTCATGGATACATGAAAAATCTATAATTGTTCTCTGTCGAAGATTATTCAAAAATATAACTCGATTCAATAAATATATTTTCATTTATTACATAAGCAGTCGGAAAACAATTCTTAGAAGAAACAAACAATTTAATACATAAACATTGCAAAATAAACAGGGACAGTATTTTGCAAGGAATCAACGAAACAAACTCGTTAAACTGGACAGAATTATCGGATGTTCTCAGGAACGCTATGAGGATAGGCCAGCCCCCACGTAAACGTAAGCACATATGGTGGAACAGTATATGCGACCAAGCAATAGAAGACAGACTTAACGCATGGAAAAAAATTCATAGCAACAAAACGCTAGACAAATGGCAGGAGTTCCTGTACATTCGGAAACAATCATCAAAACTAATTAGAAAAGAAAGACGTAGCTATGAAAAAACAAGACTGGAGGAAATAGAACAAGAATTTATTAGGAGTTTTTACAGAATTTTTAAAGAGAACCTGACGGGATATCGACCACCCAGCCTATGCTTTCGTCGATCTGATGGTTCAATGGAGACAAACACCAATTCGAATTGTCAAATTTTAGCTGAGTACTTCAACAATCTTCTCAACTGTGACCCCCATCCAGCAAGTTTATTTTTGAACAATCTGAATCCTATCCAGATTCCGTGCCGCCTTCCTTCCAGGAGATAACTGACATCATTCATTCATTGAAAAAGGACAAAGCCCCTGGGGAAGATGGAATCATTGCCGAGTTATGGAAACTGGCTGACGACAACCTCATTCACAGAATACACAATATAATATGTGATATTTGGGTGACCGAACAAATCCCCCCAAAATGGAAATGTGCACTTATACACCCGCTTCATAAAAAAGGTGATAAAATGGACCCGAACAATTATAGAGGCATTTCACTTCTACCAGTAACGTACAAAATTCTTTCGAAAGCTCTTTTGAATAGACTTGAACCTCAAGTAGACCCACAGATAGGAGAATATCAGGCAGGTTTCCGTAAAGGGCGCTCATGCACGGAACAAATTTGGAATCTGAAGACAATCTTACAAATACGATCTTGTAGAAACACCGTGGTTACCTTTGTTGATTTCAAAAAAGCCTACGACTCCGTCGACAGACCAACTCTGTTCAGCATTCTGGAGGAATTCAAAGTTGATAGAAAAACCAGGGCATTAATTCAACAAATTCTCATTAATACTACATCAAAGGTTAAGTTTGGTGGAGCAATTTCTCAACCTTTTGAAATACATACGGGTGTTCGACAGGGAGATGGACTTTCACCCATCCTTTTTAATATGGTCCTGGAAAAAATAATCAGAACTTGGGAAAAGGAGATTGAGGGAATACACATTGGTAAGAGAAGATATTATAGAGCTAATATCAAATGTTTGGCGTTTGCTGATGATCTTGCAATAATATCGAATACCAGAGAAGAAGCAAAGCATGCACTTGAAAAATTACACGAAATTTCACAAAAGGTTGGTCTCCTGATATCTTATGAAAAAACACAGTATATACAACGATCCCCGTCCGACAATCTACCCATCAAGACACAATATGGTTCTGTATCCAGAGTTTCCCAGTTTAAATACTTAGGAGAAATCATCCAACCGTCCGGCCTAAATATAATAGCAAATCAAGAACGCGTAAAAAAAATTACAGAGAGCATACCGACTTACTTGGAAACATTATAACAAAAAAAAATATCTCTTAATGCAAAATAACAACACTACAAAAGTCGTTCTTCTTGAAGCACTTTATGCCGCAGAAACAACATTAATTCATGGTCACTCAAAAATCAAAGAAATAGAGAAACAAGAACGTAAAATTCTCCGAAAAAATTTTGGGCCGGTGAATAAGGAGGGAATATGGATTAAGAGACCATCGACAGAAATGTATAAAACCGTAGAACCTATCACTGACACTTTCAGAAAGAGACGAGCTAAATTTTTTGGTCACATATACAGAATGGACCAGAACAGAATTACGAAATGAATCTCCAGTCGGGCGATTCAGCGATCAGCGCCGAAGAAGATATGGATAAAACATGTAGAAGACGACCTCAAAAACCGACGACTGGACCTCGATGAGGTCAAAGATATTGCCATTGATCGGAAAGTGTGGAAGCGGACAGCAGCGTATTGGTTACGAGAACGACGTCCTCGACAATCGCCAGCTACGGATTAAAGAAGAGAAACTGCGTTTACTTGGGCGGTGTGGTTGCCACTGTACATATGATAATGGCCAGACTGATTGTGATGATCGCCTTGTCCCTTCCATCTCATTCCGCTGAGGCCCTGGATTTCAAGTTTGTAGCGGTGCATCTGGCGGTTTGTAGCGGTTCTCTCGTCAAATCTGTTCGCCTTCAGTCTCTTTGGTCCTTTCTGCCAAATCACCATGGACGGATATAGCGTTCAACAACACGTGCAAATGAAAAAATTGTTTTATCAAAATGGGTGTTCTGTTCGGGAAAAGTTCCGCGCGGTGCGCCCAATCGTCATAATCGTCCAACCGAGAGGATTATTTGCAGTGTGGTGGATAAATTTGAGTCCACTGGTTCAGTATACAATAAACCAACACCAGAGTTCGACAACGTAACGCAGGATCTGCCGAAAACATCGCTGCTGTCCGTGAGAGTGTACCTACAGGAGACTCCGAGGCAGTCGATTTCGCGTCGCTAACAAGAACTCGGCCTTTCGCAGGCCTAAACTTGGCGAATTTTGCGTTGTAATTTGGGCCTACACCCGTACAAAATTCAACTGGCCCAGGAACTAAAGATAAACGACCATAGACAACGATATTGTATTCGCTGAATGGGCCCTGTAGCAACTGGAAACTGAACCTAATTTTCATCAAAAAATCATCTTCAGCGATGAGGCCCATTTCTGGATAAATAAGTACGTCAATAAACAAAATTGTTGAATTTGGGATGAAACCAATAAACATGAGATCCAAAAGCGTCCAATGCAATGAATCGAAAAAGTCACTGTTTGGTGTGGATTTTGGATATTGGGCTTGTGGCGTCATCAGTCCATATTTCTTTGAGAACGACGTTGGCCAAGCCATCTCCTTCAACAACGAACCCTATAGATCGATGACTACTAACTGCTTTTGGCCTGCATTGAATAATCTGGACACCAACGACATGTGGTTTCAACAGGACGGCGCTACGTGCCACACATCTCTCATTGGACATATCACATTGGACATTCTGCACGAGCGATTTTAGGGCATGGTCATCTCACGTGGAGGTGATGTGAACTGGCCAGCGAGATCGTACGATTTGACCCCGTTAGATTTTTTCTTGTGGAATTCGCATGTCTAGCGAATGTGCCACAGCGGCCCACAGCCAACATAACTTATGCTATCGGTCAAATTCAGCCTCATTTGTGCGTCAGAGTCTTGGAAAATTGGACATTTAGGATGCGCGCCACTCAGCGAAAACGCGTTGGACATATGCAGGATGTTATATTACATACATAATGGCATCGATACGCCTTTCAAACTAAATTTCGATGATGCCTCACAAACACTTTGTTTTATTTAAATTTAAAGATAGGAAGCGCTTAAGACCCTATGCTTGGTCTGCAATTAAACTGCAAGCATTAAGCCTGTTCGAGATTCTAATAAATATCAATCGATGTGCAATACTTACGAGTTACTAGTAATCAATAACAATGAGTTGTAAAGGTACATACCTGAAACATAAAGAAAAATACAATAGAATCATTTCAATTGCAAATTATGAACATAATCAATAACACAATAATATTTATGAAATGGATAACTAAAGCTTTGTCGGTCCAGTCATGATCGCAAAATCTTCTCTGTCTAGATTCGTCTTTCATCTTAGTTCATTACCAATATATAATAATCTATTGGGGTTGCTCGTGTGGGGTTGCTAGTCCTCCATCGGGTGCCTCCCCAGGTTTCGGATAGGGGAATGCCTCCTAGATATAGGTGGTACCGGGGAAATAAAATACCCGGGGCGGACCAAAACTAGCACAAGCATCGCAGCGTCTGTCTTAGATTAAGCGGGTGCGATAGATATAGCGTCTGCACCCAAAATGGACGGCTGAAACCAAAACTCGCCAACCCGCCTGACAAGCGTGGTGTTTAAATGCTGTATACCTTCCAAAATGACATGTCGAACTTTGAAACACTTATACCCCAGGCAAGTAGAGCCAGTAGCTCATAATCTTGCCATAATAGACCAGACAGCCTCATGTACTCAGGGGGAGGCGAAAGCTCTAATAATAATCACCAAAAAACGACGAATACGGAAAAGAAAAGAGAAACTTTACATTGCAACATAGAACATCCGAACGCTAAGACTTGAAGAACATATGGAAAGGCTTGATCAAGAACTACAGATATAAAGTGGGACCTCTTGGGCTTTAGTGAAACTAGATTGGAAGGAGGACTAAGCAAGCACATCTTTACAGTCCGGACATCTACTCTACCAAAACAATTCAGAAACAAACCATCACGTAGGAGGAGTTGCTCTATTGATATAAAAACATCTAAAAAATCGAGTTACAAAAATTAAATCAATATCAACCCGAGTCATATACATCATGATACAAATTAACAACAGATATAGCCTACAAATAATCCAGGTCTATGCACCGACCAGCACATCAGAGGACCAAAAAGCGGAACAGCTATATGAGGACATATCAACTGCGAAAAATAACGAGAAGGCCAAAGTCGTCATAATTATGGGAGATTTCAACTCCAAAATTAGACAAAACATAGACGAGAATATCCCGAACATCAGAAAATTTGGACTGGGCCAAAAGAACAGCAGAGGAGAAATGTTAACTAACTACAGCAGAAGCGAAAACCTTTTCTGTATGAACTCCTTTTTCCAGAAACCTCCACAAAGACGATGGATATGGAAAAGTTCAAACGGCACCACCAAAAATGAAATCGACTATATCTTAACCAACAGAAAGAATATATGCCAGGATGTAACCCTCCTCAACCGACTCGATACTAACAGCGATCACCGTATAGTCGGAGCAACCATAGAAATCAACACAAATTTCGAGAGGAACAAACTAATCCATATACAAAAATACCCAACGGTAGAAGTACTAAGCAACAATATGATACAAATCTGATGATACAAAGATGTTCAGAGAAGCATTCAAGAGTACTCTAAAATCTAAACTAGGAGAACCCAGAGTACTAATAAACCTAGGAATCGACGAACTCTTTGAACACATAGCAAAAAGTATTCAAGTTGCAACAAAGAAAATATGTTCCGAGAAAAAAGAAAGCTGTGCACGAACAAGATACCCTAATAGAAACGAGGAGGGGAATGAATCAGAAAACACAAGGCTATAAGGAAATCAATAGAACTATAAATAAAAACATCCGGAAAGACCTAAGAGATCACAAAACCAAGATTATTATGAATACAATCGAAGATAACAGAAATATGAGGGTTCTCAGATCTAAACTTTCGAACGAAAGGCCAAAACTTACAAAAATAAAGAAGGGAAAGAGGGCATTATAGTCAGCAATATAAAAGAGATCACAGAAGCTATCCAGGAATTCTACAAAAACTTATACACTTCCACATCTCCAGGTAACCAATATCAGAGATATAACATTCAAAACGTAGGATCGGAAGAAATTCCCAAGATAGACCCGCAAGAAATGATGGCAGCACTAAAGCAGATGAAAAATAGGAAAGGTCCAGGTGAAGATCAAATCACCATCGAAATGATCAAAAGGGGCAGAAAAGACCTCCTTCAAAGCGTACGATTCCTACTGTATAAGTGTCTTATGGAAGGAAAAATCCCGAACAAATGGCAAAATGCAGAAATTATACTACTGTACAAAAAAGGAGACAGGAACAACATTGAAAATTACCGTTTTAAAGGTTATTAAAGGTTATAAATTACCTATAAGCTTGTTATCGCACTTATACAAGCTACCAACAAAGATTATAACTAAGCGGCTAACACACAAAATGGACTCATATCAACCATGCGAACAAGCATGATTTCGGAAAGGATTTAGTACCACAGACCACTTGCAAACACTTCGCACTCTCATCGAAAAAAAGTACGGAGTATAACATATCCATTCATATAGCCTCTGTAGACTACCACACGGCGTTCGATTGCGTCGAAACATGGGCAATATTAAGATCCCTCGATAAGGGAATCGAGAATCGACTCCAGGTACTCAAACCTCATCAAGCAGATCTACGGAAAACGCGACCATCCAGGTGAAAATTGACGAAGATTCAAAAACAGAGTATATCCTAATCAAAAGAGGAGTGAGACAAGAAGACATAATCTCGCCGAAATTATTCACACTCGCCTTGGAGGATGTCTTCGAAAACTTATACTGGAATGAAAAGGGAATAAACATCGACGGAGTACACATTAATCATCTGCGATTTGTAGACGATATTATAGTCATCAGCAGTACTGCAGAAGACCTCACAAGCATTCTGAGAGAACTTCATCAAGAATCAGTAAAAGTCGGACTCGAAATGAACCTAACAAAGACAAAGATATTGAGTCCAGAAAATATCGACTTAACTATTAATAACCAGCAAATCGAAAAAGTATTACACTATATTTACTTGGGCCACAACATTCAATTGGGTAAAGAAAACCAAACTCTAGAGGTGTCGAAAAGAATAAGCTGATCCTGGGCCGCTTTTGGAGAATTAAGCTTCAAGTCCAGACAGTTCCCGATAAACCTTCGAAGGAAAGTATTCGAATCGTGTGTTCTGTCGGTCCTTACCTATGGCCTCGAAACATTGGCGTGCACTCGGAAAACATCGAATAGGCTACAAATCACACAGAGAGCTATGGAGAAGGCTATGCTTGCAATTACCCTCAGGGACAGAGATCGAAGCGAAGAGGTCCGGAAAAGAACTGGTATGATGGATGTGCTAGTGAGAGTAGTGCAACTTAAGTGGAGATGGGCCGGTCACATTGCGAGGCAAGACCTGGACAGATGGACAAAGAGAATCTCAACATGGCGCCCAAAAGAGACCAAACGGAGCGTGGGCAAACCTCAGACACTATGACGAGACAGTATACAAAAAAAAAACTGGATCCAAACTGCAACAAACAGGAAGACATGGAAATCCTTGAAAAAGGCCTACATCCAGGAGTTGATAAACGAAGGCTGAGGAGAAGAAGAAGAAGAATCTATCAGTTATGTCTGCGTCTATTGTCTACTAATCGTGGTTCTCTAGTGGAGAGAGCTAGAACGTTAACTAACTAGAATAAGCATTAGTGGGGTGGCGGCGTCATCGGTCTATATTTCTTTGAGAATGATGCTGGCCAGGCCATCACCGTCAAAGGCGAGCGTTATAGGTCGATGATTACCAACTTATTTTAGCCTGAATTGGAAAATATGGACACCAACGACATGTGGTTTCAACAGGACGGCGCTACGTGCCACACAGCTCTTGCCACATTAGACATTGCGCACGAGCGATTTGAGGGCATGATCACCTCACGTGGAGGTGATGTGAGCTGGCCACCGAAACCGTACGATTTGACCTCGTTAGATTTTTGCTGTGGGGTTTTCTTAAGTCGCATATCTATGAGAATAAGCAACAAACCACAGCGGCGCTCAAAGCCAACATAACTCATGCCATCGGTCA
Organism: Phosphuga atrata; assembly: GCA_944588485.1. NCBI lineage: Eukaryota > Metazoa > Arthropoda > Insecta > Coleoptera > Silphidae > Phosphuga > Phosphuga atrata. Next base: position 11,019,351 of record OX155895.1, on the reverse strand, counting down.
AATTCAGACTGATTTATGCGCCAGAGTCGTGGAAAATTGGACATTTGGGATTTTGGAATTGGACATTTTGCGCGCCACCCAGCGAAACCTCGGCTGACATATGCAGGATGTTATATTCCATACTTAATGGTATTGATAATCCTTTCAACAAAATAAAAAATGTCGATGATATCTCACACATACTTTGTTTTATTGAAATTTAAAGATAGGAAGCGCTTAATGAAAGACCCTATACAAAAATAGATGAAGCTATTGTTAAAAAAATATTTAAATTACGTTTAATAAATATCAGCAAAAAGAAATGAAGATGAAGTCATAGAAAATGGTGATGTTAATAAGAAAGAAACTGAAAGGAAAAAAATCATTGATTTTCCGCAACATTTTCCAAGATTAAAATAAATTCTACGAAAGAGCAACCTCTCGGAAACGAAATATCCCGAATTCAAAGCAGAAATATTAAATCTATTTCCACGAAAACATTTATAATACGTCCATATATGCAGAATAATCCGGCGTCCACTCTCCTCTCCCATCTCATCATTTATCTGCCCACATCTACTTTAATCCCCGAACCTTTTTTCGGAATTAAAACCTTTCATCTCCAAACACACAAAAAACATCTAAATAGTTTAAATACATTTAAGAAGGAGAAACATCTACCTGTTAACAAGAATCGCTTCGTTTGAGATTATTCCAGGTACTTATGTTGAATCCCCAAACAAAAAATCTCAAAAGATTTCTTACTACCTTATAACGCACAAATTAAATAAGCCGCATGATAATTATAACCCAAATAATAATAAATATTTGGTTTTATTTGGTTTGGTGTTAGAGGTTTAAAATCAAATTATGAAAATTTAGATGTTTTCATTAAAAACCTTGAATTAAATACTGATGTGATAGTATGCACAGAGACATAGAGTATCACAAGCTTTTTAATATTAAAGGTTATACATTTTATTATAACAGTGGTGATGTTAACAGAGCTGATGGTGTTGTCTTGTATGTCAAAGAATCTTTGTCACATTCTGTTATTATTGAAAGTGCAGGCATGTGTAAAATACTTTCTACTACAATAAAAATAAAAAATAATGCTGCTTTATCGAAAAAATTATGTTTCCATATATTTTACAGGTGTATTCTATATATTTTACAGGAATTTACAGGTGTAATGATGTAGATGTCTTGGCAGGTGATTTCAACATAAATATATTGGAATATAATACTAGTAATATAGTGGACACATTTCCTCGTACTATTTTAAATGAGGGTTATTTACACTTTTTTAGTGATCGTATCACGAGACCAAATATTAATGAGGGCTCCTGCATAAACAATATATTTGTTAAGTGGCCATAGTTTTTTACTATCATTACACAAATGTCGCCACAGACAATTATCCCATTTTTCTCTCTATAGACTCACAAAGTGAACAGAACAGAACAATAACTCTAGCTCTTAATTATGACAAATTAAATAAACTAAGCAATAATGTTGACTGGGCCTCTATACTGGATATGCGTGATCCAAATATAGCCACGGACTTGTTAACTAATAAAGTTAGAAATTTAATTGAAAATGCTATTTTTAAGAAAAAAAGAAATAATACACTTAACAAAAGCCAAACTCAAAAAAAATACAATGGATTACGTTTATTGTTAACAGTAATTGTAAGCACTATATGGATGTTCATTAATTAATTGATAATTATCTTTTATAGTTGATCAGGATATTGATTTTTTTTGGGAAAATAACAGGATTATATAGAACCCAGAAACTTTCTTAATGTAATTCAATGTCAGTCGTGTTGTTTGCCAGTGAAGTTGTTGTTTTTAAGAAATGTTTTTTATAGAAAGATTAGTTATACTAATGATGTCAACTTTGTTGCCGATATATATACAATGATTTCCTAGAAATTATAATCTTTGAAGAAAAGATACAAATGTTACTATTTAATAGTTATTGTAAGATTTTGAAAACTTATTAAACTTGTAAACAAATAAACTTGCAAATATGCTAGAAAACAGGTAAATGCTGATATAAAAGATTAGGAAAGAAAATGATGGCCATATATTAATTACAAATTAGGTAGGAATAGTAAAAAAGATCTTGAAATTGAATATCTGCAGTATAACGATAAGAAAATTACTGCTCCAAAAGATATTGCTGACAGTCTTGTTGATCATTTCGGAAACATTGGTCTTAAACTAGCAGAAACTATTGTGTTTGAAAATAATACTACAAATAAGGTCTCAAATAATTTTGAGTTTAATAATAAATCAATTTTAATTAGTCCCATTACTATATCTGAAACATTTAATACAAAACATGAACTAAAGGATAAGGCTGGTGGTAAGGATGAGATTATTACCATCGTAATTAAAAATATAACTCAACACATTTGTAAGCCTCTTGAACATTTTCTTAATCTATGTATTTCAGAAGGTACATGGCTAAAAGCACTAAATACTGCAATTGTAGTGGCTATATTTAAATCAGGAGATTGTCATCTACCTAACAACTATGGACCAATATCTTTCACCTCTAATTTGGCTTAGATTCTCGAAAAATTGATTGATAAAAGAATCTATGATTTTATTATAAAGAGTAACTTAATATCGTCGAAACAATTTGGTTTTCGAAAAAAAAGTTCAAGTGATCACGCAGTGCACACGCACTCATTACAAATTAGTAAGAAAACCTAACCTAACCTAGCTTTTCTAGATTTAGCTAAAGCTTTCGACTTGGTTAATCATTCCATTCTACTAGATAAATTAGAGAAATATGGTCTTAGAGGCAACAATTTAATTAAATGAATAGGATGGTTGCTACCGTTATTCCCTCGATAAACCCTCTGAATGAGCTAAGACTTTGATGAAACGTCGACTGGTCGCAAACTCGATGAAGCGATATACCCTATTGAACACCTCCTAGTACACTTCGTGACCACGTTAGAAATGAGTACTTACGGGTGAGATCAAGAGTCACGGAAGTTATTTACCAGGTGGCTAACCTCAAGTGCTGCACATGTGGCCCGCATGGCAGATAGGCGATGGACAAAAAGGCTGCTCGAGTGGAGACCAAGGGCTGACAAGAGAAACAGGGGAAGACATCTCACACATATCAAAAGAAAAACCACAAACTGGATGCAGAGCGCTCAAAATAGAGGACAGTGGGCAGAAATGGGGGAAACCTATATTCAGCAGTGGATGCAAAAGGTTGATTGATGATGATGATGACACCTCCAATTGGTAGAGAGTGGAAACATTATTATGTCTAAGTACATTATTAAGTCTAGAAAAATTATTATGTCGGCGTATGCGCGCCGGTATAAGCAAGCAATCTTAATTCAGAATAAGGTAGGGCCATCTCTGGTCCTGAGATCGAGAAATAGGCCTCAAAGGCGGAAGAGCCACTTGAACGGCCAACGGAAGGGGGATCAAGAAGGCCACGGGAAACCACCTGATTACTTATCCCTAGTTAATGATGATGACTGATAAATACAACGGCACCGAGTATGTGCGTCCCTTAAATGGGACAGAGGTGTCAAGGATCTCCCGATTAGCTAGGATCAAACTAGAAAACCTACACATAATAGCTACTGGGAACAACAGCAGTATGCATGAAGCACGAAAGGTGCATAACACCATCAAGGAAATGAGAAGGCTAAACATCGAAAGCCTGAGTATTAAATGAGATGGCCTGGATGCGGAAAATCAATAGTAGACGAACACACTAAATACTATTCGGGTGATATGGGAAGCGGAAACAGAAATGGGGTAACAATTATTTTCAACAAAGAATCTGCAAAAGCTGTAAACAATACCGTTTTTCACTCTGACAGAATTATCTTGACACAACTATTAACAAGTGATTACGCCCCAACATGTGATTACGAAGAAGAAGGTAGAGAAATTCCAAGAAGCAATAGCAGTTCTAAATATGACAAAAAGTAACGAAAAGGTAATTATCATGGGAGACATGAACGTAAAAGTGGGTGAAGGACGAGAGGGCGCGTACATCGGAAGACACTGACAGGGTGAAAGAAATGAAAGAGGAGGTAGGTTTGCTAGTTCTGTTTGGAAAAACAAGTAATAATTACAAACACTTTCTTCAAATTACCTAAAAGAAGATTATACACATGGTCATCGCCCGCACACACAAATAACAGAATAACAAGAAACCAAAATGATTACATCTGCATAAGCAAACGATACAGAAACGCAATAACTTCGGTAAAATCATTTCCAGGAGCAGAAGTAACCTCGGACCATAACATGTTGGCCGGAAAATTGAGCTTAAGGTTTAAGAAGACAACCAAAACAAAAAAGAACTCAAGAATAGACAGAGAGAAATGTAATTACTCAACACGTAGAGAAGCAATTCGAAAGGTTATGGATGAAGAAATTAACATGGTGTGAGGCGAAGAGCCCGAAAACATGTGGCAGAACTGTAAAGGCATAATATTAAAAGCAGAAGAAGAAAATCAAATGACAGACAACATGAAAAAAACGGCTAGACAAACATGGATGACAGCCGAAATCCTACAGATGATGGAAGAAAGAAAAAAATACAAAGGCACAAAAATAAGACAAAAGTCAGGGAAGCGAAAGCTGAATGGAATAGAAAAGAATGCGAAGAAATAGAGGGGTTCCAACGCAAATATGCCATGTTCCATCTACTATCTATTGGGATAACCAAAACCTGCACGCCTAGTGTCATAAAGGACAAACAGGGAAACGCGATCTTTGACATTGAAAAACAACTTGAGAGGTGGCAGGAATATATAGCTGAATTTTTTGATAACGACAGAGGAAACTTAATAGAAATAAAAGCACAAACTGGACCACCAATTATAAGCCAGGAAGTGGAAAGGGCGATCGGCCTTACAAAAACAAGGAAAGCGGCGGGGCCAGATGAAATATGCGTGGAGAAGCTGAATATAATGGGAGAGTCTAGCATCAAAACTTTGACCAAAGTATTCAATACAATCTATGATACTGGTGTAATATCAAAGGATTGGCTGCACTCAACCTTTGTTACCATTCCGAAGAAGGCATATGCAAACACATGCGGGGATCATCGCACTATACGCTTGATGAGCCACGCCCCCAAAGTGTTTCTGCGTATAATACATGGTAATTCAGATTTAGAAATTCGGATTTAGAAACGGGCACGCGCGAAGCTCTTTCTAGTACCCAAGTACTAGTGCAAAGATGTCGAGACGTAAATCATGATGTATACATCTGCGAAAGAGATTTCGAGAAGGCATTTGATAAGATCCAACACAACAAGATAATACAGATGCTAAAAGACACCGAAATAGACGGTGAGAAATATGTGAGGATAATAACGGCACTGTACTGACAACAACGAGCAAATGTACGTATAGAAATAAAACGTGGGGTAAGTCAAGGCTGCATACTTTCACCGTTGATTTTAAACCTGTATGCAGCACACATATGCAATGAGGCTTTAGAAAACTCTAATGATGGCGTGTTAATCAACGCAAGAATTATCATGAAACAACATCAGATACGCCGATGACACTCTTATCCTGACAAGCTCAGAAATTCAACTACAGAATGTAATGAACAGAATCTCTAAAAGTAGTGAAAGATATGGATTGAAACTGAACATCAACAAGACGAAATATATGATAGTGAGTAAGAGCAGGAGGCAAGATGCAGACATACTCGTAAAGGGTAATCAACTTAAAAGAGTAAAAAAATTGATATATCTGGGAAGCTTAATTAACGAAAAATGGAATCCCAGCGAAGAAATAAAGCGTAGAATAGCAATAGCGCGAACAACTCGTATCAGACTGAAACGAGCACTAGGTACCCTCGATTGATCAGTAGAGCTAAGAACTAAAATGCTCAAGTGCTACATATTCCCGGTGTTACTGTACGGGGTTGAATCCTGGACGATAACAGACACAGTAATGAAAAATGTCGAAGCATTTGGAATGTGGGCCTATCGGAGGTTATTGAAAGTCAGTTGCGTAGACAGAGTGACGAACGTAGTAATCCTACAAAGACTTAAATAAAACTAAGGAACTAGGGAACATCATCAAAAGTCGGAAACTCGAATATTTTGGACACGTTATGCGGCATCCGGAAAAAAATGGTCTACTGCATCTTATCATTTCGTGAAAGATAATGCGAAAAAGGAGTGTAGGACGAAGGACGACATCATGGTTAAAAAATCTAAGGACATGGTATGGCAAAACATCAGCCCAGCTGTTTCGTGCAGCAGTCGACAAAGTTAACATCATGAACTTATTAGACAACAGCATTGTCAAGAAAAATTTAAAAAAAACTTGTAAAAAATCTAACTTGTCAACGATCGAAGCGGTCACCACACTTAAAGAAAGACCGTTACTACGTGGTAATACTACGTGGTAATAATCAAATCAAATCAAATACATTCATTTATCCCCAGATATAAGTAATTTACATTTAGGACATGTCACAGAAATATAGCAAATAAAGTGAATACTAAATAGTTATAATTAAAAAAAATATATTGAAACTTAGTACATATATAGATCCTCCTATATACAAACAAATACACACACACATATATATATATATATATATATATATATATATATATATATATATATATATATATATATATATATATATATATTTGCAAATATACAGAAATTATGAATTTGAATAAAAGTCTTTTAAAGTATAGAAACATTTTCCAATTAAACATATTTTAAGTTTCCTTCTGAACACTTTTTTTCTTCTCGGATTGCAGTTGGTATACAATTGAAAATTTGTATGCCCAATCTGTTTGGTGCACTTTTGCATATAGTTAAGTTGCTTCTTATTGGTCTGAGATTATGGCAATATCTCGTATTGTGTTTATGTCCTCTTTGATGAAAAGTTTATTTTTGTTGTTAAATATGTGGCACGCCAGTTCCCATATGTATATGGAGGTTACTGTTAAAATGTTTAGTTTTTTAAAAAATGGTCTACATGATGTGAATACATTGATATTAGGTAAAGCTCTAATGACTCGCTTTTGCGACAGGAAAACCTTTTGTATAAGCGAAGAAGCTACCCATAGTAATATGCCATAGGTTAAAACCGACTGGATTTCGGCATGGTATACAGACAGAAGGGCCTCTTCGCCCACCGTTTGACGCACTTTTCTAATTAGGTAAGCATTGCTGTTTAATTTTCTGATACTATCCGTCATTATTTTCCACGTCAGGTGATCCTCTAAGTGGACGCCTAGAAACTTTACTACCTTGGTTCTCTTTAATCGAACTTTGCCAATCGGTGACATTGGAAAACCATATAGCTGGTCTTTGCCAAATTTAGATGTAGGTTATTTGCGCAAAACCACTTATGTAGCTGTTTTAGTGTTTTATTTGTTGCAAGTATAGTTTCTAGTTGAGAAGCCTCCGAGATTACGATGGTAGTGTCGTCAGCATACAAAGTGCAATGATTACCACCAATGTGTTGAACCAGATCACCCGTATATAAAGAAAATAATATGGGTGCTAGAATGCTTCGTTGCGGAACACCAATTTTTATATGTTTAGGTTTTGATAAACCTGTTATTCCTGCATAATTGACTTTGACATATTGTTGTCTATTGCTGAGATAAGACTGGAACCAGCGAACTGCCTTTACTCTAATACCATATGAATACAACTTTTCTAGCAATTTGTCGTGATCAACACAATCAAATGCTTTATTAAGGTCGCAGAAAATACCGACAGGACACTTTCCATCATCAACCTCATTGATAATATTTTCGTAGAACTCAGTTAAAGCAGTGGTCGTTGATTTATCTTTACAGAATACATGTTGTTGCTGTGGAATTAAAATGCATTTGAAAATAAATGGCATTATTCTGTATTCCATGCAATATTCTAAAATTTTGGACAGACATGACACTAACGAAATTGGTCTATAATTATTTCTATCAGTACTATATTCTTTTTTAAAAATGGGAATAATTGTTGAAATTTTTAAAATGTCTGGCACTTTTTCTGTAGAAAATGAGCAGTTAATAATATCAGTAATTGGCTAAATAACTTCATTGTGCAGTTCCTTGAGTAAACTACTTGAAATAGAATCCGGACAGCAACTAGATTTATGTTTTAGTTTTTTAAAATTAATAGACATTTCTGAAGTGCTAAATTCCTATATATATATATATATATATATATATATATATATATATATATATATATATATATATATATATAAAAATATATAGATTTGTCGTTAAACATTATGTGTTCATCAATTGGATCAACTAAGGGAATGTCTTTGATTATCAATTCAGGTGCGGTAATGAAATGTTCGTTCAGCAGCGATGCAACTGAGTCAGGATCTTTTATTAGATTATCTTGATCTTTTATGAAAACATGTTGCATAGATCTGACCTTATTATCCAATTCGTTAATCGTTTGCCATAGAGTTTTTTGTTTCTTTGATAACTTCTCTCTTATATTATTTTAGAAATTTCTTCTAGTTGTAAGCTGTAGACGCTGATGCATTTTTGTCTGTGCGATGTATATATCTTTTAATGCAGGATGTTGCTTTTGGATAACATACAGGTCTTTTAGCTGTTTAGTAGACCGTTTAACTTATGTTGTTATCCAAGATTTGGTTTTGATTTTGATTTTCCTAATTGGACAAAATTTGTTTATTTAACACTGCATCATTTGTATAAAGGCAGTTGCTTTATTATCACAGTCAGCTACATTGTATATATTTGTCCATGATTCTTTTCGTAAGGCTTTTTGTCGATTGGCTTTATTTTCTGCGCAGAAGTTTCGCGTAGCGGTACAATTGTTTTTGTTTGCCACCGTTTAAAGAATCACCTATCAATAAATAATTGTGGTCCGAAAATGTGCAGTCCTCTACAGTAATCGGAGTTGTAAAGTTTAGCTTCGTCAGTAAATTGTCAATAGTACTCGAAGATGATTTAGTAACCCTGGTTGGCACTTTAACTTTGGATTTCAGCCCATACGCTTGAAGTAGGTTTATTAGGTTTTCTTTTACTATAGATTCGTATTCAAAGTGTATATTGAAGTCACCTACAATAAGGATATCTTCATATTTCTGATATAATTGATACTGAGAGCTCGTTCTTGCGATGCGACTACTAATAGCTGTCTGGCTTCGAATCATGCGTGTTGTGTGCGGTGCTTCGGTTGTTTGTTTGTTTTGTTGGTCGTACATGAGTCTGGGGTGTCTGGGATTGCATTTTGAGGGTGGATATGATCGGTCGCCATGCTGGGGACAGTCTCAAGAATCGTCTTTCGTGTTCATGCAGTAGTCTCGTTTTTCTATCTCTATGGCTTCTCTGTATACTCGTGACATTTCGTGGATAATCTGTGCAACAGTCCTTGAATTTCTAAAGTCCATCCAGTGACCGGTGTTTGTGTGTTGGACAAGTGCCGATGAAACTTTGTCTCTGTGTCTGATTGAAACTACATGTTCTTGAATCCTAGCAGATATTTTTCTATTGGTACGTCCAATGTAGGTTCGTGCACATGTTCCGCAAGGTATTTCGTAAATTCCATGGGATTCTAACGGGATGGTGTCTTTAACGCTGCGTAGCATGGAGGATATTTTCTGGTTAGGTTTGAAAATAGTGTCGATGTTGTGTCTTTTAAGTATTCTGGCGATTTTGTCAGTTGATCCATGAACATATGGTAGGTATGCTGTGCTAACGGGTTTCTGGCGTTCTTCAGTTCTTTGGCTACTGTTCTCTGTACGACGGAAAGCTCTGGATATTAAGCTGTTTGGATATCCATTTGAAGAAAGAGCTTCTCGTAAGTTCCTCAATTCTTTCGGTAAGTTAAGCTGGTCGGCTAGTCTTTTGGATCGGGTGGTAAGAGTGTTGACTACAGATGCTAGTTGTTTGGGATGATGGTGCGAAGAAGCGTTCAGATATCTGTCTGTGTGGGTTGGTTTCCGGTACACAGTGTGGCTCAAAGTGCCGTCAGGTTTCTTCTGTACCAAAACATCCAAGAAAGGAAGTTGTAGATGCTTTTCTATCTCCATAGTGAATTTAATTTGGTCGTGTTGGGAGTTAAGATGGTTAAGGAATTTGTCCAGCTCTGGTCTGCCGTGGGGCCAGATTACAAATGTGTCGTCAACATATCTTAACCAGAGTGTAGGTTTAAGTGTGGCTGATGAAATTGCCTTTTCCTCAAAATCTGTAAGAAATATGTTGGCTATTACTGGGGATAGAGGTGAACCAATTGGTGCTCCTAGGACTTGTTTGTATATTTGACCATCGTACCTAAAGTATGTATTCTTTAAACAATGTTCTGCCAGATCTGATACATACTTTTCTGGTTTTAATTTTGATCTTATGATGTTTAAGGCCTCAGGGAGCGGTACTTTTGTGAATAAAGATACAATGTCAAAGCTCACAAGGAGGTGGCCTGGCTGGAGTTGGTGATTTTTCAGTATGTCTATGAAGTGTTCAGCATTGCGGACATAGGAATCACAATCTTCTGCGTATGGTTGAAAACATCCAAACCAACCAACACGAACGAAATCCAAACAAAACGACAGAAACTTGACAGCATCAGCCAAAATATCCTGATAACCCACATAGCTCTAACCACTACGCTACACCCTCTCCTCTGGCAACAGATAGACTTAATATCTAACAACAGAGCCGAACAGAATAGATTATTAATTACCAATAGACAGAAAGAAAAATACAACCTTCTCAGACGGAGGCAAAAACCTGCACCAAAACCACTCAACATCGACAAAGTGGTTTACAATCTTTCAGACCAGCCTCTAGACGAACCTACCAAAACCGTACTGGTCAAGGGTTTTAACTTTGCAATAGCACCAACTCGCCTTCCCAAAGAAGACATAATCACTGGTGTCGAGAATGCTATTTCACAACTCCCTGCCACATTAGCCGAGACAATAAGACAGGAAACATGCCACATTTTAAGATCTGCCAAACCACCGATAAGAAACATCTCATACGAGGAATTCAAAGCCCTCAAGGCGGGGGTCATCATATTAGGGGTGGATCTTGCATTCTTGTTAAAAATTATATTGATTATTTAATTAGGCTTGACTTAGAGCAAAAGAGTGTCAATTTTGATTTTGAGTGCAGTAGTATTGAAATACCAACCCAATCGGTTATTATCATTAATGTATATCGAGCACCAAATAGCAACATTCAAAATTTCTTCATAATTTTGGAAGACATATTACAGTCATGTAAATCAAAAAAGAAAAAAATTATTCTTTGTGGGGATCTCAACATTAATTTACTAGATTCCGACAACAACAATGTTATCGAGTTTAGAAACATATTAAAATCGTTCAATTTGATTCCTACAATTACAGAACCAACTCGCGTGACTGTAAATAGTGCCACTTTAATAGATAATATTTTTACCAACATTTCAGAATTCAATGCCTCTATTATAAACTTATCAATATCTGATCATTATGCACAACAAATGTCTTTTTGCACACCAAATCCATATAAAGAACATAAAACTCAATTTACAGAATATCGAAAAACTAATAAAGAAAAGTTGGAACTCATAAAAGATGCTCTTATGCAAGCAGACATATGTAATAAGTTAATAAATATCACTGATGTTAATACAGCGTACACGATATTCTTCAACCAGTTAAGCTACACATTTAATTTATTCTGTCCAAAGAAAAAATATAAACAAAAGGATAAAAATAACAAAAAATCGTGGATTTCAGATGAAATAAAACAAAAGAGCAGAATCAAAAGAGAAATGTATGACAATGGAGTGGACAAGGACATCTACAGTGCATTTTGTTCAGACCTAAAAAAGTTGATTAAAGAAGAAAAAATGGCATGCAATTCTAATTACATTTCTAATTCCACAAACAAAACTAAGGCAGTGTGGTCTGTTGTGAAGCAAGTTACGCAATCCAATGTGACCAAAAAAAATTTTAAACTTAAGGATATTTCTGTAAATAACAATTGGAGTGATTCAGAAATTCTTAATAATTTAAATAATTTTTTTATAAATGTATGTGATTCATTCAAGTTCGACAACCAAAACTATCAAAATTTTAAATTAAGATCCATACAAAACACACTTTTTCTTAGGCCGACTAATGATGGCGAAGTTATAAAGGTCATATCGAATTTAAAAAACACAAAATCTGTAGGTCCAGATGATATCCCTGTTATGTTATTAAAATATTGTGCTCCTGTTTTAGCGGGACCACTATCCATTATAATAAACCTATGTTTTTTGACAGGAAATTTCCCCAGCGCACTGAAAGACGCCTTTATATTACCCATACATAAAAACGGTAATAAGACTAAAATTGAAAATTATCGTCCTATCGCCCTACTTTCAAATATATCGAAAATATTCGAAAAAATCATTTATATTAGAATCACAACTTTCCTGGAACAAGAAAATCTATTAGCAACCGTACAAAACGGTTTCACGAAAGGTAGATCTACAACAAGGGCTATATTTCAGTTCGTTGAGGAAATTATCAACTCCTTGAATTCCGGTCAAAATATTGCTGGGATATTCTTGGACCTTTCCAAAGCATTCGATAGTATAGACCATTCAAAAATGCTTGTAAAGTTAGAGGAATATGGTTTCAGAGGGTCCAGTTACAGGCTCTTAAAATCATACCTCACAGATCGAAGACAATGTATTCGAGCACAGGATGAGTGCAATGGAGGTTTCAAGATGTCCCAGTACCAATATATAAAAAGAGTAGTCCCACAGGGAAGCACATTAGGTCCCTTACTTTTTTTATTATACATAAATGACCTTCCAGATAATATTATTTATAAAGTGGTAATGTTTGCTGACGATAACACACTGTCTGTTAAAGGTAAAAATCTGGTGGATTTGCAGCAAGAAATAATTAATGGTATGTCGGTCATGAAGTCATATTATTCACAGAATAATCTTAAATTAAATGTCAACAAAACCAAAATTATAAAATTCTCTGCTCATAGAGAGGAAAATATCGAATTCATCTTCAATGAAGAGACACTTACGTCGTCCTCGGATACAAAGTTTTTGGGTGTTATAATTGATAAAGGACTTAACTGGAAGGCCCATGTTAACTATATATCTCCAAAAATTAGTAGCTTCTGTTACGCATTGAGAATGTTATCTCAGTCGGTTGACGAATGTGCTAGTTTAACTGCATATTATGCATACATTGATTCAGTTATTCGGTATGGAATAATTTTTTGGGGAAATTCGGTCGATGCTCATCGAATATTTTTACTTCAAAAAAGAAGTATTAGAAGTATGTTCAACATGAAAATGACAGACTCATGTAAACCAATATTCCTTGAGAAGAGAATACTTACGTTACCCTCCATCTATATTTTAAATAGTGCCAGTTATGTAAAGGAGCATTATAAAATGTTTGAAAAACATGAATATACGCACGAATACAATACGCGCAAAAAATGTACTTGACGTCCTATAAAAACAAGTTCAACTTTAGTTCAAAAAAGTGCTGTTGGTGAGCTAATAAAAATCTACAATAAACTTCCGAGTTGTATTAAAGACATAAAGTGTGTTAAAATATTTAAACTCACCTTAAAAACGTTTTTGACTAAAAAGGCATACTATTCATTAAATGAATATTATTTTGAAAATTTTAATTAAATGTAATATTGCCTCTTGGTTTGTTACTTTTATATACACATTTTATACATTTTTTTTATACATTTTTTTTTCTTTTATAACATATTTTATTTGTATATTTATATTGACACGTTCTACACCGCAAGGTATTATTGAATAAAGATAATAATAGTATAGTAATAGCACTAAGGGAAAACAACAGCATTGTGGTCCTACCAGCTGACAAAGGAAATTGCTCTGTAGTCATGAACAGTGCTGACTATAAACAAAAAATGACCACAATCTTAGATGATCCAGCTTATCTGCCCAGTACAACGGACCCCACAGCCTATCTTGAGAAATCTACCAGACAAAAGATCCTAAGCTCTAGCATTGACAAGGAAACAATGAATTATCTTATACCAAGGGAGAAATCTTCACGGTGTCCCAAGATATATGGTTTGCCAAAGATCCACAAAGATGGAGCCCCACTACGACCAATAGTAAGCTCCGTTGGTTCACCGGTCCAATTTCTTGCGAAACATTTAGCAAAATGTTTACAACCATACATCGAAGATTGTCAATCCTATGTCCGCAATGCTGAACACTTCATAGACATACTGAAAAATCACCAACTCCAGCCCGGCCACCTCCTTGTAAGCTTTGACATTGTATCTTTATTCACAAAAGTACCGGTTCATGAGGCCTTAAACATCATAAGATCAAAATTAAAACCAGAAAAGTACGTATCAGATCTGGCAGAACATTGTTTAAAGAATACATACTTTAGGTACGGTGGTCAAATATACAAACAAGTCCTAGGAGCACCAATCCTGGGTTCACCTCTATCCCCAGTAATAGGCAACATATTTCTTACAGATTTTGAGGAAAAGGCAATCTCATCAGCCACACTTAAACCTACACTCTGGTTAAGATATGTTGACAACACATTTGTAATCTGGCCCCACGGCAGACCAGAGCTGGACAAATTCCTTACCCATCTTAACTCCCAACACGACCAAATTAAATTCACAATGGAGATAGAAAAGCATCAACGACTTCCTTTCTTGGATGTTTTGGTACAGAAGAGACCTGACGGCACCTTGAGTCACACTGTGTACCGGAAACCAACCCATATAGACAGATATCTGAACGCTCCTTCGCACCATCATCCCAAACAACTAGCATCTGTAGTAAACACTCTTACCACCCGATCAAAAAGACTAGCCGACCAGCTGAACTTACCGAAAGAATTGAGGAACTTACGAGAAGCTCTTTCTTCAAATGGATATCCAAACAGCTTAATATCCAGATATATATATATATATATATATATATATATATATATATATATATATATATATATATATATATATATATACTATACATTTGTAATTACTTTCTCACTGATGTAATACAGGGTGTTTCAAAGAGAATATACGAATTTCGCATGCATATATTTATTACACTTTAAGACATACGAATATGAAACTTTACACACATATTTACGAATCTCTCAAGTTTAGATTTCAGATGTTCAATATGTCCTCCATCAGCGACAAGAACAATATCACAACGATACTCAAATTCCTCCCATACTCGGGCAAGCATGTCCTTCATCACTGCTGTTATGGCAGTACGGATCTGGTTCTTCAACCCTTCCAGTTTCTGTGGGCGTGTTGCCACATAAACGTTGTCTTTAACGAAACCCCACAGGAAGAAGTCACAAGTTGTCCAATTCTTTAGTTTTACAAGTTTATTTTTTTAACTGTATTATTCCTTTTGTTTTTCTTAAAACTAATTTAGAAATTATTTAATTATTTCTAGATGTTTCCAACGATTTATAAAATCATTATAACTAATTACACATTTATTTTTAGTATTTGTTTGCCGTTGATTATGTTATAAGTGTGGGAGACTTTTTATGCCAGGAAACAAAACATATTTCGTTTTCATTGTTACACAACACTGTACTTTGTGTTTATACATACATTTTTTCACGACCAATCGCAGTGCTTTGTGTTTGCTTTACAAAATTGCATTTTATATTTTTATAAAAATTGCTATTGGAAGCTTAAAAAGAATATACACACATATGTTGTAGTTCGTATGCAATTTGCGATATAAATGGAGATTTTTTCACAAACGCCGAATTGTGCACACAATGTTTCATATTTCGCGTACTTCAACGAATATAAATATTTTTATTAAAAAATATATATGCATAGGTAAACTACAGCTGGGTGAAAGAGTAAAGGATATAATGTACGTTTTTTTTTTAAGTAAATTTTTTGTATGATATTTTTCTGAGTTTAGTTATTTACCAAATTGATTTTATAAATTCATTAAAATAAGTGAAAAATTATGTAGAATGTGTAAGTTTTTATATTTTATACACACAGCCTAGCAGGGCTGAGATGATTAAAATCATCTGATTTTAATCAGTGATTTAAATCTCTATTAAAATCAAGTGATTAAAAAAAAATTGTTGATTTAAATCAATATTTTTTTGAATGCAAAAAATCAACCAAAAGGTATGTCCACACTTGTGCGCTTTTCCTCTACTTCTTCCCTTTGTCTTGCGCTTTATCTTTCATTTCAACTTGCGCTTGTGGATGCAGTTTGATGCATGCTAAGAGGCATGCCTTAAGGTATGTCCACACTCGTCCAACTTTTGGTCGTCCAAAGTCTGTAACCGTGTCAATTGCTCGGTGGTCTAACATACGAAACGACCCTATCTAATATCTTTACAACAAGGAAAACTACCATAAGTTCTCTATCATAATGAACCTAAATATACAGTGCATAACTATAACTATACTTAATGTAGATTATATCACCGAATAACAAGGTACCAGGTTAACAAGCGATAACTATACAGTGCATAACTATAACTATACTTAATGTAGATTATATCACCGAATAACAAGGTACCAGGTTAACAAGCGATAACTATACAGTGCATAACTATAACTATACTTAATGTAGATTATATCACCGAATAACAAGGTACCAGGTTAACAAGCGATAACTATACAGTGCATAACTATAACTATACTTAATGTAGATTATATCACCGAATAACAAGGTACCAGGTTAACAAGCGAGATTAAAGAGGTAACCCTCCCAAACTATGAACTGGCAAGCTGTTTTCTCAGAATATATTCTACACATGATGGCAGCTCGATATTCGTAATAAATAGAATAAAATCTGAACCACTGGACAGCATAATCCAACTATCGATAGAAAAACAAAAAGAAATGGCGGCCCTCAAACTAAAAGAAACGGAGCTAGGAGTAATATGTGCATAAAGACATCCAGCTAGCGAACAACTTCATAACAAAAGTCGACTTGGTTTTATAATATTCGGTATGAGTGGATTATAATATTGTAATATAAATTTCTGAAATAATACAAGCAAAAGCTAATAGACTTGCTAATCAGTTATAACTTGCATGCTGTATTTCAGGAACCTTCTCGTGTATCTCCTATATTCTTCTCTTCAACCTGTATTGACAGCCATCACAATATATGTAACAATATATAAACTAGAGATAAACAACCATTTCAGAACTAGAATCCTGCAACGCATAACTAATGCCACAGACAAAAGTAAAGAGATATGGATTATAATCAACAGCCATACGAAAAAGCCAGCAAGAAAGGAATATGCGGAAAGTGTTTTCGAGGGTAGCTAGGAGGGTCGTTACGTTTGAAAGGAAAGTGTATGGAATGGGTAATGAAAGGTTTGTAAAGGAAGTGCTGAGAGTTGTAAGAATGGAAGGTTTGGGTATACATAAGGGCACAACATGGGGGCGCCAAAGTAAGAAGCTGAACGAAAGCTGTGGCTGGGCATATGAGGAACTCGAGAGAATGTTTGGGAATGGAAGGAAGGTGGAAGAATTGGTGTGTGAAAGGTTAGTCGAGGTGGAGATGCAGTGTCGTCAGAGGAAGATCGAGGGGAGTAAGTTCCTCCCAGAATAGGGGAGCGTACAAGTGTTCCAAAGGCTTCCGTTGTACCTGAAAGGAGCTAGGCTACCGCAGGCATTCATTGCTCGACACAGGTGCGGGTCAGAGGAAAAAGGCAGGAGTTACTGGATGGGCACTCGCTTTAAGCTGTGTGGCATATGTGGGGAAGCTAATGGCATGTGGGCACGAAGCGCGCTTCATTCCTTACCTCCCGTAACCTAACCTAATGCTAACCTAACATAATGCTAATCCAACTAACCCAATGAGATTAAAGCTGTTTAACGCTGATTCAAAGCTGTTTAAAGCTCATTGAAAGCTGTTTAAAGCTGATTGAGGTTACATAGACCTAACACCCTGTTTAGCGTGGGGTTACATAGACCTCACACCCTGTTTAGCGTGGGGTTACATAGACCTCACACCCTGTTTAGCGTGGGGTTACATAGGCCTCACACCCCTGTTTAGCATGATGAACAGTGGATGCAAGTAGATGAAAAGTGGATGCAAGTAGATGAAAAGTGGATGCAAGTAGATGAAAAGTGGATGCAAGTAGATGAAAAGTGGATGCAAGTAGATGAAAAGTGGATGCAAGTAGATGAAAAGTGGATGCCAGAAAATTTAACTCTTTGGTATTTATATAAATGAAAAAAATTAATACGAACTGGGTCACAGACAAGTTTAAGAAATTTCGTTTTACACATTGGAAATTATTCGGATAAATATCATAGGTAATATGTGGTCTGTATAGTCTTGTTCGTTCTTGTTCGACCTTGTTCGGTATTGTCCCTGATCTTGTCCAGTCTAAAACCAATAATCTCATTTAAATCAATTCGTAATATGTTTGCAATCAATTATGTATGCATACACGATTCTCCGCTACCCGCCCGCAACTCATTTTGAATTTTCCCCGCTTGTCTGTCTAATCTAGTCTGTCTAGTCTAGTCCCTCTATTCTTGCCTGGTGTTATCAGCACTAGACGTCCGGTCGCGCCTAATCGACTATCGATAAATCAAAATCTTAATATCCTTATTAAATTAAACACGGGATAATTTTAAGAAATTAATTAGACCGCGCTTTATAATTTATTAGTTCCTCATGCGTTTACAGACAGATTGAGACAGGATTGTTATCAGTGCTAGACGCTCGGTCCTATTTAGTCTGTCTAGTTTCGTCTCTCTATTCTTGTCTGTCTAGTCTTGTATATCTAGTCTTGTCTATCTAGTCTTGTCTATCTAGTCTTGTCTATCTAGTCTTGTCTTATTCATTACATATAAATTGAGGCACAAGGCCAACCGTAATTATTTATTCGTTAATCGTCCAATCAGCATCGAGATAATTACTTTAGCAATATCTACCGCGGCGGATGACGTCATCTACTGAGGGGGAGGGGGTCGGGCGGTATCTCCCTTAGGGCACATGCTAGAGCCGCTCTGACACTAGATTTGATTTTTCTCGTCAAATGGATTAGTCTAGTCCGTCTAGTCTAGTCCGTCTAGTCTTGTCCATATAGTCTTGTCCGTGTAGTCTTGTCTCTCTAGTCTTGTCGGATATCAAGTGTGATAAAGGGGTAATACCAACCTAAACGGACCCTTGATTATCTGGTTACAAAAAGTGATACCAACCTAACGAACCCTTGATTATCTGGATACAAAAAGTGATACCAACCTAACGGACCCTTGATTATCTGGTTACAAAAAGTGGTACCAATCTAACGAACCCTTGATTATCTGGTTACAAAAAGTGGAATCTGGTTACAAAAAGTGGAATCTGGTTACAAAATGTGAATTTAGACCCCTATGTAAATCCTTATGGGATTTTGGGCCAGAACTGTCCTAGCTGTAAGCAAATAGTGGATTGGAAGAACACACAGTCGCAAGAAGAGTCTCAAACTTGCGGTCCCCCAAGGTTCAATATTGGGTCCCATATTGTTGGTTATCTGTATAAGCGACTTGCCAGTCAATGTCAACACCTACAGGGCATGCATATTTACGTATGACACATCATTTATCAATATCGATAACGTCAGAAACATCCTCATGATCGAGAGAATGTTTGGGAATTAAAAGAAAGTGGAAGATTTGGTATGTGAAAGATTAGCCGAGGTGGAGCTGCAGTGTTGTCAGGGGAAGATCGAGGGGAGTAAGTTCCTCCCAGAATACGGGAGCGTACAAGTGTTCCAAAGGCTTCCGTTGCACCTCAAAGGACGAATAGGTAAACGTGCATATAGGTAAACTCCCTATATAGGTAAACGATCATTAATTGTAAATACCTTCTTCGTCAATTCCTCGTAATTCTTCTTTGTATTTATCTACATGGACTTGGTTCTGGCGATGTTTATGTTCAAACCAATCTTTTCTGCTTGCATTGAGAATGCCGAAAAATTTTCTGGGACGGCCTGGTAGTTATGCCCTAGCAGGCAGATATCGTGTGTATATTCACACACTGTATGACACACTGACACACAGTGACACAGTGTGTCACTGTGCTGTGTGTCAGCACAGTGACACACACTCTAAGTCACTGTGCAGTGAGTTTAAAGTCCAGCGTGTACCTTTAGAGTTATTAATTTACTCTAGGACGTGGTCTAGAGTTATGTTGAAAGCAGGGGCGATAGCACGCATCCCTGTCTTACTCCAGTTTTTTTTATGATGAAACTTTCGCTGTCTCTCCCTTCATGAGATACACAACAGTTTGCTTTCTGCAGCGCCTTTGACTTTTGCGATTAGATTTTGGGGGACGTTTTTGATTTCTAAGACCTCTCATTACGCATCATACGATATATTGTCAAAAGATCGAGCAAAAACCACAAAGATAATTATAAGTGCGGCGTAGATGTGGTCAATGCACGACTTTGCTGTTCTAAAACCAGCTTGGTTGGGCCTTAGGTCTATTTTCTTCGACATTCTAGTTTCAGTAATGCCTGCTAGGATTTTGTTTAGCATTTAATATTTTTCCTCCTTCTTATTGCCCTTCTTGAGAAGTTTGATGATTCTTCCCTCTTTAAGACCTTCCGGGATTTTTTTAGTCACCCATATTTCCCGTATAGATTTAGGAGATAGGTAACATATATGTTTTGCTGCCGCAAAATGCCGCAGGCATTAATTGCTCGACACAGGTGTGGCTGAAAGTAAAAAGGCAGGAGGTACTGGATGGGCACTCGCTTTAAGCTGTGTGGCATATGTGGCGAAGCTAGTGATATGTGAGCACATTGGGCACAAAACTGTGAAGGATGTCAGTGATGTCATTCAGCTTTAGATGATGCTCACAAATGGATAGATGCAAATGGCTTAGTACTCAACACTAAAAAGAAAACGGAACAAATAATATTTACTACTCAACATATGATCGAACAAAATGAAGTTACTCTTCTGGGATACCATTTAGACAGCTCCCTAACATGGAAACAACACATGAATCACATACTCTTGGCGTCAAATCTCGGCATCAATACTTACCATTAAAAGAATTAGTTTTATAGTACAGCATAATCTCGATAATCCGGCAAATATGGGACCAGACAACCGCCGGATTATCAAAAAATCCGGATTACAATTTTACATATTTCATGTACAATTGTATTTCAGAAAGAATAAAATATGTATATAATAAGGTAAACGTGTACATACAAAAAAATATGTACAACATTAAAACAGATAGGCCGCGGTCCGAATTGCGCTCACAGCGTTCACAGCATACCAATGTTCGGTCCGATTCGTGCTTTCGACGCTCACCGTTAGCGCTGCAAACGTTATGACGTCAGAAGTGACGTCATGCTAAGACGTTCACGGTGCTCGCGGATCGGACGGTCAGCACTGTACTCCTTGACATAACCTATCCTACATAACGAGTGGTCCGAATTACTGGTACTGCGAACAGCCGTTAAGCGCGCTCATTAAATCGGACCGTATATTCACACTTTATACGTAGTAAGAAGCACTGTGAGCGCAATTCGGACCGCGGCCATAGTAAGACAATTGTGGAGTAGAGTTAGCTTAGTCGGAATCGGCAATCAACTTTTCAGAGTTAAAGAAGGGTGTGTTGGCCACACCTATTTCCAAGAACACTGGATAGTGTTGTTTTTGCCACTATTTCTTCTGTGCGCGAGGTTTATATCCGGTGTGGGGCGGCGTAAAGAAAAGACTCGTGTTCCTCAGAGCGCAGGATTACTGAACGTGTCCGATTAACCAACCGCCGGATTATCAAGATTATACTGTATACGAAGCAGCTGCGAAGCTCACCTACTATGTACCAGGGGTGTTATGGAGCTCCGTAACCGTAACCGAAACTATCGGATATCCGAAATAAAAATGTATCCGTAGCCGTAACCGAAACTGATATAAAAGTTTCGAATAATTTCGGATAATTTTGATTGCTTTGTTGTAATAATTCCTATAAAGCTATTTCAAAATCTAATAGAAAATATATACCTAATAGACAATAAGGAATAATGTAGTTTTGTTTATTATAATTATGATTTTGCATTTTTACGTAGATAAAACGTAAAAATAATAATTACGTATATATCTTGTATGACATATAATTGTAGTACCTACTTATATTGTAGTACTTACTTGTATGACATATGATTGTAGGTAGTACAAATAATAAATAAAATAAAATCAAATTATTTACAAATTAGTATTCTACTTTTAAAATTTCTTCTGATATCCGTAACCGAAACTATCCGAAACTAACGGATAATCCGAAAAAATTTCATATCCGTAACCGTATCCGAAACCGGTATAATATTATTCCTATATCCGTATCCGGATCCAGATCCGAAATTTCATATCCATAACATCCCTGCTATGTACACTTCCAAAGTGTGGCAACAAATGAACTTTTGCTGTGGGGAGGGCTCCGCTACATCAAGACGAATATTTCTTCTACAAAAACGAGCTGTTCGAGCGATTGTAGGAGCACATGCAACTGATAGTTGCGGACCGATATTCAAGAAACTGAATATACTTCCCATAAACGCGTGTTAAATGCTCATCGGCCAACATATATACACTTAAGTGGCCCATACCCTATACAACTTCTTGTATAACCAATTCGTTCAACGTGTTGTAACTGTAGGCCATACATTGTCATACTACGTCTTCCAACATTAGTTTTGAGGTGAAATTTGATTTGCACGGATCTTGTGCTTCAACAATATTTCTTTTTTACTTACCTACTTTATTCTTGTATATATATATTTCATTTAATATATTTTTATATAATTCGGAATGGAAGAAGATCACTTAATTCATCAAAATACCATAATGTTGGCTCATATACGTCGTCAATTCCCGCACCAGATCTTTCACTTTCTTACATCTTTTTCAGTTGTATTCTATAACAAGTCCTCATATTGTTTATTCTTTTTTTTTGCATCATCTAAAGATGCATTTTCAACAATTCCATCATCCTTTAAATTAATTAAAAGCGTTTGACATGCTTTATTACGTTTGGTTTTATCTTTATACTGTACACTTTTTATTTGCCAATTTTCAGGTGTCATTTCAGGTTTCAGGTATTCAGCTTCGGTATACTTGTATAAAAGTTTTCCACTTTTCATTCTCAGTTATATTTACCATTATTTTAATGACATGGCAATAATTAGTTTTGAAAACCTCAAAGAATATGCGTCCAAAAACTAGAAACACATTTTAAATTCAACGATGAGAACAAGACAAGGTCAAATGGAAACTGATGTTGGTGGTGAAGTTGTACAAGTGTCCAATACACTGTCAGACAGGTTAGCCAATATTACCATTCCAACCAAAATCTGGTTGTACAACCTACACATACACTGTCCAACTTTTCGTACAACCGAACCAAGTTGTACAACCAGCTGTATAGTGTATGGGCCGCTTTATTGAGGAACCAAGTTGTACAACAAACTCCCTGTCAAAATCAAATCGCTAAATAACAAAAACTTCAAAAACAAACTAAAATCATTTATGTGAGAGTCAGTTTTTTACTTGATCGTCAAGATTTACATAATAGCAGGATTGTGTGAATCCTGCCCTAAGAATTGTGTAAAAATGTGTAAAATACCAACAAATTGTGTTACTCAAATTGTATTATATTTGCTCTATGTAAATTCAAATGACATGCCTTGTAACTATTGAAGGTGAAATAAATACTATTATTATTAAATATTATTATAATTGACTATTAAAAAATTACGATTATTATTTTCTTAAAAATCTTTAAAATTTAATCATTTGAATTCATTGTGAAATTTCATTAATTGGATGGAAATTTATGACTAATAGTGAACATACATTCAAGTGTTTAACATGTACTTAATTTAAAAATAAATTTAGATTATATAAAAACAAAGAGCTAAAAATCCCAATACGATAAAAAATCTTTCCAGAGTCTCGTCGAGTTCATTAAATTCTATTGGAGCTTAGGCATGTTTGTGTTTTCTGGGACGGAAGTCGTTTGAAAAGAAAGCCGACGATCTCGTTTTCCTAGATATCGTCGCACAAACAAAGAGACTTCGGACTCAAGTGTGTTAAACAGAGAGAGCCCGAAAAAAAAACTCGCTAATTACATTTTCATCATCCCATAAAGAAATTATGCACTCCATCATTATGCAATTAAAACAACAAACAATTTATGATTGTTTTGTTGTGCTTATTTATTCGCACCGGAAATCATTAAATTTTTTTCTTTCGTAAAACCGTCTAGATTAGCGACTTTATTTATGTTCTTTATCTTATCTTCTAATTTCAATTTTTGATTTCTTAATATACATACTTTAAGATAATTTGATATAATCAATTAATGTTTAAAACATTCCACTTTTTGAGTATTGTTTTGTTATTAAATAAATCTTCAAACAGAATTTCAAGTTAAACTCAGTCTGTTAAATGCCCGCTCCACACTCTCGCGGGGTAACTTCGGCGACGATCCTCGCCGAAGTTGTTCGAGGCGAGGAACTAGACGGAGGAGGCATCTACACTCTCGCCTTACTTCGCGAGGACCTCAGTCAGTGTTGCCAACTAGAATTTTGAAAAAGTCGCAGGCCAGAGTAGAAAATTACGTAGAATTAGCAAAATTTGGGTTTGAGAAGTACGTAGATCTACGTACTTTTTTATAGTGATATACCTGCGATACTTTAAACTTGGAGTATATAGGTATATAGGTTCTGTATACTTATCCAAAACCCTTTTACATCCACCACATTTCAAGTCACATTTAAATGAAATACAATAAAAATAGTAGTCCCCTTTCTGCATTTTTAACCGAACCCATGGGCGTAGGCAAGGGGGTTTTAGGGTACAAACCCCTCATCATCACCTAATCTGAAATCGGGAAGCAGTCTGCAATAATTAAAATTCAAAATAGCCGCGTTTACTTTTTAACTTTATTTTCCTAGCGAGTCGAACGCCCTACCGCGTTTCAATGGGCGAATTAAAGAAGAACCTTAGCAGAGAACCCCAGCACTTTTATTATGATCGACCTAACGCGTATTATAAACTTTTTCTCGCGAAAGAAAAGAAAATATTCTCATTTTCTGCCTAATGCGATGTTATTTTACAAATTTGTCCATTTGATAGAAAATACGTAGATTCTGAGACTAAGTTCGGTTCAAGTAGGTTCGCAGAAAAGGCCTAAAGTACGTAGATCTACGTCAAAAGATGTAGAGTTGGCAACGCTGACCTCATTACCATGACTGACACCGAACAGGTGGTAGCTGCTGCTGCAAGTATTTGTGTGTATAATATATAGGAAAGGACGAGTAAACACGAGAGTGTGGACGTGATACTCTCCCTTCCTCATACTCGCGCCTCGTGTCCTTTGGTTTGACTCGGGTACGAAAAACCGCTTCATGAAGCGAAGTTAGCCAAGGCGAGGCGAGGAATCACAAGGCGGACCGAGTAACCTGACCACACTCTCGTTCCTCGCTCAACTCCGTGCTACTTCGCGAGAGTGTGGAGCGGGCAAAATATTTATATACCAATAGATACAATATATTTATAAAGGTCGCAGTACAAAAGTCGTCAGCTATATATTCTAATGCTCGAAGTATAGTAAAATTAGAGCAAGGTAATAAATAGATAAAATAGATAAAACATCTTGAAAGTTGTTGTCGTATTAGACTTCGTTTTTGTTTGGTAAACATATATTGAAATACTATTCTAGCAAAATCGATCATTTGATCAATTTTGCTGTATCGTCTAAAACAGAAGCTACTAAACTAACGCCTTAACCTTATACATATAACAAACCCATGAAAAAAAATCTTTGTAAAGGGTTTTTCAATAGGGACATAACACTTTTGTTTTGTATTGTGGAACACAACCTCCAAACTTTTTTATGATCTATCAAAGTAAAAACGTCAGTTAAGCCTTATATGTGTATCATGGTAAAGTTCACGAACGAACAACGTTTGGAAATCGTTAAAACTTCTACCGAAATTCTGAGTCGGTAGTTACAATTTTCGGTAGTTACAATTATACCTACTTAAATGAAAAGAAAAAAAAAACAGAAACATTATTTTTTTCAACAATAGTTGAAAAACTTATTAATCTTTTTTTTTTCATTATTATATATTTAAATATTTGAACAATTTAAAAATTTAAAACTTATGTGTTTTGAGGTTGATGTTGAAATTGTGTTCGTTTCAAAATTTATATTTTCTTTGTTCTGAATTTCAATTGGCACTGGATTTATTTGTATATTTTTTTTAAGTAGACGGTCTGTTTGATATAGTATCTGCAATTTGCTGGCCGATTCGCTTTTTGTTGTGGACCGAGTCTTCACCGTAGCCTTCAGCGACTGTATTAGATTTCCATCCTCCATGTCTCTTAAGGGTCAGCAGATCGGCACCAGAATCAGCTAACAGAGTAGCTGATGTTCTTCTGAACGTATGTCCAGTATAAGACTTAGGATCTTTCAAATTTAAATATGCTGCTACTGTTTTAGGCATACTGCCAAAAGTATTGATGCCAATGACTTGTTTAGTACTTTTTCCGTTTCGATAATTTGTGAAAAATCTTGTTGTGGTCATGTTGGCAGGACACAATATGGCATACTTTTTATATATATGGTAAAAATCATCCGTAACTACAAATGATCTCGGCTTATCATTTTTAGTTTTTGGAATTTTTACCAAAAGCATGTTATCTTTAACTTCTATATCGTTCACAGTTAAGTTACACAGCTCATGACGCCTACATGCACCTTGTACCCCAAAAATTAAAGCTACCTAAAATTAAATACATGTAAATATATGTGTGTATTTATTTATATATTGTATTGAAATTATTAGAAAATTTATTAACTAACCTTCACAGCCAGGAATTGATTGTCTGGAGCTTCTCGAAGAAATTGATTAATTTGTTCAGCACTTAGTGTTTGAGCTTTCTTGTATGTATAACCTTTATTTTTTTTAAAAAGCAATTAAACTCGAATAATTACAAATATTAATTCTGTGCTTGATGTGAATCAAGCTTCGCCGCATCGAATAAGTTCCCCACAAACTTGACGGCTTATGAGTTTTGGCCAATTCATTGAAGTATGATAAAACTATCGATTCAGAAAAACTTTTAATTTTTTTTATTGATCGCCATTTCATGAATTTTTCGCAGCTTCATATCTACTTCTGGATTTTTTCAGTCGCAATTTGTTTGAATTCAGGCGGTGTAGAATCATTTTCTGAATCTGAACTCTCTATTTGACAACTCATAATGACAATAAATTATACATCATAACCACAAATTTCTATTATTGTTATTTTTGATGCGTCATTTGAAAAACATTTGAGATGTCATTTTGTTTCACACGGTTGTCGTTTCTACATGTGTTGACAAAAAGTATCCGGGTAATGTGATGACAACAGTGTTACACTAACGAAATTATTGTATATGTATGATAATTATCTTATGATTGGCAACGCTGCATGTCACACATGTTCACAAATCCAGTGCGGAAAGTAAACTTTCCGCCCTAAATCTAGGGCGGAAAGTAAATTTTCTGCTCTAGATTTGCAAACAGTCATTTTCTGACCTAAAAAATGGCCTGTAAAATAGTACTTTCTGTGCATAAGTAATAAAAAAATTGTTTACATGCGCATATATTACATGCGTACCCGAATACAATACCTGCACTAACTACACTGAGCTCTTACCCCACCGTAGGTGGAAGGATGACAACCAATAAGAACATTTCATATTTGAAAAGACCTAACATGCCGCTTGCATCTTTAAAAGTGCCTTAAAATGCCGCTTGCACCTTTGAAAGGCCCTAGCATGCTGCCGGCATCTGTGATAGGCCCTAGAATTTCGCCGCCGATGCGTCTTTGAACAGACCAATAGGAATAATAAAGAAAGCAAGAGATGCGCGCGGCTTATGTGGCGATTTGGCCGCGCAAAAACAAAAACGTTTGCGGATAAAACGCGGAAAATTCCGGTCCATTTATTTCCTCAAAATAATTATTTTTAGGGTGGGTCCCGCTAACTTTCTGTTAAGTTAGCGGGACCCCATTTTCCCGGGAAATGGGAAGTGCGGGAATATATTTTTTACAATCGTTTGCGGATAAAAAGCGGATTATTATGTGCCGTCGCGGATTTTTTTTTTCCTTGTTGGTCCTGCCAACTTAACAGAGGTCAAGAAATTGCGGCTTGTCCTCACTAGCGCGTGTATTCTTGATATATAATTTTACTTTCAACGTTGCTAGATTTCTAGTGAATATTTAAGTATTTTCGTTGTTTTATAATAAAAAATTCGATATAACTGAAGAATTTTCAGTATCCTATAAAATACTTTAATTCAAAATAATTTTACTCCAGAAAGAGAGAAAAAAAAACATATATAATACGATAGATTTGGGGGCGCCCCCCAAATCTATCGTTATTAACTATAACATATCATAGGTGAGCGATGAGACAAATAAGTTTGAGAAACACTGAGTTAGAAGACAAAACAACTTTTCCAATGGTAACTTTTAGACTTCTTCAAAACTTCCATAAGCGCATCAAAAAATATCAGCTCAGATTGTTGTATTTTGCATGGGAATGACTTCCAAAAGTTCTTCACTTACTTTTAACTTAACATCGCAGCCGCGAATAAAAACGGCTAGCTAAGCAACAGAGTAGGCTTGAAATGTTGATATTATTAAGTTATGCTGATTTTTCAAATTCTCGGCTATTTCATGAACTGTTTGCTACAGAATATCGACTTAAACTTACACTTTTAAATTTTTTTATTTGTGCTGTATGATATAATACTTCCGCCACTTATAAAAAAAAATAAAAAGGTCTCCGCGGGCCGCAGTCTATGTATTTTCGGGCCGCATGCGGCCCGCGGGCCGCGTTTTTGACATGCCTGCTTTAGACACTTATTTTTACTTTAATTAAGTATTTCATGTTAAATGTAGTCCAATAAATGTAATTATATGTCGGTGACCGCATGTATGGTTGTATTGTTCAAATTAACATTTATGAATGAAGAATGCGCAGTTAGCAGAATCGAGGTCCGCTGATCACTGTTTTGTCATTAATATAAACGTGGAAATTAAAAGAACTGGAAATAAAACGTGAAAAGAAAAATTATATTGACGTTATCTCTGTGGATGCTCCATGCTTTTATTTATAGTCAACACGCAAAAAACAAACCGTATGTGCCGGCGTATAGGACTCACTTTTTTCTTTGAAAATATGTCTGTAAAACAGGGGTGCGTCTTATACGTCGATACGGCATCTTATACATCGTTACTCAGTTTTTGATTACATTGATTTCTGGAAATTTCCTCTATTCGGAGTTATGCGATTTTTTCTTGTGTCCTTGCGAAGTGTGGGAATATTACAGTTACGTCGAATTCCGTCTCATCGACTATCACAGCTGGGTGCTGGCTTTCCAATTTTTCTAAACGACTTTTAATTTTGTAATTTCTACTATTCAATTTTCTCATTTTTTTTGGCAAGTTATGGCTCAAAAACAACGTCGGCATGGCTATAACATAGATTACAAGCTATGTGTAATTTTGTATGTTAAAAAACATGGAAACAGGGCTGCAAAGAAGCATTTCGGGCTACCCCCAACTGAGAAAATGGTAAGAACTTGGAGGAATCAGGAAGAGGATCTAAAGAAAGGCAACTCACAGTACACATAATCTACGAAGAAAAACTGCAAAATGGCCAAAACATGAGGCAGAGTTGAATACTTAGATTTTAGACAACAGAAAGCGGGACCTGTGTCTAGAAAATGATTATTCATCAAGCGAAAGCGATAGCAACTAATAGAAAGATTTTACTGGATCGACATCATGGTGTATGGTTTATTTATTTAATTTATTTATTTAAACCAGATAATTACATGATTTACATTGTAATTCCTACAGAGGTATTTGTAAATGCCTGTACATAGGCCTGGCTACATAAAAGAAAAAAATAACTTGAAAACATTTAAACATCAACAGTAACACATCAACAGTAATAATAGATTATATCACAAATTAAAAAAAAAATATATATATATATATATATATATATATATATAATAATAATAATTAAATCTCTAGATTGAAAACATATTTTTAAACCGATCATTTTAAATATTTAATCTTGCCCAGTTTTTTAATTTATTCTTTATACTAACTCTATTAACACGCATACCTTTCAATTCCACTGGGAGTGAATTGTAAGTCATTGTCGCCGTAAAAACTGTTCTTCTTACCAATTTCTAAGTTAACCTTAGGTAACAAAATACTCTTAATCCTCGTATTACTAAGTGATTGTACATGTAAATTTAGCAAATGCCTGTAATGATATTCAGTTGACTCCAATATGTATGTTTGTTCTATGTTTAGTGGGGTCAGTATAGTCTCGTAATTATTTGTTTTATTTATTATTTTTACTATTTTATATTGCAAATTCTGTAATATATTTAAATGACTGTTATAGGCAATGCCCCAGCCAATTATACCATAATTAATGTGGCTGTGAAAAAGACAATAATAAATTTTCAAGAGGTTATTTTTGGTCATAAACCTGGAGAGTTTCGCAAAGACAAAGGTTAGATATTTTGTTTTTTTTACTATACTTTCAATATGGCTTATCCATTTCATATTGTAGTCGAATATAACACCAAGGTATTTGAAAGTTATAACTCTTTTTAACTGATAGTCCTCGATTCTTATATTTATTTGTTTAGGAACACTGTCCTCTTTGTTTCCAAAAGTCATGAAGACTGTTCTTTGTAGATTTAGTGACAATCTATTTAAAGCTAGCCATACTGAGACCCTATCAAGGTAATTATTCATGGTATCGCGTGCAAGGCACCACGAATCTTCTACTGAGAGTACCACTGTATCATCTGCCTAAGAAATTATAGAGTCATCCGGCATTTCACTTAGTAGATCATTGACATATAATACAAAGAGTATAGGACCTAAAATAGTGCCTTGTGGTACCCCTGTAGTAACTTTCTGATATATGTATGTACTGTATATATTCTTCTTCTTCTTTAATCCATAGCCGGCGCATGAAGAGGTGGTCGACCTCGTAGCCAGTACGCTGCTGTTGGTGCCGCTAGATTCCGTGCTCCATTCACTATACGCTTCCATGCTAATCGATCAGTTGCAACGGTTCTTGCCTCAGCTGTTGTTATTCGCTGGTTTTTTAAATCGTTCTCTACGTGTTTCAACCATATGGTCTTCGGTGCTTGTTTTTGTGTTCTCCAATCAAGAGGCCGTTTTTTCCATAGGAGTTTGTGCGGTACTCGATTGTCGCCCATCCTACAGATGTGGCCGAACCATCGTAATCGGCGTTTTTGAATTTCCTCAACAATCGGTGTCTGTTGGTCGTACCTTTCTCTGATTGTCTCATTTCGGAGGTGGTTGAGGAGTGAGACGCAGAGAATCTGTCTCAGGCATCGCATTTGGAAGGCCTCGAGCTTGTTAAGGTCTGGTTTGAGTAATGTCCATGTTTCCGATCCATAAAGAAGAATTGGGAGGATCAGCGTCCGGTATAGGCGTATTTTGGTTTTGATGGTAATATTCGTCCGCTTCCATATGCACCACTTGAGTGAAGCAAACGTTGCTGTTGCCTGGCCTATCCGGCTGTGAACTTCGGCTGTCGAAGCTACTTTCTTCTCCACAACCAGTGATCCCAAATATTTGAACTGTGGTACCTGCTCGATTGTGGTTCCATCGAGGTAAACTCTGGCTTCAGATCCATCCGTTGTAAGCACTTTGGTCTTATCCGCATTGATTCTCAGTCCGTATGACTGGGCAATGCGGGAAATGTCATACAAGGTGTCTGTTGCTTCGGCATCTGTGTTGGCGAAAACCGCACTGTCATCGGCGAACATCAGATCGGTTCGGAAGTTTTTGTCATCATATCGAACTCCGCGTCGCCCATCAAACGCTTTTCGCATAATCGTGTCGATCACAATGTTAAAAAGGAGCGGCGAGGCCACGTCTCCTTGCCGGACTCCGGTTCGAATCGGGAATTCCTCAGACATGTCGTTTCGGATACGAACATTGCTGGTTGAGCTGTCGTACGATGCTTGAAGAAGTTGAATGATTTTCAGTGGCACGTGTTCGATCTTCAGGGCTTCCCACAAGCTTGTCCAATCGATGCAATCAAAAGCAGATTTAAAATCGATGAAGACGATGACAGTTCGTTTGCCACATCAAATTCTTTCTTCCATTAGCTGACGGAGAGCAAATATCTGATCGATGCATCCTCGATGTGGTCGAAATCCAGCTTGTTCTTCCCGGCTTGTTTGCTCTCGATGTTTCTGTAGTCTTGATTGTATGATTTTCATAAATACTTTGCCGACGATCGAGAGGAGGCTAATACCACGGTAATTCTTGCATTCCCGACTGTCGTCTTTCTTCAAAATAGGCACAACAATCGCTTTCTTCCACACGGATGGAACACAATCTGAATGCCATATATGCACTGTGAGAACGTGAAGTTGATGTAATAAGACGTTTCCCCCGGCTTTGATCATATCGGCAGTTACTTGATCTCCTCCCGGCGCTTTACCATTTTTCAGGGATTTTATTGCCGTCTTCACCTCATTGATTGTTGGTTCAGTATCGGGAAACTGATTTATCGGCTGCTCAATAATCGGCAGTTCGGGTGCTAGACCTACTGGCGGATTGTGGTTGTACAGCTGATGAAAGAATTCTCTCCACCGCTGTAGACGTTCCTAAGAAGAGGTCACGAAAGTTCCATCCAATTTTTTGATATTGTCATTTGTTGATGTTGTTTTGCCACTTAACCGTCGGATTGTCTGGTACAGCGTCCGGTACTCATGCCTTGACGCTGCTTCTTCCATGTCAGCCGCGATGTTATTCCAGTAAGCTTCCCGTTCCAATTTCATTTTCTGTCGAACTTCTTTGTTCAATCGTCGGTATTGTTTGAAATCGACGTGTTTCATTTGCTTCCGCTGGTCGACTAGATTGAGACAGTCGTCCGAGATCCATTGCTGCGTCCGTCGACGGATGGGCGGACACAGCTCCGTTGCACACCCCACAATAGACTCAGAAAGTTGTTTTTCTTCTATGTTGATATCGACTGGTATCGTGAGTGCTGCAAATTTATTGGATAATGCGATTTGAAATTTTCGGCTGGTTTCAGGGTCTCGCAGACAGGCCCAGTTCCTCTTGGCTGATGGTGGTGCCATTTTCCTTTGCTCTTTGTAATTTCAATTGTAGTTTCACTCGGACAAGATAATGGTCTAATGCACAGTCGGGTCCACGCATCGCACGTACATCTTTGAGCGTCGATCGGAATTTGGTGTTGACCAAAATGTAGTCCAACATCGCCGAATCGTTGCCGGATGGATTTCGCCACGTGAGTTGATGTTTGAGGGGGTGACGAAAGATGCTGTTGCCGATGATCAAGTTGTTTGACGCTGCAAATGATAAGAGGCGTAATCCGTTGTCATTTATTTCCCCGTATCCGAATTTTCCCATCGTTTCTTCCCAACCGGTTCGATCTGCACCCGTATGTGCATTAAAGTCGCCCATAAGTACGATTAATTCGGTTTGGGGTATTGTATCCAGTGTGTGTTGAAACTGGGCATAAAATTCATCCTTGTTTGTGTCCGGGCTGGTCTCAGTTGGGGCGTAGACGGATACGATATGGGTCTTAATCGTTCCATCAATAGTGATAACCGCCAGACGCTCGGATATCGGTTGGAATGCGATAACACTGGCAGAGGCCCGTCGATCAACCATAAAGCCAACGCCCGCTTCTCGTTTGTCGCCACCAGAATAGAATAGCGTCATCGTCTCGTCGATTGATGGTGGGTCAACCTTCATTGTCCCAGATCCTGTGAGCCGCAGTTCTGATAATGCACAGATCGATATTTTGCATTTCAATAATTCCTTGGCGATAATTTCCTATTGACCAACGTGATGTCCCGTTCGCACATTCCATGCGGCGATTCGTATTTCTGATTTCGGTGTGATTAACCTGAGTCTTTGGCCAGTAGTCCACTTCTCACCAGCATCCCTGGTTCCCAAAGCTGGCGCATCGGTTGCCCCGGATGCGGTAGCATTAATTCGTAAGTGGTTAAGTCGTGTATCCATGCGGTTTCTTGCCTAGTTTCTTCGGTTTCCCGATTCTGGTCGGCGCGGCAGGCCGACCACCCTCCTCCTTTCACACCCTGGGCTTGGGACCAGACGACGGCGGAGACGACGGTGTATTAGGTCGAAAAAGGAGGGAGAGCAAAAAATACTTTTATGTCACTTTGACATAAAACTTATTTCTTATTATTATTTTTATATTTCTTATTTTTGACATAAAACTTATTTTATTGACATAAAACTTACTGTATATATTATTTACCCTGACTTTCTGCTTCCTGTTTGATAAGTAGCTTTCCATGAGCTTATGCACATTTCCCCTAATTCCATAATTGTAAAGTTTTTGAAGCAGGAATTCGTGATTTAAGGTGTCAAACGCCTTTGCTAGATCAAGAAAAGTGGCAATAATGCATTTGCTCTTATCAAGTTTTTTATAAATCGTGTCTGACAAGCAACTTAGTGCATCTTTAGTGCCTTTATTCTTAAGGAATCCAAACTGATACTACTTTATACTTTATACTAAATATATTATTTTCTTTAAAAAAGTGAAATAATCTGCTATGTATTATTTTTTCTAATATTTTTGCCAAATTTGAGATTAATGAAATTGGTCTGTAACTGGTGGTATTTTTTTTTATCTCCTGACTTAAATATAGGTATTATTTCCGCGTTCTTTAAAGCATTTGGCCAGATTGAGTGTTCTATTATCAAATTAAAAACATGAGCGAGAGGTTGTGCAATGTAAATAGCCGCCACTTTCAAAATTTTTATACTTATACAATCCAGGCCGCCTGATTTTTCGTGCATATTATTTATAATATGAGTTATTTCGTTTGAATCTGTTGGATATAAAAATATACTCTTAGAGTTGTTGGGTGGTAAGTTAATTGTTACATCTTTTGGAGGTGTTATTGTATGACTCAGTTCAATTCCTATTTTACAAAAAAATCTATTCATAGAATTGGCTATTTCCGTCGGATTTTCAATTTTGTTTCCTTCTTCAACGATACAACCTACATCCTTATTGTCAGCCTTCTTTTTCTTGTTTAATTTAGCGTTAATAAAATTCCATAATCTTTTAGGGTTTCTGATATTGGCATCAACCGTTTCTTTGTTATATTTATTTTTGGCCTCTTTTATTACTTTGTCTAGAATTTTTACATAATTCTTGTACATATTTTTAAGATAATCATTCTTAGGATCTCTTTTCCAAGTATTATATAGTGCCTCTTTGTTGGCACAGGATGTCATTATAACTTTAGTAATCCACTTTTTCCGCGGTTTTAAAGATCTTTTTTAGACTTTTTTGTAAACCTTTTTATGAGGCTCTGCAGATCGTCGATCAAATATTCAGTTGCCATCTCTGGATCCTGCGCATCCAAAATATGTTTCCAGTCAGTGTTATAAATAAGTTGCTTTAGTTTATTGTAATCTATATACGTCATGTGTCGTTTGGTTACATTTTTTACTTCAATTGTCTGAGTATCTATATCTAAACATAAAGGAAAATGGTCTGTGAAACCATTGGCAACCTTATAAGCTTTGAAATTAAGATAATTACTCCTAACAAAAAAATTGTCTATGCAAGTTCCACCTGCAGAATTCAGATAAGGCCTAGTAACACCCTGGAAATATGGTAGATATTTGTTTGAGAGTAAGTCATTGAGAAAAACATGACCATCCGAATCTAGAGAAACAAAATCTATATTAGAATCACCAACTATTTGATTAGAAATGAAAAGTTTCTTGTTTAGATCATGACATCTATAGAGAGCAGAGATTCTCAAAGTGGTGTTATCTTTAATTTTTATATCCGAGCTCAAAATAATTAAACCACCAATTTTATCAATAATAGTATCATAAATCAATTTTTTTCTAATATACATTACAACTCCATCAGATCGATTTATGTTACTGCCATTATAAAATATTTCATACTCATTAAGACAAAAATACCTATAGTAATCTAGATTCCAGGTTTCACTACACACGATTACAAGGGGTTTATAAGTAAGACTTGCAATAAACAACTGTAATTTTTCAAAATTAGCATTTAAGCTTCAAATATTCACGTGTAGTATTAACTTACTATTTTCGTTACAACTACAGTTTAGGACCTGCACATCAGAAAAAGCTTGTTCAGTATGTACTATTTCAGCAAAGTCAAGATCTTGATCCATATTCAAATACCTGAGATTTGGATTTTGTCCCTGGTAATTTTTTCAAGCAAGGTTGATGTTGCCGTTTTTTATTTTCCTACGTTAATTTGTAAGCAACTAATCCGAAATAAGTTTTTGTTTGTGATTTTTAAAGCTATTGTAGTTAATTATTTGACGTAGTGGGTCCCTGTTTTCTTAGTCTCATGTTTCCTTTCTCCCGTCCTTTTGATTTCGTCTTGATCCAAACCTTTTTGGGGTCCGGTTCAGGTTCCGATGTGTCCTCGGAGTTGGATGATGTTCTAACCGGTAGTCCTCCTCCTTTACGTTCGTCTTTTTCCTTCTGTACTACTGGAGGTTTGAAGATATCTCCCGTTCCAATTGCAGCACTGGTAGAAGATTCGCTGATGAAATCCTCCGGAGGTATTACCAATGTGGAAGTTTGTTTCTCGATTGTTGCTGGTGTAATATTTGCATTTGATCCTGGTGTCGATGGTTTTGCTAGACAATTTGCGATTTCTTGTTGAACAAGGGTTTTACGAGATTCTAGAATCGTGGGTACTAATGCTGCAGCCAGTTCCTTCACATCAAAGGCTACCGGTCTCGTGGGTGTTGCTGTTGCTTTAGCATATGTAATATTGTTTACAGGTGTTGTAGTCGGTATTACTTTCCTCCTTGCCTCGTGGTACGAAATTTTTTCCCATGTTTTAATTTCCTGTATAGCCCATTCTTCTTTATACTTGGGGCATGTTCGAGCATTAGCCATGTGATCTCCAGCGCAGTTAGTGCAGCTGGGTGAACGACATATGCCTTCGTGTGGCGGTTTACCACAAGGACATATTTGTGGGTTCGAGCAGCGGACAGAGTTGTGGCCAAATTTCTGGCAGCGATAACATCTCATAGGGTTTGGTATGTATTCACGCACCTCTAAATTGTAAAACGCAGCTTTAATATATTTTGGTAAAACCGGGGTGTTAAAACGTTAAGATGAGAGATGGCGTATCTACCAGTTCTCCGTCTTTTTTCGATTTAATGCGTCTTACTTCACACACTCCTGAGTTGTTCAATTCTCCCAGGATTTCTTCTTCATTGACATTTAGCAGGTCCCTGCAATATTGAATTCTATTCCTCATTAATGCACGAAAATGAGAAAATTTTGCCCAAATAGGAAACATGGATGAGGTTCCTCTGATTTTCGATGTGACCTCAAATAAAACTGTAGATTCCAAATGTACAAAAAGTGTTACTGATAAATGTTCAGGGAACGGAAAAACTCACTACACGTTTGTTTTATCCTGCTGTGCTGATGGGGCAAAATTGCCCCCACGATTGATTTTTAAGAGGACACTACTCAAAGAAAGATTGCATATACATGTTCACACAAAAGGCTGGATGGATGGAGGAGGATCCTGCACAACTAGTATGAGATCAGTTTCGTTCCTACAGAGAATGTTAAAATAAACTCAAAGAATTGGAAACTCAGTTATCTGTAATTCCAGTAGGCTTAACTAGTCAGATACAACATTTAGATGTATGCATTAATAAAACATTTACTGGAATTATGAAGGAGAAGTGGAGTAGCAAGCTGGATACAGTCTTCAAATTGTGAGGTTACATCAAGGGTCAAAGCTTCATGAGACGCTGTGAAAACAGAGGCAGTAGTTAAACAATTTAAGAATTGTGGCATAAGTAATGCACTAGATGCTACATAGGACAATTTGTTTTATGAGTACTCAGATGCTGATTTAGAAAAAGTTTCAAGTGACTCTTCATTTAGCTCTGGGTTTTGATGAAGAAGATTACAAAATGTTCTTTCCCAGATACATAGGATATATGGAATCTATTTTTATTTCGGACCCTGTTTGAGTTCGTCTACGACATTTAGCAATAAATGATTCAAAATTCGCTTGCGATCATTATTACTAAATTCTCCACACTTTGTTGTCTCGGTTGGTTGTTTTCTTGGCATTACGAAGTTTTGATTATGTTACAGCGGTTAAATAATTAATATGTAAGATTATCAATCTATGCAAAAGCAGCTTTAGACAAAAATGCAATGAATTTATGCAAAGCTTAACCATCGCATACTTATATTTATATTCATATAAAAAATATGATAAATATGTTAAGAGAACTTGACAATCTCCGATAATCTGGACGTGAAATACGAATGTAGCAAGTATTCTCGGACAGAGGAAGTTTAATACTTATAATCATATAAGTATAACAATTTTTGGCATTATTATGATAATAGTTGTCATTTCTAAATAAATTTAATTTCTTATTAACCCTTTCTATTAATTAATTAAATATTTTTAAATAATAATTTCCACCTTTTAGAATGGCACATTAAATGCACAGTAAACATGTTGAGAATCAGAGGACCAGAATCAGACACGTCCGGCCTGATGATGAAAATGATAATGAATATGTTAAGAGAACTTAATTAACTTAATCGATTATATCCGATAAGCTGGACGTGAAATTGAAATGTTGCATCTATTTTCGGACAGAGGTAATATAATACATATAATTATGGCGTTTTTTTATTATTATAATAGTATAATTATTATAATAGTAGATGTCAATTTTCGATAATTTTCAAATTATTTTTAAACAAATTTAATTTCTTATTAATCCATTTTCATTAATTAAATGCATTTTAAATAATAGTTTCCAACTTTGAAAATGGCATATGTAATGCAAATTAATATAAAATATTAAATCCAAAAGTTTAAAAATTACTATTCATATAATATCAATTTGTATCCTTGATGTTTCGTTCCATAACGTTCGAGATAAATTCAAATTTATAATGCATACAAACGGGTCCCAGCAGTATATTAAACTATTTGTGTAAAACAAATATTTGATAGTTTTTCATTAAAGCGAAAATAGCGAATGCAATAACAACATTTATTGTACACCTTGCATCCTCAATGCATGATTTTTGGCCATCAAAATATTTACAGTCGTAATTTGCATAAATATCCAACCCGTAAAACTGATGATAAACATAATACCAGGCGAAATAAATATTTTGTGAATAAAACCTATCGTCGGGATGATAGAAAACCTTGTCTGTATAACCACTATGGGCGCAGTATCGATCCGCGTTCCATTCTATAAAAGTATAAATACACCGCATCGGCTTTTATATATTTGAAACGTTTCTGACGCGGTTTTATCGCGCCGCTTGTTAAATGCGCCATTTTATTATCGCTTTTAATGTTTTACTGCTCCATTAATATACCATTGCTGATTCCCTTACTCTTTACCCATTCCCTTCATTTATTTCTTTTATTTCCCGCTACTTCATCTTCTTTCATTCTATTCAATTAAACATTTACTACACCTTTAATCCTAATAAATAACCATGATAAGATTATACTTATAGATAATTTATTACCGGTTTATTATACCAAAAATTGTGCATTTTTTGGCACTACCTATTTTAGTTACGTTTACATTTTTACACCATAATTCGCTATGTAACCAGTTGATATTATATAAATATAATGCATAAATGTTTCTTATGAATTTAATTTAGTTGTAGTAGTATTTCTGGTGGAATATTAATGTACTAGTAAAAGCTACAACTATAAATGTTTCGTGTTGTATTCATGAAATTTTGACGACTTTCCACAGAGTTGATATTACAAATATTTTAGAGAAAACATAAATGCTAGATGAACTATAAACTGGAATTATACAGCGCCATAATTAACTCGGCGGATTTGATGATTTGTGAAACGCGTAGATGTGCTAGCAAAAACAGCGTTTATTCTGTTAATATTTAAAATTTACAAAAAATGTTAATGTAAATTTTTTTTTGCCCCACAATCAATCTGCACACACACATTCTACAATACGAGCATTTTACCGACCGAGTGGCTAGAGTCAACTTTCGTCACCATACCGAAGAAACCACATGCATTCGACCGTAATGAACATCGCATGATAAGCTTGATGAGTCACGTACTGAAGATGTTCCTTAGAATTATTCATTCAAGAATCTATCGAAAATGTGAGTCGGAAATAAGCGATACACAACTTAGTTTCAACAACGGCTTTGGTACTAGAGAAGCGCTACATGCATTTTGGATATTGATTCAGTGGTGTCGTGATGTCAATAAAGACGAATATGCTTGTTTTATTGACTATAGCAAGTCTTTCGACAATGTCAGACATGAGAAGCTAATGAACATCTTGACGAATCTGAATATCAAACGTCGCGATATTCCGATTTATACTGGGATCAGACAGCTAAAGTCAGGATTAAAACCGAACTGACAGAGGACATACATATTTGAAATGGTGTGAGGCAAGGATGTGTTCTTTCCCCTATGTTGTTCAACATATGCTCCTAAGTTATATTCAGAGAGGCGCTTGCCGAGGAATCTGCGAGAAACGTAGTAAACGGTACAGCAATTAACAACAGCAGATACGCGGACGACACGGTCGTGCTAGCAGACAACATTGAAGACCTCACACGCCTGATGACCAACATATCAGCAAAAAGTAGAGATTAAGGCCTGGAACTAAATACGGCAAAGGCAAAGGCCATGCTGATTTCAAAAACCAAACAGCAGATCCAACTGCACGTCGCCGGGAAACAAATCGTCACAGAACAGGTCTCCAAATACAAATACCTTGGAACCTGGATAAATGACGAGTGGACAAACCGCCAAGAGGTCTTAGCACGCACTGAACAGGCAAGACCAGTATTCATTAAAATGAAAAAGATGCTGACCTCTCCGGGCCTGAGAATAGAACTCAGGTTAAGAATGACCCGCCGCCACGTCTTCTCGATTCTGCTATACAGGATGCAAGGTTGGACCTTGACCCAGGAAGCAACAAAAAGGACAATGGCCTTCGAAATGTGGGAATGTGTTCCTTCCCCTATGTTGTTCAACATATCCTAAGTTCTATTCAGAGAGGCGCTTGCAGAGGAATCTGCGAGAATCATAGCAAACGGCAGAGCAATTAACAACATCAGATACGCGGACGACACGGTCGTGCTGGCAGACAACATTGAAGACCTCACACGCATGATGACCAACATATCAGCAAAGAGATTGTGAGAGGAGAATCAGCAATAGAGATTATGGACTGAACATGGTAAAGACATTTCAAATGATGATTTCAAAAACTAAACAGCAGATCCAACTGCACGTCGTCGGGAAACAAATAGGCATAGAACAGGTCTCCAAATACAAATACCTTCGAATCTGGATAAATGACGAGTGAACAAACCGCCAAGAGGTCTTAGCACGTACTGAACAGGCAAGACCAGTATTCATTAAAATGAAAAAGATGCTGACCTCTCCGGGCCTGAGAATAGAACTCAGGCTAAGAATGACCCGCCGCCACGTCTTCTCGATTCTGCTATACAGGATGCAAGGTTGGACCTTGACCCAGGAAACAACAAAAAGGACAATGGCCTTCGAAATGTGGGAATGAGTTCTTTCCCCTATGTTGTTCAACATATACTCCTAAGTTCTATTCAGAGAGGGGCTTGCCGAGGCATCTGCGAGCATCATAGTAAACGGCAGAGCAATAAACAACATCAGATACGCGGACGACACAGTCGTGCTGGCAGACAACACTGAAGACCTCACACACATGATGACCAACTTCAGCAAAGATTAGAGATTATGGACTGGAACTGAACACGGTAAAGACAAAGACCATGCTGATTTCAAAAACTAAACAGCAGATCCAACTGCACGTCGTCAGGGAACAAATCGGCATAGAACAAGTCTCCAAATACAAATACCTTGGAACCTGGATAAATGGCGAGTGGACAAACCGCCAAGAGGTCTTTGCACGCACTGAACGGGCAAGACCAGTATTCATTACAATGAACAAGATGCTGACCTCTGAGAGAGGGCATGAGAATAGAACTGAGGCTAGGAATGACCCGCTGCTACGTCTTATCGATTCTGCTATACGCGATGAAAGGTTGGACCTTGCCCCAGGAAACAACAAAAAGGATAATGGCCTTCGAAATGTAGGTCTACCGTCGTACATTGCCAATACCGTGCGCGGACAAATCAATGGAAGATAGAGGTACTTCATGGACTCAATCGAAGATAGAGGTACTTCGCAGAATGAACAAAGAAACTGAGAGACTCTTCACCATAAAGAAACGAAATCTAAAATACTTAGGCCACATCTCCAGACACGAAAAATATGGATTGCAACATCTCATAATCAAAGGAAAGATCCAAGGCAAGCGATGTGCTGGTCGATCTGGTGAAGGATTGGTTTGGAGTGTCATCGGCGGAACTGTTCCGTTCCGCGATGTCAAAAATAAAAATTGCCACAATGACCAGCAACCTCCAACGGAGAAGCTGAACCAAGAAAAAGAAAAAAACATTCCATGTTTCTTACCATATAATAATTATGAATTAGATCAGGATACAGCACAGCGAACCACATACAGACTCTGGAGCAAGTTATAGAAACATATCGAGAGTATAGAGAGAATATCGAGATTATGGCAAAGCCTTTGATAGCATTAGCCACTGTTCAATCTGGAACGTACTGCAACATTCAAAATTGAAAACACACTGAAATATATTTACACAAACAGTACGAGCAAGTTTAAGCTAGAAGCCAGAGGAAGCGAAATAAACATCGAACGAGGAGTCAAATAAGGAGACCCAAAGCTCTTCGTTGCAGTGCTAAAAAATATATTGCGGAAACTAGATTGGTCCAAGAAAGGAGTGCGAATCAATGGACGATACCTAAACCATATAAGATTCGCTGACGACATAATGATAATAGCCCAAACCTCTAGAGATCTGGAGGAAATGATGAGGTTATATGATCACGAAAGCTCAGAAATTGGTTTAGAAATGATCGCGAGTAAAACGAAGATAATGACCAACAACCAAAAAAGATCTATAGCGATAGAATATATAAGCTCAGGAAAATAGACAAAGTAAAAAACAAACATATCAGGCAAAAAACAAAAATAACCGATGCTCTCATGCATGCACTTAAATGGAGGTGGGCTGGACACATAACTCGTTACACGTATAATAGATGGACCATAGAAACTACACGATGGAAAGGTCCACAGGGAAAGAGAAGAACGGACAGCTGGTAGACCTATAAGACAGTGGGCTGATGACATTACTCAGGTGTAAGGAAATTACTGGACAAGGACAGGCAAGGACAGTGTTAGAACATAGTCTGCTAGCTCACCGCTAAATGGTTGTAGCGATTCTTCTCACGAGTGCAAATACATTAATATTAGTCGACTTTTGTATTCAATTTAAGTTCTTGTTTGTAACAAGTGTGCAAAATATATGGAAATATAACAGGTTATGGGCCCAGGTCTTCCATTTCAAATTTCATCATGAGGCTCCAGTCCGGGCTTCTTCAATTCTTGGTGGAGCTTCTTATACCACTGCCTGCCGGACTGTCGTAAAACGGCAGGACGACAGGAAGCAAAATAGTATTACTTACTAAATACGGCACGGACGGAGAAGTTGAGAGCAGGTTAGGTTAGGTTCAGGTTAGGTTAGGTTATAAATAAATAAAGCGTATAAAGC
This sequence comes from Phosphuga atrata, assembly GCA_944588485.1. Taxonomy (NCBI): domain Eukaryota; kingdom Metazoa; phylum Arthropoda; class Insecta; order Coleoptera; family Silphidae; genus Phosphuga; species Phosphuga atrata. The sequence goes on along the minus strand of OX155895.1, from coordinate 10,975,496 downwards.
CTTTCTAATACAACAAGCTTTTTCTTCACCTGTATTTAGTTCTTTATCCATTTTTGTGAAGTTTTGAATACATCATTGCTTATTTTGCTTTGTTTCAGTTCAGTTTTAGTGATTGCTCGAAGGACATCCAACAGTCCTTCAGGAACCTTCAGATAGATTAAATCTATCTGAAGGTGGAGGAAGAAATTTTCTTCCTCCACTTCACCATTTAGGTATGCGGTTACGACGTCCATTTGATGTACAGTTAATCCGTATTCCGCCGACAATGCCATCATCATTCGCATTGATCCCAGTCGTGCCACAGGTGCGAAAGTTTCGTTGAAATCCGCACCTGGTTGTTGCGCTTAACCTTTGGTGAAGCTAACCTAACCTAACCTGAACCTAACCTAACCTGCTCTCAACTTCTCCGTCCGTGCCGTATTTAGTAAGTAATACTATTTTGCTTCCTATCGTCCTGCCGTCCTTTGGATAGGCGACGATTTCCCAGGTTCCGCATTTAAGCTGAGCCACGTCGCATATGTGCAAGTCGATAGAAGAATCCAACATCCTACACATGACGAATAGACCGCTTAACTTTGCAAATGTTAACTTAAACTTAACTTGGCAAATGTTGAAGCAGCGAATATCAAAAACATACGAGAAATCATCCTGACAGTACAACACGGAAAGATTGCATTGAACGCGAAACTAGTCTTTCATCGAGGGGTCATCCACTCCCTGAAATGTTGCAATGTATTCGCAATTATCCTGATTTTTGAGATAATTCGAGGTACTCGAAGAAATTACTAGCGTAATGCGTAATAATGTAATGTAATTATGCTAATTCTTTGCTAATGTGAAGTACTGGTAGAAATCACAAGCGTAATGCGTAATGTCAGATAATTTTTGAAATGCTTAGGTACTGCAAAGTAATGCCTAAAGTTAGGAAATTTGAAATATTTACTTTTAAATAATTTAATAATTTCTAATGCACTGAACGTTAAAGTATATTTACTTGTTATTACTATGTGCAACCTGTAAAATAAAAGTGCTAGTAATGAAGAAGTCATCTCGTTAGTAGTATCGTCATTAAATAACAAGTGTGTTGAAGTTCTATACATTTATTGAAATTGGATTGAAATACAACAAAATTACGATACTCTAAACTACTTTTAAACATCTTTGTATTGCTTATCAATATTAAATCATATGCCACAGTCCTGTGAAGTTAGCAACCAAATTTGCAAAACTATGATATTACATCGGAGTTCCTGATAGATATGAAATAGTTCTAAAGTACTACAAAATGGAAAATACCAAAAATGAGGTAGCAACACTTTTGAGAAAAACTGTGCGTTTTTGACTATTACTGCACCTCGGCCATAGTTCTGGAGTACTTGATCAATTTTGAAAAAAGTTCTGCAAAAATTGACATTTTGCACAAAAAAAAATTGCAAAAACAGTTCTTTTCGCGAATCTAAATAGCACCCTAAGAGCTCTATCGAAGATCATTTTGACATTTTTTGATCAAAACCTTGGTTCAAAAGATATTTTCAATAATAAGGGACCCATGGTTTTGAATGAAAATTTAAAAAAAATCGCGCAACAGTTATGTTTGCAGTTCCTGGTAGAGCTCCTAGAGTTCTATCGAAAATCCTTATACCATTTTTCGGCAAAGTTAAAAATTGAAATATTTTCAACTTTTTTTAAAATTGTGATTTTTACAATTATAAGGATTTTCGATAGAACTCTAAGAATTCTACCGAAAACTGCAAACAGAACTATTGCGCGAAATTTTGCACAAAGTACTCAAGAACTATTTGATATCTATCAGGAACTCCGATGTAATATTATATTTGGCATTTCAAATGGCATCGGCTTCTTTCCATTATGAGGAGTTTAGTAGAAGCTCACTGTCCTACTGCAGCACGGCGCATGACGAGGCGCATGATGAGCTCATGCGGGTGTAGTGGGGAGCTAATGTGGCCGTAATACGAATATAATGTGAACGTAATTCAGGGAATGCAAAAGTAATTCAAGGAATTCAAGAGTACTTTTTGTACTGTGGTGTAATACTTACGTAATGCTAAGGAATGCAAAGTAATGTGCGGTAATGCATCTAAATATTAACATGAATTGCAAGAGTGGATGGCCCCTCGTCTTTCATGTACCAGACCCTCGGACAAATCTAATGTCTGTTTCAAAAATAACTGATAATGGCTATGAAGTTCAAAAAGGTTGAAAAGGAATGAATTTCTATGAAGTTCAAAAAGCACTCGGCGCTGGTTAGGAACGCAAATGGGGACATAACGCTCATTGCTGATAGAGTCAACGACTTGTATTTCCTACGTGAGCCAAGGGAGAAAGCAGGCACAATATCAACTGGCGGATCAAAATTAGAGGAACAGCATGAGAAATTAAACCAATTAAGGAGGTTCGAGCGTAACTAATGAGTCAAAAGACTGCTTGAATTTTTCTATATTTTCAATTATCCTAATAGTTGTTAAAAATTAATTATTCTTATTTATAATAACATAACAAATTTAAAAATTGGTAATTATTATTTATTTAATAAAATAAAGTTATTAAATGACTTCGTTATTTTTGACTTATAAGGTGACATAAAAAGATCTGGCAACATCAGTGTTATGAGTCGTCTGGTTGTAAAGGGATCAGAATTTTATTAGACCAAGATGTTGGCCGAAAACCTCGAATTACCAAAAGACAAAAAATTATACATAATCTATGTAAAAAGCTGGAGCGTATTCTATCAAAAAGTTCTACAGACGTTCAAAAGTTCAAAATCTTTCCATGTTTTTCTTTTCTATCACAATCAGCTGTTATCGCGACGTTGCCAAACCATATGTCATGTGAATTACTGTCGATAAACAAGATTAAAAAAAAAGAAATTAACCTTGATTATTTAAATAATTACATAGGGAACATCACATTGATTTAATGTTATCGTATTTTAATATTATCTAAGTTTATTGTATATAGATTTTTATTCCTTAAAGTTGTGAAATTAATATCGAAAAAAATAAATAAAGACGTGGAAGCTTGCCGGCCATAGGAACCTGTGCATAAGATTCGAAAAAACATCATTTATGAATTTTTTTCCGGATAAACTAAACGGAGGATCATTTTCAAATTTTGAGAGGATACAAATAAAGTATTGATCTTCATGTATAAAAAGTTTCAAAGCTTAAACTTGGAAAAAATATTTAACATGGGATTCGCTCGAACCTCCTTAAATGAAAAAAGTTTGAAGGAAATGTCACGAGATAAAAGGGTACTCGGATTGAAATTTAAACCAAAAGATAACAT